>OZ018382.1:43019281-44219281 GCA_963969555.1 Polydrusus pterygomalis | reverse complement strand
TTCACCCACGCCGCCCCTGACTTTTTCCGTTTCTGACATATAATAACTTTTTTAGTTGTAAACCTTATATTTTGGCAAAATCTAGTGGTGTACCAAATTCGTTTACTATTTATTATTCCCAATGGTAACTTTAATTAATAAATTTCACCCCCGCCGCCCCTGACTTTTGCCGTTTCTGATATATAGAAACTTTTTTAGTTATAAACCTTATATTTTGGCAAAATCTAGTGGTGTACCAAATTCGTTTACTATTTATTATTCCCAATAGTAACTTTAATAAATCAATTTCACCCTCGCCGCCCCTGACTTTTGCCGTTTCTGATATATAGAAACTTTTTTAGTTATAAACCTTATATTTTGGCAAAATCTAGTGGTGTACCAAATTCGTTTACTATTTATTATTCCCAATGGTAACTTTAATTAATAAATTTCACCCTCGCCGCCCCTGACTTTTTCCGTTTCTGGTATATAATAACTTTTTTAGTTGTAAACCTTATATTTTGGCAAAATCTAGTGGTGTACCAAATTCGTTTACTATTTATTATTCCCAATGGTAACTTTAATTAATAAATTTCACCCCCGCCGCCCCTGACTTTTTTCGTTTCTGATATATAGAAACTTTTTTAGTTATAAACCTTATATTTTGGCAAAATCTAGTGGTGTACCAAATTCGTTTACTATTTATTATTCCCAATAGTAACTTTAATAAATCAATTTCACCCTCGCCGCCCCTGACTTTTGCCGTTTCTGATATATAGAAACTTTTTTAGTTATAAACCTTATATTTTGGCAAAATCTAGTGGTGTACCAAATTCGTTTACTATTTATTATTCCCAATGGTAACTTTAATTAATAAATTTCACCCCCGCCGCCCCTGACTTTTTTCGTTTCTGATATATAGAAACTTTTTTAGTTATAAACCTTATATTTTGGCAAAATCTAGTGGTGTACCAAATTCGTTTACTATTTATTATTCCCAATAGTAACTTTAATAAATCAATTTCACCCTCGCCGCCCCTGACTTTTGCCGTTTCTGATATATAGAAACTTTTTTAGTTATAAACCTTATATTTTGGCAAAATCTAGTGGTGTACCAAATTCGTTTACTATTTATTATTCCCAATAGTAACTTTAATAAATCAATTTCACCCTCGCCGCCCCTGACTTTTGCCGTTTCTGATATATAGAAACTTTTTTAGTTATAAACCTTATATTTTGGCAAAATCTAGTGGTGTACCAAATTCGTTTACTATTTATTATTCCCAATAGTAACTTTAATAAATCAATTTCACCCTCGCCGCCCCTGACTTTTGCCGTTTCTGATATATAGAAACTTTTTTAGTTATAAACCTTATATTTTGGCAAAATCTAGTGGTGTACCAAATTCGTTTACTATTTATTATTCCCAATAGTAACTTTAATAAATCAATTTCACCCTCGCCGCCCCTGACTTTTGCCGTTTCTGACATATAATAACTTCTTTAGTTGTAAACCTTATATTTTGGCAAAATCTAGTGGTGTACCAAATTCGTTTACTATTTATTATTCCCAATAGTAACTTTAATTAATTAATTTCACCCTCGCCGCCCCTGACTTTTTCCGTTTCTGGTGTATAAAAACTTTGTTAATATTGATTCTTACCTCATATCAAAATCTAACGGTCTACAAAAATCGTTTACTCTTTCTTGGGACCAATTTTGATAATTTATTAATTTTAATAAGTTATCCACCCCTGCAGCCCCTGGCAGACTAACCAATTTTCAGAACAAACCCCCGTATGTATATCACAAATAATTTTTACTGTCTGGGCCAGCTGACTATACAACATGTAAGAAAAACGTATTTTTTCAATTATATCTTATATCTCCCAATATTGGGAACTCGTTGGTGGAATCGTTTCTGAATCCGTTTCTAACTTCAGCCACATCCGTTGACGTACCAAATCTTTAGAATGATATAGTTGGGTTAAAGCAATAAAGTCGACTAATTTAGGAGACAAAAAGTTCTTAAAATTTATTATATTTTGGTTTTTAAAAAGCCATTCCCATAAATTTAAGTAAAGTGATCCCATTTTCTAATATATTTATTTTACGATTAAGTTATTATACCGAGTTGTCACATTCCTCCGACCTTTTTGAGTCAAAGGCAATTTAATTTATTGCCTTTTACTTCGAACCCTTAATTAACACTTTAAAATATTGACCTGAACTTCTTGGGTCCCTAAAAAGGTTTCTTCGCGTGCGTTATGGAATGTTAAACGACCGTAACGTAAACAAGAAAGGCGACCAGAAAATAAGTGCTTAATTTCTTTACCCATGTTTCACACATTTGACCAGATTTACACTCCATGCTTTAAAATACATTCGAAAATTCAAATTAATTTTGATTAGTCTTACCAACATTTTTATATAACGTACTCATGCTAACAGTAAGGCAAAATGTATTTGTTTTTATTTTGAACAAGATATTTTTGATTTTCTCACCGAATCCAAAAAAAAATACTATAAAAATATAGCTTAAAGTTTCAAAATCAATAACAAGCCCTTGTTTAACTTAAATCGTAATACGATCCCAAAATCACGCCAACCCTTTTGGTTATAATAAAATTTTGCCTGACCTGCAATTAAGTATTTTACGAAATCATAAATACAATAAAATATGCAAACCCCTAGAAATGAATTATTAATGTAAAATGGTTATTCTAAAATTTTAAAATTAGTTTTCTAGATTCTAGATTAATGATACCTAATAAACTCTTAACAGTTAAAACTTTTAACAGATACCCATGTTTCATATTCACACAGTGACTGAATTTACAACCGATACTGTAATATCCAATTGCTAAATAAATAAAGTATTCACGATTAGTATTTATCAGACATTCAAAAAAAAAATTTTTATACAGAGTATGTTAAAAGTTAGGCAAAATTTACTTTAATGGTAAGTATAAACTATAAAATTTTGTTTTCTGACCCAAATGAATTTATCATTTATCGGAAATATATTATTTTAAAATTAAATAATTAATTAAACAAAATTCTTCTGGTAGCTTAAAAATTCTTAGTATGGCCCTAACTTCATGCCAGAACCAAATTTTTCCATTAAATAACCTTTTGCCTGACCTATGTCTAAATATTTTTGCTTAATAAATTGCAATATAATAAAATCCGCAAACAAAAAAAATTAGTTATTACGGTAAAATAAAAATTTTGTTAACCATTTCTTGGTTAATAGGTCTAAATTAATAGAAATATTTTTATCAGTAGGTAATTAAATATGTTCCAATTTAAATACTTTCTACATAAAATATAGCAAAATTTATGGTAATGTTACTTGAGTTAAAACATTACATAATACAATATTTTAAAGATTTTCTACCTTTTACGTATTAAAACTTAAGTCTACTGTGTAAACGAACTTAACAAAATCATAAAATTATTGCGAAATCTTGTATAAGCCTTCATTTTCTATTCAACTAATGAGTGAATTAATAGACATAACAAAAGTCTTTCCTCTCCCCCTAATAACACCAAAAAAAATACAAAATAAAATCATATTCTCTATAATATCGAAACATTAATTAAAACGTAAGTAAAATGAATATAATTACAGGTAAAATTGACAAAATAAAATTTCCCTTTAAATATTAAAATTTAAATCAATTAATAGATATTAAAAGATATTTCTGAAATTTTTATAGAATTTTGCTTGTATTGGTCCTAAATGAACAAAATACAACCACAAAGACTTTTAATTAACATAAAACAGACTAATGTTCCTCATAGTCTCTATTTTAATCAATAATCTTAAGTAAAAACATCCCTAGGACCTGATGATATAAATAACCAAATTTTAAAAGGCACATCCCATAACATTTCCTTAATACTTAGTTATCTTTTTAATATGGTACTTTTCCAACAATGCTAAAAATATCTGCAATTATTCCAATTTATAAATCTGGAGATAAAACACTATGCAATACTTATAGACCAATATCTTTAAAAATGTTAATTAAAACTTAGTCCCTACTCTCGACGTTTTTCCTTTAGCATAGATGCTTTTTATGCTAATTCAAAATTACTTCACCTAATCTACGTAACTAAAATAACTATGACCTAGAAATAATTATGAATAATAGAGGTCCCCTTAACCCTAATTTATTATATATAAAAATTCCTACTATATAAAAATATTATTCAAAGAAGCATAAAATACTCCTTTAATGTAAGCTAAAGGCTACGTTATTCTTAAAATTTAAAATTTTTTGATTATTAAAATATTTGATTATGAAAATTTTTGATTAAGTATATTAAGTATTAAATTATGAGTATTAGATATACTTACTTAAAATTATGATTATGAGCTTATTACTATAAACTTAAAATTATGATTATGCGCTTATTAGGTACGATAACTTAAAATTATGATTATAATCAATTAAAATATAATAGAAAATTTTTTTTTTGTTTTTCAGTGATTGAAAAATTTTCTTTCGCTTTATATTTTTTTTTTTTAATCCTAATTCTACTTAACAATAAAATTCTAAAGCTACAAAATAAAAATCCTAGAACTATTAAAATAAAAATCTTAAAAACTACTAAAATATTACTTACTTAAGATACCTATCCTGAGCGATATCCCTCGTCCAGATCATTTGGGTCCCTCCGTATGACCATACGGAGGAGACCGGGGCGTTGCTCCACCGCATACCTTTGTTCCTGTGGGCGAATGTGGTGGGGAAGGGGGGCTCTCAGCGGTTCGGGACGGAAGGGCGGCCTGACCTGGATGGCCGGGCCCGGAACCGCGGGAAGAATGGCTGGAGCTGGACCTTGATCTGGAATGGCCGCTGGGGAGGGTAGATACGGCACAGGTCGTAGAGGCGGTCTGGCAAGTTGGTGAGCTAATGTTCCTTTTGGGGGTGAATCGGGGGCCCTCGAAGATCCTGCTAAGGGACGGGCCAGCGTGGATCTTCTCCCAGAAGATCGCCCCCTGGCACTCCTTTTTGTGGTTTGAGGAGCTGTCGCACTGGTCTGGGCGGGTTGGTGCTCCGTGTCGGTAGGAGCAAGTCGGCATACCTCACAGATACACCCTACCAACTTTAGTCTTCTCCATACATCCCAAAAATCGGCGGGATGGAAGAGTTCCCCCGATGGTGTTTTGCATAGGGCGCAGGTACAGGGTTCGAGGGGAAGGTGCCCCCTATTTAGGAATACCGCTAAGTTCACCCTCTCTACCTGGTACTGCGCGTGGAGAAGGTTCCTCCACAGGCACAGTATGGCCCTCATTGGAAGTAGAGCCGGGTGAGGATGAACTCCCTCATAAAGACCCCTAAATCCCCACAAATGATATAAAGCGAACCGGTATAAAAATTCCTTTACCCATGGCTCTTGGATCCGCCCCACCAAATGCACAAACATCACCAACCAGATCATGTCTTTAAAATAACTTTTTAAAATACAAAAAAAAAACTTTAAATTAAAACTATATTGTCACTACGTTATTTAATGTTTTCTTACGTAGCTTCCCTTTTTCTACCGCGAACTGTAAAGTCTAAACACAAAAATAATAATAATAATAATAAAATGTCACTAACTCAACCTTACAAGACTTCAATAATTAATAAACTAACGTCATAAAAGAGCAAAATTAGAATAAGTTGTATCACCAAATCAACTTGGGCTTTTTAGGATTTTTAGGCAGGGACTTAAAAATGGGATTTTTCAGTTGTCCTTGTTACACCTTTTCTATCCCGTACTTCCTTCTTCTTCTGGTCATCCCTTTCTTTTAAAAGTTCTATTTAACTCCGTCCTAGTTAAGGTATCATAAATCTTTAGGCACTTCTTTTTAGGCCAATTTCTCCTTTATGTCTGTTAACTTCTAGGGTCAGTTCCCGGTATTACGTGATTTAAGCCAAAACGTATGATTCCTGGCTTAACCTGTAGTACGGTTCCCAGGGTAAACCATGCCCGTGCTTGGCGTGAAAGTGCGTCGAGAAAGTTCTTATGATAGTCGTGCATACGGTTCATTATTGGTTGAGTTTGGGGCGGGTCCATTTGTACGGAGCGCTTCTCTATCCAGCCCTGTGTTAAAACGCAGTTACACTGGTCGACAATATTTATATGGTACCTAGTTTAAAATAATGTTCTTATAGGATATACACTGCGCGTCTAATAAGTTGTCTCCAATATTATCACTTATTTTACTTGTTTTCTGTCCTCTTTTTCATATAAACTCCACGAAATGTTGGCATATTCATTTGGCATTGAATTTACTTTATTTAAATCAGTTCGGAGTGTACTATACGTTTGGTTTGGCTTATTGGCTGGCTTCTGTTCCAATTTAGTTTCCTTGGCAAGGGTAAAACTTACTTTTTTCTTGCGTGCCGGTTCTACTGGTGGGTCTTCAGTAAACACTGGGGCAGTAGGTAAACTTAATTGGCCAATGTTTTCTTCATCTAGTTCGGTATTTTTGATATAAGAGTTGGTTTTCTCGTCAAATTCTTTTCTTTGTTTATAATGCAATACAAATAATGTTAATGTAGACCAAAACGAAGCAATCAAATTTAAAGAGCAGCCTCCTACTCGATGTAGGGCAACAGCATTCATGAGTACTTCTACTACATATTTTAGCGCTCTAAAAATAAAATACAGTCCTAGAATTCCACTTGTCCAGTTTCCTAAAATAGTAAAATACCCATATACTTTTCTAATGGTTGAATTTGCGATTTCTTCTAGTTCTTGTGTATTAAAAAGGCTTAGTGTGGAGATGCCCTGGGATTCTACTTGTTGTCCCGCCAATTTTCTAATAAGTATGTTTGTTAAGGCGGCTCTTTGCGCACCAAATAACATGGCTTCCTGTACCTTTTTTATTTCAGCATATGTGTAAATTCCGCCTATGCCTAAATTTTTAATCGACAGAAACTTGAAAGGTTGTTCAGCATCAATATTTAATAGTTGCGGCGTTACACCTTGTGTGGGACGTGGATCAAAACCAATCCATTTATTTTCCAGGTAGTATAAGGGTGGTATGATAGAGTTGCACTCTACCTCAACAGCATAATCTTGCAAAATTCTAGTGACAGGGGACATAAAATAACTTTTATTGTTCACAGTTACAGGTAATTCTTCATAGCAACTAGTTTCTCTTCTTATTTCAACGGCTATTGGTAAACATTTTAAAATATACAGGGCTTCTCCTGCTGTGCGTGCCGTATAACCTAACTGATTTTTCACAATAGAGGCGACAGAGTTAGGGGACAGTGGTGCTAGCAACAGACGGTTTTTCAATATTTCTCGGTGTAATAAACATCTTCTATGTATTGTTTGCGCGAACAGGTTATTTAAATTTCTTTTAAATGATTGCTCTACATACAAAAATTTTGTGTTTATATATGTTATCAGATCTGCATCTGTATTGACTGGATTTAAATTAAATGGGGTCTGTTCTAATGCATCTTTCTTTTCTACCACTAATAATCGAGGATGTTCACTTTCCCAGGCAAATACTCCACAAGTAGACTGTTGACGAGTAAGCCTAATTGCAAATACTTTGTGATTTTCTTCCACAACTAAGTATCGGTTTCCTGAATCTTTTGGTTGCTTTTCTTTTATATAGGTAGCTCTTCCATCATATAAAATGTTATATTGTTTACATTCTCCTGGTACCTGTCGTTCCCAAGTAGACTCTCCATTAATAGCATCGGAGCAGAATCCAGGTAAAAATTCACAGGTTATTCCATTTATTAATTTAATCTCATTATGCTCTAAGGAAACTTTTGCAGAGTAATCCATTAAAGTTAGTTTTATACTTGATTGTACCACAACATTTTTCCAATTTTGTCCATTTTCATTATACTGTCCCGGTTCGCAGTTTCGTTTGTCATCAATGCTTCCAGCTAGGGTGGCTGAGGAAGAAATTGTAGAATTAGCCCTTAATCTCGTGATAATATGTCCTCGGATTCCTCTAAACTCTCGATATAAATGGGTTTTTCGGCATTCTTCTGCACCTATTTCATGCACGTACGTTAATACCCCATCGTCCACTGACGATTCGTGCGAAAATGCTCGACAGTGTTTTATAATTCTGGTAATTTCTACCAAACAAGAATACACATGCACATATTCAAATTTTCTCTTTTCTATGACTTGCGCGTAGCCTTCCTGAATATCATAGCCAGAATCTGGATCAGGACACGAGGCTACTTCTCTTAGGGATATCACAGATACATTTGTAGACGGGTTCTTACAGTCATAAGCTATAAGGGCGGCTTCCACGCAGGCTAGGTAGTACCATAAAATTAACGTTGCTTTCTTCATTTCTATAAATAAGGATTTTTATTAAAACTAAGTCCAATATACTTTTATGCGGTGGCTCCATTGTTAAATATAACTAATATATATAATCTTTAAATCGGCTTGGCGGGTGCACTGCCCGTGTACGGGTTTGTCTTTCCATTTCCTCATCATCTGAGTCTTCAAAAGCACTATTCTTCAGTAAGTTCACCTTCACTTTCTTCTTCGGGCTGAAGAGTTTCTTCTGACGCATCGGACTCGTCATTACTTTCGACACTGTCATCAGGATCTGGGTCATTAGGGCGATTCTCCTCTTGTAGTTCCATACCCTGGTTTAAGAACTCATCCACTAGCTCTTGGTCCATATCCTCATTTTCACGATTTTCCTCTGGAATGGCTGGCATCGGGTTTTCTTGCCCAACTTCTTGGTCAGCCGGTATAGTATTTTCACATATATCTCCTTTGTATAACTTCAATCTTTCTGCGTGGACCATGTGTTCCTTTTTTCCTGAAATTTCTTTTATTTTAAACGTCACAGATCCTTTCTTTTCGATTATACGGTAAGGACCTTTCCACTTGGCATGGAGTTTTCGACTAAGGTTTTTGCTCGGTATTGCAGGACTATTCATGTATACCAAATCTCCCAACATATATTCTCGCCTTGTCTTTCTTTGGTTTAGTCTTTCACACCTTTTATCTATACTTTTTCCAATGTTTTCTTTTGCAATTTCATGCGCAATTTGCATTCGGGTCATTAGTTCCGTGGCGTAGTTGTCATCCAAGTCATATCGTACCTTATCTTCCTTTATAGTCAAATGAATGGGCAGCTCCATATCTCGTCCAAACATTAAGAAAAATGGCGATTCTTTTGTTGCATCATGGGGCAAATTTCGGTAAGCCATTAAACAATAGGGTAGAATCCTGTCCCAACTGTCATTATATTCACTGACAAAATGGCTTATCATTGTTTTAAGAGTTCTATGATAGCGCTCTAATATTCCATTGGCGGCAGGATGATACGGGGTGGTTTGAAATTTTGTTATGCCCAAAAGTTTGCAAACATTTTTAAAAAGGCCAGAAACAAATTGAGATCCTAGGTCCGTCAAAAGCTGACGAGGTGTCCCAAATTGCGTCACAATATTTTCTACGAAAGCTCTAGCTACGGTTTCAGCTTTTATATCTGGTAATGGAATGCATATTGGATAACGGGTTAAAAAGTCAACACATGATAAAATATATCTATTATTATCCTGTGTTCTGTTTAGAGGTCCAACAAGGTCCAGTGATATTCGTCCCCATACTAAAGCAGGTATGTATGACTTTTGTAATTCCACAGGTGGTTGTGCATTCGTTTTTCGTAGGTTGCAGGAATGACAATTTTCCACGAAGGTTTTTACATCTTTTCTTATTGTTGTCCAATAAAAATCTCGCAAGATTGAATCTTGTGTTTTCTTTTGACCAGGGTGAGCCGATAAAATAGAAGTGTGATAAATTTTCATCAGTTCCGGAACTATGGCCGCAGGAGCCATTAACGGGTCATTTCTTTGTCGTTCTTCACGGCGTCGATAAAGCAACAGGTCTGGGCTCAAATAATACATATCATTATTTTCTTCACATGTAGCTATAATTTCGTTTAACCTTGGATCTTCCCGTTGTAATCTTCTTAACTCATCTCTGCTCCATATTACTGAGACGGTGGGATAGACAGCGTCTTCTTCAGTAACAACAGCTACTTGTTGACTCGAATATTGGTTAGTTGGTTGTAGCATATCCTTTTCTGGCTTTTCTGTACGTAATCTCGTCAGTGCATCAACATTGGAATTCATTTTTCCTGGGCGGTAAATTATCGTAAAGCTATATTCCATTAAATACATAGCCCATTTGGCTAGTCGGGAACTTGGATCCTTAACGGTTAGCAAGAATCGCAGAGGTCGATGATCTGTTACAATTGTAAAATGTGTCCCTGTCAAATATACTCTGTATCGTTTTACCGCATCTACAATAGCTAGCATTTCTCTTTCTATGGTAGAATAACGTTGTTCTGCTCCATTAAGTGTTCGACTGGAATACATGATCGGATGCTCTAATCCCTCGTGTTTTTGAGTTAATATCGATGCAATGGCTGTAGCACTAGCGTCAGTATTTACAATAAATTCCTTTTTGAAATCAGGATACTTTAAAATACGAGGTGTGATTAACGCTATTTTCAAGGCTTCGAATGCTTCTGCTTGGGACTCCGTCCATTGGTATCTTACGTTCTTTTTAGTAAGGAGGGTTAATGGCTGACTTAATTTTGCAAAATTCGGAACGAATTTTCGGTAGAAACTGCATAAACCTATGAAAGAACGAATCTCCTTGACGTTTCTCGGAACAGGGTAGTTTTTGATGATTTCTGTTTTCTCAGGTTGGGTGGTGTATCCGCCTGCTGTGACAATATGTCCCAAATATTCGATCTGTTCTTTCAGGAAATTGCACTTGGTAGGTTTAAACTTTAAATTACTGTCCTTCATTTTTTCGAAAATATGACGTAGTCGCTCTATATGCGTATCCACGTCCGCTGAAAATACTATTATATCATCGAGATAAACTAGACATTCTTTGTAGGTCAGTTTACCAAAAATATGATACATTAAGCGACTCCCATGTCGCAGGGGCATTTTTCAAACCCATAGCCATCCTTTTAAATTGGTAGTGATTATCAGGAGTGGAAAATCCTGTCTTTTCTTGATCTTCTGGCTGCAACGGAATTTGAAAATAGCCGGATGCTAAGTCCATGGTTGAAAATAATCGTGCCCCGGACAGTCTGTCAATGGATTCTTGGATATTTGCCAACGGAAAATAATCAGTTACCGTGATTCCATTCAATTCACGGAAATCGATCACTAGACGATACTAAATTTCCTCCCCTGGACGCCGTTTCTTTTCTATAAGAATTGCCGGAAAACTCCACGGAGATTCACTTTCCTCAATGATATCGTCGTCCAATAATTTTTGAATTTCTTTCTTTAATATCTCTTGCCTATGAAATGGTACTCCTATAAGGTCTTTTACAAATAGGCGGAACATTCTCGGTAATAATACGATGAGTAACTTTGCTTGTGCAAGTTAATTTTTGGTTAGGAGATTTAAATATATCAATATATTCCACTATCAGATTTCTTAATTTAACCTGATCCTCATTAAGGCATTTATCTAAATTAAGCTGTCCCAAAATTTCATCAGTATCTTTTTTACTTATATGCCCTATAATTTTCTTTTCTTTCCTCTCTTCGGGAAGCCCTATTTCCGCTTCATAAGCATGCGCAATCACTGTTTTCTCGGGAATCGTAATATCTTTAACTGTAATATTACTCACACGTACTGGAATTTCTGCATTTACACAACACAAAACTCTTGCAACTAGCAATTCTTGTGGTCCACTCTCACATGGTTCTATCACTATATGCTGAGTATTGATCCTTGACGCCTTCTCCAAAGTTACCATACATACAGCGTGACACATTGCAGGAATTTTTATACTTTTGTTAAATCTTACTATCCTTCTTCCTTCCAGAGCACTAGGAGTACACCTTGATGCACCTTCTTCCTCTTGGCTCCCTACAATTTCCGTAAAACACAAAACCCCTTTTTCTTCTAATACACTAGGAGTACATTTTGATGCTCTTTCTTCCTTCTGGCTTTTTCTAAAATCACCACTTCTTTCTTCCAAAGCACTAGGAGCACACCTTGATGTACTTTCTTCCTCTTGGCTTTTTCTTAAATCACCACTTTCACCTCGTGGCTCACAATTTACATTCCCTTGTATATATGACGTCACGGAAGCTGCAGTCTTCCTAGGTCCTTCCAAATTTTCGCTAGCTAAACGTTGCTTCTTGTTACTGGAGAAATCCAAACGAGTACCATTCGTTTGAACTCCACATTCCTGCGTTAATGGTACTAACGAGGAATGACTAGCATAACGATTATTTATGTTGACCTCTAATTCACTAAACCTCTGTGTTAAGTTTTTCAGTTCACTATGTACTTTTAGAAACATCTTTTCCACCTCAATTTTTGACAACGTCATCATCGCATCTCCATCTTCTCTGGAATCTTCTTCCACTAACGGTATCTCATCTTCAAAAGCGTACATACAACAATTTCCCCAATCAATTTTTACACTATACTTTCTTAAAAAGTCTATGCCCAACATTAAATCGGCTTTGAAACTATCAGAGTCTACCACAACAAAACTATGAGTGACCTTGGTGCCACTCGTAAATGCGATTGGTAATTCCACTATTCCTAACGTTGGAATAGTATTTCCCTATATATCAACTAAAACACTATTTGTACGTTCAATTTTAAACCCCTTGGCAATATCGGGTTTAACTAGGGATACTACGGCTCCTGAATCTACTAATGCATAATAAAAACCGTTAGCTATTGTTACCTTAGCAACGTTGGCTGGTTTCGGAGCTTCTCCCTTTTAGCACGTATATATCCCTACCATTCTCTCGTTTATTCCCAACTTGCTTCTGGCACACCACGGCCCCGGTCTCCGGGGTTGTGGAGGGGCTGTGTTGCGGTTTAAAGCCGGATTTTGCTGTCTGCTTGTTCCTTGCCTCGCAGGACAAAACTGTGCTATATGTCCCGGTTGCTGGCAATTAAAACATCGTCGTTGAGGCGGGTTTGTCTGCGGTCGCTGCGCTGCTTGCCCACTGTTCTCTGGACAGTCCCTACTATAATGTCCATTTCTTCCACATTTGAAACAGGTAGTTGGACAGTATCTAGAGGTGTGGCCTTCCTTGTTGCATTTGAAACATATCATGGGTCTCCGATTTCCGTTGTTAGGTCTTCCAGGTCTTCTTCCATCCTGGTTGGCTGGGTAACGGCGCTGCTCCACGTTTCTTTCGCCAATGTTCTGCACAGCTCTGCATTCTCTGGCAGTGGACGGATGAAGAAGGTTTTCAATGGATTCCTCCCTCTCAGCGTATTCCAAAGCCTTGTTCAAAGTAGTTGGACTAGACGATAAGACTCGCTGTTTAATCGGCATGAGCAGTCCCAGTGTGAATTGGGTCGTAATATCTTGCTCCAACCTGGTAGAAATAATTTGGTCTGTAGCTCGATCTCCTGTAAGCGTTACAGTGCGATTGGCTAGCAACTTCAACCTAGTCAAAAACTGGCGGCAAGTTTCTCCTGTTCGTTGGCGACATTCTATGAAATTTTTCATTGCAGCCCCTTTTACATATTGACGGACAAACTGCTTTTTGAGAGAGTCTTTGAGAGTTGTCCATGACGTGGTGGTTTTAAGTGTCGGCTCAGATTCTATAAATTGTTTTGCTCTATTGCGGAGCTTAAGACGAGCTATGTCCACTTTTTGCTCATCGGTCCAGTTGGCTAAAAGGGCGGTTTCATCAATAATTCCTAGGAAATCGTCAATACTGCCTTGTCCCTCATAGGTAGGAATGGATTCGATCCCAATTACCACATTATTAGTCGTTACGGGAGCTGAATTTGAAGGTGTAGTTGAGCTTGAAGCTGGCGGAGTTGACATTTTGAACCGTTTAAAGTAGCAGGTGAATTTTTATTTATTATTTCGATGCCTTTTCTGCAATGCAAGCTTATTTATTCTTTACCAAAATTATTTTCAGATGAGAGTACTTATTGCCATAAAATCTCCTATAATTTTTCAATTATTTTCTTAAATTGTAAATGTAAAATTTTCTCTCAAAATTCTCAAGAATTTTTTCTATTTCTGCAAATTTTTTTTTTTTTTTTTCAAAAATTTTCTGCGAGTTTTTATAACCCTCTCAGAATTTTGGCAACCCCACACCTGACACCAATTGTAAAGCCTACCGCGTTACAAACTTTCAGATAAGGGAGCAAATCAAGTTGGCAGAGATAACGGGTAGGTTACAAGTACTAACTACCGTGGGTTCAATGAGTCTCGAAGGGAGCAATATTTGTCGTTGTATTTTGTTACTTACATCTGGTTTACTATTAGCTTGCCTATAGTTTCATCCTTACAAAAAGGAGCTTCGCTGCAGTCTAAAAGTTCTAGCTGAAAAGTCGCACACTTTTTCCCTAGGCGATATAGAGGTAATATACGCCATCGTGATTCTATTCGCAATCACTTTGTTGCAGATTATTTTATTTATTGCGAAAAATGAGAAAAGTCAGTAAAACACATTTTCTTCACGTTTTAACAAACACTTGGTATATTCAATATTAAATTGGAGCCACCGACATTTTACAAGTTCTTTTTCTAAGTCTAAATTATTAAAATAATATACCCATAATTTGTATTAATTTTCGCAGCACTTACTTTGTGGGCGCATATTGTTTTTAGATTTTCTAAAACCGAACCCGAACCGACGGTACTGTTTCAGAACGACACTACTAAATCAGAACTTTACTTTTTATAAGATCGCGAATATTTTCCGAATTACTAGATATAACTGTGACGAACTTACTCTTTGGTTAATTAATTTTTCTTTAAATAGACTCTCGTTCCCCCATAGATCCCTCATAGATCCCCCATCGAAAACGGTGACATCAGTGTTTTCTTAAGAAATCCCCCTTGAAAAGTATGAAATCATCAAAATTCTGCATCGAAAAATACGCCTCAATGTATCAGTTATTAAGATCGATAATCGAGTACCTTCCGCGACTACCTACGTCGTTTCCCAAATTTTTCCGTTAAATTGGTAGGAGATCTATAGTTTATTCCTTGAACAAGGAAAATATTAAAATTATTAAAATTGTCGTGAATTTCCCATTAGAATCAAATCTCGTCTAACGGAATGAACTATATTTTATTTAGTACCTGAGTAATTGTTCTTAATTTAGATATACCGAAAGGTGATTATTGCTTATTTGTTAATCGACCAATGAATCGAGAGGAAATAGACGAGTGGGAACGGTGGACATCCAGTTTGGATGTCTTCCACACGATATTTGCTTTGTTAGTTGAATTGTGATTTTTTGAATTAAAACTTCTTAATTAAAATAAAATCTCTTGGTAAGTTTTTAAATATTTATAAAGTCAAAATTAGATTTTATTTATTTTTCTAAATAATTTTTTTAAATGTATTTATAACCCAAAGATCCCCATATTTTGAGAAATATTTGGTATTTAAATTTTTAGTATTTTATTTTCCCACTTAGAAAACTTGGACTTAAATTATTTTCCTTAAAATAATTTTTAATATTAATTTTCAAAACTTACAATTTAGAATTAAATTATTTTCTTCAAAATAATTTATTTAATTTTTAAAATAATTTTTAATATTCATTTTCAAAACTTACAATTCAGAATTTAATTAGTTTCTGCAAAATAATTTATTTAATTTTTAAACTAATTTTTAATATTCATTTTCAAAACTTACAATTTAGAATGAAGTTATTTTCTTCAAAATGATTTATGTAAATTCAAAATTTAAAACTAACAATGCAGAATTAAATTATTTTCTTCAAAATAATTTATCTCATTGTTAAATAATTTTCAGTTTATTCCTAAAACCCATAAATTCTGATTCATTTATATATTTTCTTTAAAATTATTTATTTAAATTTTAAACCAACTCTAATTACGCACCTTCAATTCCAAAATATTATTAGAATAATTTTTCTTAAGAAAAAGGTTTTACTCCGGAAACATTTCTCAGGCCCGAACTGTGCCTCGATATTATTGACCGTTGACGTACCAAATCTTTAGAATGATATAGTTGGGTTAAAGCAATAAAGTCGACTAATTTAGGAGACAAAAAGTTCTTAAAATTTATTATATTTTGGTTTTTAAAAAGCCATTCCCATAAATTTAAGTAAAGTGATCCCATTTTCTAATATATTTATTTTACGATTAAGTTATTATACCGAGTTGTCACAATAATACTAAGTTAACTGAGAAACTATATTATTTAGTTACAAAAATAGAATGGCCCGTGTGTAACCAACGAAATTCATAATCAGAGTGAGTTCGTATTATCATATTTGTATATTTTTTATTTATTGCCATATAAATTTACAAAGTACCTAAACAATGCTATTGTCAAAAGAAAAAAAGGTTTTAAGTTTTAAAACATAATGTCATAAAAATGACGAACATCATAAAAGTTGTTTTCAACAAGGTAGCACTTCACTCTGTTCTTGAATTTTTTTGACTTTGGAGATGCTTCTGATACTAAAGTGCATATAGAGGGAGCTACAGAAGCAAAATGGACTCTTACAGTATGATGATATTTTGTAGCCGGATATATAAATTTTATTTGAATTTCTAGTGTCACGGTCGTGAATTACCGAGGTATAAGAAAAATTTGAATTGTGTTTTTTTACAAGCATGACTGCACCAAGAATTAAAATACTAGGTAGCGTAAGAATTTTATAGCACCGAAAAGTTTCTTTGCAAGATTCAAGTGGGCTTAAAGAGTAAATTTTTCGAATTATGCTTATGTTAATAAACTTGATCATTAAATAAATTTCGATTCAATGCTTAAACGTGATACATACAGAAACCTTATTTTTCTCGAAAATCGCTAATTTCCCATCAAGACAAATGTAGAGTACCTTTTTTAAATAAAAATAACTAAAAATCAGTTTTTAGCTCTGTAAAATGACACACGTCAAAATTTTGGCCCAACGAGTGTATGGTGGCAAGTCCGTTCCTGACTTCCCTGACGATGGAAACACGTCTAATAGTACGGTTTTATTAAGTCTCTATATATATTACCTACACACAACTAAAGTTTCATTAAATTAAACGTGTCTGTTCAAAAGTTAGAGCCAAAAAGGTAAGTCGCTGGGTACCCCTTTGGGACCCTGTATCTCCGTTAAGGGACACTTTAGGTTTTTTTTATATGACAAAGTAGAGTTATTTTGACCCCCTATACGCTCCCGAGAGTATGCCATATATACTTTTACCGGACACCTTGTATACATATAATACTTTACCATTTCCAGGCATCAGCAGTCCTACAGATTGCAGTGGCTTAATATACCAACAAATACAGTGATCCTAACATATTCAAATTCAAATGGGGGGATTTGTATAATCATAAAGATAAATTATTCAAAGTTAACAAAAAGATAATTACTTATCTTTAGCAGGATGAAAAATAAAAAGGCTTATGTTCATGAACAATATTAATAGAAAAAAAGAACAAGTTAATATACTCTTTAATAAATCTGTGAGCCATTTTCATTTTATAAGGCGAGGCGAGGTTGAGCTGGGCTGGGCGATTCCATTTGTATCCAAGACAGGGAAGGTAAGTTGCAAAATAATTTAATAGCTCTGGCTATTCGTAGCATATATCTGTCTCTGATGTCTGCATTAAAAGTTACCTTCAATTCATATAAATAGAGACAAATGGGTATGGCGCAAGCAAGAAAAAAGGTCGCCTTCACGTTTACTTTTTACAAATAACTACGTAGGTGTCATATCAACTAATAAATCATGGAGACATTATAAACGTAGGGCCTTACTTGAAAAAGTCTGAATCTCCCTGACGTCATTATATATATAATTATATTTTTGGAGGGAACAGTATACCCTGTAAGCCTTCCACATTTATTATCATAGGTATTTACATTTTAGGGAAATTTTTTTAAATATAAAAGTAGCTATAAGACCTTCAATATAATTTATTTTTTTATACAAAGTAAGTCCTTTAGTGAATACCACGATAAATCACAAGTAGATTGCAATCCAGCACCTAGATGACTAAACATCTGTATGTGCAATGATTACAATCTTCACCAATCCCAATTAAAACAATTAAAATTAGAAAATCATATAAAAACTAAGCACGAAAATCCAGGGAAAAAGCAGTTACGTAGTGGTGAGCGAAGTGGTGAGCTTGTCACCCTCTTCAATAAACCATCCCACTCCCAATGCACAATACAAAACCCAACCCAAATAAAAAGAAAATACCAACCCTAAAACAGTTTCCTAAATACAGAGTTTTTATCAAAAATATAAGATCTACACTTGTGCTTAAATATGTTAATTTTAACAACACTTCTAATTTCCAGAGATATAAGATTATAAATATTTGGTGACATATAACGTTAAGTATCTCAAACTAGCATTAGTATTACTTTTAGGTACCATAATATGATCGTTCACCTTATTTCTAGTTTGATAGTTATGATCAACATATCTTTTCAGTTCCTTATTTTTATAAGTAAAGATGCTTACTTCCAGAATATACAATGATCTTACATCAAAAACTTCTCTTGAATATAACATGCTCGTGGGATAAAGCCTGTTCTTCTTGTAAATTACTTTTAATATGTAATTCTGTACAATGCTTAATGGATGTAAAGCGCTTTTGTACATGCCACCCCACACAACGATACCATATCTTAACAATGACTCTACAACAGTTTCATAAACAGATATTAACAAGTTTTTGCTCAGAATGTTTCTTAGGACATAAAATTTATACAATAACCTTTGAATCATTGATGTTAATTAATAAAATGTTTGTCAATAAGGATACCTAAATATCGAGTTTGTGAAGCCTCTCTATTATAATTATTCTGTCTGAGTCTCTCACCTGGATGGCACTGAAAGTAGGACGATTTGCCTGGGTCAATGAAAAGGCAATATACGTTGTTTTATTTAGGTTTAATGTTAATTTGAAGGAGTTTAACCAGTTTTGAACAATGTCCAATCCATTAATGACATTTTGTCTTACTTCATTCCAAGATTCTGCGGAAAATATTATGGCAGTGTCATCTGCATATGAAACAACTGTACCATCCTTAAGTTTCAGATTGGTTAAGGTGTTTATATATGCTAAAAATAATATTGGGCCCAATACTGTACCCTGCGGCACTCCTATTTTAATATTTGATGGATCACTTAACGTATTTACTATTTTTACATATTGTATTCTTTCATGTAAGTAACTTTTAAATACATCCAACACAACACCCCTCACCCCATTCCCCTCCAGAACCTCCAAGAGCAGGCGATGGGGCACCGTATCAAATGCCTTTGCCAAGTCCAAGAATAGGGCTATACATTTCTCATTCTTATCAAGTTTGTCCGCAATGTGCTTTGTTAGATGGTAAAGAGCATCTGAAGTACTCAAAAAGCCATACTGGTTCGTTGACAAAATTGAGTTTAATTGTAAAAAATTCAACAACCTATCTTTAACACACTTCTCAAAGACTTTAGCAAAGTTATTTATCAAATTAATAGGTCTATAATTAGTCACTTTTGTCTTATCGTCAGATTTGTATATTGGAGTTATTATTGATATCTTAAACTGGTCCGGAACAGTGCCATATTTAAAGATTAAATTTATTATATGGACAAGTGGATCAAGCAAGAATATATGATTATCCTTTATCATTTTTGTAGTCACTCTGTCAATATTATACCAGGACTACTGTTTTTTAAACTACTAATTTTGTCAATTATTTCATTTTTGGTGACTGGCCTTAGGTACAATGATGTTAATTGGTTGTTAGGAATGTAAAATTCATTGTTTGCATTTGGAATCTTACTTAGCATATCCACCCCTACGTTAATAAAAAAGTTATTACAATAATTTGCCATTGATTTCACACTTGCAAACTCACTTGAGTCATCATTTAATATGGGTGGAGGTATATGTGACTTGTTTTTTCCTTGGTATTATTTGTAGCCTCGGATATTAATTCATAAACTTTTTTAAGATCATGTCCTGCCATGTCAACTTCGTTTTTATACTATTCGTGTTTACACTTTTCAATAATTTTTTTAAGGTTGTTTCTGTAAGTTTTAAATATTTGGTTATCCTCCTCATTAAAACTTTGGACCAACTTTCTTTTCATTTTATCTCTTTTTTATACTCAGGATCAAACTATTTGTGATCCATGGTTGGCGTTTTTTAAATTGTGTCAAATGAATTTTTTTTAAATTGGTAACTTGTTGTAAAGTATTTATCTTATAAAATTCATCTGTTGCTGTAGTTACTTCGAAACTCCCTAATACTGAATCCTAGTTTTCTTTTTGAATTAATTTATTGAATAGCTGTCCATTAAATGTTTCAATTGTTCTGGTGAGTGGTGAGCTACACTGACAAAAATGGATCTACCACTGTCGTGAGTTGCAAAATTAGAGCTACTTTAATGCACGTCTCTATGTTGTGCCAGCTGAGCCTACGAATTATCACAAATCATTTAAAAACGCTACAATTATTCAGCTTCTTTTGGTTCGCCTCAACACAGAAAAAGATTTTTTATCAACATTTTAAACACATCTGGGATTGCCACAATCCCTCATCTTGTAACCATTTTATACGTTACCCGAACTCCGTTTTTGAGTTGGGAAAACTTACTAATAGATTTAAAAGTGCCCTTTTTACCCGGATGTGCATTATTTTTAACTCATCATCATATGTAAATTATTTTGGGTTGGAATAATTCAGGACTTGTTTAAAATTAAGTCATAAAACGTGCTACAAAACCCCATATCGTGGGTAAATCACAGACCGAACAGTCACGGAAAGTTCCGAATTTGTGCTCGCGCCGGTTGGGTGCGGTTTTTTCTACTGTTTTAGTTTTAGTATACATTCGATCACGCGTAGGCGCAGAAGTAACTTAATGCACGTTGCGTCCAGCGGCGTTTCGAGCGACTTTAAAACATGGAGAATGCTGAACCGCATCCGAACAGGGGTTGCACCTGTTAAAACCAATCTGATCAAATGGGGCCTATCTCAACCAAATGACGACAAGTGTGACTGTGGCGCAGTTAAAACCATGAAACATCTCCTGATATTCCCGAAACTGCCCCGCACGGTGTTCCCTCGACGACCTGTGGCTGGGCAAACTCGAAGCATTAGACGTGGCCCATTACTGGGCCGAGAAACTCATTTCGGACACGAAAAAGTAAAGTAAGTGTTAATGGAATGGGACCTTTTAAATTTTGTTGACCTATTTGAAATTAAGTGTAAAATATGTTTTCTAAGAATAATATAACTTTACTGCAACACGCTCTGAGACTGATAAACTATTTAAGATTTTTGAAATAAAAATTGTCGATTTTTCTATCCATCTGTTAATATTCAAGAAAAACTATAAGCGTAGGTTTCGGAAAATCCTTCGAGGATACTAAATTTCATATTTAGTTAACACGCATTAAGTACTCGTGTGTGTAAACTTAATACTTGAGGATGCACAAAATATTTCACATTTTATGCTAATGACAGTTGACATTGTATTAATTTAAAAATCGCATGTTAAAAAAATATGTAATTTTATTTTTGAAATACCGAAAAAGTCAATTGGCTTAAAATACTAGTCATTCAGACACAGGAAGACAAAACTGACAAACAGGCTAAACAAATTTATTGTGTTTTTATTTATATTTTTGTTCTAGGATATTAGCAACCTACCTGAAAGACTACAAAAAATTTTCGCTTTTCTTCGCTTATTTTTTGTTGCTTAAGATATGTATTCTATCAAGATTTGTAGATGTGTTCCACATTGAAGTAACTACATTTAAAGCTATTTAGTGATATTTTTATTTATATTTATATTAAATATTATATATATTTCTTTTGTATAAAACATTTTTTTACTGTTCAACTTTTATCATTATTGTTGGTGAAGTAATTCTTTAAATTCGTTGGTTAAATGTAAAAATGTTTTTTTATTTCACTAATAAACGTACTTTAGCTAATAACTGGGTTTGAATTAAGTTTCGAAATACACTCCTAAAACACATCATTTAATATTTTCAAAAAAAAAAGTACAGTATTTCTGACAGCCAAACGAGTGAGTTATTCTAGCCATCATCGTAAGCTAGGACAACTCAATAATCAAGTTTTCATAGCTCGACTCATGAATTAATCTAGCCCGAGTAGTAAACGAATCACAATTCACCTATTAGTCTCTGGCAGCTTTAACAATGAATTGCTTGCAGCCCAAGTCGCAGCTACGGTAGCCTTAGCTTACCAATGATTTAAGTCGGTTGGGTGAGCTATCCCAGTGCATAAAATAACACATTTTCTGAGCTATTACAACTTATGAACAGTGATTTAATGCAATTTGTTTGATTTAGTTGCTGTAATTCAGAGGTCTGGGCTGTCCCCTATTGGCAACACGCGTCGAGCTAGGATAATTCATATTTGAGTTATCTCAACTCGATATTTCGCTCAGTGTACCTATATTTTTTTTTGTAATTGTATATTTCATTTATATTCAGCATAACAGGGTCATGGTCAGTAAGGTCCAAATTTATTATAAAAGAATTAAAGTTAAGCTTGTTAGTACTTCTGTTAGTTTTTATGAAAATATGATCAAGGCAAGATTTTTCTCTGGTTGGGCCATTTATGTATGACAAAAATCCAAAATGGTTCAAGATAGTTAAATAGGAATTAACAGTATTTTCGTGTTTATCTAAGATATCCAAATTAATGTCACCCAAGAATATATCCACATTACTCGCTCGAACCCCTGATAAATATACTTCCATCTCCTTCAAAAACAGGACCCTATCGGTGTTTGGTGGTCTGTACAAACATATTATATTAAAAGAAAACTGTCTCTTTTTTATTAAGATACTACTTACGGTAATGTCACACCCATTCAGCAATGTATGATTTATTTCGAAGATCAAAGTTGACCTAATAAAAATGATCATTCCATCATGTCTAGCCCCATTGTAAAACATATTATATCCTTTTAGACCGTATTGTCCGTCATAACTGTTAAAACTTTCACCAAGAATTATGATGTCACAATATTGAAGATCATATGTTTCAAACGCTATTAAAAATTCATTAAAGTTTTTATGAATGCTCCTAATGTTAAAGTGTATAATATTTAATAGTTTGTTGTCTAAATTTATTTTAGTCTTTATTTCACTTCCCTCTATTCTTTCCTAAATTGTGTCCATCTCTAGTGACTCCAGATTTTGAAGAATCCTCAATTCTGATAGTTCATCTGCCATTTTCAACACCATAATTTATTTTGGCTCAAAGAATATTTAGGGCATACTGGTAGGATGGACAGTTCAAGTCATTAGCTTCGTGTAGAATATTGTAATTTTGTTTAAATTTTGCATTAGCAATGTGAAAATTTTTGCACTTTTTGTTCAACCTTGGACATTCCTTTCGAAAAACGTTGAAATAAATTGACACTTACCAGTCAACATTTGACAGTTGTCGTATAGAACTTTGTTATTTAGGTAACGAAAAATTTTTCAATTTAGGATTCATAACCCTCACGACAAAAAAGCTAAAAAAAAATTGACACTTACCTGTCAAAATTTGACAGCTGTCGTATAAAACTTTGTTATTTACGTACTGAAATTTTTTTTTAATTTAGGAATTTTACAGCTATAACCCTCGCTACGAAAAAGCTAAAAAAAAATTGACACTTACCTGTCAAAATTTGACAGCTATCGTATAAAACTTTCTTATTTAGGTACCTGAATTTTTTTAAATTTCGGATTCTTACAGCTATAAGCCTCGCTATGAAGACTAAAAAAAAAATTACACTTACCGGCCAAAATTTGACAGCTGTCGTATAAAACATTCTTATTTAGGTACCTGAAAATTTTTTAATTTCGAATTCTTACAGCTATAATTCTCGCTACGAAAAAGCCAAAAAAAAATTACACTTACCTGTCAAAGTGACAGCTGTCGTATAATTAAATGAACGAACTAGAAGAGTGCCGTGCCCGAAGGGCTCGGCACAATAATATTTCTACAAATTTATTAGCTGATAATTGATAGCTTCCATGTAAGATTAATTTTTTGCTTATGTTTTAATCGATTGAATACTTACATATTTTTATAGAGCAAATATGGAAATTATATCCCACATTGCACAAAGGTGTGCGAGTTTAAAGAGCACCTATAAATATCAATATCATATAGCTCCGTAACGAAAAGTCGTAGCGAATCGAGCGAGGCGGCATTGGAAACGGGACGTCGAGCACTATACGGCGCCGTCTCAGAAAAATACCTATCTATACGAGAAAACGAAAATTTTGCATCATTGTCTAGTTTTGGTCAGTTGTTATAATGACAATTTGGCGATATGTTTTCCCTTCACGTTCCGCAGGAAGGTGAGGCAAAAAAAGCAATAGTAAATAGAAAAAAAGAAAAGAAAAGTATTTTTTTATTCTAAATTTTTTTTTAGTACTAATATTAGATGCACTCTCGGCTGACGATTAGCGATATGTACCCAGTCTAGTTAACATATCGCTTTCCGCGATATGTTATTCGTCTCCTACATGCGAAATCACGACAACCCTGAGTGCCTCTTGAAAATTTCGGACTATATCGGATGCTACATTTGAAATATGTATGTATGTTGTCGTCGCCGCCGCCGTCAGTTTCGACATTTTCACATTTGCGATTTTTTTTTCTCGGAAACGGTTAGAGTGGGACGATTGAAACTTTTTCAGTTTAGAGAGGAATAGTGGGGGTACGTTGTGTGAAAATTTCGAATATACAGGGTGTACTGAAAAAAAGTTATTAATTTTTAAAGTCGAATATTATCGGATTCTCGTTGAAATTCGATACAGTTCGTAAAAATGAGTTTTTTTGATTTAAACTTTTTCGACGCGTAGACGACCGTGGGCTACAGAACCCTATTGTTTGTGAGCGCGATCGAAAGTTTGGAAGTAATTTTTTTGATTTTTTTAAAGTTGAAAATTGGTCAAAAATGGTACCTCTTGGATGGCTAATAAGTCGAATTGGGTGCATCCGATCGACATTCGGTTTGGATAATTGTTTAGGCCATCACAAAAACTACCTTTTTCCAATACATCGTTCTATACCTAACTGGAATGGAAATTGTAGATAATTATAAGAAACTGGAAACCACATAGTTAGGCGTGATTTTTTCACGGTTTTTATTTTTTTTTCGTACGGAAAACTACTTTTGATCGAAACGTTGTATACTTTAGCGGATAGAGCTCGTCAAATTGTATTTAAAAGATATTTTTTCTTTTCTCTTTCTTTAATACGAAAAAAACGGCAAGCTTCTGGAAATTCACATCAGAATTGGGGTTGTGCATCGCACTGGTTCGCTTAAACACGTTTGCAAGTATCTATATATAACTTTTCGAGTTTTTTCTTGGTACACTATATCAACGGATAAACAAGCTTTAATTTGTATTGTAAGCGCGCTTTGGAAAAACATATTTTGTGCCTCAAAAAAAAAAATTTATGTTCTTTCAAGAGATGTTTTCATCAGACGTTCTACTATATCGACTGTAGCTTATTCAATTTTTAACAAAATCGTTTTATTTCTCTGTCAAAACACGCGCTGATTTATTCTCAACACTCCTGCGTGTAAACTTATAAAAATATATTCACAAATTTGAGAAAAGCCGCTTTTTTGGGTGCGGAAACAGGCAAAATTTACAACCATTCGCTTTTGACTAAGTGAGCCTTGATTTTTGATGTACCTAAATTAATTATTAATTTTAAAAATCCGGCTGTCAAAAATGGCGAAAAATGGGTGTTTTGAACTTGACTTGCTAGACTAATAAGAACATTTCCAGATTTTATATTGGATGGAATATCTAGCTTGAACCTTCTTCTAATTTTATTGACCAATATTTTTGCCCAAAATGTTTTAGAAATAGTTTTAATCTCGATTTTAAAGATGGCGCTCCGACATTGATAATCCGTCGCCACGTGGTAGGAGGTTGTTCGACATTTCGATATTCGCGAATTTTTTCTTCGGAAACGGTTAGAGCAAAACGATTCAAACTTTCTGGACGTAGAGAGGAATAGTCGGGGCACGTTCAACACGGGAACAATTTCCAATATACAGGGTGTACCGGAAAAAAGTTATTAAAGTCAAAGTTGAAAAATATGTTTTTTTTTCGTTGTAGGGCGATACAGGTGGCAAAAATCATTTTAATCGATTTAAACTTTTTCGACGTGTAGACGACGTTGGACTACAAAACACTGTTGTTTGCGAACGCGATCGAAAGTTGGGAAGTAATTTTTTTGATTTTTTTTAAATCAATGTAGGGTCATATTGGATCGTTAATAAATCGAATTGGGTGAGTCCGATATACTTTTGGTTTGGATATTCGTTTAGGTCATCTCAAATACTACTTTTTTCAAATATATTGTTCTATACCTAAACAGCATAGAAATGGTAGCAAATTATAAAAAATAAGAATTACTATTTAAGTATACAGTGTGTGTATAAAGTCTAGAAACGGCTTAATAACATCACAATTTACTGGCCGATTTAAACCAAATTTGGTACAGTTGTGTAAGAGGATCTAACGCACCGAATGACGATATTGGCGTTGTTGCCAGCTTTTTAGTTTGTCTGGAATTCGAACGAATTTTATATTTTTAAATATAACACCCAGTATATTTTTACATTTTTAAATTCCACATAAAATTATAATTATTTTTTAATAAATGCATTATTAGTCTATACTTCATAGTTTCGGAGATATTGACTCTCGAAAAGTGACATTTTTGAAGTTTGACAGCTTATAACTTTCTAACAGTACGTCTTAGAGCAAAACGGCTTACATGTCCCTATCTTCAATTATTATTATCTTCCCAAAAAAATCAACTTCCAGTTAAACCGGAACAACTATATTTCCTGCTTTTGAGTTACATCCGGTTTAACCGGAAGTTAATTTTTTGGGGAAGATAATAAAAATTGAAGATAGGGACATGTAAGCCGTTTTGCTCTAAGACGTACTGTTAGAAAGAAGAAAAATGTCACTTTTCGAGAGTCAATATCTCGGAAACTATGAAGTATAGACTAATAATGCATTTAATAAAAAATAATTATAATTTTATGTGGAATTTAAAAATGTAAAAATATACTGGGTGTTATATTTAAAAATATAAAATTCGTTCGAATTCCAGACAAACTAAAAAGCTGGCAACAACGCCAATATCGTCATTCGGTGTGTTAGATCCTCTTACACAACTGTACCAAATTTGGTTTAAATCGGCCAGTAAATTGTGATGTTATTAAGCCGTTTCCAGACTGTATACACACACTGTATATAATTTGACAGCTGTCGTATAGAACTTTGTTATTTTGGTACTGAATTTTTTTTAAATTTAGTTTTATTACAGCTTTAACCCTTGCTACGAAAAAAGTTTTAAAAAATTGACACTTACCTCTCAAAAGTTGACAGTTATCGTATAGAACTTTGTTATTTAGATAACGAAAAATTTTTCAATTTAGGATTTTTACGAAAAGTGGTAGCGAATCGAGCGAGGTGGCATTGGAAACGGGACGTCGAGCACTATACGGCGCCATCTCAGAAAACTACCTATCTATACGAGAAAACGGAAATTTTACACCATTGTCTAGTTTTGGTCAGTTGTTATAATGACAATTTGGCGATATGTTTCCCCTTCACGTTCCGCAGGAAAGTGAGGCAAAAAAAGCAATAGTAAATAGAAAAATAGGAAAGAAAATATTTTTTTATTGTAAATTTTCGTAAATTTTTTTAATACTAATATTAGATGCACTCTCGGGTGACGATTAGCGATATGTACCCAGTCTAGTTATTCACTGTAGGTCACCGGTGACCTACGCGGCGCCCCAGAGGAACTCTTGCTAAAAACATATTTTATTAAAATTATACCAATTATAATTTTTTTTAAATTTTGTTACGAGATAAAGGTTTTTGTTTGTGTTTTAATTTAGTCTCTTAGAGATAAAATTAAAGTTTTCTTTCTAATTAGATTTTTAATTTTTGAAGAAATCACTGTTCAAATTTTACACCCAAAATAGAGCGGGGTGTAGCGGAATTAGAATACGCTCGGCCGTAGCGGAATTTTTGAAATGACGTAGATTCGTAATCCTATAGTTGGCAACACTGCTAGAAAGTAGTAGAAAGGTTAATGAAGGTGCAGCGTTGATGTGATATGTCACCAAGTAAAAAAAAATACCAAACTTAAATAACACGGGGTCATATCCCACCAAGCAAAATGTTGTTGCAGCAACGTTGTAGTAACTTTTCAAAGAGAGCTGCAATGTTGCTCTTTTTCTTGCGGCGTGAAGTTGGGGACATCCCTGCAAGCCTTAATCGGCCGTTCAGGAACGTTTCAATTGCAATATTGACAAATATATCGCTTCGGCAACATTCTAGCGATATTGATATTTAAATTACAGCAACGTTTCACGCAATTAATTGCAGCAACCTTGGCACAAAAACATTACAGCAACCTTGGCACAAAAACATTGCAGCAACCTTGGCACAAAAACATTACAGCAACCTTGGCACAAAAACATTACAGCAACCTAATTTTTTGAAATTATATTCGTTTATTCATTATTCATGTTATAAAAAAAAACAAATGTATTTATTTTGCTATATATAATATTATTATAGGAATAACATATATTCGGGGTGATTCACGGTGGATGGTGCGTTAGACGTTTATGGAGAACAGGCGATACGTTTTATTTGAAAATTTGGTCGTCCAAATAAACGACCATGGTATATCGTTCTAAAATATTTTCAGCATTGCGGCGTTGCCGCTTCTGCCCAAAACAGGTGGCAACATCGGTATTGTAAATGAAACCCCCCATATATTTTTAAATTTTTAGATTCTACGTAAAATTCAAATAATTTTTTTAATACAATATTCATTGTTATACGTTACGTTATATATATACTTAATAGTTTTCGAGATATTGGCTCTTGAAAAATGACAATTTTAACCTTTAACATCTTCTAGCATTCTAACTGAATGTCTTAGAGCAAAACGGCTGGTGTTCCTTCCTTCAAATTTTATTATCTTCCCAAAGAATCAACCAAATCAATCAATCAAAGTAATTAATTTCCTGCTTTCGAGTTCCATCCTGTTTAACCGAAAGTTGACAATTTTGGGAACATAATAAAATCAAGGACATCAGGAACATGTGAGCCGTTTTGCTCTAAGAGACATATATAGTTAGAATGCTAGAAGCTGTCAAAGTTGAAAAATGCCATTTTTCAAGAGTCAATATCTCGAAAACTATTAAGTATAGACTAGTAATGAATATATTAAAAAATAATTTGAATGTTACGTAAAATCTAAAAATATATAGGCTGTTTTATTTAAAATAACGATGTTGCTACCTGTTTTGGGCAGAAGCGGCAACGCCGCAATGCTGAAAATATTTTAGAACGATAGACCATGGTCGTTTATCTAGACAAACAAATTTTCAAATAAAACGTATCTCCCGTTCTCCGATTCACTGTAAATTACCCTATATATATATTAAGTAAACACTTTTCTTATATTTAATTCCTTCAAAGTTTGGTTTCCTTAACCCCTAATCTGTTTTAATTACTTCGTTCAAAACGTGTCTTAGCATGCTGAAACCAGTTTTTGTAAAAATTTTCAAAATCTTGATCTGTAAGTTCTTTAAAATTAGTTCGGACAGCATCTAAAATAAAAAAAAATGACAATCACTAATAGATACAGTGATTAAGTTATTACCGGAAAATTTTCTGAAGACTTGAATATTCATGATCGAGGAAAAATTTACCGTTTATTAATTTAAGCACGTGGGATTTCGGTTAGAAAATTTTAAACTCATTTATTAAAGAACCTACGTACAAATTAATTTTTTTATTAGAAATTACATATATTCTAGAAATGTCTTTGAAATGGCGTTTCAGGAAAATTTTCATTTATTAATTTTACCACAAACGTAAAAAATTTCCGGTTATTCTGTGGGTTTTAATGGTAACCGAAGAAAAATCAAGCTTCTGATTGGTTGAAATTAAGAGTGTAAAATTTTCATTAAAATTTTTAATTTGATTAAATACAAATCTAATGTAATTAATATAATATAGTATTGCCAAAGAAAAATTAAAATCTACCTGTTATAAGTGAAGTGAGTTTTAAAGTTTTTTTTTTGAAGAAGTAGTCCATACTTACTTACTTAAAGTTTTTGTTTTGTAGTTCCCCTTGGCACCAGTCCAACTTAAAAACTGCCCCACATAATTGGTGAAGACCTTTTCCAAACATCTGTACACTGCATCTTTCAAATTTCTTCCTCCAGTTAGTCTCAAAAAATGTATCTAAAATTTCAAAACACTGCTATTCTCACTTATGATTTGTGTGCAATTTCTCATAATAATTTTCTTTTTAAAAATAGCAAAAAATGGACAAAGGTCTAGGGTAAACTATAGGGTATTGGAATTGGCTTGTGACATACATTCTCATTCTACTGATTTGGAACCCGTAACTATATAAAATTTACTCGTGTATAGGTTATACGAATGAAAAATTTCTGTGTAGGTTTCGCAAACACATTTTTTACTAGTAACCTATTACTAGTACTAGATGCCTACAAATTCAACTTCAATTAACTTTAGGGAGTACACTATCTTAAGTTGTCTATTGAATTAACTTGCAAAAATTGTGTCTGCAAGCCTATCCAGTGAAAACTTTGGAATATCTGCAGTTATAATATACCGTATGCATGCGCTTTTTGCTTTAATTTTGGTAATTTTTTTGGAAGGGGTTCTTTCAGTTTAGTCTCCAGTGACGTGTAGTACCACACACAAGACACACCAATACAAATTAAATAATAAAATACCTAGGTTATGTTTTGTGTTTAATAGCACGACCTCCATTTCCAAAAATTACCTACCTAACAGAGAACAACTTGTTCTCTGCTAAAAAGTACCTAAGCATGCATAAAACTTTTATTAAATTTAATGTAACCTACCTTATTTCTTAATAAAACACTGTCCTTCACTCTTTTAAAAGAAATGCCAAGCCAAAATAAAAATGGCCGATCCGATCTGACTCCGAGACCGAAAACATAACCCCCCCGACCGACGCGTGGCGTACCTATTTGAAGCAATGATTGGGCAGCACAATTGCAATTACAAAAAGACATTCATAAACCAACATCGCTGCTAAGTTGCTATGTAATTTGCCTGAAACTTTCTAAACTGAAGATTGCTAAAATATTGCACGTTACAGGTTGCCCTTGAAACATTTCTCTAAAGTTATATATCGAACATAGCATAGAGAATCCGAAAGCTAAGTTGTGACAATATTTAATATGAAAGGTTTCAAAAGTCAACGTTGCGGGAATTAACTAAATAGAAAAGTTGTTTTAGAGAGTTCCACGGTGTTTACCTACAAGCTTTCAAATACAATATTGCTCTTGCAAGAATTTTGAAGGAAGATTGCAATGTTGCGAATGCGAGTGCGAGGTTTTTTGCTTGGTGGGATCCGACCCCATATTGTCGTTTTTAAAGGTACCTAAACAATAAACATTATTTTTCGTATTATTTGCTTTTATTTTCAAACGTATTTACAAAGTTTATTATGATTGGACCCCTAAAAATAAACTAAATGAATTGAAATTTAGTTCAATTCAATGTTCAATATTTTCATAGGCTGTATCCCGGGCTGTATTATTTACGATAACTGCCATTTATTATTATTTTGTTTGTAAATCAAACACAATGATAGATGAAACGTCGAACTTATTAAATTTTATTGCTCAAAAAAATATTTTTAAAGCGTTAATAAGAGTGAAAATGCTAGGTCTTCATTTAAAAAAGTTTACCTATACCTACCTGATAAAAACTGGAAATTTTAAAATTAATACAGCTACCTTTTGGAAGAAAATAAAAAAAGCCTGCTATAAAAAAATGGTGCTTTTTATAACTTATAATTTAAGGCGTGAACAAATTAAACTAAAACGTTTAATTTCGGATATCACCTAATGTACCTACTACCTATCTGGAATATTTTTAATTTTTGTAGCACATTATTTAGCAGTAAAATACGCAACTTTGTCTAAACTTCTTAGCCTTTTAAAGACAGGCAGGTATACTTAAACTTATATCTGAAGCTGAACCTTCAACTCTATATTTGTATGATGTACCAAAGTATGTTTCTTTAAATAATCCGTTCTAAACGACATTCACGCTGTCATATAAAAAGTATTAACATCCTCTATATTTTTGTGACACAGCAAAATATGCATTTTTAAATCTATTGTCCTTTTTGTTTGACTTATTAAATCACTTCTTCTAACTGTTTAAAATTTGCATTGGCCAGCATCAACTTCAACAATATTTTTACGACACATCCCATAATAAAATATTTATCTTTAAATGACGTCTCAAAATATGTATCTTTAAATAACTTCTTGAAAGTGTTTGATATTCACATTGACCACAACTTATTTGAATAATTTATATTTTTAAGACGTATCGAGATGTGTATCTTTAAATTACTTTTCGTAAGTGTTCACATATAGTCACAATGACCACACTTTAACTTATCTGGAGCATCAACTTACTTTATATTTTTATGACGTCTCAAAATATGTCCCTTCAAATCACTTTTTTTTACTGTTTGATATTCACATTGATCACACTTGAACTTATCTGAAGCATCAATTTCCTCTATATTTTTATGACGTCTCAAAATATGTCCTTTTAAATGACTTCTAGTAAGTGTTTGAAATTCACAATGATCACACTTAAACTTATCTGAAGCATCAACTTCCTCTATATTTTTATGACGTCCCAAAATATGTCTTTTTAAACAACTTTTAGCAAGTGTTTGAAACTCACATTGACCACACTCAAACTTATCTGAAGCATCAACTTCCTCTATTGTTTTATGACGTCGCAAAACATGCATTTTTATATTTCTTCTGTTAAGTGTTTGATATTCACATTGATCGCAGTTAAACTTATCTGCATCATCAACTTCCTCTATATTTGTATGACGCCTCAAAATATGTTCCTTTAAATGACTTTTCGTAAGCGTTTGAAATTGACATTGACCACACTCAAACTTATCTGAAGCGTCAACTTCATCTATATTTTTATGACGTCCCAAAATATGCCTTTTCAAATCACTTCTCTTGATTGTTTGATAATCACATTGACCACACTTAAACTTATCTGAAGCATCAACTTCCTCTATATTTTTATGACGTCTCAAAATATGTACCTTTAAATGACTTTTTGTAACAGTTTGAAATTCACATTGATCACACTTAAACTTATCTGAAGCATCAACTTCCTCTATATTTTTATGACGTCCCAAAGTATGTATCTTTAAGTAACTTCTTGAAAGTGTTTCAAATTCACATTGACCGCACTTAAACTTATCTGAAGCATCCAGTTCCTCTTTATTTTTATGACGTCTCAAAATATGTCCCTTTAAATGATTTTTCGAAAGCGTTTGATATTCACATTGACCACATTTAAACTTATCTGAAGCATCAACTTCCTCTATATTTTTATGACGTCCCAAAGCATGTCTCTTTAAATTACGTTTTGTAAACGTTTGATATTCACATTGATCACACCTAAACTTATGTGAAGCTTCGATTTTTTTTGTATTGTTATGTTGTTGTAAGAAGACATGTGACTTTAAACTACCTTTCTCAATTGCTTGATCGCAATGATAACATTTGAAGTTATGTGAGGGATCCTTTTTATTTATATTGTTATGTTGTAAGAGATGCATCTTCAAATTGCATTGCGGATCTGTTTGTGGAGAATCAGAATAATTACAGTTAAATTTATTAACTTTTTCAAGATTTTTATAATGAAAGACATTTTTATTTAAACTACATCTCCATCTTGTTTGAAATTGACACATACGACATCTGTACTTTTTATATTCGTCACGGTGTTCTTGATCGATGCCATCGAATTTCATACTAAAAAAATAAACAAAACATTGGGATAACTCGAGAATAATTTAATATACCGAATGTCCACGAAAGGTGGCTCGCCCCTCTCACTTTTTTGTTTTTCAAGATAATGAAATAAAATTCGGGGGATTTGTATACGACATATAAAACTGCATTATTTGACAGGTGACTCAACATTATGGAACTTGCGGTTTAACCGGAAGTGACATAAACTTTCGATTTTTAAATGGAACACCTGGTATATTTTTATTTTTTTTACTCCATATGACTTTCTAAATACAACGATGTGTCACTTGTCACTTTTTGTCACCACAGCTGACAACTTTTTAATAGTACGTCTTAGAGCAAAACGGCTTACATGTCCCTATCTTCAATTTTTATTATCTTCCCAAAAAAATCAACTTCCGGTTAAACCGGATGTAACTCGAAAGCAGGAAATGTAGTTGCTCCGGTTTAACTGGAAGTTGATTTTTTGGGAAGATAATAAAAATTGAAGATAGGGACATGTAAGCCGTTTTGCTCTAAGACGTACTGTTAGAAAGTTATAAGCTGTCAAAGTTCAAAAATGTCACTTTTCGAGAGTCAATATCTCGGAAACTATGAAGTATAGACTAATAGTGCATTTAATATAAAATAATTATAATTTTATGTGGAATTTAAAAATGTAAAAATATACAGGGTGTTCCATTTAAAAAAATATAACTATCATTCTCCACAACTTTGTGGGCGACCCTGTATATTTCAATTTATCACCGATATGTAGATTTTTAACAGCTCTACATTTTTTATATAAGACGTTTTTTGATAACCCCTGTATATTTTAAAATAATTGACCATTCTGGTAATTTTTCCTAACCCCTGTATAAAAAAACTTCTTCCAGATAGTAGTATACAACAGCAGCTATTTTTCAGTGCTTTCAAAAGGATTGGTATAACACTGGCACTGTGAACCCAAAAGGAGGAAAATTGTAATTGCGTCTAAGAAAAGGCCGAAACAACGTAAGTATAAAACATAGACCATAATAGGGCGGGCGTTACAGTCACATGATCGAGGGGGCCACCCAATAAATCCATCCATACCGATACATTTTTACATACAAAATTCCCGAACTTCGCGATGGTAATGAGCATCAGGAGCTCCCCGTCTTGTTAAATCTACATTTTTGTTCCCTTTAAATGTTATCAACTTCTCCAAGGAGCGGTGATGGTAATTCATTTAGCAAATTAAATATCTATGCCCGTTAAGTGGTTCGCGGAAAAAATATGGACCAATAACTCGAAATTTTTTAATTCCACACCATGCATTAGGCGACCAATGGTTTTGATTTTGAATTTCCAGCACTAGGAATGAATTACCTGTCGAATAATAGTGCATATTATGGCGGTTAACTGCTCCATTACTACGAAAGGCAGCTCCATCGAAAAACATTATTTGGGGCAAAAAATGTGCATCGACCTTTATAGCCTCATTTATGATGGTACAAAAGTTTACTTGATGTTCAAAATCACGGTCTAGAAGTTGTTGGTGGAGTTCTATATGGAAGGGATGATATTTGCAGCAGTTAATTGAGTAGTGTTACATAAGTTAGCTAAGTAACGGCTACTGACATGGCGATTATCTTCAACATGAAGTAAAATCTCAATTTCTATTTCCTTATTGGTAGCATTCCGGTTTACCACTTTCCGTTTTTTATATTCAACGCTACCATTACATAAAACCGTTAGATTATTAAGCATTGAAAATACTGTCTAGTTGGTATGCGTCTATTAGGGTCGTTCATACCATAAATTCTTACTGCCAAAAGACAATTTTTTTCCGCCTCGCCCAGTCTATAAATCATATCAATTAATAATTTTTTAGGAAAATCCAGGCATATGGGACAAGTGTGTAACTGTTTTTTATATTGGAATACACAGCCGACACCCACTAGCCCACTGGCTTTTCTTAAACGGATTGCGCGCATTCTAGTGGGTGCCGGCGTTAATCTGTTTCTAGTCTGCAAAACGGCAGATTTTTCGGTGAAAACGCAAATAGCGTTCCCTATACTGGATTGTGATTCACTTCATGGTTTATTTAGTTGTCTACCTTTCGATATTACCAGTGTGACTGCCTTTTATATTGGAGTTAATTCCGCTGGGATGGCGCTACGGTGTATTAATGGCCTCTTTGCTTTTGTAAAAAGAGTTTTAATATATCATACCGCTGTGTCGGGATTGCTTGGGTTATGGCTGCCTGTAGAGTCCTAACAAGGACGAAACGGCCGTCGTGGTCTACCCGCCCCAGGGTACCTATTGTGCTTGGATCTCTGTGCATTCCAATATAAAAAACAGTTACACACTTATCCGATAAGCCTCAATATTCGCTTCTAATACTTAATGAAAGTTGAAGCGTTTTGTAAAATCTATAATATAAAAAAAAATAATAATGTACCATTTAGAAAGGTTTATATTTTTTAATATGAAATAGTCGAAATGAATAAACTTATTATTGAACGCCCTGTAGCATCTAACTGAAATTTAATTACCTACATGTTTTTTTTGTCATCCCAATAGAACATTTGAAGCAAATATGAGTGTTCCACCTTCGGAAACAATGGCGGAACTGTCAAAAAAACTAATATTTTTCTAAAAAAATAGGGTGTTCCTTTAAAAAAAAACTTATGTTATATTCGCCACGCCTTTTTGGACCACCTGGTATACTCAAAAATTATTTTATACTGGGCATCTTAACATTCTCTAAAACTCTTATAAGTATTTAACATATTTTAGTAATTCCCGAAACAAATAAGATAATGAACTTTACTCTATGGTTGACTAACCCTGTACCTAAGTACAAAGCCCATTTAAAAAAAAAGTTTATTGTGAAACTGGAAGTGTAATTAAATCGTTTTTAAATTTGAAAATATTTATAGAGGATATTATTATTAATACCTCGATTAATACATATCGTCGGCCTATAAAGTGTTAACCTGCTAATTAAGTCCATTTTTGAGGTGTCATGGGCTTTCAACATTTAAATAAAGATTTTAATTTTCTATTTCGATTTATTAAACAGTCGCTTAGCTTACTTGTTTATATTTTCTCAGCATTTTTGAAATTTATTTCAATAATTTTTATCAACAATAATCCATAAAAAATCATTTTTTACGTCTTCTGTATGATTTCTAAAAATGGACTTAGCAGGTTAACACTTTAGGATTTCAAAAATTAGCATGTAATAGAATATTTTTGTCATTAATAAAAATATAAAAATGAGAGATACGTACAGTTGATTTTGTTCAAGGTCTTCCTCATTAAGGTCGATTTCTTCATTTTTAGTTTTCCACTCATTATAGACAATTTCAGATGGTTCTTCAACTTTTTTAGTGTTTTCGTTAGTTTCAATTTGTACGCTTGCTTCCTTAGGATAAAAATCTTCTGATCTGTAAAAATAAAATACAATACAAAGGTATTGGCTTAAATAGGTATATATCCAGGCTGTGAGATAGTGATGTAAAATTATCGATTCAGGTTTTCTTTAAGGTAAATTTCTTACTCAAATTCTGCTATTGTGTTAATTTTATATTCCTCAAAATGGAAGTCCAGACGAAGAGTTAAAATCTTTGGTGTTGCTTAGCATTTACATTTTGATATATGACTAAATATTGACTCAAACAGTCTCTCATAACAGTCTGTGGCGAATCCAGAAAGTGCTATACATCAGGAGATATTTTTTAAATTTTACTCTATGTCATAGAGGTAAAAAATATTAGGCCAGGCATGTGAACTAAAATTGTTATCGGGGATTGGGGGGAGTAAATTTGTACAGAGTAAGGTATTTTTTCTAAATGCGCCGAAATTTTTTTAACGAAATTTATAAAGGGTGTCCCAATAGGAACGCACATTTTGAATGTCGCGACATTTTTATTTTATTCGCAGTAGGCCAACAAACAAATGATAAGAATAATGTAAACAGTTTGCGATTAGTAGCCATGGTACGATATACGGTCAAACAATGAATTATTATTGTTAAAACACACTACATACAGGGTGTCCCACTTATAATGGAAACAAGCTTATAATTTCGGTATTTTTGAATTGATTATTTCGAATTTTGGTGTGGTTACGTATGATCCTAGGGCGCCCTTTTCTATTGCCTAAAATTTTAGGTAACCCATCAGCGTACGGGTTTATAGGGGTTTTAAAATAATCATTTAAAGAGTAAAGTACCTTTAGCGATTATTTTATATCAAAACTAATATCAGAAGTCGATTTGGCATCCATCAAAACGACTAAATGGAAAGTTTCAATAAATTGAAACAACCAGTGGCGTGCGTATGACCAAATTTAAGTTAATTTTTTTGCAAAAATATTGACATCTAAAATAAGAAATAAGGTAATTACCAAAAATGTTGACCATTTAACGGCTTCATTTAAAAAAATTACATACGGTAGAAACAGTGGCGTACTGTATTTTCTGCTATAAAATTAAATTTTATACATAGCACATCTAATAATTTATTCTTGCAATATAAAAATTAAAAAATAATAACAGGCATAAATAAGAAAATTTGAAACAGTTGGCCATGTACACAAAATATTATTTAAGGTATATGTCAACGGATTTAAGGTATATGTCAAAGTTAATTTATTAATATTTGTGCTGTATAAAAAATAGCAGATATGCGTTTAAGTTTGGCTGAGAAAGTAGAAATAGTGAGAGTAGTAGGAGACAATGCGCAAAATTGTAGAGAGGCCGCCCAAGAATTCAATCGAAGACACCCTAATCGCTTTATATCGCATAGTACAGTTTCTAAAGTGAATCAAATGTTCAATCAACGCGGGTTGGTAGTTCAAGAAAAGGTAAAACGTCCAAGAAATCATCCACATGATGAAAGAATTTTAAATCATTTCCGCGTAAATCCAAAATCAAGCGTAAGAAGCTTTTAGGCGAAAAAGTTCTGCGTCAAGATGTTTAAAGAGAAATGGTATTAAACCATTTAAACCAAGATTTTTACACACGTTGCAACCAGGTGATAACGAAAGAAGATAATGGAGTACTGCCTAACAATGCAGGCAAAATTGTATAAAGAGAATGGTATTTTTGGAAACATTTTGTTTACCGACGAGGCAACATTTTCCACAAACGTGACCGTGTCATCTCAAAATATTAGATTTTGGAGTGAGGAAAATCCAAAGTGGGTTATTAATTGTAAAAGTCAATACTCTGCCCGTATAAATGTGTGGTGTGGTGTATTAAAAGATCGTATTATTGGACCCATTTTTTTTATACAACTTTAAATGGTGTAAGATTTCTGGAGTTCTTGCAACATTATTTTTGGGATGCTATTCACGGTTTGCCGTTAGAATATAGGGATAATTTGTATGTTCAGTTAGATGGCGCTCCAATTTATAATTTTGAACCTGTAAGAGGATGGCTTAATGAAAATTTTGAAAATAAATGGATTGGTCGCAATAGTCCCTTTGTAGCTTGGCCGCCTATGGCTCCAGACTTGACCCCGCTGGATTTTTATCTATGGGGTAATATAAAAAATAAAGTTTATAAAACTCGTCCAGCGACGTTACAAGCTTTAAAAGACCGTATAAGACAAGCGTGTGCAGGGAAAAGTTTGTTTAAGGGTTAGAAAAATCTATGAAAAATGCATTAGAAATAATGGTGGTTTGGTCGAAGATATTGACTTTTAATATATTTAGATATTAGTTGAAATTAGTTCAGAGTTGTACACTCAATCATGTTTAGTTTAGCTCATAATAATTTTATTTTGGTAATTATTAAATTGTTATTGTAGTTTTCAAATAATTATTTTGTTTTATTTACATGGCCAACTAAGTTTTTATATTTTTTTGTCACTTGCGTCTTAATGAAGTTATTGGTATTCGATTACCTTCTAAGTTGTCACATTACAAATTAAATTTTATAGCAGAAAATGCAGTACGCCACTACTACTACGTAAATTTATTGTTTTATCTAGAGGGCTATGAATACCTTAAAATCACTTATTTCAGTTCTTTAATCTTGGGAAAAATACAATTTTACCATTTTGGCCCAATGCTATGCGCTTAGTGATGTGAGAGGAGAATATTCTCAAGAACGGGAATATTCTCGAGAATATTCTCTGTAAGAAAATTCTCCCGAGAAGTTTTTCGACATAATTTACACCGCCTCGATTTACACTGAAAAATTTTGCAATGATTTTTAAAATTTTGAGTTTCTCTAACCTTCTCTATAACTCTGGCAACAGTGTTTTACGTCTGGCAACAGTGATTCAGGGAAATCCCCTAGAAGCGCGAACGTATACTCGTATACAGCTGTGTGAATTGTAAATGGTGTGGTGGTGGTGAGACTTTTATTTCGTTACGTTTTGTTTGATTAACGCCGTTTGACATTTGCCGAAAATAAGCAGAATAGGTAATTTTTAATTTCTTTTTATTGCCATTTCTCGCGATTTTCTTGCCATTCTCAGAAAATTCTCTAACTTGAGAATATTCTCGAGAATATTCTCCAAAATATTATTACCGAGAATTTTACATCAATATATGTGCTATGTAAAATTTACTCTTTAAAGTTGTATAACTCATTTTTTTAAATGGCAACATGGTGGCTCGTCGGGTTAAGAAAAAAGAGGATTTTATTACGATTATTTTGATACCATACACTATTAGGTTTTAGAAGAGCTGCCATTAAAAAACTTTAAAAAGTTAACTTAGAACTTTCCTAACATGAAGCATCTTTTGAGAATAAATTTAGATTTAAAGGCATCAAGTAGCCTATGACCAGCAAAACTGATAAAACAAAATCATGCCTTGAAGAAAATTGAAATGCCAACAGCTTCTGCCAAAGTAAATTAGTTAGTTGTTTAAAAACCATGGAAAATAATAGTTTTACAAGCAGTGAAAAAGTTGATATGTTATTATTGTCAGGCTCATTTCGCATTTTCGGAAGCAGTTTTGGGTAGGTACCTAATAATACTGCCTGGTTGGATGACGCTGATTAAAATATCTTTGTGCGTAGAGTCGTGCAGCATCGGTTGAATTATTTCTACATTCTCCAAACACTATAATAACATCAACTTTTTCACTCCTTGTAAAACTATTATTTTCCATGCTTTTTAAACAACAAACTTATTTACCAACTGTAATGTATTGGCGCATTTATAATAATGCCTTTGTTGCTATGGCAGCATGCGCGAGCACATGATCAGGTACGAGGGTCTCGGTACGAAGTACCTGGATGCCTCTCAGTACATTATCGATACCCGGTACGTGCTCGATGCTACGCGGCTATCACGGGGCAAGCATTCGATGTAGATCCCGTGTGTTATCTATGTTCTTACACATCATTGTGAGATTACCTAATAAATGTGCATTGGATAATACCTGTGGTTTTATTGCATAAGTGTGTGATCGCGGAACATCACAACGTGGCGACGAGTAAAAGGTCGAAACTCACGCGGGTGGAAAAGAATTCGCGCAAAAAGTAGTTATTCGGTTGAGCGCGCGCACTGCTGGAACCAGGCGTCGCTGCGCGATTCACAACACGGCCGCTGGCGAATGTTTTGACTGAAGTGAGCGTAAACAAACAAACACACAATGTCCGACGGTTTGACAATCGAATTCGATTTCAAAAAGAACGATTGGAATATTCACTAAAAGCGTTTGGAACAATGTTTTATAGCGAAAAATATTACGGATGACAAGATTAAAAGAGCTCATCTTTTGGCTGGATTAACCGAAGAAACCTTTCAGCTGGTGGAAAGCTTGGTTGTGCCAAAACCGGCTGACGAAACAGAGTACAAAACCATCATTGAAAAATTAAACGCTCATTTTGGTACCACCAAACTAAAATGGGCGGAACGATACAACTTTCACCAGTTAAAAAAGGCATCTCACGAGTCGATTCCCGATTACGTTGCAAGGATCAAAAGTCATGCTGTGCATTGCAAATTTGGTGCAAACTTAGATGATGTTCTCCTTGACAAGTTTATAGCGGGGTTGGAACCAGGCCCCATTTTGGACAAGCTATGCACAATGGATGATACAGCAACCTTAAGCAAGGCCATCCAACTAGCCTTAAGAACGGAAACAGCTTCGGTTGGCTTTGGTATCAAATGTGATCCAACCGTTTTAAGTGTTAAGCAGGAACCCAGTGATTTATATCAGATGTCGGCCGGCAGGAGACAGGATCCATCACATAGGGGCAGTGAAAGGCAAGGTCGCTCCCCTCGCAGGGGTGACATTAGTACGGGACACTGGAATACGAATCGTGGTACCGCGAGAGGGGGCAGAGGCAATTATTTCCAAAGGCGCGGTAACGGTTTGTGCATTAGGTGCGGAGGTCAAGATCATAACCAAAAAAATTGTGCGTATAGTGGCTACAAGTGTCATAGGTGCGGTAAAGTAGGCCATTTACGTAAAATGTGCAATTTTAGTCGTGGTGTCAATTTTTTACGTTGCGACGAAAGCTCTGATGACGGTGACGATTATAATCTTACTGCTGATGCACGCGCTAGATCAACAGATTACGGGAACAATGATGTAAGTCTATTCCAATTAAGTTCTGATAACACTATACCCATGTCTTTGCAGGTCATGCTAAACGAAAAGAAATATTCCGTTCAAGTTGACTCAGGCGCGGCTATGAGCGTCATCTCCGAAAATACATGGGTTAGTGATTTCAAAAACGTCAAACTGACAAGATCTCATTGTAATTTATTAAGCTACGTGGGCCATAAAATAGTTCCTTTAGGAAAAATAGGTTTGGTAGTGACGTGCAATAAGCAAAGTCACTTGATCGACTTTTACGTCATCAAAGACGGAGGGCCTACGCTATTGGGCAGAAATTTTTTATATAAGTTTAATATTGGGTTCAAGGAATTAAATTTTTTAAACAATGGTCTAGGTTCATTATTCAATGAGTTTCCAGAAGTGTTCAGTGGCACACTCGGTACGTTTAGGAAATTTAAGGTCTCGATAAAATTAAAGGGGGATGCAGTTACGAGGTTTTTTAAACATAGGTCATTACCTTTCGCCATTTATGACAAAGTTAACTTAGAGCTAGAGCGCCTGGTAAATATAGGCGTGTTACGTCCAGTGGAAAATTCGGATTGGGCAACTCCGATCGTTCCCATCATAAAAAGTGACAAAACAGTACGCATTTGCGGTGACTACAAAATAACTTTGAACCCCGCCATAGAGAACGATATTTATCCAATTCCACGCCTTGAAGACATTTTTTGTAAGTTAAAGGGCGGCGAACAATATTCAAAAATTGATTTACAAAACGCGTACGCTTAACTACTATTAGACGAGAACTCTAGTAAATTGACAACAATAAACACTCACAGAGGTTTGTTTCAATACACGCGTTTGCCTTATGGTATAAAGTCCGCGTCTTCAATTTTTCAACGGATCATGGAGCATCTCTTGCGCGACGAGGAAGGCGTCGCGGTTTTTGTCGATGATATTTTGATAACGGCTAAAAACTGTAATGAGCATCTCTCAAGATTGCGCAGGGTTCTAAGTATTTTGCGCGCTAATGGCCTTACAGTAAAAAAGGAAAAATGCTCATTTTTACAAAACTCCATAACGTACCTGGGTTACGTAATCGACAGGCATGGATTGCACAAGTGTCCGGACAAAGTGCGTGCGGTGAAAGAAGCGCCAACTCCTGAAAATTTGACCCAGTTACGATCATTTCTCGGTGCCGTGAACTATTATCATAGGTTCGTGCCCAACATGTCATGTATTTTGCAACCCTTGTACGAGTTGTTGAAAAAGGATCGTCCGTGGGTATGGACGGATCAATGCGTAAATGCTTTTAAGAAATTCGGGAAGTATTGTGTTCAGATCAAGTGTTGGCACACTATGATCCGGGGTTAGAACTCATTCTTACCACAGACTCGAGCGATTATGCAATAGGCGCGGTTTTAGCGCATAGGTACCCCAATGGTGCCGAGAGGCCAATTGCATACGCTTCGAGGACGTTGTCGGCATCGGAGAAAAACATGGCCGTCATGATTAAGGAAGCTTGTGGTATAGTATGGGGGGTTAAAAAGTTTTCGCAATATCTAACGGGGCGCAGATTCATTTTAAGAACGGATAATCAAGCGCTCGTGGCAATATTCGGGCCCAAACACGGCATTCCCATTATGTCGGCGAACAAAATGCAACGATATGCATATTATTTGTCCTGTTACGATTTTAAAATAGAGTATATCAAATCAGCTAAAAATTTTGCAGATTTCTTGTCGCGGCTCCCGTTAAAGGAAGACCAAACCCCTACAGACGATGACTCAGTGTTTTTAAATTACGTTGAAGGTAACGCGGATATACCCTTGAATATTGCAGATATCGAAGATGCCACGACGGTCGACCCGATTTTGAAACAAGTACGCGATTTTTGTTTAATTGGTTGGCCAATGCGGGTTACAAGGAGCGAATTAGAACCATATTTCCAGCGCAAAAACGAAATCAGTGTCGAAAACAATGTTTTGTTATGGGGACACCGAGTAATCGTGCCCGCGAATTTGCGTGCAAAAATTCTTGAAATGATTCACACTTCGCATCAGGGCATAGTGAAATCGAAAAGCCTTGCGCGGTCGTATGTGTGGTGGCCGTCGCTAAACAGCGAAATTGAGAAGCACAGTCGCACTTGTGAAGCGTGCGGTACGTATCGGCCGAATCCTCCCCACACTCCGCTAACCCCTTGGCCGATAGGAGATTCACCTTGGGATCGTATACATTTAGATTTTTTGGGGCCTATCGAAAACAAGGTAATTTTGATAATGACGGATAGTTTTTCAAAATGGGTAGAGGCTTTTCCTATGTGTAATATGACGTCACAAACGGTAATAGTAAGGCTTCGGGAAGTATTTTCGAGATTTGGCCTGCCCAGAAGCGTAGTCTCCGATAACCAGACGTGTTTTCCTCGGAGGAGTTTAAAAACTTTTTGCTGCATAACGGCATAAAACAAATGTTTAGCCCACCTTTTAATCCTGCTTCTAACGGCGCGGCAGAAAATTGCGTCAAAAATTTAAAACGTTTTTTAATCAAAGAACGAAAGGAGAATCAAAAAGTTGATTTATCGCGTAGCATATGCAGATATTTACTAATGTATAGGAATACTCCTCATTGTTCCACAAATATGTCACCAGCTCAGTGCATGTTAAATAGACAACTAAGAATGCGTTTAGATCTGATAAAACCTATAAACAATGACAGCAACGGGCATAACTCAAAAATTAACAAAAAAATTAAGGCCAATATTTTAAACTCGCAACGATCCCAGAAATTTTATTTCAGAGGGGGCAGGAAAGTATCATTTTTTATAGGTCAACAAGTGCGGGTTAAAGATTATAGGGGTAGGAAGCCAATTTGGACATTAGGCGTGATAGTGGATACTGTTTCTAAAAACCTGTTCAAAGTAAAAATTTGCGACGGCAACTTGATTTGGACTAGGCACGTAAATCAGATGATTTCGTTCAACCCGGGTTTAGACTTTGAGGACGAAAATAAAATCCCATCTTCGCAAGATGGTGAAGTGAGTGACTCTCCAAATAAAGATAAGATTAAGGTTTCGGAAGCTTGCCCCGAACAAGAGATTGTTGATTTGGTTTTGGAAAATGAAGCAAGTAACGAAAGGTTAGTTGACCCCAATACAGGGTTAGGTAATAATGACTTCACTAAAGGAGATCGCAGGAGAAGCCTTTCGGTGGGTGCTTCAGTTTCTGAACGTCCTAGGCGAGTTAGGGCCCCTCCTGATCGGTTTTGTTTTTAAATATAATCAAATGATAAGTGTGGGAGGGTGTAATGTATTGGCGCATTTATAATAATGCCTTTGTTGCTATGGCAGCATGCGCGAGCACATGATCAGGTACGAGGGTCTCGGTACGAAGTACCTGGATGCCTCTCAGTACATTATCGATACCCGGTACGTGCTCGATGCTACGCGGCTATCACGGGGCAAGCATTCGATGTAGATCCCGTGTGTTATCTATGTTCTTACACATCATTGTGAGATTACCTAATAAATGTGCATTGGATAATACCTGTGGTTTTATTGCATAAGTGTGTGATCGCGGAACATCACACCAACGAATACTTACACCAGGAAGAAGACAAACAAGCATGTTAATTGGTCGAAGCAAAAATGTCATTAAGGAAATGTCAAAACTGTCAAAAAGAGCGCCACCATCGGGTCTGGCTGGAACCTCGAGGCGGGACGTTTAAACGCCCATAGTTTTGTTATTTTTTTCTGGCGAAATATTTTAAAGTAATATTTAAGCCAAAAAAACTATTCAAAATCCCGTTAGTTAATTTTATATGTAGTCAAAATCAAATAGCAGCATTCTGAATAACCTTTTCGACTAAATATCACTTTAAAATAAAATACTCTATATTGTTGTTGGTCTAGCCTCGAAGAAAATAAAAAATTAAACTCAAAAATGCACATGACATAATTTTATTAAAATATTAAATGAAAATCACAATAATTACCATTTGAGTATGTCTTATAATTTCTCGTAATCTGCTGATCGAGTTCCTCATTAACTGGTTTTTCATTCATTCTCTACTTGAAGCTTTCTAAGCAATGTGTAGGTATTTTGAATAAGAATACATATTTCCATTGTCAGCCTGGAAAAGCGGAAAGGCCTGGGTAAAAACTTTTTATAGCTAACCTTAAGGCGAAGACAAAATCTTGTCTCCAAAATTCATTCTTTCACATAACGAACAGCTGATCTAAAACAAAAATACCACAATGTAAAAAAACCAATGATCAGATCATGGAAAAAACACTTCCGAGTGGGTTAAAATAAAATTATTTCCACTTGAGTTTAGTAGGCAGAGAATCTACAAAAGGTTTAAAACAGATCAAAAAAATAGATCATATAATATACATACATAGTAAGCAAGAATCAGCAAGATTTAAATTAGTATTTATTTATTTATTTATTAACAAGTAGGGATACAACAGACACTAAGTCCAATAAAGCATCCACGTTGTGGTATTAGCTAGTGGGAATTAAATGTTTTAATTATACAAACAAAAATGTAATATAAAACCTTACAAAAATTAAGATTAAAAACAAAAAAAAAATGTACAGCAATGATCTGATGTGTTTCCTAAATCTAACTATAGACATATCGAACACTTCCATACTCAAGGAAAGACCATTATAGGTACGTGTCGCTCTACAGATAATAGAATTTTGACCTGAATTAGTATCGTAGGGTTTAGTAATTAAAATATGCGTATTTATAGATTTACCAAAATTTAGGAGAAAATAATCAAACAAGTGTTGGCACATTTTGGTTAATAGATATTCAGTTTATGTTATGGTTCTGATTTGTATAATCATAGAAATAATTAATCAAAGTTAGCAAACTTACCTTTAGCAGAATGAAATGTAAACAGGCTCGTGTTCATGAACAATATTAATAGAAAAGATCAAGTTAATAAGTTAAACAAACTCTTTCATAAACTTTGTCGGCCATTATCATTTTATTTAATAAAGGCGAGGTTGGGCTGGGCGATTCCATTATTTGTGGCCGAGTCCAAGAAGACACTGAACGTTTAAAAATAATTTAATGGCTCGGGTAATTTGTAGCATAGATCTGTCTCTGTCTGCATCAAGTTACCTTCGCTATATATAAAGAGAGACAAGTATAGCTCGAACGAAGAAAGGTCGCGTTTCTTAGTAAACACATACAGTTTAAACAAATAACGACGTAGGAGTTATATTAACTCATAAATGATGAGGACCTTAGAGAAGGATAGACGACAAGGATGGGGACGGTAAACGTAGGGCGGTTCTATTGACAATTGTCTGGCATGTGACGTCACACTCTGACGTCACATGTTTCCATTCCGCCAATCTTTGTCTCACCGGGCTGTAATTTACTTTGGCAGAAGCTGTTGGCATTTCAATTTTCTTCAAGGCATGATTTTGTTTTATCAGTTTTGCTGGTCATAGGCTACTTGATGCATTTAAATCTAAATTTATTCTCAAAAAATGCTTCATTTTAGGAAAATTCTAAGTTAACTTTTTAAAGTTTTTTAATGGCAGCTTTTCTAAAACCTAATAGTGTATGGTATCAAAATAATCGTAATAAAATCCTCTTTTTTCTTAACCCGACGAGCCACCATGTTGCCATTTAAAAAACATGAGTTATACAACTTTAAAGAGTAAATTTTACATATAGCACATTAGCATTGGACCAAAAATAGTAAAATTGTATTTTTCCCAAGATTAAAGAACTGAAATAAGTGATTTTAAGGTATTCATACAATTCATAGCCCTCTAGATAAAACAATAAATTTGAAAAAAAATATTTTCTTGGTGACAAAAAGTGACAAGTGACACATCGTTGTATTAAGAATGTCATATGGAGTCAAAAAAAAGTAAAAATATACCAGGTGTCCCATTTAAAAATCGAAATTTTATGTCACTTCCGATTAAACCAGAAGTTCCATAATGTTGAGTCACCTGCCAAAAAGTGCAGTTTTATGTCGCATACAAATCCCCCGAATTTTATTTCATTATCTTGAAAAACAAAAAAGTTAGAGGGGCGAGCCACCTTCCGTGGACACCCGGTATAGTAAAGGGGCTTTTAGGCAAAGTTGACACGATGATACTCTTCATACAGTTAAAAAAAATCGTCAGAGGGGGTACGGTATATTATTCTCCATACTGGTTCAGAAAATGGATTTGTGAATAATGCAAGTTTGATATTCAAGTCTGGCCTGAAATCTGGTGATTATCATGATTCGATGAATAGTGAAAACTTTGAGAAATGGTTTGAAGAAAAACTGTTACCAAACTTGGAAAAACAGTCGCTTAATATCATGGATAATCTAACCTATCATTTTGAGCTAATTGAAAAAATTCCAACTACAAGTTGGTCAAAAAGATTACTTATTGCATGGTTAGAACAAAGACAAATTCCGGTTTCACCATTTCCAATGAAGAATCAGATCTGGATAATGGTGAAGCATCATATCCTACCCAAACGTTACAAGTACCTAATCTGGAAAGCGCTGTTTATTTTATTTTTTAAATATTCTAATAGGTTGGATCAACTAGCATTGCAACATATAGACATCAAGTTTTAAGACTTCCTCCATATCATTGCCACTTTACTCCTATATTGAAATTGTTTGATCGGAATGTCACTGAGCGAAATATCGAGTTGAGATAACTCAAATATGAATTATCCTAGCTCGACGCGTATTGCCAATAGGGGACAGCCCAGACCTCTGAATTACAGCAACTAAATCAAACAAATTGCATTAAATCACTGTTCATTAGTTGTAATAGCTCAGAAAATGTGTTATTTTATGCACTGGGATAGCTCACCCAACCGACTTAAATCATTGGTAAGCTAAGGCTACCGTAGCTGCGACTTGGGCTGCAAGCAATTCATTGTTAAAGCTGCCAGAGACCAATAGGTGAATTGTGATTCGTTTACTACTCGGGCTAGATTAATTCATGAGTCGAGCTATGAAAACTTGATTATTGAGTTGTCCTAGCTTACGATGATGGCTAGAATAACTCACTTGTTTGGCTGTCAGAAATACTGTACTTTTTTTTTTTGAAAATATTAAATGATGTGATTAATTCAAACCCAGTTATCAGCTAAAGTACGTTTATTAGTGAAATAAAAAAACATTTTTACATTTAACCAACGAATTTAAAGAATTACTTCACCAACACTAATGATAAAAGTTGAACAGTAAAAAAATATTTTATACAAAAGAAATATATATAATATTTAATATAAATATAAATAAAAATAGCACTAAATAGCTTTAAATGTAGTTACTTCAATGTGGAACACATCTACAAATCTTGATAGAATACATATCTTAAACAACAAAAAATAAGCGAAGAAAAGCGAAAAATTTTTGTAGTCTTTCAGGTAGGTTGCTAATATCCTAGAACAAAAATATCAATAAAAACACAATAAATTTGTTTAGCCTGTTTGTCAGTTTTGTCTTCCTGTGTCTGAATGACTAGTATTTTAAGCCAATTGACTTTTTCGGTATTTCAAAAATAAAATTACATCTTTTTTTAACATGCGATTTTAAAATTAATACAATGTCAACCGTCATTAGCATAAAATGTGAAATCTTTTGTGCATCCTCAAGTATTAAGTTTACACACACGAGTACTTAATGCGTGTTAACTAAATATGAAATTTAGTATCCTTCTCAAAGGATTTTCCGAAACCTACGCTGATAGTTTTTCTTGAATATTAACAGATGGATAGAAAAATCGACAATTTTTATTTCAGAAATCTTAAATAGTTTATCAGTCTCTGAGCGAGTTGCAGTAAAGTTATATTATTCTTAGAAAACATATTTTACACTTAATTTCAAATAGGAGGTCAACAAAATTTAGAAGGTCCCATTCCATTAACACTTACTTTACTTTTTCGTGTCCGGAATGAGTTTCTCGGCCCAGTAATGGGCCACGTCCAATGCTTAGGGTTTGCGCAGCCACAGGTCGTCGAGGGAACACCGTGCGGGGCAGTTCGGGAGTTCAGGTTTCATGGTTTGAACTGCGCCACAGTCACACTTGTCGTCATTTGGTTGAGATAGGCCCCATTTGATCAGATTGGTTTTAACAGGTGCAACCCCTGTTCGGATGCGGTTCAGCATTCTCCATGACTTTAAAAGTCGCTCGAAACGCCGCTGGACGCAACGTGCATTAAGGTACTTCTGCGCCTACGCGTGATCAAATGTATACTAAAACTAAAACAGTAGAAAAAACCGCACCCAACCGGCGCGAGCACAAATTCGGAACTTTCCGTGACTGTTCGGTCGGTGATTTACCCACGATATGGGGTTTTGTAGCACGTTTTATGACTTAATTTTAAACAAGTCCTGAATTATTCCAACCGAAAATAATGTACACATGATGATGAGTTAAAATAATGCACATCCGGGTAAAAAGGGCACTTTTAAATCTATTAGTAAGTTTTCCCAGTTCGGGTAACGTTTAAAATGGTTACAAGATAAGGGATTGTGGTAATCCCAGATGTGTTTAAAATGTTGATAAAAAATCTTTTTCTGTGTTGAGGCGAACCAAAAGAAGCTGAATAATTGTTGCGTTTTTAAATGATTTGTGATAATTCGTAGGCTCAGCTGGCACAACATAGAGACGTGCATTAAAGTAGCTCTAATTTTGCAACTCACGACAGTGGTAGATCCATTTTTGTCGGTGATAAGCGCTATTATGATGCAAAAATAAGTTCTATGCATTCTGTAACAAATAAAGTAGCTTTGGGTCTGTGGAATAAAGCCATAGAAACTGTAACAGTGGAAAAATGGAAAAATTATGTAACACACACTAATAAAATTATAAATGATGTGTGGGAACGGGAAAGATTTATTGATGCTTCAGATACTCTTCCCCTTATTATTAACTTGAACTAATCTGATGATGATGATGATCCTTGCGGAGATGATTTATTATTATTTTTTAAAAACTGTATTTTGTTGTGTTGTCATTTTTAATTATATATTTTCTTGCACTAGACAAAATAATATGATTCAATTTTAAATTTTATAAATGAGGTTTATCTATTTTTCAGTAAAGTTAAATTAATTATGTAGATCAAGCCTAAGAAAAATCATAACCTTTACCACCGGTAAGTCAAATTGACTGAATTAATTTACGACGAAACGCAAATATGAAGAATATGGCGTAACGGTCAGCTGTCATTAAACAGACTTTAGCTACGTTCGTATAAGCAATTGTCAACCAACTTCCAATTTTTCTCTGCGCATGCGTGGTTTTTAACTGGTGCGAACTGGTTGGAAATTATTTGCTTTGCGTTAACGTTACAATTTGGCTTCTGCAAAAGCCGTATTTTCTGTCAGCGGTTTAGGATCTGGGATTTGTCGTGTGCGAACGCTTTTAAAACTCGTTTGCGAACGACGCTATATTGTTACGCGATTTTTCCGTGTGATGCGTGGCAATGTTGGGTATATTTTATTTCGATAAATTTCAAAGCCGCTTAATATATTTAAATAAAATTTTCAAAGAAGGAACTAAATTATTATTTTAAAATTTTTTTTTAATTTTGATTAAAAAAAGGAAAATGAAATAAAATATTCATTATTGAAATCCAAAATTTATTAAAGAAGTAAAGTCAAAGTCTGAGTTTCTTAAAAGAATCTGTAAAAAAAGATTAAAACTATTTTTATCGCCTTTAAAGAAAGAAAAATGCAATCCTACCTTCAGCACTTCAACACTAGCAGTTAGGGCAAATAAAAACCTGTAACTACAAATTAAAACAGAGTTGTTTACTCAGATTTGTTTAGGCTTTCGCGGCCAGTCGGTAAGCTAGTATAGTCATCATTGGGGTCTAAAGGCCGTCGTCGGTTGGAATTGCTTCCTAACTCAGTGCTGCACTGAGTAACGGGGACCACAGGATACATTTTGAGAACTGTAGGTTATTAGCTTCAGTCGATGGCTATCACAACAGGCTCGTCAGAGAAGCCATTGAGATACATAAGCATCCTGACAATTTCAACAGAATAGAAGATACCCTCAGGCTCAACCAGATCTGGCATCCTATCCTCAGACACTCCCGAGTAATGCCGATAGATATTCCGAAGTCAACCGACGCGGAACAAGCTCCGCCCCCTGCCCACCAGTATAAATACAACCTGCGCCCGAGAATTCGTCAGTCTACTTCCAGCACCGGAGATGGAAGGACCGACGACGGCCTTTAGACCCGAATGATGACTACACTAGCTCAGAGTTGTTTACTATCCGAACATGACACCAGAAAGGTCCGAATATTTCTGGCGCAACTTCGAAAATCGTTATCTCATCTTAAATTGTGCAATATTAAACATTTCCAGAGGCTTCTGGGTTGCCATGCGTTACTTCAGTTTCGAATAAATAAAAGCCATAAATCTTTTAAATATTGACATGGTTAAAAGGAACCGCTGCCGAATCCACAGGTTTCTTGCGAAAAAAAAATGTATCAAGAGCGTACGAGACTTCGGTGGCTTGAAAAGATTTCATAAATATTTCCGATAAAAAAAATATCACGTCTTAATTTCCACGTACGTCAGCTCGTGATTATAAAAAGCCAAAGTACGCCGTAATTGAAATTAAGTTCATGATGCGAATTATTTTAAAATCCCTTTTAACAATTATTTTTCTAAAATTTTTCACCCTTATTATTTGAACAAAATTATTTATTACATATATTTTCCGGTTCGCTAATGACCGCGTTACTACACACACCACTATTCCCCTTAAATTTAAAATCGGTTTCTAACTGAAAGGAGATAAACTTTATTTGCTCCATTGACTTATTACAACTGAAGCCATTAGGCGTGTAGAACGTGTCAAAAACTTATAATTAATATCACAGTTGTATTATTAAAACACTTACATATCATAAAACAATAAAAAGTAAAATATTAAACAATTTTATAAGTAGCATGAAATAGTGTATACATAGCAATTTCAACTAGTCAAGAATAATACAAACAACAATAAGCTAATTTAACTGAGAAAATACCAAAAACCAATCAGGCAACCTAATAAGTGAAATGAAAATTGTTTAACAATTCAAAGTGATAGTACGGATTTTCGTAGAGATGTTCTTTTAATACTAATACAACTTTGCTGTTTGGTAGAGTTCTTAGATTAATAGGTACTTTGTTCCAGATTTTTATGAGACTGAATAAAACTGTATTTGGTTTTTACGCTAATGAAATTTTGTTTTTGTATTATAGTTGTAAAGGCTTTCATTAAATCTGAATACATGTTTATTTTTTAGAATGAATTTTATTGCTTTCAGCACATAAATGCCAGTTACTGTTTGAAGCCTTTTATTTTTAAATACAGGTCTGCAACTCTCTCTCCAGCCCATTTTAAATAAGATTCTGAGACATCTCGTTTGAAACATCTGCACTCTCCTTACCTCAACAGAGTTACCCCAAAATATTATGCCATAACGTATCATTGAGACTATGCAGGCATGATACAAGGTCATTGCTGCCTCTAAACTGACACATTCCCCAATCACTCTTAACCCGTAGCAATATGTATTCAGTATCTGGCATAATTCATTCACATGCACCTTTCAAGATGCTGATCCACCTGAATACCTAAAAATGTAACATGCTCTCTACTTCTCAGAGACAAATTGTTAGCAGAGAACCACTATCGAAGTGTAAGAATTGCAGTTTCCAGTTTTCCATTATACCCTAACAATATACAATAAACTTGAACTCCAATGAACCTCTTTCCTATTCACAGATGTTAGGTTGGATGGATGGTCATTAGAGCCCTTTAAAAAAATTATCTGTTGATTTCCTTAACCTAGATGTTACCTGATATATTCTATACTTTCTATTTTAAAGATTACAGTTTTTAATTTATGCAGGTTATAGAGACATGAATACTGTTTACAATTAAAAAATTATATGTTAAATTTTGAAAATGTCGGAACCATTAATTTTACATGGTTTCTTATCCATAATAAAATGCATGACTATGGAATTCATTGGTATATATGAATTTTATTCTCAATCGATCTTAAGGTGGGAGTATCAACATGCTTGCCAACCTATAACCTATTTTACGCAGATTGTATTTATTTTTCTAGCTTTTACACAAAATTTAAATAAAATCAATATCGACTGCATATTCTATAGGTAATAATTGACACATTAAATAAATATCAAGGAATTTCATAAATTATTTTAGAAGAATTGTGTAACGAAAAATATTGAGTAAGATTTTTTTAAATATTATTATGTCATTGTCATGTCATATTCTTTCACTATACAATTCTCCCAAAATTAGAAATGAAATAAATTGATACTTTTGTAATATATCAGATATTACCTAAATAATAGGCCGACGATATTGATTTTATTTAAAAGTTAGTAAATAAAATAATAAACTAAAAAAACAACGCGAAATAGGTTATAGGTTGGCAATAGATTGAATGATATTGAAAATTTCACCTTAATTGAATTATGAACTAAAGTTACTATTATTTTCTTAAAACTTGCGATACTTTAAGTTTCTATTATCTTAATAATACGCATAATGATTAAACTTATCATAAAATAGTAACAATTTTCAGCAAAAAATGGTTTTATCATTACATAATTTGAATGAAAATACACTAAGTTGAACAAATATGTTTTTTATAGGGAAAAAAACTCTGTTAGGTACTGTACTGTTTTTGTAAATTTTTCCTTTTTAGAGAATAACCCATTAAGGTCGCGGCGAATTTTATATAGGTATTTTTATTAATTAATTTTCCTCTAGTTTTTATTAATTCTACTTCATTCTATTTCTAGAGGTTATAACTTTATTTTACTTCTAATAATTTTAAATACGAATCTTTGTTACTCAATTTTTTACTTGTAAATTATCCAAAGCTGTCACTATCATCATCGTCGTCCTCCAGGCGGTAGGGTCGGGTGCGTTTGGGAGTCATGCTTAATTCACTCAGGCTGGATTCTTCATCTGAGGGGTGGTCCGCGGTTCTACCGTCCAACTGACCCATGCGTGTGTACTGATGGTCTGCTCTGTCGGGGAGAGGTTTCTAGTTGGAGGTTAACTTGGGCCGGACATCTCCCGACGAGGAATTAAACTAGTCGTGCTGTTAGGCATCCAGCTCGGTCCTGGCTTGTTTCTGATAGTTCCTGCTGCGACCTAGGTACAGTCCTGGTCTCTGGTTGTCTGCATGGTCCTGGCACACTTTGTGCCATTAAAGGGTGCTATGGCGATTGAAGAATTCCGAATGGATATTCACAGTACTCACAGGGACATAGAGGCAATCCATTTTGCCTTAGTACCTACTCGCCAAAAAACTGAGAAAAAAAGAAAACTGAGAGACGGAATAGGTATCTGCTTCCCGGCGTTGGCCGACAACTTGGGCCGTCTCACCAATCAGTGTTATATGACTGTTTAAACTCTAGCCCAATCAATTCGGAAAAGTTGGTATTCTAAATGAAACAGAACCAACCATCCTGCTACAATGGCCCGAAACGGGAAACGGTAGTAAGTCTTCAGGCCCCGGTCTGTTCGCATAGGTCCATAGGCAGATTGTACAGGACCATTGTTGATAGTCACCCAGTTTTCTTTTATTAACACACACACCCACACACCCTTACAATGTTCTTTAAATTTTAAATATAATTAACGATAACAATGTCTTTTACATTGTACATTTATTATGTGTTTTTATTTAAATAACAAAATACTTCTAGGTACTTAGTATATTCACCCGTCGCTATTTAATTAGAAATAACTGTTTTCCTGGATCACGCGCCTTTTATACAAGGAAAAGTGGGGAATATGTATAATTCCAAAAATTATTTTTGGCTCCCTTAATTTCTAATACTAAATCTCTTCATTCTATGCTGGATTTAGCGGCCCTAGTCTCATTGAGTATCAAAAGTTCAATTTGCTTTTAGTTTTTCATAAATAATTGGTGTGGCTAGTGGGGGTGAAAAATTAAAATCAGCTCTCATTTTTATTGTAAAATTTAGAGGGCATCACCTGCGGTACCGTGCACACATTTAAAACGAAATAACTTTTTTGAGTCTCTCTGCTTTTGAGATATCTGGATTTAAAAAATTCACTTCGTATATGGCCTGATCTAAATTATTGTAATAATTGAAAACAATTTGAAAAAAAGGCGTTAAATTAAAATAACTGTCACTGAAAACAAAAAAAAACAATTTCATAAATTATAGAACCCGGTGCGACAAAACAGACAAAACTCTTTTGAATTAATTTCATAAATGTATTCTTAATTTTATGCTCTAGTAAAACCAGTCAACTAGACTGGGTACATATCGCTAATCGTCAGCCGAGAGTGCATCTATTATTAGTACTAAAAATTTGTATTTAAAAAGTAGTTTTCTTAGTTTCTTTGTTCTATGTTTTCTATTGCTTTTTTTGCCTCACCTTCCTGCGGAACGTGAAGGGGAAACATATCGCCAAATTGTCATTACTATAACAACTGACAAAAAGTAAAAAATAAAATAACGGGTGCAAAATTTCCGTTTTCTCGTATAGGTAGGTAGTTTTTGAAGACGGCATCGTATAGTGCTCGATGTCCCTTTTCCAATGCCGTCTCGCTCGATTCGCTACGACTTTTCGTTAAGGAAATATATGATATTTAATATTATGACATTGATATTAACATTGAACCTATCAGCACCGGCTCTTTTTAAAATCGCACAGCAAACTTATACAATGTGGAATATACTTTCCAAGTTTGTCCTATAAAAATATGTATTCAATCAATTTAAACATAAGTAAAGAAACTATTCTTACATTAATAGCTGATAAATTAGTTTAAAAGCTGCGGGCACGGCACTGCTCGAGTTCGTTTATTTTATTTCATAATTTTTACAAAACCATTTGTTAGCAACCTCTTATAATCATAAAGCATTTCGATTTGCGATAAAAAGATATGTTTAGTTTCTTCAGAACCCAAGTTCGTTTTTTTTGTACCGAGGATTGTCGCTGTAAGAATTCAAAAGCTTCCCGATTTTTCCGTATTAAAAATGAAGAAACAAAAAAATATTTTTCATTGTAGTTTGCTCTTTTCGCTAAGGTAGGTATATAACATTTATTTCAATCAAAAGTTGTTTTCCGTACGAGAAAAAATAAAAACCGCATAAAAAACTTGTCTGAAATAGCTTATTTCACTTGTTTACAATTATTGACCATTTCTATTACCGTTAGGTATAGAACAATATATTTGAAAAAAGTAGTATTTGAGATGACCTAAACAAATCTCCAAACCAAAAATATGTGGGACGCACCCAATTCCATTTATTAACGATCCAATATGACCCTACATTGATTGATTGAAGTTGGGTTAGATTGTCATATTTAAGCCTCAGGAATTTGTGGTAGCATTTTTTCTGCATCGTTTCGAGGCACCCTGTATATGTGAGCCGAGAGTAAAAATTAAATTGTCGAGAAAATCTTCGCTTATAATACAATAGCTCGAATAGTTAGGTAAAGATATGACACAAGAATAAATAACAATGTATTCTTGTGGATATGATCTACACAAATAAATAGCCAATTTAACTAGCTTTTTAAATCAGTTATAATTAAACAGGGTGATACATTCAAAAAAATATGCTTATGGTAACATTTTCAAGTAACCAAATTAACTCTATTTTTAAACCACTCTGTATATCGAAACTAAGATTTGGGTGTAAGATTAAATGCTTAAGGTATTTTTAACTGCACCAAATTTCAGGGGCTTAATATTTCAGAGTTAAAAATATCATTTTTTTTTTAGTCTTCGAAAGAAAAATAAATAATTTGATATACTTATTAATAAAAAAACATTGAAAATATCGAAGTCGCTACTAATTTTTGGTAGAAGTGGCTACATTGTATGGTCAAAAATATGCGTTATACCATCCCAATGTAGATGGTAAAACACCATTAAACTCATACATGTCAATTAAAAATGTATATATCTGCACTTACACAAATCCAATACTAAGCCTTTACATATGCTGGATTATTTACAATAATCGCCTTTTATAATATATTTCCAAATAAACATTATACAATTTCTGGACATATTTACTAAAGTGTTATTTGGGTAATTTGCTCTACATGATACAATTTCCGGGCCGTGGTGACAAAAATAATCATTTCAAACAACAATGATAGACGTTTCATAGAAATTGTGACATTTAGTTGCTCATAAAACTGTTTTCAAGTCGTAAGAGTGCCTTAAAATGAATTTATCGGTCTTTATTTAAAGAAGTCGATCGGATAAATACCAGAAATCAATACCGCCACCTTTTAAAATAAAACAAAAAATCCGTTATAAAAAATGTGTTTTTTTATAATTTACAAATTAATACGTGAAAATTAAAAACAACAACCTTAATTCTCAGATATCACCTGTTTGGAATGGTTTCCATTTTTGTAGCACATTATTAAGCCCTAAAATACAGAAATTTGTCTAAAGTCAAGCATCACATCTTATTAAGATAATTGAACTAATCTGAAGCTGAAGCATCAATTTTCTCAATGTTTACATAACGTTCCAAAATATATTTGTATAAAGTCTCTTTTACATGCCTGAAATTGACCACACTTAACCTTGTCCAAAGTATTCGGTTCCTTTATAGTCTCGTCTAAAGTATTAACTTTATATTTTTATGACGTCGCAAAATAAGCCTTATTAAATTATTCTTTTAAGTGTTTAATATTCCCATTCACCTTGACTTGACTTATCAGAAGCATCAACTTACTCTATTTTTTATGACGTCTCAAAATATGCACTTTTAAATAACTTTTTTTAAGTGTTTGATATTCACATTGACCACACTTAAACTTATCTGCATCATCAACTTCTTCCATATTTTTATGACGTCCCAAAATATGTATCTTTAAATTACTTTTCATGAGTGTTTGATATTCACATTGATCACACTTAAATTTATCTGAAGCGTTAACATCATCTATATTTTTATGACGTCCCAAAATATGTTTCTTTAAATAAGTTTTCGTTAGTGTTTGATATTCACATTGATCACACTTAAACTTATCTGAAGCATCAACTTCCTCTATATTTTTATGACGTCTCAAAATATGTATCTTCAAATAACTTTTCTTGAGTGTTTGATATTCACATTGGTCACACACAAACTTATCTGAAGCATCAACTTCACCTATATTTTTATGACGCCCCAAAATATGTTTTTTTAAATCACTTCTTTTAATTGTTTGATATTCACATTGACCACACTTAAACTTGTCTGCAGCATCAACTTCCTCTATATTTTTATGACGTCTCAAAACATGTTCCTTTAAATGACTTTTCATAAGTGTTTGAAATTCACATTGACCACACTTAAACTTATCTGAAGCATCAACTTCCTCTATATTTTTATGACGTCCTAAAACATGAATCTTTAAATAACTTCTTGAAAGTGTTTCAAATTCACATTGACCACATTTAAACTTATCCGAAGCATCAACTTCCTCAATCTTTTTATGACGTCTCAAAACATGCCTCTTTAAATCACTTCTCTTAATTGTTTGATATTCACATTGGCCACACTTAAACTTATCTGAAGCATCAACTTCCTCTATATTTTTATGACGTCTCAAAATATGTTCCTTTAAATGACTTCTCGTAAATGTTTGAAATTCACATTCATCACATGTAAACTTATCGGAAGCATCAACTTCCTCTATATTTTTATGACGTCCCATAATATGTATCTTTAAATAACCTTTTGAAAGTGTTTCAAATTTACATTGACCACACTTAAACTTATCTGAAGCATCAACTTCTTCTATATTTTTATGACGTCTCAAAATATGTCCCTTTAAATGACTTTTCGTAGCCGCTTTATAGTCACATTGATCACAACTAAACTTATGTGAAGCATCAACGTCCTTTGTATTGTTATGTTGTTGCAAGAAATGTAAACTACCTTCCTCAATTGTTTGATCACAATAATTACAGTTGAAGTTATCTGAAGAATCATCTCTCTCTATATTTTCATGTCGTAAGAGATGAACTTCTTCGTGATCTTTATAATGAAAGAAATTTTGATTTAAACTACATTTCGATCCTGTTTGAAATTGACACATACCACATCTGTATTTTTTATATTCATTACGGTGTGCTTGTTCGGTGCCATCGAATTTCATACTAAAAAAATAAACAAAATATTGGTATAATTTGAGAATTATACATAGAGGTCGTTATATGGAAATGATCATTATATTTAAGCCCGTAAATCCTAAAAAATAATCCTATTAAATGTCGGTTTGCTCACGATACACAAACACCAGTATGCTGATTTGCGAACTTCAATTCGAACTACATACGAAGATACATATTGAAGATGTTATTATTGGGGCCGAAACGTTGATATTTGAATAAAGCAGTATTGAATTATTATTTTGTTAGAAGTCTAGACGACTGCGAGACTGCAATAAATAATACAGGTGCGCATTGCGTCACGTTGGAATCACATAATACGTTCTTCCGCTTTCGGCATAAGATTTGTAATGTCTAGCGTTGAACTGTTATCGTTAGAAAGTCGAAGAAGTTAGCGTTTTTTTATTATATAAATGAGCATAAATATGAACTAAAATGCCATGTACAAATACCAATAGAAAAACTAAAGGACGAACATAAAATACTTCGGATTTCCAAGAAATCAAGATCTAGCGATACAGTGGAAAAATGTTTGTCATAGAGTTGACAAAATTAATATAAAAAATGGTAATGGTGATGGCCTTAAAAACAAACAATTTTTAAGTAGAAATTAATACTTTGATGTCCAATAACTACTTACAGTCTGCCACAAACTTTTAGAACTTTAATTTTAATTATTTAGGTATTTATTAAAGAATAACCTAAGGATAAGCCTCGGGATAAGCATAGCATAATAAGCAACATACAAAAAAATATGCATGAAGTACAAGTAAATGTAAAAATAATAGTAAACAAAATAAATAAAAAGATATATAAAGTCTAGATTCATTATTGTTTCGTACACATCAAAAAATCATCTGAAATATTCTTGGTTCGTACACTGAATAAATTAACCCATTTTCGTATTCTCATTTGGTACACCGACCATTGTGATGGCCTGGTTACCTGGTAACGTAGGTAATATGAAATTATTTATGAAGTTAAAACACTTTGTTACTTTGTTTTCTATCACTTTATTATATTAAATTAATCCTATGAACAGGGTTATATTTGTATTTTTGTATATGTTTTATTATACATATAGACATTATATAACCTACCAAATCAAATTTTACAATAAACAATTTAATGTCACGAATTTCCATTTTTTTAAGTAAATATTCGCTCAATATTTCGCTCAAGCGGCTATCCACATCACTGTAGCGATTAGAACGTTTCGGTGTAGGTCACATCGCTGCTGTACGATCATAGTAATGCTTCTTCTGTAAGTACTTTGAGGAGTTCAGGCGTTAGCCAACTCGGCACATATACGTATGTGATCTCGAAGTTGTTTATTTTCTTTGTATTGTGGGACAAGTCCAAGTTCTTGTACTTTTCTCTAGATTACCTGGTTGGAATGGAAATTGCATCCTGTGATGACAACTTCGGGGAAAGCATCTCTTAATGCGTTTATTGCGGCACGCTCAAAGTCAATGTATACCTTTTTTGGAAGAAAATTAGGTACCTTATCTTGCAGTAACTTAAAACGCCTGTTATAGGTAGTTTCTCTGCGGTTTGGCAATAGCGCGTAAACAGCAGGAATGATACGTGTTGCATCTGGAGCACTTCCCAAGTCTACGTGTATAGTGTAGTTGATCGAAAAGGGGGCAACAAATTTTAAATATCCCGTCCATGAAGGATTCTGACCAGTGTGTAAGCAAGTGTCCTCCATTGCTCGCAAAAATTAGTATTCTGTCTTAATGGCCATCGTCTACTAATTAATAAGATTTCATTGTTTCAGTGGTGGTAACGTCTTCTCGCTTTTCAGGCAGAACATCTATGCCCAGAGCCAACCAACCATGTATAAAAGAATTATTGAGGTATATTCTTTTTTAAATTTTCTATTAATTTATTTGCATTGTAAAATTTTTTTTTGGATATAAATACATATTTAATTGTTTATATAAAATAGACAATTTTGAGCCTTAATATGTTTAAAATTTTTTAAAATATATAAAAAAAATCTTTATACCTTTTCGTTATTACATGTTTAAGGTAAGTTTTAATATATTTCAATCTAAAAATATACCATTAAAAATAAAAAGAGCCTTTGAAAATATAGAACTAATCCATTGTGTTAAATTCACACGTTGCCTAAATAATAGTCAGTTTTTCACTTAAGTCATTCAGTATGATTAGCGTGTTGTAGGAATCAATGCAAAATGCAACAGATGATTTCAGAGTTTATGCCAGCCACTTTCCTGAAAGGCATCATGTAGACAGGGTGTTTCGAGGGCTAGCGGAAAGGCTCAATATCACAGGACGTATTCATATTATTTTAGTGTTGATTGCATTAGTATTAATTATTGTTGGTATAGTAAACCGTAGTAAAAGTAATATACGTTAACAATTAAAAATATACGAATTTACGTTATATTCCTATGTTTAATCTAGAGCAAGAGGAGTCGATATCCCCTACTGAACCTACAGCCAGTCAACACAATGCACAAGCTGTTATCGATGGCTATGCTTAATTTTTTATATGCAAACATAAACAGTTACAAGAACAAAAAACATCGGATAAATAACTTTATTGAGAACAAGAATATAAATTGTACAATATTCGTTGAAGCCAAAATGGATGGTAATAATGTGTCATATGGAGATTGGAATATTCTGCAATATAATGGAACTAGAATAAACAATGTGCAAGGACGAAGCCTCATCCAAATAGATCCAACTTTGAAAATGCGGAGAGAAAACGCTCCCAGACTAAATAATAACCTCAACGAATACCTGCATTTCTCTATTCCGGCCTTGGATGACAGACTTAATATATTTTTGGTATATATTCACCCGAATAGTCAAACAGAAAATACCTTTTTACTAAAACCCCTATTTACAAGTACTTGTTAATCATTGGTGACTTCAAGGCAACCAGAGGAAATTTAAAAAAAAAAGGTACACGTTGCACACCACGTTTTTTAAACTTCGCGAATTTTTAGAAACACATAACCGCACCAACGTTTCTAATGTCCCAAAACGAAGATTCAACACCTGATCTGTTATTATACACAAGAAACACTGAACAGAGCGTTACATATATTGAGTTAAAGACAGATTTGGACTCAGACCATTTGACTATAAAATTTTCCTTTAAACTTACTGATCCACTATTCAAGCCTAGGATACCAAAGCCCAACTAAAACAAACATTGAACAGGTTAATCAGGAAAGAGAGAGATAAATAATGTTAACAGAAATATCCAATTACTAATTTAGCAATTTAAAAAATACCACATGAGAAAAAATTAATGAAAAGAGCGGCGAAAACTATTGTACCAAAATTAAAAAGCTCTCTAGGTATAAAATCGCGAACCGCGCATCTCCAACACTAGAAAATGGGAGACTGATGAAGAGAAGACGTATTTATTTGCCGATCATCAAAGGGGCCTGAGGAAGATAAATTTTGATCAACATCATGATTGTGGCACACAACACAAGATAGGTCTCAAACCTAATTTTTATCTAAAATTCACCAACAAAAGATATAAACATTGATGAAAACGAATATCTTGAGATAATTAAAAAAGGAAAAAAACACCGCCCCCGGCATCGATGTCCCAAAAAAGATCCTAAAATAGCTTCATCCTGATATTTACATATATATTCTTAAAATTTATGACTTCCGACTTTAGCAAGGATACTTTCCACAGGAATGGAAGAAAGGCATAATTGTAGCTATTTCAAAGCCAAATACCAACTTATCAGTTCCATCTAATTATCGACCTATCCCACTTCTTCCAGTTTTAGGTAATAACTTGGAAATCATCATCAGGAACAGACTGGAAGCGTCAATTGCAAATGTCATACCTGGTTACCAGTTCAGTATTGAAGGACAATCTGGAGATGAGCAAGATAAACAAACAGAAGTCGATGGTTTTCTTTATGGATATAAACAAAGCGTTTGATAGTGTCGGGACATGGGTATTATCTATAAATTACACCTTAGTAACCGATCAAAACAGTTTGTCCCCCTGTTAAGAAATTGGCTGTATGATCAAAATACAGTTCAGAAGTCACTGGTGCACGTAGTAAAAAAGGGGGGGGGGGGGTCAGCCGGTACTGGACCCCTCTACTTTGATTATTTGACAACTGTTCTTTGTTTTGTTTTTCTCAGAAAATATAGCTCTTTATGCTGCAATGTACTAAGTTGGAAATTAATATATTTCTATTAAATACTCGAATTATTCAAGAAAATAGGTTATCAATTTCAAACTTTGACGCCCTGTATATCGAACATGGGGGTCAAATGATAAATGGTATTATAAAAGTCCTATTATTTTTGCTCAAGGAATATATTATGGTTAACGGATTGACCTCCTTTTTCCGGACACACTGTATATAATATTCTAAGGCTGAAGGACCCCCGTCGATGGCCCTTTGGATTGTATGTTTTAAATTGTATATTTTCAACTAAAGTTTAATAAAAAAAATTAAGTAATAGTAATAGTATACATTGTATACTATTAGTACAGAAGTAGTATATATTAGAGACTTTTTGCACCTCTTAAATTAATATCAGTTTTTAGCTCCGTTATGGTTAACTTTATTAAACATAACGAGTACTGTTAAAACCAGAGATTTTGCAGCGCCTACGTTCTGTCTGTAGTTATTAATTTGGCGCCGGCGCACCTAAACAAAATAAAATACCTAACCTAACAATAATTTGATTAAGTTGTATATTTTGAATTTTTCTGTTCCTGTTGGTTTTCGTGTGTATTTCGTTGTATTAACATCATATTATCTAGATTTCTAGTTGTTTAGGCTTGAAAAAAATGGAAGACACCCTAGATAATCTTATCAGAATCATGATATTTTAATGATTTGATTAAAAAGTTTTTATGGCATAAAATAAATAAATTTACTTTGATATCTGCCCACACAGCTGTGTTTTCAAAAGGGTTTTGCCCTGCAACTTCTCAAAGGAGATTTAAATCATCTTCTTCAGTAAAACGAAGTCTTGGTTTTATAGGCATAAGGATATTTCTGGGTAGTGGTATTTGCATACTTAAAACGAATAACCCGAGAAAGACACATCACCCTAAAAAAAATAGAACAAAGACCAATCTTCATCTTAACAATAACCTAAACAAGACAAAAATGTGTCTAATGAGATGCAGAAGACTGTTTGGGAAACCTGGGGACTCAAACCGCCGATGGTGCTGTGGTTATACGTCACAGTTATCAGACCCCTGATGATATGGGTATGTAGTTTGGTAGACAAAGACACAGCAAATCACGACAGCCACAAAACTCAACAGCGTACAGAGGCTGGCCTGCTTGTGCATTAGCGGTGCAATGAGAAGCACCCCCAGCGCAGCAATGGAAGTCATACTAGGGCTAACACTACTAGATATAAACATCAAAATGGAGGCCAACTGCAGCGCCTCTAGGATGAAGGGGATGAAGGGGAATGGAAACAACGCCCCGAGAAAATAGGGCACACAAGAGCCACGGACCTTATCAACGACGAGCTCCTGGAGATGCAAACCGATCCCATGAAAGCGATATACAACTTTACAAAACCGTTTAATGTCAGGTGCGACCCTGATATGTAGTTCAAAGGAAAATCTCCGTCGCTAGACAATGGCCTAGTTTGGTACACTGATGGATCGAAAATGGCCAACGGAGTAGGCGCGGGTATATTTGGGGAAAGACCCACAATGGAGGTCAGCATCCCCCTGGGAAACTACGCCACAGTATACTAAGCAGAAGTTCATACGATACAAGCATGCGTACACAAGAATCTTGAAAAGGGCTACCACGACCAAAAGATACATATCCTGTCGGACAGCTAAGCTGCTCTGAAGGCTCTGAACTCCTTCCGATATACATCAAAAATCACCATGGAGTGCCTTAACGACCTAAAAGACCTGGCAGCCAGAAACAACAAGGTTGAACTCCTATGGGTTCCTGGACACTCAGGGATAAAAGGCAACGAAAAAGCAGATGAACTGGCAAGAACCGGATCTGCTCAAAATTTTAGGGGCCCAGAACCCGCCCTTGGAATATCAAAAAAGGTAACCAAAACAACATTAGACAGATGGGCGCAAAAACAACATCTATCTCGATGGAACGGTATACCTGGCCAGGCACACGCACGGGCCGTTATTGATAGGCCCTCGAAGAAGCTATCAGCTGGAATGCTGCTCTTGACGCGCACTCAGTTAAAACAAGTGACCGGCCTACTGACAGGCCATTGTCACTTGAGAAAACACCTCCAACGAATGGGAGTCTATAATGGACCCATTGAATGCAGACTTTGCGGTGAAGAGGACGAAACCGCCTCCCATATAATATACAGCTGCGAAGCACTAAACCGTAAAAGATTCAAAATCTTCGGAAATATTCGATGTGGCGATAACCTCCCGCATGACAAACTTGAAAGAAAACTACTGGACCTCGTAGAAGGAACAAACATTTTCTAACAAGACTGGGGCGCACAATAAGCCAGAAGGCTGCAGTGTAAGAAGCTTGGGCCACACGTCGAACCCGACCCCCGCCTTCAACCAACCAACCAATCTTCACTCTTGGTACATTAATTCAAAGACAAAAAAGTATAAGCATTAATTTTACAAAAACCAGTGCCATTTCATTTCGTAAACAATAAATAAAAAAAGTAAGGTTAGGTTGCACCAAAAGCAGGTGCGCCAGATTGAGTCAAGTGTATAAATCCGTAAATATATAAAAAAAAGAAAAATCTACCCAGTACACCCAGGTCCATTTGATTTCTTTTAAAGAACCCACTTTTCTTGTTATCATCGTTTATTGCCATGTAAAGCTACTATTTGCTTTGGATTTTAATTAATTGCTTTTATCACAAATTTAATTCATAGCAATGATGCTTCATAACTTTTGTATGTTCCGGCAACCATGCAGTTTAAGCATAACCATAAGGATAACGATAAGCTCTTCCTTATCCTTCCGTAACTAACGGAGTCCGTTATGGTTATTAACCATAGCGGATCACCTTTCTGACATTGCGCATGCTCAGAATAACCATAACCACAAAATAATAGAGACTTTTTGCACCTCTTAATTCGTCATTCTTTTGTGGTTATCGTTATTCTGAGCATGCGCAATGTCAGAAAGGTGATCCGCCATGGTTAATAACTATAACGGACTCCGTTAGTTACGGAAGGATTATATTTTATGGTTATGCTTAAACTGCATGGTTGCCGGAACATACAAAAGTTATGAAGCATCATTGCTATGAATTAAAATTGTTATAAGCAATTAATTAAAATCCAAAGCAATAATAGCTTTACATTAAAATATATAACTTAATCAAATTATTGTTAGGTTAGGTATTTTATTTTGTTTAGGTGCGCCGGCGCCAAATTAATAACTACAGACAGAACGTATAGGCGCTGCAAAATCTCTGGTTTTAACAGTGGCGCTACTCGTTATGTTTAATAAAGTTAACCATAACGGAGCTAAAAACTGATATTAATTCAAGAGGTGCAAAAAGTCTCTAATGACGAAATAAGAGGTGCAAAAAGTCTTTATTTCTGTTAAGGTTATCTAGTAAATGAAATTAAATCGCCCATAAAACGAAAAAATCCGTATACCTGATTTATTTTGCTTAGTAGACAACTCTGCTTCTAAAAAATATATAATTTTGCGTTTTTTACAGAAATGTTGAGGGTGCAGTTCTCCAATATATAGTGTTAAAACAAATCTGTCGTTGCGTTCGACTTAAAAAAAAGTCTACTATTTGCTTATACAGGGTGTCCGGGAAAATGTGGGAAATCTCCCGGATACGAAAAAAAACACGTGAAACAAGTTTATATAAACTTCTTTCGTATCGGCCTCCTCTTCTGAGATATGGGCTCCCAAAGAGCTCCCATGGAATTTAGTTTTTGACACACAATTATTAAACAAACAGATATATTTCAATTTTTTTTTCATATGATGTATACCAGGTAAGACCCGTCAAATTTCTATCCCAGAAAGTGTTGCGAATTACTCACAGTTGCAGGGACGGACTAGCTGTGACACTAATGTGCCCATTTTTTTACGCCCTTTATGATAAATACTTTGGACGTTTTTTACATACCTTTAACTATTGACTAAAAATTAAGTACTTCATTTCATGTCGCTAATCCTAACCGTTTTCAGAAAAACGTCATTTTATTGCGATCATGTATTAATATTAAGCAGTTAAAAGTGAACATTTATAATTTATAGGAACAAAGATGTATCTTTTATTGAAATACGCTAATTATACATGATGTAAATTTGTTAAAAATTACGTTTTTTCAAAAACGGTTAGGATTAGCGACATGAATGAAGAGTACTTAACTTTTAGTCAATAGTTAAAGGTATGTAAAAAACGTTGTCCAAAGTTTTTATCATACAGGGCGTAAAAAAAAATGGGCACATTAGTGTCACAGCTAGTCCGTCCCTGCAGCTGTGAGTAATTCGCAACACTTTCTGGGCTAGTAACTTAAAGGGTCTTACCTGGTACACATCATATAAATTTTTTTTAATATACCTGTTGGTTTTATAATTATGTGTCAAAAACTTAATTCCATGGGAGCTCTGTGGGAGCCCATAGCTCCGAAGAGGACGCCGATACGAAAGAAGTTTATATGGACTTGTAGTATTCTTTTCATGTGTTTTTTTCATATCCGGGAGATTTCCCACATTTTCCCGGACACCCTGTATAATTATAACTTCATCTAACGGCGACGGCAAAACAAAAGTTTCGTTGTTTGTAGGTTAAATAAAGCTTTTTAAATAAGAAATTAGAAATACTTACATTTGGTTTTGTTGAAGAACTTTCTCTTGAAGATCGGTTTCTTTATTGTTAGTATTCCATTCATCATAGACAATTTCAGATGTTTGTTCAAATTCTCTTGTGTTTTCGTTGATTTCAACTTTTACTGGCACTTCTAAATATTCAGGATAAAAATCGTCTGATCTGTAATAGAATACAATAGGTATTTGCTTAAATAGGTATACTTATATCCAGGGCGTGAGATGATGGTATAAAATTATCGATTCCCGATTTTTTAAAGGAAAATTTACTACTCAAATTCTGCTATTGTGTAAAATTTATATTCCTTAGGTCCGAGGCGCAGATGTCGATTTGAAATCCCTGTGTTGCTTCGCATTTAAGTTTTTATGTGACAATACTTATTATTATTTGAAGCGGAAAGTCCAATGAAGCTATTGTTTTAGTCTCTTCGCTTTTTTTCTTCTTTAATTTTTCATCGTGACTTAAAATGTGTAAAAGTCCGTTGACTATTTTAAATTACTAGTTAAATTCTTACGCGAAAGTTATTTAAATATGGGTAGTTGGGTAGGTAATAGGCTGGGCCGTTTTATATGTAAAAAAAAATTGGCCGATTTCCTTTGGGCTCATCGCGAAAAGGGTGCCTCATGATACCTTTAGAGCACACGTAAAATATGGTTGAGGTCGGATTTCAACTTATGCCTCCGGATTGGCTTTGAAAATAGCGAATTTAATAAAAAAAGTCGAATTTTTTTAAAACATAACAGCAAGGCAACCACGGACAAACAATATATATTTATAAAATAAAACACAATTTTATTAGTTTTCTTTATGTACTAGAAAAATAAAAAAGACAAAACATAATTTTAGAATTCATAAACGTTAGGTGGTTTAGTGGGTACGCAAAAAATTCGAAACTTTGCCTACAATCTGGAGGCAGAAGGACTTATCAGAATGGAATACTATTTTGCACACGTTAGTTTAAAATCGTTTTGCACCTTTTTCGCGATAAGCCCCCGGAAAAATAAAAAATAATAAAAACGGCCCAACCTAGTAGGTAAGTAAGTATTTTGGACCCACAAATATAATTAGATATTTAAAAACGAATATCATCAAGCACCACAATGTACAAAGTTTTGAGTTAACTGCGAAGCTGTTGTGCGCCTAGACCTGGGGGTTAGCACGATATTGAGAAAAGTTTACATTTACTCAGGTGTCCAGAAAAGTTTAAAAATGAAATATCAGTAATATGATAATAATCAAATTTTTGTAGAACATAGCAACGGTATATTTGTAAGTGATGGTAAATTTTTGGCCAGCCAGGGAGGGGGGAGAGGGGGGGGTAAGTGTAAACCCCCGTCGGACGCCCATGCCTACGATACATACTATTTCATGAAAATATCGGTTTTATCTAACGGATATTATGTATTTGTATCTCCAGCTAAAATTAAATTATCGACATGCGGTTTGCACCACTTTCGTTCGGTTTTAATCTGTTTTTTATTTAAATAAATATTATGGTTCCATTTAAAATTTTTAAAAAATATGATGATTGTGCAAATAACGCCCTTCAGCGGCGACGGATATAACAAAAAATAAACACACATCATTTTAAATATTAATATGGGTTAATATCTTTTAAACGAAACTAAGTTTATCAAATTCGGTTAAGGCAAACCGGAGTTATAAGTATTTCTTTCAAAGGAGGTTCCCCATCCTCCCCTCGATGTATTTTGATAATTAAAACAAAATGTATAAAAGCAAAATTATTCCATATATTCCTACAAATAACATACCGAATTTTTGTTATAACTTTATTTGGCATATTATCTATAAAAATCCGATAATCTTCTTAGTCATTGGTGAGGCGCCCTCTAGCGGTAAATTTGGGAACTTAAAAATAATTTCCAGCGATTTCTCTTGGTCGATTTTATAATGATTTTTTTAATTTCAAAACTTTATGACAAACGGTTCCCAAGATATGGCCGGCGTCCATTCTTATTTGGCCACCCGGTACATTTAATCTGACTACAGATAAAAATGTAAGTTAGTAAAACTCAAAAATAGTAAGTAAAAGCCAGTACAGAATTAGAAGGTTTGCAGGACTAATAATTTCTTATGTATATATGTCCAGCAATTTCCTGTAGCTGGCTTCATCTCAAATCATTAGAGAAAAAAATACTATCTCTCTTTTTTGCCTAACCATCATACTTACAAAAGAATTGGATATTATAGAGTATGTTTAATCAATTTTTGCTAATAAAATTATAATTATTATTTATTTAGATTATTTATTGAGTGACTGGGGAGCATTTAATGATAAAAATATTAATGATTTTGGTCAACTGCAGAGTTAAAATTATCATATTAATAATTAAAGGTTGTTTATAATGGATTAATCTAAATTGGTAAAAATGCTAAAAATTGTAATATCCTTTTGGGAGTAGAGAACAGCATGAAACTAAATAATATTGTTATATAGAAATATCTAGGAATGATGTGAAAAAAGGCAGATATTTGTTTGTGCCTCCCTCCCACTTTTTCGGAAGTAACAAAGCTGACTATATATGAATCAAGGCGCCTGCCTGTCTTATGATAACGAATATAGTAAGTCAATGATTTTGCCTTCTAGTGATGATTTTAATGCTTTTTTACCAACCACTGTAATTTCTTGTTTAATAGACAGAGTTTAAAAGAAATAGTGGTAAAAAAGTTAACATACATTGTCGTAGTGTCAAAATGGAGAACAGGCATGGCACCCTTTACCCATTTTTTACTAGTTTTAGTCGGAAAAATATTTATTTTAAATCAAATAAAGAATCAGTTCCCTGCCTTTCAAGAGATTACCACCCAACCTTACCCTGGTTGTCGCCATATTATCAGCAAGGCGTTTAAAATGTTAGGTATAACAAATAATAAGATGGGATACTGTCCAAGCTAAAAAAATTTATATTATATTAAATGGTGGAAACTTTGTAGTAAACTAAAAATACAACTATTTTAGTCTGAAATAAATTCACTCAACAGTTTTTCAGATAGACAACTAAATGTTATAAACCTTATTCCAATACTTGCGTTACTCGAGCGGCACAAGCCTTGATTTGTGGAAAAGTAAAAAAAAACTATGAAATATTAAAAAGGTATTTAAAGGGTTATTTTAAATTAATAACATATTTTCTAAAATATGCTAAACCCTGGAACCCTCGTTTGGTCCCCTCTCTATTCTTAAACAATGGGCTCCTCTACATTCCCTATCGCTAGAAAAATCGGCGAAGAATAATCATAAAATTGATTTTGGCAACAGCTCATAGAATTCAGAAACTTTATTTGAAACCCCACTCACTAATAAGTAACATTTAATAAACATATTCATTCTTTTAAACCATCCAAGATACCTTTGTGAGATTTACTGATATAACAAGTAGTATATAAGAGTAGCAATCTATATCGTGGATATTATCAAGACTTCAAGACCAGGCATTAATCTACCAGTTCTTTCGTTGCTTTTTATGAAGAAAACCCGAATTATGTGTTGCGATTTTTTTTATTGTTTTATATAGAAAAAAGCAAAACGTTTAGCATTACTAGATGCTAGAGGTACCTACTTGTTAATTTTAGCTTACAAAAAGCCTTATCATGTTGCAGAAAGTCAATCCCTTAGTATATGAATAAAATATAAATTAAAATTTTGCGGTATTGACATACTTAAGTAAATTTACTTAGGTACAGCACCTGATATGCTGCTACGTCCGCTGCCTTCCGTTCTGGAGGGAATTGTTTTTCAAAAATTTCCAATGAAATCAAACTTTGTGCTGATAAAACCGAGTTTGCTTTAAATATACCTACTTACTAAAGTCATGAAATTTTAACTTAAAATTGTCTTACTATATGCCAGTCAGTATAATAAGATTGTTAGTTTTAGACATTAACTTAAGATGTCTAGTACGGAACTGTTTTTTGTTATTATACTTTAGTTTATTATGATTTTATATTATATTACCTACTATTACTTGCAGTGTTTATTTGGGAGTTCAATCTTACTCTAAATATCTATCTATATGTGTGATCTACGAATAATGGAATTGTGAAATACAGGTAATGGATTAAATGACTTACCTGTAAGCAAGTTCAATCCATATTGTATAAACAATGCCAAGCTAGTAGATCAGCCCCACCCTTTCTAATCTCATGGTGACCCATGGCTCCATTAGAGAAAATTTGTAATAAAGTGTTACTTAAGTGTCCCACACACCATGAGATCTGTCTCGAGACACGTTGCGAGGCGAAGACACGCACGAAACAGTATCACGTCTCAAGTGACCCACACACCATGATACCTGCCTCGAGGCATGTTGCGAGGCGAAGACTCGCACAAAACAGTATCACGTCTCAAGAGCTTGAAACAATCAGTATCAGGCATACGCGAGTTTGTGGAGGATGTAGGTATAATAAAATGTCATTCCATAATCTTTCGAAGGAAAAAATTGCAGTTGGTGTCACTGTAGGTTTAGTAGTTTTTGAAGATAAACAAAAAAAAAGTCGGAGAATTGGTTTCTTGAAAGAAAAAAGTTCTCTCACATGCCACTCTTAAAAGAATTGCAGCAAAATGAACCCAAAAAATACCAAAGGTTAGGTACATAAACATCATCAGCTTGTGAACCTGTAGACTTAGAATTCTTAACTTTTTTCATCTCCCTTCTTAAAGCGCAGAGCACATTGTGTATTTTTTTAGAGCAAAATCCCTATTGGCCACAGGATTTATTTCTTTACATTTTTCAACAAGTCTGTCCATCGCGGCATTTTTAAGGTTTCTATTCATGTATGTTTTTGCTTTAACTTTTCACAAACATGGATAATTTCTATATTCTTCTATAAATTCTTCCCAAAATATTTTTTCCGTACCTATTCATCTTCTTGAACAATTGTTTAGATACACCGAAAACCGACTACGAATCTCACGAGACCTAGCGACTAGCACACACACGTTGAGACCGGTCGTGTTTCGTCTCGCGACAAGTATCAGTCTCCCGCCCGTGGCGGACTCGTTGAGACGGTCTGGCACGATACAAAAACTAGTCTATACAACAACACAAACCGTGAGATTTTGTATCAGAGACGGTCGCCTCGCGGCATGCCTCGAGGCAGATCTCATGGTGTGTGGGCCACAAGGTAACAAAAGGGTTTGGAAATTGGATAACAGTGCATAGCTTAGGTAAATAGACGAAATATGATTTTGAGTGCCTAATGGATAAATTTTTATTAAAATAGAGTGATTTCAACTAAAAGTTTGTAGGTTGGTATACTACATATAGGTATGATCTATTTAAATGAAATTCTTCATACAATATGGATTGAACTTTCTTACAGGTAATTTTTTAATCCATTCGCGTTTGGACACTTGTTTGCTTTTTTATTATTCCTGTTTTCTCAGCACATACAGATGGCTAGTTATCCGAGTGCTTTTTTTCGGGTTATTCTTTCTATACTTACTTTTATGCATTTGATGGTTTAACAGCTGTTTTGTGATTATTAATGTAGGTATTGCGGATTTTATCTTTTTGAATAAATTGAAAATGAGCAATGTTAACCAAAGCCCGAATCAAAGTCAAATTGACAAGACATTGGTTTATATAGGTATTAATAAAAGTTCTTAAAAAATGTCAACTCTGTAGTTTTAAGAAAGGGATCCTTCAGATATAATTATAACTTAAACAATTTAGGTTGTACAGGGCCATGTAATAAACAAACAAAACAGTTGGTAATTATCTATTATACGCACACCACGCCGATTTTGGTGATTTTTTCAGGAAACACGTATTTCGATGCGTAGATAACGAATCCGAAAACGAAAGTTGTCGGAAAAGCTTAGTTTCCGAGATATTTCCTTTTTAAGTTACGATTTTTCATGGGTTTGTTTACATCGTGTTTACTTGGGATTTTTATCGTTTTTCAGCCACCTCTAACTACTTTTTAGGTTAAACATGTATATACTAATTTAAATCGTGGTTAAAAGAAGGAAAATGCGCGTGAAAACGCGCATTATCCTTCTTTTTTCCACGATTTTCCACTATGGGAAGCCATCGAAGAAACGAGGTTAGGGTAAGTTTAAGTTTTAGATTTTATGTTGGTAACCATGAGTTATATTTGGTGCGAAATATTAATATTTAAATCAATCTAGTGGGCGCTCTTTTTTCAATTTTTTTCGTTTTTAAAAGTGTTTTCCACTACTTTCCAGTCTCCGTCTTTTTATTTAGGTTAAATTAAGGAACTTTTGAAAACGTGAGTTTATAATTAATTAGAAACAATATATTTAACAAGAAAAATGAATATTGCCTATAAAATGAGGTTGCACTTTGTTTTCTTCTTCTTTTGGTTCACACAATACTTGCCGCAGCGGAACTTTAGAGTATATTTGTTTAACTTGCAAATATTTGAGCACTTTCCACAATTAATTTCAGATACAAATATTCCGAGCTCCAATAAATAATCAATAAGCGGCAAAATAAGCATTAGTTAATACTAAAAATTCAGTGAAATTAATTTTTTGGAATAGCGTTCTAATAAAAACCAAACTTAATAATGAAAATAAAGCCGCATTGGTTGGTAGCGTCATTTAAAAACGAAAAAAATTGAAAAAAGAGCGCCCACTAGATTGATTTAAATATAAATAGTTTCGCACCAAATATTACTCATGGTTACCAACATAAAATCTAAAACTTAAACTTACCCTAACCTCGTTTCTTCGATGGCTTCCCATAGTGGAAAATCGTGGTTAAAAGAAGGAAAATGCGCGTAAACACGCGCATTTTCCTTCTTTTAACCACGATTTAAATTAGTATATATCCTGTTTAACCTAAAAAAGTAGTGAGAGGTGGCTGAAAAACGATAAAAAATCCCAAGTAAACACGATGTAAACAAACCCATGAAAAATCGTAACTTAAAAAGGAAATATCTCGGAAACTAAGCTTTTCCGACAACTTTCGTTTTCGGATTCGTAATCTACCCATCGAAATACGTGTTTCCTGAAAAAATCATTAAAATCGGCGTGGTGTGCGTATAATAGATATACGTGTTTCCTGAAAAAATCATTAAAATCGGCGTGGTGTGCGTATAATAGATAATTACTAAACAGTTTATTTTCGACTCTTTCGGTCTACCTTCTATTCTTGATTAGTTACACACATATATTAATAGTTTTCAAATTTGCAAAAAAATACAGATAACAGTTAGTAGGTCTTCTATAAGGGCGCTGACGATAAAATTGTAGTATTTTGTTTCAGTGCCTCATAACTTTTATGTTACTTACATTGCCTATACTTTATACTTACGTCGAGGAGCACTCTTCTTTGACACTTATAACATTGGAATCCTGTTCTTTTGCGATTTCTTGCTTGATATCATCAAAATTGATTAAATCAGGTACGTCCTGGCAACAGTTATCAAATTCCGACTTCACGCATTCTAGTAAACTTGAACCATCCATAATACCACAAGCTTCTCTATTATTCTTTCTTGGAAGTATTTTATAAACTTATTTACCAAAGCATAAAACAAGAACCACAGAACACAAAGACAAGAACTTTGCCCAAATAACAAAAAAATAAACAACAAAGGGGTTAGTTTAGCACAGAGGAATGACAGATCGGTGCTTACTTCGGGGTAGTTCACTGAAATCAAGAACAATTAGGTACTTCCCTTTTGCTTTCTTTTAAAGAAAGTAAAAATCTTCGTTTGGCTAACAGCAATTCGCAGCATCCGTCCTTAATCATTTAAATGATTTTTTGGTTTGTTGTACCACGGTAACAATGAATTTCATCTGATCCAACAACCTTGCATACCGCTGTAAGTTATTAAAGGAAGTCATCGCGACGCGAACAGCTTCGTCTAGTTGTATGAGAGGGCCATACTTAACCACTGCAAGTGGGGAGAAAAAATCTTTGCTGAGCTGCAAATTTAGCTGTTATAGCTTTGCTCTTTAAAAGTAATTTAAAGGAACTCGGTTTTTTTTTCGATAAGCTAGGTACTTTCCTTTGGCTTATTTTAAACAGCATAGAACAGTAAAAAGCCGTCTTTCTTTAAAGTTACTTTTAAGTAGCAAAGCAAAGCACAACAAAAAAATGTTCCTCTCCCCTTGCCGCGGTTAAGGTTAAATTCTCAACGTCATTTAATCTATTGCCAACCTATAACCTATTTCGCGTTGATTTTTTGAGTTTATTATTTTAATAACTAACATTTAAAGAAAATTAATATCGTCGGTACATTATTTAGGTAGTATCTGATATATTACAAAAATATCCATTTATTTCATTGCTAATTTTGGAAGAATTGTATAGTGAAAGAACAATGAGTGACAATGACATAATAATGTTAAAAAAAATCTTAACCGATATTTTTCGATATACAATTCTCCTTAAATAACTTATGAAATTCCTTTATATTTATTAAATATGTCAATTATTACCTATAGAATATCAAGTCGATACTGATTTTCTTTAAATTTTGTATAAAAGCTAGAAAACATAAATAAATCTACGCGAAATAGGTTGGCAAGCATGTTGATACTCCCACCTTAAGTATACCCCTCTATATTTCTCATGGCGTCTCAGGCTTTAATACGAAGTTGTTGTAACAACTTGATCTTTACTTTGCTTAGCTGTTTTAAAAGAAGCAAATGAACTGTTGTAATAGTTTATAAAATTAGTTTTCAGCAAAGAAGTCTTGGTGCGTTAGAAATTGCGATAGGGTTGTAATTACGATAAGTGTTTGATTTTTAATTCTGCATCGTATGATTCGAATGATACAAAAACATACAGGGGTTTCAATTTAAAATAAGAAAAAAAAAATTGATATAGTAATGTTTGACACTAAATTGTGGAAACCCTGATGCACAATTCGTAATAATCAAACTTGCATGGTTAACGAGACTGTCAGATTTTATTTACGAGACATGATTTTTATTTTATATTTATTTTTAAAACCACTGGTGCAAAACTTCTTTTTTTTAGTTTTTATTTTCTTCGTCCATATATATATATAACTAAACCGATTTCAATAAAATTGTAGGTAACTAAAGGTAGGTAACTATATATATGGGCATCCAAATAAAAAAAATATATATGGCATGTAATCTAACAAAATCTATAAGTATCCTCATGACGTCACACTTTCTCGGGATACACATAAACAAAAATATTTTCCTGAAACGTATAGAGGTCGCGGATACACGTAAAGTTTGCAAAATATTAAAATCCTGACTTAAGTAATCAGTGAGCTATAAGACTTGGTGAGGTGCAGGACCGTGTATGCAAACAATTTATTGTTGCGTAGAGGAACTTTAACCCTGTACATACAGGGTCTTCCTTAATGAAATGAAATGTTTCAGGATGATATGTTATTGCACAGGTCTTTTTATGATGAAAAAGTGCATATGAACTTATGTCCGCAACGGCTAAAAACCGGCGCACCTTGAGAAGCGGCGCAGTGCAGGTCAGGTTTTTGAATCGTGTAGAATTAAATACATGCGCGCAAATTAAGATGCAGTGTAGCACAGTGCGAAGCTGCCACACGTAAGCCTGCCCATCGCAGTCTAGGACAGTTTTCTAGTGACGCAGCGTGCTACTTCCGCAATAAAATGAGTAATCAAAGCGAACAACTCCTTAAAGAGGTGAGAAAATTCAAACTGTTATTTGATATACCTAAATGATGGAAACTACCTATATAAAATATATATTATGTACTTCGATAAAACGACTTGTTTTTTTGACTCATCATACAACAGAACGAAGTTCGTCAAACTCTTCATCCGAATCTGATTCGGAATCTAATAAATTAGCTCATCGTAACGGCCATATATTATAAGTCGTCATAATAATTTTAAGTAGGTATGTGAAACGACTTGTGCAAAAAAAAATCTGTTTTTCACCACGGCAATATGCGCTTTGCCATTATTTCCTTACACTGCACCCACCTACTGACCTGCACCGACTGCGTCGCCATGCTTCTCGATATGCGCCTAGGGATGCACGATGGTTTTCGATATATCGAAAACATCGATATATCGGAGCAAAATATCGATGTTTTTACATCGGGCGCATTCATCTGACGAAGCCGTGGCGGAGCTGCTCCCGGTAGCACAACTAAGGTTACCGATATACGTTTCGTGAACGTGGTTTTATAATTATTGACGTTTGACAGATGGTTGACATTGATAATTTGAAATTTGTAAGGTTGTTTTGTTTAAAATTTTTTAGTTTTACTTGTTAATATGTTGTAAAAAATCTGAAGAATAGATCTAAGAAATATTCGAGGAAATATTATTATTCAACAAGAAATAACGGAAGTTTTATTTTAATGACAGTACGTACTGCTCGTCCATAAAACAATACTTGTTGTGCGCCATTACCTGCGCGCCCCAAAACATAACCCATAGACAAGCGAGTTGCGCGCTCTCAAGGATAGATAGGCAACTTAACATACTAAATTGGTTCCCTGATAGCGCCACATGCGACCGGTGGAAAAACTAAATATAGTCGTGGTGGGGGTAGGCGCCAAGCATAAAAATTTAAATTTTATTATTACTTTGAATTCAAATGTTCGCGCTTCCAACTTAACGGAAAAGTTTAAAGCGCGAAACATCTGATTCAAGTTAAAATAATTTGGGAGAACGAAAGGAAATTATAACAATGATATGGCGACAAGATTTATTAATATTAGATATTTACATAAATATGGTTTACATAAAAAAAAACAGCTTACATTATTATATTATTATTTTCTGTAGATTTTTCTAACAATTCCGTGTTATTTTCAAAGTTTTTATTTAATAAACTAGTTATTGTACCTTGTAGTTCATTAAGTTGTGAAGTAAAGTTTTTTTCTATATCTTTAATCGCTTTCGCTGTACTTTCCAATCGTTGGGCGACATTAATGAAGTCTTCAGGAGGTTCCACGCTCTTGTTAATTGCCTTGGTTTTTCTTCCCGATTTCTTTGGTCGCGACATATTAAATATATACCTATTTACGATTCTCAAACTACCGACTGCGCCATGTTAAGTTTATAAATTATATATGAATAATTATTTAATAATAACTTTATTTTTTTATATATTTTACAAATCAATCATAAAATGACAATGACAATCTTTCACCAGTCCAGGTAAGACTTCAGGATCTGTCACAACAAGCCATATTTTTATCTTTCTCGCACATATTATGCAGGTACAGAGCGAGAGAGAGGTACAGAATGTTGGCCATGCTCATTCTAAATGAATATTCTGTTCCTACCAACGTTAGGAGATGAACAACCTTATAAAACAAAATTCCTACAATAGCGCCACTAGCGACCGGGGGGCTAAATTAAACGAACAGGGGACGACCTTCACCATTTAAGTTATCCTAGCCTGACATAACCTTAAATTTGTGTATTACTATCGCCATCATTTTAAAATTTCTTTGTTCTCTATTTACTGCACAGCCGCTACCCAAGGTCTCTATACTATATACCCTTTAGAGACCTTGGCCGCTACCGATATATAGCGCATTTTAAAAGGTCTACCCAAAATGGCGTCCGCGCCAGAACGTGTTGGCGTTGTAGCGCAATTGTAGCTGTTCATTTAAGTGACGTTTCCGTAACAGTTCCACAACTGTTTCGCCAGATGAATGCGCCCATCGATGGATTTTGACTGGATGGTTCATGACATCGATGGAGGTTAGATTGATATATCGAAGTATCGATCTTTCTTAAAATACATCGTTTTCAAAGTTATTAAACCAAAAGATTGGAATCATTTAGTATTTTTATAGATATAAAAAATATATTTTAACTATTTTAAGTGTAGCTACTTTCTAGCGCCATCTTAATTTCTTTGTTTCATGCACTGGCGCTAAATACTAGGGAAATTACGGCGCGTATTGGTGCTGCCAACCTGTAAATAATAAAAGCCGTGCTTTATGAACTAAGGTCGTTCCAGATGTAAAAAATCACTTTGAGGTACACATTATTAGTTTTTAAAGTGTTAAATAGGTAAGCATTTTTTTTACTTCCAAAAAATGTATTATTCTGTACTTTGTTAAAAGACACCAATTTTAAAATATTAAGTATACACGTCTTTTATTATTTCTTTTATTGCAAATTGCGAAAAAAAAATTCGATATATATCGATGTTTTTCGGTCGATATTTTTTCAATATCGATGGATTAATGTCGATGTTTTTGCTACATCGATGGGTCAAAATTTGATATATCGATTTTCGATGTATCGATGGATTTCGAATTTTGTGCATCCCTATATGCGCCGAGGTTAATTTTTTGCTAGGCTGTTAAATTTTTTTTTCAAGGGTTAATTGGTCATATCTCTAAAAAAAAACTCCAGATATTATTTTCAATTTTGGTATGTGTAAATAAAACTGCATATTTTAGTTTAATTTTTTTTTATTGCTTTACCAGTGGCGTCCCTGCAAACATGTGCTGTGATATTTTTAACAAAACTGACACTGGCATTTTGTCATGTTAAATTTTTTTTATTGATTTTACCTGGAGTGCGTTCAGAAACGGCTTAAGCCAAACCAAAACCAACTTTACCCTTACCCCACCGAAAAGCCAAATTTAGCAGAACTTATTGTGGACGACAAAAGTCACTTGTCAAAAATAAGAAGTGTCAACGAACAACCTAAAAATCTATATTTTTCAAAAAACTTTTTGGAATTATGGATATAAATATCTGTTGTTGGTTTGATAATTTTATTGTAATCACTAAAGTAATTATCTACGATTGTAATTAAGTTTTTGGTTGATTAGCGTTATGATGTTAGTGTGGTTACCGAATTATTTTATTGATACCGATACTGAATCAGATGATGATGATGAAATAGAAAATTCGTAGGAGCTGCAGTGACAATAAACAAAAGCAATACCACCAAGAATCCAAAATTATGTGGAAGGTAGCTTCAAAATACAATGATGTTAACCCGGGATCGGTCGCTACCCTTTTCATAACGCGATCGGTCGCGTGTTAGATTTTATCTAACATTAAGAAATAAATCAGAATTAGTGATTGTGGTTATTCTAGTGTATACTAAAACAAGTTTATAATACTTATAAAGTTTATTTATATAAATTGAAACAACATAAATCTAAAAATTAAATAAAAGAATAGTTATAAAAATAGGTAATAGATATTGTTCTAAAATTTTTTAATTTAAACAGATTCTTCACTCGAATTGCCACATTCAATACAAATATAAGTAGTTGTTGAGGGTTGAGCAACGGGAACCTCATCATCCGACACTGAGCAATCCGATGATGATGTCATCATCATCGAATTGCTCAGTGTCGGTATTATGTAAGCTGTGTTCAGTGTAGCGACCGGGGACACCTCGCTAATAATCCTTCCGAATAAATAAAAGTTATTGTTACCGAGTAATAGGTATTCAATAAAATTTTGAATTAATAAATTTTTGCTTAAGCTCAAAAATTTTCTAAGTGTCTTTGAAATTCTTTTATGTCAAATAAAAATCAAATAAATTTATTTTAAAAATAAATAAATAAAATTCTTTTAATTCAGGAGAAGTAGGAGTTCTTGTTTAGCAAGAAATTTTGCAAGTTTTCAAAATTTAAATAAAATTAAAAATCTTTTAAAATTATTTTGAAGTGAGAAATTTCTTTTAAAATTGTTTAAGAATAAAGGAACGTTTTCTAAGTAGTTTCAATAATTTTTGTCAATTAAAAAATACTTAAGGGTATTTTTTTTAAGTGTTCAAAATTTTAGAAATAAAATTAAAAATAATTAACAATTATTTTTAATTAAGAGGAAAGGAAAATTTTGAACTGTCTTACAAATTTTTGTAGAAAATAAATTAAATTAATTTAATTCCGAAAGTGTTTTTACATTTATCCAGAAAATTTAAATTGAATAAAATCTTTTATTAATTCAGAAAGAAAAAGTGTTTTTCAAAATTTGGTCAACAAAAACTATTTGTAAAAAAAAAATATATTAATAATTATTCACTCACTTTTTTTTAAGATCCAAATTTAAATCCAAAATATTTAATTGCACTAAACCTAACACTATAATATATGTACAATATGTACATGGTTTCACACTTCTCCTGTCACGTTTTTGTTTTCGACTATTTAGCGCGAGCCCGGATTAACCACTGAATTCAGGTTTCTTCTCAGGGAATGGAAAAGAGTAGCTCATCTATTTTTAGAATTTAGTAAGAATTTCAACCACCACCCTAATACTTGAGCATAGCTTACGCAATTTTTCTGGGAAAAACGCCAGGGAGAAGATGAAGTCATCGGGCCACCCTGCGAAATTTCTGGGGATCTTGCTAGTTATGCCCAAATATGGAAATGCGCCACGACGCGGAAAAAGGTATAAATTTGTAGAAATGCTTCTCGAGCAGTCAGTTGTCGTCGAAAGTTGTTAGTTGTTCGTAAAAAGTTGAAAGTTCCGGGCGCGAAGAATTTTCAAGTGTTACTCGCGTAAAGTCCAGCTAGTCCAGTTCTTTGTGACCCCTTACTCGTGGGTCATCGTTTGTCTATCCGGGATCGATACGGTCAACGACCCCGCAGAAGTAAGTGCTTGTGGCCAATTTATAAAATAGTTACTTTAAATTCACGGTTTCAATTTTTATAAGTATTTATAAAAACTTATTGTTGGGTGGCTCCCAAGTGTTTTCTTAATAACAATAAAAACAGTATTCTATATTAAAGTGTTTTTCTTCAATAGTTTTAAAACGCAAATAGCTCACTGAAATTAATTTAAATAATTTCTTCTAAACAAAAGTAAGCCGAAAATCAGGGCCATGAAATAATCTTCAAACATTGAGTTCTCACAAGCACTACGATTTCGCCAAAAGTGAACCGACTTAGTTGTGAACACAGATTCTCTCCGAACCCAGCAAAAGAAGAGTTCTTGTCATCAGCCACTTCAAATAGCAGTGCCAACCGACGCGGGAGGGTCGTAATTAGTAAGTTAGTAGACCCTAGAAGTGGTGGGTGTTACAACTGGTGTCAGTAAGTGGGGTTAGTTTGGGGTTAGTTTATGGTAAACCCTTGAGACGAGCTACCAAAGAAGAGAATCTGACCTGTAGGTTATAACACCAATAACCCCTACATAAGTTCCAACTGAGAAAGTATAATGAGTACGACTACCACTACAACTACTACGACAAGTACAGTAACCACAACAACGGCGGCTACCATTACCACAACGCCTAGTACAAGTACAGGGATGACGACAATGAGTGGAAATTTCGTTATAGGGATAGAATCATTGCCGACTTACGATGGAACAACTGGAATCGACGAGTTCTTGTCAGTGGTAGAAGAAACTGGAGTATTGGCAAGCTGGACAGATCAACAGTTAGTATCAATTGTTCGCCTGAAACTACGAAATAAAGCAAAGCAATTTATAGATTCGGAACCAACATTACAAACAACGAACAATTGGATTGTCCTAAAGGAAAATTTAAAAAAGCAGTTTACTCGTCAATATATAAAAGGAGCTGCTATGAAAAATTTTATGGAATGCCGACAAAGGACAGGTGAGTCTTGTAGACAGTATTTAACAAGACTGAAACTACTGGGAAATCGAACAATTACCTTGTCAGGAGATCCAGCGATCGACAATCCCATTTTAGGAAAACTGGAGCAGGATATTACTACACAGTTTACATTAGGATTGGTTATGCCAATAAAACAGCGTGTTCTCTCAGGAAACCCAAAGTCGTTGGATCAGGCGATAGCAATAGCTGAAAGAGAAGAGTCTATAGAAAATCTAATTCATCCAAATAATAGGGAGTGCAGACTGGTAGGAAATAAAAATATTGTGAATGGGGGTAATAAAAGTAATGTAATCAGAAATTATAATCAATCTGCACCTCAACAATTTAAAGGTTTCAAATGCCAGAAAATGGGACATACAGCAAATTTTTGTAAGGAAAGGGAGACTCGTACGTGCTATACCTGCAATCAACGTGGTCATATAAGTCCTAGGTGTCCTCAAAAGACAAAAATGAAAAAACAGGCTGTACAAGATAAGTTATGTTTTTCCTGCAATGAACCTGGACATTTGGCAAGATATTGCCCAAATAAAAGAAATCAGTCTTATAATGCAACACAGCAGCAATCGTTAAACATGAACGCAGTCGATTTTCAACCCCGGAATTCGGCTGCCAACCAGGCAAATTGGGAATAGATGTAAATCCGAGGGCTGGGATATTCACGTGCTTTGATGAAGGAACCCAAAAATCATGCAGCGTGATTAAGGTTAGTGTTGATGGTAAGCCATGTCTAGCCTTAATTGATTGTGGAGCCGTGATATCCCTAATAAAACCAGATATTGCCAAGGGGTTCGTTAGTGAGTTAACTATAAATTTAGTAGATATACAGGGAAATAAGATACCTACATCTGGAGTATCCAATGTGGCAGTGAAATTTCCCGGAGATATAGTAATACAGCATAATTTTGTAGTGATAGAATCATACAGTTTTCAAGCAGATATTCTTATAGGAATCGATTTTCTGCGACAATACGGTGTGAAAATTGACTGGAGCAATAATTGTATGTATGCGTTTGACAGTGTCATACCTTTGCTAGAGGAAAAATCAACAAAGGAAATGGAGGAACGACTTGCTTATTTAGAAGCAGAAATAAAGGAAATTAAAGAAAATTATTTGGGAAATACAAGGAAAATTCCAGAGCGGATGTTATCACAAGTAACTTCAACAAAATGTCCCGCGTTACTACCAATAACGCAGGGATACAGTTTTCAGGTGATTGGTAGTCATTTGAATTCTGATGCCAAACAACTTATGCAAGAAAGTGAAGAAGCTTGGAAATCATCTGGGGAGTCTGCAGCTCCCAGGGAATTTAGAGAAACTGGTACCCAGACTGAAAGAACATTCGACAAGTGTAAAAATAAAATGGACAGTGAAGATGTGGCTACAAATGTTATTGAAAATTGTGCAGCAATTTCTTTAATTGAAGATTTGGAAATACCTCCTATGACACAGGCAATTTTAGGCGCAAATTTACGAGGAATGGCTTGCGTTTCTACCCCATTTATGGTTTTAGAACCAAGTGACGAAGCACCGAAAGGACTACTTGTCGCTAGAGTGGTGTGTAAAACTAGCAAAACCGTTCCATTAAGAGTGACCAACGTTACAGAAGGTAATATGGTGTTAAAAAGAAAAATGGTGATAGCAAAAGGATATGAAACAGAACTAGTAGAGCCTAATGAGATAAACAATGGCAATATGGTATGTAAAATTAGCCAACAAGACTCTACCGAAATTTTACGGTTGCTTTGTTTAGACAAACCTGCAACAGAGAATGAAAGAAAATTACAAAAGCTTATTATTGAATATATCGACATATTTAAAAGTCCCGATCAAAAATTAAGTTGTACAACAAATGTTACGCATAGGATAATAACAGAAAACGTACCTCCTATTTTAAAACGGCCTTATAGAGTGCCTTATCACAGACAGGATATTATGAAGGCGGAGATTAAGAAATTACTAGATGATGGAATTATTACTGAAAGTCAATCTCCCTGGAGCTTTCCAGCAATTTTAGTGGAAAAGAAAAGACACGCTAATGAAAATGGCGCTCAATTTAGACTGTGTATTGACTATCGTGAATTAAATAACATTACGAAGACAGATTTTTTTCCGCTGCCAAATATCAGTGAAACAATTGACAAACTTTCTGGTGCATGCTTATTTTCTACAATGGATCTAGCATCAGGATACTTTCAAGTCCCGGTGCATGTCGATGATCAAGAAAAAACTGCATTTTCAACACCAGATAACCATTATCATTTCCGACGCATGGCCATGGGCCTCAAGAATTCTCCTGCCACATGGTCTCGCATGATGCACCATATTTTAGGAAAATTAACCTACACGGAGTGCTTAGTGTATCTGGACGATATAATTGTATTTTCAAAAGATGTCGATTCTCACCTGGAACGTTTGCAACACGTTTTTGAGAAGATGAGAGAAAGCAACTTAAAATTTAAACCAACCAAGTGTCATTTCATGAAGAAAGAAATTGAGTATCTCGGACACCTTATTAAAGAAGGGGGTTTTACAACGGATCCCAATAAAACCAAAATAATAGAGACATATCCAGTTCCTCGCAACGTACGTGAAATTAGAGCGTTCTCAGGCTTAATAGGATATTATAGAAAGTTCGTTCCAAACTTTGCAAAATTAAGCCAACCCCTGACGTTGCTTACAAAGAAAAATATAAAATATCAATGGGGAACAGAACAACAGGAAGCTTTTGTTAGCTTAAAAAGAGCTCTCATTTTACCTCCAATTTTGAGATATCCGGATTTTGGAAAACCGTTTATTGTAAACACCGATGCCAGTGCTTCATCTGTTGCTGCAATTTTAACTCAAGTTTATGATGGAGTTGAACATCCTATTTGCTACTCCAGTCGAACACTGAATGATGCAGAACGACGATACAGTGCTATTGAAAGAGAGTGCTTAGCAGTTGTTTTTGCAGTAAAAACGTATCGTAATTATTTAACAGGGACTCATTTTACAATAATGACAGACCACCGTCCGCTCAAATACTTGCTTACCATTAAAGATCCAAGTTCAAGGTTAGCAAAATGGGCCATGTACCTTTTGGAATACAGCTTTACAATAGTGTACCGACCTGGAAAACAAAACGAGAATGTGGATTCCCTTACACGGCTGAGGACAGAAGAAAAAGAGCAAGAAAATATCGTAGCACTGATGAAAGAAGAAAACGAAAATTTAATACCCATAACAAATGCCATATGGAGCAAAGAAGAGCTTAGAGATCTGCAGCAAAATGATCCAGAAATAATGAAGATAAGAACAACCTTAGAACCTCGAGATGAACAATACTACATAAGTTTAGAAGGCGTCCTATATCGTCGCCGAGAAAATAACCAAAGACATGATTTAGTTGTTGCTCCACTAAAAATAGTTCCTGATTTATTACATATGTATCATAATTCCATATTTGGCGCACATCCTGGACAAAAGAAAACCCAAATGTTAATAAAAAGAGATTTTTACTGGCACAGTATGAGAAAGGATGTTATAAATTTTGTAGAACAGTGCAGGTCTTGCAACCTAAGAAAAACTAATTACCAACCTCCTGCGGTTCTACAGGAAACACCTATGCCAGCAGTACCTTGGGGAAGAATTAGTTTGGACCTCGTAGGCCCTTTAAATAGGACCATGAATAACAACAGATATCTTTTAACCTGTATGGATTACTTGACTCGCTATCCTGAGTGCGTACCATTACCAGATATAAAAGCTGAAACAGTTGCCAGAGCTTTTGTGGAAAACATAATATGCCGCTTTGGAACACCAAGAGAGCTAATCACGGATTGTGGGACACAGTTTCTCAGTAAGCTATTTTGTGAAATCTGCTCGCTACTTGGTATCAGAAAATTAAAAACCACTCCTTACCATCCCAGTGGAAATGCCGTTGTAGAAAGGTTTCATAAAACAATAAAAACCATGATTGGGCATTTTGTCAGTGAGAACAATGACAGTTGGGATTTAGTGCTGCCCTATTGTCTAATGGCTTACCGAAACTTGCCACATGACGGAACAAAAGAATCGCCATTCTTTCTTATATTTGGCCGTGACATGGAACTTCCTATTCATCTTGGTATACGGGAACAAAGAGTAAAATATGACGTGGATGAAAACTACGTAAGTGAATTTCTAGCCAGAATGAATAATGCGCATGCCCTTGCCAAAAAGAACTTAGAAGACAGCATTAAACGACGCTGTGAAAGGCACAACCAAAAGAAAACTAGAAAAGAATTTCAACTAGGAGATTTAGTGTATCTTTATACTCCAGCCATTCCAGGAAAGAAACTATCCTCCAAATTTTACAATAAATGGAGTGGACCCTACAGGATCATAGAAAAGAAAGGACCTGTTACCTTTAAAATTAAAGAATTAAGTGGAAAAAAGGGACATATGGTTCATGCCGATAGATTAAAACCCTGCAAAGAAATGGATTATTCGGCAGAAAAGACTAAATTAAATCAAAACGTAGATAATGAATTGGAAGAGAAGTCTACTGGGAATGAACCAAATGACGTATTTACTGAAGAAAAAATACAGGATGAAGTGGAAACCTTCCTAGAACATGGGCGAGAAGAAAGACTTCCACAAATAGAAGAGGAAGCACAAGAAGAATCGGAAGCGGAAGCGGAAGAGGAAGCAGATTCCGAAGAAGGAGAAGAAGAACAGAGAGAAGAGGAGACAGAAGAAGAGACAGAAGAATCTTTAAACTCTGCGTTATCAGAATCTGAAGAAGAAAACGTGGAATTTCGTGTGGAAAATCACAGACGAACTCGTACACGAGATATAAGAATGCCTAGAAGATACGAGGATTACGAAATATAAGAATTATAATTAAGGAGCCACCCAGTATTGCAAGGTTATTTAAACTAATGTTAGATTAACACTTTTTATTGTTGCAGTGGAAATTTTCATCTTTATTGTCCTAATCGAAATTGCTTACGCTGGAATAATTGCATATGATTGCAGAAACCCATCGACGAATATAACAGCAATTTCATTAAAAGATGTTAGTAATTGTCCCGACCCAGAAACAGGATATGATACAGAGAGTAGAATTGTACAAATTATAGAGAAACAAAAATATGAATATGTACATGTGTATTCTTGCTTAGTTATAATTACAAGAATAATAACCCACTGTGGTGCATTTTCTCACCAATCCGCTGTAAATGGAGGACTATCGACGTATATACATGAACTAAGCGGCGAAGAATGCAGAAAAACGCACACTTACCGCCAATTAAATGGAATAAATGGACACATAATTAATAAACTAAAACCGAACTCTACAGTTTCCATCTCTCTTACCTTAGCAGGAGCAATCGATGAAAAATATAACTGCGAAGGTGCGCAATATATTGAAGATGGCAAACGCTGGATTAGCGTAGTAGTTCAAGCTGATGTAAAAATTACCCTGCAAGATTATTTTACCAAGGTATCGTTAGACATGAACGAAATTCATTTGCAAAATGGAGTAAAATGTCCGTTTTTACCACATGAATGTAATGACCATGTAAATGGACAATCTACATGGGACAGAGATTATACAAATATGTGCAAAGAATTCAATATTATTTATGAAGGAATTGCCACTTTTGTACAAGAAAAAGGAACCGAAAAACCAAATATATATTTAGTGGTCGAAGATCAAACAAAAGTATTTGCTATTCAAATTATAAAAAAAGAAACAATTTGTGGTATGTCAGTTTGGCAGAGTGAACATCCTAGATTATTAATATTAAAAACTTTTACAGATGTTACTCCATTTAATAAAGTAACAGAGAGTCAAGATGCCGACCTGTTAACCTATGTCAATACCAAATTCCTGTATGTCGAACAATCATTTAAACGCACTTTGAATGAAATGTTTTCGCAAACCATATACAGAAGATGTCTACTACACCGAGAAGTATTAAAAAATAGGTTGTTAATGGCAGCGGTCAATCCAAATGCGGTTGCCAGCCTAATTAAAAATCAATTAGGATTTGTAGCAAAAGTTAGCGGAGAAGTAATTTATCTTATAAAATGTGTGGCTGTGGCAGTTGACATTAGACGAACAAATCATTGCTATGCCGAACTACCAGTCACGGCTTATAACAAAAGTTTTTATATGTCACCGGTAACCAGGATTCTTCAAGACTATGGAGAAGAAACCGAATGTAATTCAATTATTCCAGTTTTATATCAAATTGACAATAGGTGGATCGGTTTTGATCCCCAGCCAAATCATGGAATAGTACCACAAGAATTACAAGTAGATTCAGAGGAACCGCACAAATTCCAGACTATTAAGGACTTAGGTGCTGGTGGACTATATACTTACTCGGAAATTAGAAAGGCTCAGGAATCGATCATGTTTCATTTAGAAAGGAATGCATTGAACAACATTATACTACGCAAAATGTCGGGAAAAGAAGTTCAATCCCAAGGGTTCTCCACGTTAAGTTTATTTAATAAAGAAGAAATGGAAAACTTAGCGAATAGCACCATACGTAAATTATATGGCTATTTTACAATTTTAGGAGACTGGATGAGTGGATTTATTGGACTATATTTTATCTTTAGATTGTTAAAATTTTTAATAGAAACGTTCATGAACGCAGTCGCTATACATCGCATTACAGGTTGTACGCCCCACCTGTTAGTTTCATGCTGGTCTACACTAACGTTTTTCATTTTACACGACAGACAGCAAAAACAAAAAGAATTTGAAAAAAATGAACAATCCACCTTCTGGAGAAACGACGATCCGGCGCGCAAACTACCCGAACCCGTAACTGCTACTGAACCAGGGGCTCAAAAACATGTAACATTTTTCATTGAAGACGAAGCTCAATCAGTGAATCAGAACGTTCCAACTGCTCCACCAACAAGTCAAGAAACCTACGCATCTTTAAGGAAGGAATTACTCAGTTTGCCTAAAATTAAATGGAGCATGTTTGATAGAAACAGTACAGAAAAGCCATGAAGTCAACAAATAAATTTTAATCTTAAAAACGGAGCCCCCAAAGACATCTAGCGATAGAAACCCAAATATATAATTAAAGCAAAAAATAGAAACGTGCATAATACACAAAGAAGTACCTCATCGAGACCCGAGACGTGCTTCCCTCTCTATATGAATAAAAGAAACCCGAGGAATATAAATCAATATTCAGGCCTGTTTACAGAAAAGCGTAACAACCGTTAGGCTTTAACGTGAAGTTCTCTCCAAATACTGGCAACAGCTACCATGACGCAGTTGATACTTGCGGTACAAATTACGCAATAAAGTCAACGGTCGAATAACGAGTAAATGCGTAAGAGATGATCTCATAGATGCAGGATTGAGTAAAATTGTTTATAAACATTCTATAGGAATCAATGGACTAATGGGATAAGATAGTTTACCTTAGAAAATATAAGATAAACAAAACAAAAAATTTTATGGGTTCTGGGACCAAAAGTTTAAGGCGGTTCTACACTAAATTAATTTAAAAAATGCTGATTTTGCAAAAATTAAAAATAGGTCTTAATAAGGGACAGAGCTTACGAGTTCTAATGATAACAAATAGAGAAAGAAGTAATATTTTGACGGAGATAAAGATGGACAACAATTTTAAAAATTCCCCCACGAATTAGTTAAAAGATGACGATTGGGCATCCAGAGTCCCATTCGTCGTAAAATTTTCGTGCCAACGAGTTATTCAGACGTTAAATAAAAAGTAAAAGTATTTACTGGTAATTTAAATTAGTGGTGTTCAGGATTATAGTTTTTCTAATCATTTTGATTAAATAAAGTAATTAAATTTTCACAAGACTTTTTAAAGACTCTTCGCGACGCGAGTGCGTGATATTTTTGATCTTCAAAAAGAAATAAAACACTTAAAAGACAAGATGATGTGGTTAGTTTTGTTCGTAACCTACATGCGGATGATACAAGATAAGGTTCTGAAGAATGTCCTTATGCGGATGGCTATCTACCATTGCAGAGACCTTTATTATCAATTGGGAGAAAACTGGCCATGTCACCCCTCCATGATGCCATTAAGAGCTATCATCAGTATGTGGTGCTCCTTTTTGCACCTAGAGTACCAGGGACTGAGAACCATATGGGCAAATGAAGCAGGAAGAGTTTACGACATTGGCACTTGTGACTGTGCAATTTGCCGACCTGTGCCGAGAAGTCTGTTTCATTTGGCCCAATACTGGGAAATGTTGGTTCGGGCAGGAATACCAACTTGCCTTTGCCCGGTTTGTCAGGCCCGACCAACGCCAAACTGCCAAGCCGAGAACACCACGGCACAACAACAACAACCCAGGTCATCTACCGAAAATATTATACCATCAAGTTCCAGAAGAAATCATGAGGAGGGGCCCAGCAACGCTGGCCAAGATGAAGCTGGACCTAGCACTGCCAAGGATAACATAGCTAGGAAGGATGACAAAAGACAAACATCTCCTCCGGCCAATGTAAGCATTAAAAGGGAAACTGATCCATTTGCAGACATTTCTCCACCCTGCCCAATTTTGCGGGGACATCTTGAGTCTCAGTCGTCCAGCAGTCAGCGCCCCTTACCACCACTAATACCGATGGGGCATGGACGACCTGTCATCCTAGTGAGACCCCGAGAGGCTACAATCTGCCCACTACCTCCAGTGATTCCCCGAGGTCATGGACGACCAGGTCCAGTGACCCCCAACCGCCGACCCGGCAGCAACCGGCCTCTAATCCATGGCCGACCAACGCCTGCCGCCCGAGAGGAGCCTGTTGTAGGGGCTCCCGACGAAAGACCTTCCGCCGAGGCAACCGGGACCTATGAGGTTTCTAGGTCCACCGATGGGTTAAGATTATTGTTTAGAAGGGTACAGGATCCCCAGTAAGTTAACTTTAAGGGTAGCCGTTTTTGTAATTTAAGCATAATTTTAAAAAGTAGATGATTGTTTGTTGTTGGCAATAAGAGATATCTCATGTCATCCGCAGGAATGGCAGACATATCTAATTTTTATTAATATTCCAAATATCATTATTAATATTTAGTATTATTATTATTATTATATAATCTACTTAGTTGTTTATTTAATAGACTTATTACTAATATTTGCGAATATTATGCTATGTAAGAGAAACAAATTTAAAATAAAACAAAAATAGGTTTTGTAGGTTACTTTAGGTATTCATAAGTTGACAATTAATATTTTGGTTTAACCTAGCGATATGAAAAATCGTGGGTTGAGTGAGTCTAGTCACTAGGCGGATGTCTTTATGTCAAATTAAAATAAGGGCATCTCGCATTTAAGAAATTAAATGAATTTAGTGTTTAATATTTTAAGTGTTAAGAAAAATAGCCGTATAATCTCAGACCAATATATTATTATTATTATTATTATTATCCTTGCTTGGAAATAGTAAGCGGTAGAGCCGATGAGACTATTGCCACAATTGCTTTAGAAGGTATCCCCTGTATAATTTTCTTACCAACTTATAAAAAAAAAAAAGAAATTCAACTGACAGCGTGTCATGTGACTTTTGGAATCTATCTTGCGAGAGGAACTAAAATCATTACTATGATTAATTAATTATGTTTACTATTTATTTATTTTTGCTCTCGCTTACCTACTTATTTTTATATAATTTAGTGCAGGTCAGGTCGACCACATCGCTTTTGTTATTGCTATTAGGATGCGTAAATTCTTATACTGTTAACATAAAACTGTTTTTATGGCCAAAATGTAAATAATTTTGTCTATAGTGCTTGGTCTGAGCGTAAAATAGTTACCTAATATATAAATAATATAGATATAGGATAAGCAACAAGCCACTTATTTCTGCTGCCTAAATACGAATAATAACAAAACCGTTATTATTTCGGGTTCTCTTTTTTTATGTGTTCCGACCGATCTTGGCTAGACGACACTTTTGAATGCACAAATAAACATTGGTACATGACCTAGGACAAGGCCGACGTACATTTATTAAAATTGTAATTAAAGACCCAATAACCTAGTTTTGTATAAGTAAGATGAACACCTTTGTTTATTTGTTTGGGTTTTATGATAGCGAACAGTAGGGTCTAGCTGGACTGAATATTTATCGAAACATATTTATTAAAAATAAATTTCGACTCAATTATGAAGGGTGTGATGTAGCGACCGGGGACACCTCGCTAATAATCCTTCCGAATAAATAAAAGTTATTGTTACCGAGTAATAGGTATTCAATAAAATTTTGAATTAATAAATTTTTGCTTAAGCTCAAAAATTTTCTAAGTGTCTTTGAAATTCTTTTATGTCAAATAAAAATCAAATAAATTTATTTTAAAAATAAATAAATAAAATTCTTTTAATTCAGGAGAAGTAGGAGTTCTTGTTTAGCAAGAAATTTTGCAAGTTTTCAAAATTTAAATAAAATTAAAAATCTTTTAAAATTATTTTGAAGTGAGAAATTTCTTTTAAAATTGTTTAAGAATAAAGGAACGTTTTCTAAGTAGTTTCAATAATTTTTGTCAATTAAAAAATACTTAAGGGTATTTTTTTTAAGTGTTCAAAATTTTAGAAATAAAATTAAAAATAATTAACAATTATTTTTAATTAAGAGGAAAGGAAAATTTTGAACTGTCTTACAAATTTTTGTAGAAAATAAATTAAATTAATTTAATTCCGAAAGTGTTTTTTCATTTATCCAGAAAATTTAAATTGAATAAAATCTTTTATTAATTCAGAAAGAAAAAGTGTTTTTCAAAATTTGGTCAACAAAAACTATTTGTAAAAAAAAAATATATTAATAATTATTCACTCACTTTTTTTTAAGATCCAAATTTAAATCCAAAATATTTAATTGCACTAAACCTAACACTATAATATATGTACAATATGTACATGGTTTCACACTTCTCCTGTCACGTTTTTGTTTTCGACTATTTAGCGCGAGCCCGGATTAACCACTGAATTCAGGTTTCTTCTCAGGGAATGGAAAAGAGTAGCTCATCTATTTTTAGAATTTAGTAAGAATTTCAACCACCACCCTAATACTTGAGCATAGCTTACGCAATTTTTCTGGGAAAAACGCCAGGGAGAAGATGAAGTCATCGGGCCACCCTGCGAAATTTCTGGGGATCTTGCTAGTTATGCCCAAATATGGAAATGCGCCACGACGCGGAAAAAGGTATAAATTTGTAGGAATGCTTCTCGAGCAGTCAGTTGTCGTCGAAAGTTATTAGTTGTTCGTAAAAAGTAAAAAGTTGAAAGTTCCGGGCGCGAAGAATTTTCAAGTGTTACTCGCGTAAAGTCCAGCTAGTCCAGTTCTTTGTCACAAAACATACCACTAATAGAAGTTTTTCTCTTACGGCAGGTACTGGGACATTGTTTCTAGTTCTCCTTCCTACAAGGGAGTGCGCTGCAATCGCATTGTGATAGTTTTCGTCAAGCGCTGCTCGACAGCTGTGCTCGACAGTATTAATTTAGTTCGGCTCTTCCGATACGAGGTGTCACTTGCTGTTGTCTTGCTCAGGAAAAAACCGCTTTGAGTTTGATGCACCATTGCCAGATCTACCGAAATCTCTGTACCCTACCGATTTAGATCATATATTATACGGAAAACAATGGGTGCTGAACAAGATTTATACTCTAAAACCTTGGGTGCCGAATGCCCTTTTAATTTTTTGTTTTATGTGTTCAGCGGCGTCTTTTATAAGTTACTTTTGATAGGAGGAGAAGTTTTTAATATGGCAGCGCAGCGACGTTTTTTTAGAAGTCACTTTGATAAGGGAGAAGTTGTTTGGCTTTTTTTGTTTTTAGAAGTTACTTTCGATAAAAAAATTTCAAATCTGCCTGTCTAACGAATTTTTCCATCAGATCTCTATCCATAAATCTCGACCAAGTCTACCGATTTTCGTCTCGAAGATCTGGCAGCACTGGGTTTAAACTTAAAAACGACGTCGGACGTACGAATTACAAATAACAAGTTACGACGCTTAAATAAACGTTGTACTGTGAACGTTTGTAGCTGTAATACTTTATTTTTTTGGTTTTACTGTGGTTTTACCTACGCTTTTAATTCAAAAGTTGCTCTCGGAATTGTGTGTGCGTTCAGTTTGTTTCTTTATATTTTATATTTGTTGTTGAAAATGTGTGACTTTTTTGGTGAGAAAAAGCTTTCGAAGATGAAATGTAGTGTTCCATCTTGTGAAGACAAGTGTAGCAGTCGTTTTCGATTCCCGCATCTAAGAGACGGCGGTACAGGGATGAAAAAATGGCTACAAATAATCAACAATCCTTCTCTAAACAATTTAACTTATAAAGAGATATATGCGAAAAAGAGAATTTGTGCTAGACATTTTTCGGAAACCGTTATTTTACACGGCAGTAACAGAGGACTTTCTTCTACTGCTGTTCCTACACTATACCTTTCTGAATGTAAGTACTTATCATATAGCATAGTAAATGAAATCAACGTTTTTTACATAATGTGGTTTAATTTCAGCTATCAGTCATGATCCATCTGGGATAGTAATGGATAAATGCATAAATATAAACATGCCCAGTACATCCCGAGGTACTTCCGGATCCATAGACAAAGGTAAACGTATTAATAATATTTAAATTTACTTAACTTAGTCCGGAATGTTTACACAATTTTTTATACATATTCATTAAGTTTAAAGCCTTGGAATGTTGCACCATAAACTTCACCACCAAAAAAAAATTTGACAAGATAATCTCGGAGCATACTTTGTCTATTAAAATTGATACAGCTAAATTTTTTTCCCTTAAGTGCATTTATTTAAACATTCCTTTATTTTATTTTGCAGCTTTTAAAATACATACCTATATAGCATTATGCACTTTTACTTTTACTAAGAGCAACGAATAAAATTTTTAAAAAGTCAAGATAGTGAAATATAATATGCTGCTTTACGAGTTGATCACTGTGAATAAATAAGGCGTTCATCATTGATGACCCATGAACAGTACCTTATTACTTACGCAAAAGTTGTTTGGTTTCACTCAAAGAGCATAAATTTGTAAAAACATGTTTATGATACATATATATACCTAGGATGACCAAAAAAAATAAGTTAAAATGTCTTTGTATTAATATTTTAGCAGAAACTACACGACCTCAGGATCCACCAATGATAGAAGAAGATATCCAAGTTGAGGCCATGGATACATCCACCCTTATTAACACAGGTATGTAAGTGTTTTCATTTTAATTTGTCCAACAATTAAAACACTGCAGCATTTTACAGCCTTTTGAAAGTGGGACAAATTAAAATGAACACACTGTATTAAGTACATGGTTGTTTACTTCTTAACATTTTTCTGTATACGTATAAAAATACATTCAACTTTTTGAAGAACATAATATGCCCTATATTGTCTCATATAAATAATTTATTATCAGCTTGGAGTCATCATGTGCAGGACAGTTCAACTACTAAAAGAAAAAAACAAAAATTTGATGAGTTTGTTGTGGATAAAGCCCCCGATGTAAAAAAAGGTAGGTAATAATTGTGCAGAATATCTAATGAAACATTTTTTCTTACATTATAGATACTTTCTTATCGTAACTTATAGATTTCTTAGAAAGCAGTTTTGTCTTTATAATTTACTAGTAGAATATCCTGTTAAAAATATTGCATCCTGTATACAGAATACTAAAATATTCTCTGTTTTTGTCTAGCTCACAAAAAACGAAGCAATACTCTAAAGAGCATCAATGTCACCAGAAAGAAATATCTTACTCCGAAAGCAAAACATCTGTACAAAAAAGTAATAGAATCTGGCAAAAAACTACAAAATTTAAGCAGTAAAGTGTCTTTATTTAAAAAAAGGCTTGCAGCTGCTAAACAACTGGCGGCTTCTTCTAGTTTTGAAGGTCTAATGAACCATGTAAACCCGTTAACATATAACTTCATATTATCACAAATTCGAACACAACAACAAAAACCTAAAGCCAGAAGATTTTTACTTGAAGAGAAGTTGCTAGCCTTAACAATCCTGAAGGCAAGTGGTAAAGGGTATAGATTATTATCAAAAATTTTTACTTTGCCATCGAAACAAACTTTGACAAAATTGCTAAACACAATACCCTTTAAAGCTGGCGTCAATAAGCAAATGTTTGACTGCATGGAGAAAACAGTAAAGAAAATGAAAACTTTAGACAAATATGCTATATTACTATTTGATGAAATGTCCATCGATAGTTTGTTAAATTACAACAGCAAGGAAGATGAAATAACTGGCATCGAAGATTTGGGAGAAGGAAAACGAAAAGCTGAATTGGCAGATCATGTCAATGTCTTTATGATAAAGGGCCTTTTTCGACAGTGGAAGCAGCCAATTTCTTACACATTTAGCGGGGGACCCATGAAAAGCCAGTCTTTAAAGGTTTTTCTAAAACAAATTATTCAGGAATGTCACAGAATTGGATTAAAAATTTTAGCAACTGTTTGCGATCAGGGTGGTCCTAACCAGGCTGCAGTTAATCAACTTCTCTTTGAAACAAAAGAATTTTGCCTAAAAAATGGGATGGAAAACAAATATTTTGGATTTTTAATTGATGGCGAAGAAGTTATTCCACTCTTTGACACGCCTCACATCTTTAAAGGTTTAAGAAATAATTTATTAACCAAAGATTTACATTTCCACATTAATGGAAAAAACTGTATTGCTAAATGGGCCCATATTGAACAGTTCTATTTTTTGGACACCGAAGAACAAGATATACGAATATGCCCTAAACTTACAGATCAGCATGTCATCAGGGGAAAAATAAGTAAAATGAAAGTAAGCTGCTGCACGCAAGTATTTAGTCACCAGGTTGGAGCTCTCATGAAGAAAATTATATCCTGGAGTAAGTTTTTTTTTAAATATTATGTGGCTATTCTATCGTTTACCCATATATTATTGTTTAAAATTATTTTTTATTTTATTTTCTTTTTTTACATGCACAAATTTTTGTCAATTAAAAAATATCACATTTTCAATAAAATTATCACTATATACCTTTATGCTTTGAAATAAATGGCCCAGGTACTTTCCCATGCATATAGGTTTTATATAACAAATACAGTTTTCTTTTTTCACAGTTTTATATACAACCATGTATTTGTGAAAATATTTTCCTCAAATATAGCCTGTGATACTGTATAAGTCAGCATATAAGTTAAATTTAAATTACACAATTCCAAATTAAATGGTATCAATTATTATTATGTATTCTTTTGTAGCATACTACAATTTCTAATGGTTTTTTTTTCAGAATCGCAAGTGAACCTTGACGCTAATGCAGTGGATACTGCTGATTTAATTCTCTTTTTTGATAAGCTGTTTGACAGTCTTAATTCCAGTAAGAAATATAGCATGCCTGGAAAACCCCTTAAAGCAGCAGTAACAGCAGAGTCCATCCATATTAGTTTTTGGTATGATTCAATTAAAATACTTCAATCGATGAAGTTTTATTGTTCAAAGAGAAAACGGTTTGTAGTTGTGCCTTCCATCAAAAATCTTATACATACTTTAAATGGATTCATATGTTTGTCAAAAAAAATTTTAAAACTGTTTCCAAACAAATATATTTTAACTAGAGTAATACAACAAGATGCGCTAGAGAATTTTTTTGGCTGTATAAGAGGGTATAGTGCTAGAGAAAACATCCCAAGTGCCTCTCATTTTGTTGCATCCTTTAAAGCACTAATTGTCAATAATTTTATGTCGGCACATTCTCCAGGGGCAAATTGTGAGGAGGATGAAAATGACGGACCACTAACTAATTTAAGAGAATTCCTAATGGGAGATGCTTTACAAGGAATAATTGACCTTGAAACGACAGTGGATATTCCCTATGCCAGTATATTACCGGGTCGTTCCAAAATTGCTAAGTGTACTGTAAATTATATATCTGGATTTATAGTAAAAAAATTGTTAAAAAAAATTACATGTGAAATTTGCCGAAAAAATATGTCATTTCGTGATCAACAGGTAGATTTGGATTTTATACAAGTTCGACAATATGATAGATGTAAGTTAACCGTTCCTGGTACTTTTTTTAATTTTCTCGTTAGTCAATCGATATTCCGATTATTTTATTTGATTCCCAGGCTATGTCAGAATCCAAATATTTTTACTATCCTGTACAACATTTTGTCAGAACAACTACAGTTTTCATTAATTAACTGCAGTAAGCACGAAAGCAACCATAAAATTATATTAAAATGAATTATAAGATGTTGTTTGTTTTTCTGGTGCAGAAGGGTTAATCTTGTTGTAAAAGGGAGAGATGATAAATTTGTTAAGTTTTTAAAAATGAAGCCAAATAAAAACCTGATTGATCCTGTTAAATTAAGTGCGTATAAAAAATATCAATCTAAAATAAAAAAATCTAAAAGGTCTTAATAGGATGTAGTTAGTATATTTTTAAAATAAAATTCGTTAAAACCCTAATATATTAGTTTTATTTATTGTAATTGACTTGTAACCATTTTTTAAAAATTATTTTCGAACTTTGCACAATTATTTTAAAATGCAACATTTGCACTGTTGCATTTAAAAAAAAAATTTCGCAAAGTTTGAAAATAATAAAATTTATAAAACTTAAAACTAGAATTTTAATAATATTAAATGCATTCGCCATTATGTGGAGAATAAAATTAGTATTGCTTCCTACCAGGGATGGCGCTAATATTTGTCCCCACTTTATACCATTGCAGATATTGTTCTATTAGTGGTATGTTTTGTGTTCTTTGTGACCCCTTACTCGTGGGTCATCGTTTGTCTATCCGGGATCGATACCACCCCGGTGAAGCTTAAATGGACGATTTCGCAACACAGTAGAAAGAGAAAGAAGAGAGAGAGAGGGGTGTTAGTGTGCCTGCCGGCCATCAGGGCAAATTAGCGCTGTTGTCGCCAGCTGGCCGTGTAACCGGGTTCTGTCGCATATTTTTGACGTATAGAAGAGAAGGACAGTTATATTCTAACCTACTATAACGCTTCCCAAACTGCGCCAGGTGCTAATTGGAACAAACCAGCCAGCCGCCAGCCCGCCATCCATCATCCATCCATGTCACAACTGTCAATTTTTCTTGTCCACGTTTTTTTCTGAGGAAATTAATTAATTTTTTATTATCATTTTAATATACAATTCTATTGGTTTCTATTCTAAAAAACTTCGCCGATGTGTGTAATCTTGCAGTTATTATTCCAGCCTACTATGCAGGTAATTATTTTTTATTGTTTATCAAATTGATTTTACACTTCCTTACTTATTTTTTATATAGGAATATAGGAAATGTAAGTTTACAATAAATAAATTAACATGAAATGTTTCACATACATAATAGGTGTTGGTTAACAAGCCAATCTTAACAAAATATCACTGGGCAACCTGCAGATAACTGCAACACATTGTGCCCGAGGTAATACCTAACAATCTATCAGTTACGAACAGATAAGTTTAGTCTCTTGAAATGATAATTTTAACATTTTTGTTTTACTGAGTGGATTAAAAATTATAACATAATGGCACAAAGATAATGGTTTGAGCTAACTCGATAAGTAGATACTTGGCCATCGGCCATATTTTACAGAGAAATTTAATGTCTACCCGATACTGTTTCTTTTGTTTCAGAGATCGCTGTAAGAATCACCTGATAGTTTATGGATCTTTTAGTACGTGTCTCAATGCATCCTAGTGCTTGTGTTTATACAGTATTTGTGATAATATTATATGAATTGAGTCAATTCCAGATGAGTGAGACGTAACCTAAGGACATTAGTTTATTCTAAACAGTTATTTTTTGTTATGGTTGTCAATGCAGTTTTTATTTATAAATAAACGTAGAAAACATTATTTACGATAAAGTGCTTCCATCTTTATTTTCTAAATCTTGGTTAATATAAAAATAATGTGCATTATTTATTCCATAAAAAAAAAACTTTTGTGCGTCTTTTTATTGATTTAATTTGTGATTTAATAATATTTATATTGAATCACAAATTAAATCAATAAAAACTCGTTCAAAAGTTAATAATTAAATTGAAAAGTCCTAAAACCGCTGTTCAAATTTCCCGCCATTGCGCCTCTGATGGCCGGCGGGCTCACTAACACCCCTCCCGCTCTCTTCTTTCTCCCTCTACTGTGTTGCGATTTTTTAACAAGGAGCTAACATTTCTAACCCTATAAATTTTCTTTGATCGATACGGTCAACGACCCCGCAGAAGTAAGTGCTTGTGGCCAATTTATAAAATAGTTACTTTAAATTCACGGTTTCAATTTTTATAAGTATTTATAAAAACTTATTGTTGGGTGGCTCCCAAGTGTTTTCTTAATAACAATAAAAACAGTATTCTATATTAAAGTGTTTTTCTTCAATAGTTTTAAAACGCAAATAGCTCACTGACATTAATTTAAATAATTTCTTCTAAACAAAAGTAAGCAGAAAATCAGGGCCATGAAATAATCTTCAAACATTGAGTTCTCACAAGCACTACGATTTCGCCAAAAGTGAACCGACTTAGTTGTGAACACAGATTCTCTCCGAACCCAGCAAAAGAAGAGTTCTTGTCATCAGCCACTTCAAATAGCAGTGCCAACCGACGCGGGAGGGTCGTAATTAGTAAGTTAGTAGACCCTAGAAGTGGTGGGTGTTACATCAGAAGGCGCATCACTTAGATCATCGTCTGAATCCAGGGGCTCGGTATCAGTAGGGATTTCTTCATACCATTTCAATATTGCTCTTCCTCTTTCTTATCCATTTTTAATTATTATTTTTAATCTGATAATCAAAAAACGCAGGAAATAACAATAATGCCGAAATAAATATTAAGCCAACTTACCAAAACATAAATAATGCACAGCGATTTTAGAAACGGGATCGGTCGCGTCGTTAGATTTTTTCTATAAAGTAATGGAACTTAATCGGTCGCGTGTTAGAATAATACTAACAATTGCCTTTACGGACGACTAGTTTTTAACTGCGTCAAATGCAAATCTGCCATGCGCTTACATACTGTCGCCCTAAGGCATTGCTGGATTGGGAAAGATTTTAAACGAACCGGTCAGATTTTATGGGTAAAATATTAAAAATGTTAGATTTTTTCTAACACCGCGACCGATCCCGGGTTAAGAAAATTTCCGTTTAAGTAGAGGTTTTCATATTACTGTATCGACTGTTGATAAATGCACATCAATAACTGCCATTTTTTCCAAAATATTTTGCAACTGTCGACGTGACCGATTTTAAAATTTAAACCTTAAAAAATTTCCAACCAATCATAACTCGTTTAGCCACTTTCGGACGCTCTTCGGGGTGCCTCCAAATCTTACACTACTCCGGCAATTCGTGAACGCTAAACGCTGATCATTTGTGACAAGCTGCGGTTTATTTAGAACGCGTAAAGTAATTTCTAGCTTGGCTTAAGCCGTCTATGAACGCACTCCGGGTAAATTCTACATAAAAACGATCTCTTGCATTTTTCTCGCTAGAAGCGCCTTTCTTTATTAAAGCAATTAAATTAAAATTGCTTCATTTAGCAGAGTAGGTAGATATAGACAAATAAATTTTGAACACATAATCTTGTTATCACAGAGTACCTAATCACGTCGTTCTTCTTACAAACATAATTTTCCCAAAAAAAAATTTTGATATTAAAGTAGGTACTACGTTATGATGTTTAAAACCATCTCAGTATATCTATTATTTTTTTGATTTTTAATGTTTAAATTTATTTTATTTCTCGCTGTTTTTCTTCGAAAAACCCAGCCGGCTGGAAAGGTTATTGAACAAATTTACCTTGGCATTTATGACATCTATACAATAGACTAAACGTCACAAGTTCTTCAAGTGACGTTTAATCCATTGTTTAACTGGTAAAGTGACATACCATAACAGGAAACGTGAAGCCTAAACTATCAGAATCTATGATGTATTGTCTTTGACCTATCAGCTGTTGCATATTACCTACGTATAAAACGTAAAAAGCCCAGCCGTCCCGAAAAGCTCGGTCGGCCAGAAAACATTTATTAGGGCCCGACGGCCCGAACCTTTATTGGTGAATGGCCGGGCCGGTAGAAGCCCGAGATGAAAACCCGGCCCTATCATAATATACCTAAAGAAAGTAGATAGCCCCCTCTCACAATTAAAAGTACTAGTAAATACCTAATAATAATAAATTCTATAGTACCTATATAAAAATATATCTACAAATTTTTTGATAAATTCTACTCAAAATCTTATGTATATAGTAGATTTGGAGTACGCGCATTAGCTTAACACAAACACACACAGATTAGCAGTCAAGCATTACGCTTTGCAAATCTGCTGTGTGCTCTTACTTTTCCCTAATTTTTTATTGATGATCACAACTTTCAATATATTTGTTTATGTTATTTACTTATCGTAATTCATGTAGGTATTTATTGTTTAATGAAAAAAAAAATATATTTTTGAATTTCAATATAAATGATCTACATTCTGCTGATCCAATGTCTGAATTTACAATCTTTGCCGATGACACAACGGTTTGTGTCAGTGCGGATACACTGGAGGACTCCTTGGGAAAACCCCTGGTGGCGCAAGAGAGAGCCTCGTCTTGGTATTGCAGCAACGAATTGCTTTTGAACCAGAGTAAAACGGTTAGAATGGTGTTCTCAATGAGGGATTTGGGTGAACTAGAGCAGGGAGTTCAGGAGAGAAGATTTCTAGGAGTACATGTCGACCAACGACTCTTATGGGATAAACATACTGCTACAGTATAGAGTCCAAGCTTGCAAAGAGCCTTTACCTTCTGCGCGGTCTAGCAGAAAATGTCTCCCCTGAGATGCTAAAAACAGCATATTTTGGTATATTTCAATCTCATCTGTCATATGCAACACTCATCTGGGGTCACTGCTCAGGTACTGATCGTCTCGTTGGCCTTCAGAGGATAGCCATCAGGATTTTGGCTGATTTGGGATTCAGGGAGGACTGTAAACAAGCCTTTGCGGATTTGGGTATACTAACCCTTATTCCATCTATTTATATCTTACAAAACCTTATGTATGTGCTGAAAAATCAGAACTTGCTCAGAACTCATGAGGACATTCATCATTACGGAACACGAAATGGGGGTGAATTTGTATCGGAATTCTAGCGATTGAGAAGGTATTAGAGCGGACGAGGCTATTGGTCACTTAATTTTTTTAATAAACAGCTTGAGGAGTTAAAGGGACTCCCCAATAACATTTTTAAAAAGAACATTCAACTTCTTAGAAATGTGTTTTACAGTTTTAAAGAATTTTTAAATTTTAACTCTAATATGCTTGTTTAAGGAAACTATTGTTAATGTGATTTTAATCCTTCATTTTGGATTTAAATTTTAGATTTTAGGAGGAAAACCGCCCCGAACCATTAAAGGGACTAAACGACAACACCACGTCGCTTAAAGTAGCGCAAAAAATGTCCTTTCTGTTCCTATCTGGCCTCGACCCAGAAGTAACAAATGAAAATGTGTCCGAGTATCTAGCAGGTAAAAATCTAAGAGTCTTAAACTGCCAAAAAATGAAGACTAAGAAAGAAAAATATCGCAGCTCATTTAAATTAACTGTGCCATATGAACACCGGGAGCAATACTTATCGGGAGATAAGCTATGGCCTAAAGGTGTCATCGTAAACCATTTTCTAAATCTACAGCGCCCAACAAGGGTGAATCATCAGAAATCACCTCATCCAAGGACAGAGAATCAATCACAACAAAACAAATAAGGGTCTTAAACATTAATGCAAGGTCGCTAAGGAACAAGGTACTTCAGTTGGAGTCATTCATTGCTGACAAAAATATAGACGTTGTCTGTGTGACGGAACACTGGATGACCGAGACAGAAATTGGTGCACTCTATATCGATGGCTATAATACTTTGGGATTTTCTGCAAGAAAAGAATCCACTGATGGTGGTACTGTGATCTTCGTCCGTGATGAGTTAAATAAAGCAAGTGTAAAACATTTTAGGGTAGACTATAATATGGAAAAGTGTATAGAATACTCGTGTGTCTTTGTAAATGATTTTAATATCTATGTTTTAGCAATGTATAGGTCCTTAACGGGTCATTTCGATACCTTCTTGTCAAGTCTGGATCTTCTGCTCAGTGGTCTTGAAACCAATAAGAGAGTTATCTTGGCCGGTGACTTTAATGTGCACTTCGGCACAAATGAAGAAACTGCACTACAGTTGTGTGACACAATGGCGGAATTTGGCATGCAGCAAACAATAAATGTTGCAACTAAACAAAACAATTGCCTGGATAATGTTTTTGTGAGTACTGGTTTGAATGTTGACGAGTCTGAGGTGACTGACCCTGATATGTCTGATCATTTGGGCCAAATTGTGAGTGTGTCTGGTTTTTCGCACGGCGAAAGTCTTTTCCAAACAAAAAGGACATTCAGGCCGGTTACTCGGAGGGGATTATTCATATTCTATGAAGCCCTTTCTGAGAGATCCTGAGGTTTTGTTGAGTGTGAGGGAGTAGATGCTGATAGTAAGTTTAAAAGATTTATGAGTGTTCTGAGTGAGGGATATACTAAATGTTTTCCAGAAAAGCAATATATAATGCGGTCGAAAAATGGCTTTGGTTGGTTCAACCAGGGGGTACGAACTATGAGGGAACATCTGAGATGGTTGGGCGATATCAGCAAACAGTACAACACCTATGCAAATAGACAGTACTATATGCAATATAAAAGAAAGTATAAAAAAGAAATCCGTAAAACCAAAATCGCGGCGAACGATAATCGTATTAATTCTGCTAGTAATCCTATAAAAAGCATGTGGCAGATCATAAACAAAAACATAGGAAAGGAGAAAAAAACTATTGAATCTGATAACCTTACTTCCGATGATTTTAATAACTATTTTTTAAATATTGCAAATAAACTTATTCAGGCCATACCGGAGTCAGACATAGATCCCTTGGATGTTTTGAGGCGTGTTGAGGTTCAGAGTGCTTTTGCTTTCAATGAGGTAGGTTTTAATAAAGTCCGTGACATTATAAACCAGCTTAAAAACAAAAATAGCCGTGATATATACGGTCTCAATGTAAAAATTTTGAAGTCAATAAAGAATCTGATTCTGGTACCCCTCACAAAATTAATCAACTTGTGTATCAGAGAAAGAACATTTCCGGAATGTATGAAAGGGGTGCTTGTGATTCCTCTTTTTAAGAAGGGTAGTACGGAGAAAACGGAGAACTATAGGTCAATATCACTTCTTCCTATAATATCCAAGATCTTTGAAAAATGCATGTCTAAACAAATTATAAATTTTTTTGAGGAAAATAACCTTTTTAACGATAATCAGTTCGGCTTTAGGAAAAATAAAAATACAACTTTGGGAATCCTAAACCTCATGTCTGATATTATGGACGCTTTTAATGGACAGTGTTATGACACTGTTTTGTTTTGTGATCTCAGCAAGGCTTTCGACTGCGTTGACCATGGAATCCTCCTGCGCAAGCTAGAAGCTTACAAATTTTCAAATGATAGTCTTCAACTTCTAAAACTAAAATCCTATCTTACAGGAAGGTGCCAGGCTCTACAGTATGGTGGTGTGACTTCGGCAAGGCGGGAGATAACCATTGGTGTGCCTCAGGGATCTATTCTGGGGCCAATACTCTTTCTTATATACGTAAATGATCTGCCTTTAATAGATCAAAAATCTGGTTATAACCTTTTTGCTGATGACACAACCATTTCTGTTGTGGCAGAGACTCTTGAGGCTTCGCTGTTGGGCTCTCTGGAGGCGCAGGAGATGGCTGAAATATGGTTTAACTCAAATAGATTAAGTCTAAACAAAAGCAAGACAGAAAGAATGGTATTTGCAATGAGAGATGTGGGTGCTGTGAATGAACATGTCTCATACAGTGTTTCTTGGGGTTCTTTATGGACCCAAAAGCAGAATGGAGCATTCATACTAAAGCTGTAGCGACGAAAATGAACAAAAGCCTTTATCTGCTACGCCGTCTTGCAGAAAATGTTTCCTACAGAGTGCTGAGATCAGCGTATTTTGCGACTTTCCATGCACAACTCGCATATGCTATATTAGTATGGGGTCATGCCTCGGGTACACGTCGTCTCTTCGGACTGCAGCGGAAGGCAGTAAGAGTTATGAGTGGATTAGGTTTTAGGGATGATTGTAGAGAGAGTTTTAGGGAATTAGGAATACTTACCCTGCCGTGCCTGTATATTCTGGAGTGTCTTCTCTATGTAAAAAATAACACCCAGTTATTTTCGACCCATGAGAATGTACACGCCCACTCAACCAGAAATAAAAGTAATTTGATACCAGCATACCAACGACTAAAGAGGTGTCAAAATGGTCCTGGCTACTGGGCAATAAAATATTTTAATGTGTTGCCAAGGGAAATTAGGGAACTACCAACACATATATTTAAGAACAAAATGAAACAAATTTTAATTAATAACACATTTTATTCAAATGAGGAATATTTTAGATATTTTTCGTGATCCTGTATTTATCGTGTTGTATTGTGGAATCCTGTTTTTATATTGTGTGTATAACTTATAAGATTTTAATTGTAAATTTTATTTTATTTTTTATGTTAGCATATTTTATTGACATGTAAAAGTACAATGTACAAATTACCAAATGAATAAATTGAAATTGAAAAGATTGTTCTTTTTTTGTATTTTATTATATTTTATACTGACGTGTGTAAATAATCGATTAAATTGATAATGACATGAATAATCAATTTGAATTTCAATTTACCTGCGAGATCTCTGTGTAGGGGAAAGGGAGGCACATTCAACCAATAGCTATATCTTTGTTTGTATTTGAAATTGGCGCCCGGAAATGTCACAAAATATCGGTTACAATCGGCCACCCATCTCCTTGAAATACATTTGTTCTCTCTGGTTTGGTGTAGTACTAAAATTACCACAACCAAGTTCAGCTAAAACTGCTAGGACATCAAGATTGCTTTACTTTGCCAAAAACCTTTCCTCATATTTCATAAATTAAGAGTCTGTCTGGGTATCCAGGCCAGAACCTTTCTGCAATGTTAGTATTACCATATGTGTGGCCCTTGCTGTAATTCCATCAGCCGTTATTTATTCAGTGCACTCTGAATCAGAGAAAATTACTGGCATTCTTTTGCTAAATAGCAGGTTTATTGTACTCCAATTGCGTCTGCAAACTTCCCAATTCCCATTTTTCTACCGCCCTTTAATGAAGTTTAAATTTGACCTGGTAAGGCATGACTTTTCGATGCTCTTTGTCAGGGGGCGACAACTCGAAGCAATTGTAAAGAAATCTTACAATTTATAGTGAACGCTAAGCTAGAAACGTAGATGCAGGCGCCGCGCTGTGGTCTCAAGAGGTAAAAAAAAACAAATTTAAATGCTACGGGGTCATATCCGACCCCCACATTGCTGTTTAAGATTAAACAAAAAACATAATTTTTCGTATATTTGTTTAATTTTCAAACGTATTTACAGAGTTAAATAATATGGTTGCGACCCCTAAATATTATCTGAATGAACTGAAAGTTTGTAGGGCTTCATTTTATATAAAGATTGGCCTTAAGCAGAAACAAATTAGTAACTTTTTTTGACTACCTTAACCCTTTCGCTCCCAGTGGTAACAATTGGAGCCACCTTATATATATGCTAAATAAAGGTAAAAATGTGGTTTCTCTGCATTGCCTCCCGTATCGTATAATTGTGAATAGTGCAGCAAACAGGTGCGAACGCGATTTTTCCGTTAGTTGATCAGTGGCATGAGTTAAAAGTGGTTCTATTTACTGTTTATTTGTCGACATGGCAGCCAAACGTAAGTAATATATTTTTTTACTAAAAAATACATGTTAAAGTATTAATTTAAAAAGATCCAATACATCCAAGTTTTTATGTTTTTTGATACAAATACTTGATTTTTGCGTTTTAAATTTGTTTTAGGATAGGTTTTTGTTTGTTGTTCACAATTGTGCATGATGGGAGCAAAACTTTGCCGTCAGTTGTGAATGAGAATATTTTTGGTTTGTTTTAGGAAACATTATTGACTTGCAAAAGCTACAAAGAGATCCGGAAGCAGTTTATGATCTTTTAGATAGCATAGATTCTGAAGTTGAGGTGGATTCAGAGTCAGATGAAGAAACTGTTACCGAGGCGCCAGAAGAACTTCAACTTTCCGATCACCGAACTAAAGATCTACAGTCCAGCGACGATGACGGTGACGTTCCCCCGGCATACTTGGCATCCAAGTGGAAACCGGGATTATTTTCTAGTAAAGAAGATCCATTAGTACATTATTAAGCCCTTTATACCAACCACCGTTACTTTTTAGCTTTTTTAAGATACTTGAACTAATCTGAACTTCCTATGTATGATGTCTCAAAATATGTATTTTTAAATAATCTCTTTTAAATGCACGATATTCACAATGACCACACCTATCTAAAGTATTAACTACCTCTATATCTTCATAATGTGGTAAAATATGAATTTTTAATCACCTTTCTTAAACCTTTGATATTCACATTGCCCACAATTTAACTCATCTGAAGCATCAATTAAATAACTTCTATAAAGTGTTTGATATTCACCCTCACCATACTTAAAACTTATCAGAAGCATCAACTTTATTTACTTTTTTTTGATGGCCCAAAATATGTTTTTTTAAATTACTTTTCGTAAGTGTTTGATATTTACAATAACTACACTTAAACTTATATGAACGATCAACTTCCTCCATATTTTTATGACTCCTCATTACATGTCTCTTTAAATGACTTCTTTGAAGTGTTTGATATTCACATTTATCACACTTGAACTTATCTGAAGGATCAACTTCATCTATATGTTTATGATGTCCAAAAATATGTACCTTTAAATTACTTTTCGAAAGTGTTTGATATTTACAATAACTACACTTAAACTTATTTGAAGCATCAACTTCCTCTATATTTTTATGACGTGCCAAAATATGTATCTTTAAATAACTTCTTTTAAGTGTTTGATAATCACATTGATCGCACTTAACTTTATCTGAAGCATCAATTTCATCAATGTTTTTATGACGTCCCAAAATATGTGCCTTTAAATGACTTTTGGTAAGTGTTTGATATTCACATTGAGCACACCTATACTTATCTGAAGCATCAACTTCCTCTATATTTTTATGACGCCTCAAAATATGCCTCTTTAAATAACTTCTCTTAAGTGTTTGATATTCACATTTACCACATTTAAATTTATCTGAAGCATCAACTTCATCTATATTTTTATGACGTCCGAAAATATGTTCCTTTAAATTACTTTTCGCGAGTGTTTGATATTCACAATAACTGCACTTAAACTTATCTGAAGCATCAACTTCCTCTATATTTTTATGACGTGCCAAAACATGTCTCTTTAAATAACTTCTTTTAAGTGTTTGATATTCACACTCACCACACTTAAATTTATCTGAAACATCAATTTCATCAATATTTATATGACGTCCTAAAATATGACTCTTTAAATTACTTTTCGTAAGTGTTTGATATTCACATTGACCACACTTAAACTTATCCGAAGCATCAACTTCCTCTATATTTTTATGACGTGCCAAAATATGTTTCTTTAAGTTACCTTTAGTAAATGGTTTATATTCACATTGATCACACCTAAACTTATGTGAAGCCATAACTTCCTTTGTGTTTTTATGTTGTTGCAGAATATGTACCTTAAAACTTCCTTTCTCAATTGATTCGTCATATTGATTACATTTGTAGTTATCTAAAGAATCACTTTTCTCTATATTTTGTGGTAATAAATGCATCTTCAAATTACATTGCTGAGCCGTTTGATGATTATCACAATAATTGGAATTAAATTTAGAAACTTCCTCGTGATTTTTATTTAAACTACAATTCCATCTTGTTTGAAATTGACACATACCACATCTGAACTTGTTATATTCATCACGGTGTTCTTGATCGATACCATCTAATTTCATACTAAAAAATAAAGAAAACATTGGAATTACTCGAGAATTATATATAGAGAGTGTTGATTAATTGATTGATTGATTTTAAAAGTTCTTAAAGAGGGTGTTATGGCTTATTATATTTACCAACACATAGCACTGACAGAACATGTAGATATTTAAAGGGTTTTTACCTATTTTTTAGAGGGTTAATTTAAAAAAAAAAAGTATGAAGTGTTTCTTTAGAAGTTAAATAAAATTAATTAAATATAATTAAGCCATTTATGGCTTATTATATTTAAGTCCGTAAATCTTAATATAAAAACACAAAGCACAATGCTTTGCTATAATAGCCAGAAACGCACCCAAGAAAAAAATTCGGGGAGGGGTTATGAGTTTAATAAATCCAATTAAGGGTAAACATAAACCATATTTTTAATAAACGAAAGGTGCATATACATTATACATTTGGCCTAAAAAACAAAATTTACCAAACAACGTTTAAGCTATTTGCGACAAAAAAGGCCTATTAAGCCAAGCTAAGTTTTAATGTTCTATACTTCTCGCCGAATTTATTTAAAATATTCTCCACAGGCGGGGTCATATTTCTATAAATATGCAAAAGAGTGAGGCCGTTTAGCCGGTTTTCCGAAGAACTGTTTCTTAAATAATTTAATTCAAGTCTTCGCAAAGTTGAAAAGCTACGTTCACTTTCCGCAGTTGAGACAGGCAATAAAGCTATTAGCTAATATGAGCTGATATTTGTAAAGGTGTCAGTAAGGTGTTGTAACGCGTTTAAGGAATCTTTGGGCCGCTTTTCATTTGGCAGTCTAGCAATTCCTCCGTATCAAAGTCCAAGTTCGACAACTAGCTCATCTTTGGTTCCTGCCAGATCATGTTTTTTAATATAATACAAGAGACTGAAATTCAGTTAGCGTTTCCTCGGTTAGAGTGGACGGATCTTTATGAGAGGCTTTGAAATCCGGAAAATATTTGTGTTGTTATAAAAATCTTTCTTTTAAATTACTTATAAAAGAGTGCAAAAATGGAAGATAAATTGCAATCCGGTAATAATCTTCGGCACTTTTTGCATCAACATTACTCCTTTTTGTTTGATGTAGGCTAGTCCGTGGTTTATTTACAAGGAACTCAAACTTTTCGCGCACCGAGGCCTAGTAATATATAATATCAGCTTAACTTATTTACAATTTTTTAAATAAATTATAACATTTCTAGCTGAAATGCCTTTGGTTCCCATTTACAATAATAATAATAATAGACCATATTTCATACATTAGCACCAAAGTCTTGGGATTTTATAAACTTTTTAAGTTTTTTACAAGTTCCCTTAAGTTTCGACCCAATATGGTTTCCGGTATATTATTATATGCTTGTAAACCTCTGTATATTGGAGTTCTGAGTTTTCTTTTGTTTTAGCGTAAGTGTTTCTTAGATGGTTTTTGATTGTATGTTGTGGTTATGTATGTCTTGATTTTCCGGTAATACAACTTTCGTTTTAAGTAATTTATTCTTTATATTATAAATTAGGTTACCTATATTGTTGAAATTATTTTATTTGTTTTATTTTTAAAAACGGGTATTGGTTGTTGTAATGTGTCAGAAAGCATCACATAAATCAACAGATTATATTTTCTTTTAAAATATTTTAAAATTTAGAAATAAAAAATTTATTGTTTAAAAATTTTTTTAATCAATTTTTTTTAAGTCGGGTGTAAGAAAAAGAAAATATTTTTTTTTAATAATTAAAATTTGGGGAACTTTTTGAAAAACTAAAATAAATTACTAAATTAAATTCACCAAAGCAATCTACCTTGCAAAGTAGCAACGCAGCAAAAACTTTAAAAGATTTCACAAGGGGAATTCAAAATCACTAGCGGTTCCCTCGACTGACTATAATAAACTGTCAAGTCTAAAGTTAAACCCCTTCCCAGATTCAAAGACCAAAATTTCAAGTTGCAAAATATGGATGACGTCATCATTCCGAGAACTACATTTTAATCCGAAAAAATGCCGAGAGGAATGTGCTTTTCTCACGTTTGCCGGAAACCAAATTCCTAAAAAGCTCGTAAATCGTGCCTCGCGACCTGTCACTATTGAGCAATACTATTTCAAAAATGCGGTCAAAATCTCGTGGCTTTTTCTCGTGACTATTTACGTCACTTTCGTGGAATTTACCACCATCGATACCGAAACAATTTTGGAGGGAGTAAATGTCACGCGACATACCATCTCCCTTATAAATAGTTTCGCGCACCCGATTTTCGACACTCTTTTGACCGTCTCGGTCCAGTCAGTCTTTGCCAGTATCAGTCCAGTATATAGTTTTTCGACAGTCTAACAGTTCTTTACAGTCTATAGCTTTCGACAGTCTATAAAGTCACAAAAGTTAGAACGGGCAGAAGAGTCAGTCAGTCAGTCAAGAAAAAGAAATCTTGAGTCAAGTGTTAGTTATCTCGGTCTTACCTAACCACCTTTTCGTTTAAAGAAATTACCTGGAAGAAAAAAGAAGTATTTTGTTAAAAAGTCTGAATAAAAGTCAACAAGTTTTGTGAATTCATAAGGACAGGGATTTTTGCAACAAGTGAGTGGTTTTTCCTTAATTTTATTATTGAAATAACTGTGCTCAACATTAGTGGGTGGCTTAAGAAGTCTAATTTCAGAAGTTTTTACCAAAATTGTGAATTATAGTATGGCAAAGCAAATATATTTTATTTAAAGGTATTGATTACTTTATACACATATAAAACATTTATATCAGTGTATTTTAGATTTTTATCACAGTTTTTATTAACAATATATATGTCATAAACATTAAATAGTTGTTTTACTGATAGAAAAGTACTCTAGGGTCGACCCCGTTTTCCAAATTCGTCTGCAGTGCTCCTGCCTTATCAATAAAGATAATTCAAATTTTTAATAAAAGATAGAAAAAGGGCAGAGCGCTACAGTTGTAGATATAAACTGTCGATGTATAATATTTTAGTGAAAATATAGCTTTGATTGTCTTATTTAAACATCTCTGTAGTTTACTTATTACATATTCACTCGCGTTCCCCCAGAAAGGGATTTGATACCATATATTTTATGTGGTTTGATGTTGCTGCTGTACACTAGATATTTAGCCCTATTGCTCAGTTGATGCGCGCATCTTCTAATTGCTCCAATGACAGGCACAAGTTTTTTTATTACGCTATCTACATGTGTATTTGATGTTAAGTCGAGATTTTGAATGCCAGATGTTTGTATTCAGTCACTTTATTTAACACTTGGTTGTTTAGTTTACAAGTCTTAATTTTTGTTTGTTTTATGATCATAAATACTTTTTTTCGGTATTAATGATCAGTTAATTAAACAGCCATTTAAAGTAAACGACTCCCCCCCTTATGCGCCGCCGATAATAGCTAAGTAAAAATAAAATTTGTCTTGGGGAATTTATGGCCCGCTTCTATATTCTTACCAGCACAGAGCACTGACGAGGTATGTAAACTGATTTTAGGGGTTTATACCTAATTTTTTAATTAGGTTAATTAAAAAAAAGTATGAAGCGTTTCTCTAGAAGTTAAATAAAATTAATTAAATATAATTAAGCCATTTCCCTAATACTCAGCGTACATGGTATAACGAGTTTAAAAGCCTGTAAATGACGGGAAAATCGAAGCTTGAGTATTTCAAAACTTCATGTTAGAATATATTTTTATTCATTTTAATATACTGAATTAAAATGAAGTTATGGCATCTTACACTTTTTAATTATTACTGCTTTCGTAGCGTATGTAATGAAGCGACGACTCACGGCGGCAAACTGGATCTGCTGTTTTGGACAAACCCCTTTCTTTTCTTTGTTTTTGACTCTCCTCAATGGGGGATCAGGTACTTTTGTGATTGTATTTTTGCATATAAAATTTAGTGTGAATAAGAGCGGCTGATTTCAGGTAGTGATTATCTTGTGCAGACCGGATCCACAAAAAACTATCAGGGGAGGCACGAAGTTAAGGGAAAAACATATTATCTAGATCTAGAAGTAGAACGCATAGGTAAAAAGCGCAGATATGTGACATCATCGAAGAACTATAGGATCAGCTTCGGCCTTATGTCCAGCAAAACCGTAAATTAATATTTTCCTCTTATCTTAATTTTTTTTTGTATTTTAAATAAAAGCACTTCAAATGATAATAACTTAGCGAATTAACCAGGTGAACCTGTTAAATAATCACTTTAATTTTTTGTTTCTGTTTATTATCTTATAAATAAATTTGTAGTTAATTGCTAATTTTTTCATAGGTATTTGCAGAAATAAGTTTGAAAATTTGGAAAAAGTGGAAAAATTTTCTATATATTCAGGAACTTTCGTATTCTCATAAACGATGATAAAAAATAGTTAACCAAGTTAAAACAATTATAGAGATTAAAGTTCTGATAAAAAAAATCGTACTGTGTCTTCCACGGGCGGTCCTAGAACAACCGACCGAGTTAAAAACAAGGTTTTTTTTCCAAAATTACATAACAATTACACCTCAGAAACTTAAAAATACTAAGTTACCGATGAAACAGCGCCGTAGCCGAAAATTTTACATTAAAATTAGTAAAAATTCGGAAATTTAGCACATAAATTATTAATCATAGACAATTGTTTTCTAAATAGAGCTTATTATTTTAATTAAGTAACTTAAAAAAAAACAGATATTTATAATTCAATTTTGCATTAAAGTACAAAGTCCGATTTTTAGAAAACAGCTTATGGTGAAACTGAAATTGGAAAATATTGAAAATATTGACAATAAAAATTAACATTTATACGTTATATTATTTTTGACGATTTTCAAGAAAAAGTGGAAATTAAAAATACTAACAGTTGTTTTTGTTTAAGGTATTCCTCTTTAAGGTCGATTTCTTCATTTTTAATTTTCCATTCATCATAGACAATTTTAGATGTTACTTCAACTTCTCTTGTGTTTTCTTTGGTTTTAATTTCTACTGGCACCTTCATATATTTTGGATAAAAATCTGTTGATCTGTAAAAATAAAATACAATAGTTATTGGCTTAAGTTATGTATACATCCACGCTGTGAAATTTTGTCATGACAAAAGTCAAATTTATAATCGGAAATTTATCTCTCACTGACTGACAAACAAATTGATACGGTAATTTATCTATCATTAAATTGTCATACTGCCAATGAAAGTTATGTCAAAATCAATACTACAACTGTACATTTTGTGTCAACTGTAATTTTAATAAAAAAAAACCCTAAGTGTATTAGTTTTCCGATTATTTAGTTCTTATTTTAATGGGTATAAAAATTTGCCCTCTAAATTTTATTTCTATTGTTTTTTTTATTTGGGATATTCATTATATAACTCGTGCATAACAAATTTCCTTTCCTCTTATTTAAAAAAATAAAAGTGTAATGTATTGTACTTAAGGATTTGCTTAAGTTAGACATGACAACACAGCAGTACGAAAACACGGTATACGACGTGATAACACGCTGTATTCGATCGGGCTGAAGACAATGTATTCTCGTCGTTATTAAACCTATTTCATAAATTACATAATAATGTACTATTGGTTTATATAAAATACCTAGTATTTTACATGGTGGCAGCGGTAAAGCGATGAAATTGGTTATCGGCGAATCCTCTTGTGACTCCCATAGAAGTTCAGTACTGTTTTTTGTGCCGATGTAGCAGTCAGCAGGAACTTTTTTCAGGTTGATACGAATTTTCAGGCGGCGAGCGGGTTTTACGCTGTTGTCGGCTTGTCGTGAGTGTACCTAACACGGAAGAGAAAAGCTGTAAACAGCTGATTTAAGCTAAGCGGAAAGTGAAGTGATTTTTTTTTGTTTGGTTAAAGCTATAAGTGCTTATAAAGTATAAAAACAAATAAATCACCTTACACAATGTCAGACCAAGCTAGAACTCCGGAACCATTTAGCTTTGAAGGTAATAATGTGGCTAACAACTGGAAATTTTGGAAACAAAAATTTGAGCTATATCTTACAGCTACTGGGAAAAGCAGTAAAGACGATAAAATAAAGATTGCAGTCCTTTTAAATTTGCTGGGCGATGAAGGAATTCAGAATTTAATGTTTAAGTATAAATCTGAAGGGGACGAGAAAAAATATTTACAAGTAGTGAGTAAATTTGATGAATATTGTGCCCCCTTGAAAAATTTAGTATATGAACACTTGTAATAAATTTATTCTATTTCTTGTATTCCATAATTCCTTACTACATTGGAAATCAGGCAACCATTATGAATATATATAGTTCTTTATTTTCTAACTTAATATACATCCATGTCACCCATCTACAATCTAACTTAGTCTACTCTTTTCTTCCATCCTCGGGTCATTGATCAATTTGTTTTGTAACCTATTTAAAAATTGCTTATTTCTAATTTAATTAATTATAAACCTAATATACATAGTGATCCACCTAAAGTTAATACATGGTGGTCTCACTATATTACACCTCCCCGGCGATTTTTTCAAAAATTTGCTAACTTAGAGGGGAGCAAATTTTTACCAAAACCGCGGGTTACAACCCTTTTTAAAATGTCCTACTTCATATTTTATTTAACACTTAATACTAATACCAGAGGATCCTCTAATTTATGCTAACCTAAGATTTAAAAAGCTTTGTCCTATTTTTATGTACAATAAGTTCATTATTATTTTTTAAATATTTTAACGTTCGGAGACAAGTCCTCTATTACTATATAAGGACCCGCAAAACATGAACTAGATAGTTTGTTTCCTGTTTCATTTTTTAATAATATTTTGTCACCTTTATTATAAGAAATCGAGTGCACGTTTTTGTCGTAAGTTTCCTTCCGTCTTGTTTTTGATTGAATTAAATTTGTCCGTGCGTCATTTTGAGCTTTTTGTAGTCTATATTTAAGTTCGTTAGGGTAATCGTCAAAATTTAATATTGGGTCGATGTTTTCTGATAAGTTACTTGGTATGTTACACGTTTTACCGAAAACTAACTCAAATGGAGTGTACTTAGTCTCTGAATGTACAGTCGTGTTGTACGTAAAACACCAGTAAGGAATCCATGTGCTCCATGCAGCATCATGGCTCTGTGTCTGTATTCGGAGATAAACACCAAGAACCTTATGAGAGTTTTCTAACGCACCTATGCTTTCATGGTGATATGCGGTGCTCATTGTTTGTTTTATATTGAGTAACTTACAAACTTCTGCCATTGTTTCTGAAATAAATTCAGACCCCCTATCTGTAGCAATTTCCTGTGGTATACCATATCGTAAGATAAAGTTATCCACAAGGGACCTTGCCACCGATACAGTACCTTTATTCTTTAGTGCAAATGCTTCGACGAATTTTGTAAGCTCACATTGGATCGTTAAAATATAACTAAAATCATTTATGTCTTTGGGTAAAGGTCCAACAATGTCTAGATAAATTTTTTGAAAAGCAGTATTAGCCGTTGTGGTAATACTCATAGGCTCTTTAATGTACTTATTGGAATGCTTTTGTTTTTGACACATTTCGCATTTATTTACAAAATTTTTAACATCACCGTCGATACCCGGCCAAAAATAATATTTTTTAATTGTGTTTGCCATTCTATTAATACCTGCGTGACCACTAGTTGGTAATAAATGGAAATCGTTCAAAATTAATTTTTTATTTTCATCGTCCACTACTTTCTTAACTCCTTTAATTATACAAATTTTTGGGCCCTTCCAGTCGGAGTTATCTTTTATTGATTTTGCTAGCAATTTTATTAAATGCGCATTTTCCTCACTCTTGATAATAAAAACTTCCTTAATGATAAGTTTCTTACTAACATATAACAAATCTCTCACCGTTTCGTCTTGCGCCAACGATGATCGAGCGTTTTTGTTTACATATAGTGTAGAGTTTTGTGGAACAAAATAAAAATTACCTACTTGCAATGTAATATTTTTGAACATTTTATTTAACTGTTCCGTAGTGGTAGTTGTAATTTCAACACTATTTTTTGGTGGTGTGAGAATTTCTACAATATTCGGTTGATCACTCCGAATTGGTATAGAAATCTCACTACTTCTTTTACTTTTGTTTTCGATATCTTTCGTTTGAGCTCGAGTTATCACAGCAATCACACTCTCATTCATACTTTTCAGTTCCTCTGACGTCACAATCACTCTTGATAAGGCATCCGCTGAGCTATTTTGACTTCCTTTTACATACTCGACATGAAAGTCATATTCTTCCAACCCTAAGCGAAATTTAATTAATCTACTTGACGGATCTGTCAAACTAAATAAATACAACAGGGGTTTATGATCAGTTTTTATTTTAAAATGTCGGCCGAATAAATATGGCCTAAAGTGTCTTACGCCCCAATAAATGGCTAATAGCTCTTTTTGTATAGTAGGGTATGACAATTCGGCTTTATTTAAAGGTCTACTAGCAAAAGCTATCGGTTTATTATTTTGATTTTGTAAAATTGCCCCTAGAGCTATATTAGATGCGTCTGTCTGTAAAATAAACTCGTTGCTGTCGGAAAAATCTGGATAATCTAAGACTGGTGGTTCAGCTAGTGCCTTTTTAATGAAATTAAATGCATTCTCACACTCTTCCGTCCATTCGAATCTTGCGTACTTTCTGCACAATTTATTGAGTGGTATTGTTTTTTCGGAATATCGCGGAATAAATTTCCTATAGTAGTTACCAAATGCTACCATACGTTTTACCTCGTCAGCGCTTGTTGGTCTAGGATAGTTTTTTAAAACGTTAACTTTTTCCGGATCAGGTAAAATACCTTTGTCGGAAATGAGGTGTCCTAAATAAAGTATTTGTTTTTTAAGAAATTCGCATTTCGAAGGATTTAATTTTAGATTTACTTCCCTCAGTCTCGAAAAGACATTAAGAAGATTTTTGTTATGTTGTTGTAAATTCCGTCCAAAGACAATTAAATCGTCCAAATAGACAAAACAGCTGTCATAATTAAGTCCTGACCTAGCAATTGTCATAACTTTAGAAAAAAATTTGGACTTGACTTTAAGCCCATTGGTAATCTTTTCATATGCCACTGACCTCTATCCGTTAAAAAAGCAGTGTACTTTCTACACTCTTTCGAAAGTTTTACCTGATAATATCCCTGACTTAGGTCTAAATGTGAGAAATAAATCGCTCCTGACAGCGAGTCAAGAATTTCTGTAATGTTAGGAAGTGGGAATTTCTCGTCCTGAATTTTTTGATTTAATAACCTAAAATCGATCACAACTCTGCTCTTTCTATCACCACTTGCATTTGTCTTTTTAGGAACAAGCAAAATCGGCGAAGACCACTCACTTCTCGCACTCTCTATAATCCCTTGCTTGCACATTTCAGATATTTCTTTATTTATCTCAGATTTTTGTGATTGAGGAATTCTGTATGGTTTTACATATGCCGGTGTACTATTTTCTTTTAATTTAATAGTATGTTCACAAATATTTGTTACAGTTAATTTATCTTCGGGTAAATGAAATATATCAGCAAATTTTGCACATATTTGCGCGATACAATCTTGTTCTTCCCCTTTTAAATAATTTAACTTTAACAACCCAAACAATTCCTTCACTCTATCTACTCCCACACTTGTATTGTCAAATTTACAAATATTATAGTCAGATGATTTTTCTGCTTTTGGAAAACAGTTTTTTAGTAAAACCTCTTTTTCTCTAGTATTAAGAATTTTAACTGGAATTTTACCCTCTTTTGGAGTAGCTATTACTCCCGCCATAAACACACCCTCACATAATTCTCTTGGCACTACAACGCATTCCTCATTCATACCAGTATCTAATAATTGTATAACTTCACTTCGCGGTGGAATAGTTAAAATGTTACTGTTCTCTGAAACACTTAAATTTAAAACAACTCTATTTTCAGCGTGTTCCAACGTTAAAGTATTAAATTCAAAATTAATTACTCCTCCATACTTCCTCAAAAAATTTTCACCAATAATCCCATCACATGAGCATGGCAGATTCTCAAAAATATAAAATTTTTGATTAAAAATTACCTTACCTACTCTTAATTTTAAATAACTATATCCTTTTGATACTATTATACCTCCTATTCCTCTTATCTCTAATTTTTCTTTATGTATAAGCAAATTTGAATCTATTACACTATTTTTTATAGCACAAATAAAAGCTCCAGTGTCAATTAAAAACTCAAAACATTTATTATTTATATCAAATTTTGCACAACTAGAGTTTCCGTTCGAGTAAGTGAACATTTTTTCACATGGTTCATAAGCCCTATTAGAGACGAAAAAACCGTTCATTAAGTTCCCCCACGTCGTGATTTTTTGATTCCTGACCTATTCTACCATTATTCACTTCTGCTATATTTACGTTATGTCTATATGGCCTTGAACCTCTCCGGTTATTGTTATAATTGCCTCGGTTATTGTTATAATTACCTCGTATAGTGTGTCGTCTACTATCGTTATTCGGAATTTGTCTACTGTTGCTAAAATTGTTATTATTATAATTATTCCCATTATAGTGTGTCCTAGAAAAATTACTATTATGCGCGGTATATGATCTGCCCCTAAAATTTCCCCTTTGAAAATTTCCTCTGCTTCTACCTCGCATTAAATTAAAAACTTGAGGGGTACCTTGAGAGTTTACCTCCTCGTCCTGAGCTGCTCGAATAGCGTCTTTTAAGAATGCATAATTCCTAGAGGCTATGATTGTACTAAGCTTCTGATTTCTTAAGCCATCAGAAAACCTTTTTATCGCCATTTTTTCATTTATAGGTTTTAAAACGGCGTAAGCACCGGTATTGCCATTAGCCTGTGTAATAGTCAAATTAACAAAAATTTCTTCGAGTTCTTTACCAAATTGCTCTATTGACTTTTCTCCTTGTCTAGCCCGCATTAATTTAATTTGAAGAGCTGTATCTGATTTGCTAGTAAGCAAATGTTTTTTCATGTCGGCTACTAATAAATTTACTTCATTATACGCTGGAAGTAATCTTAATTTGGCGCTTTTAGAGAGTCTAGTCTTTAACACAAAATTTATGAGCACAACCTTACCATAATTGCTAAGCATAGTCTCATAGAGTTCTATAGCGTCTATCATTTTATTTGTTACATCCTCAGAGTCATCCATTACAGGAATTAAACTAGCCGCTGTTTTTATATCAAAAGATGCCATATTGGTGTTTTTAAGGATATTTAGATTGTCTACTTGATTATCTGTATTGTCCGTAACCGTGTAAGTTTTGTCACAAAAGTCTTGAATTTCTTTATAAAGGGACTTAATATCACTAATTAATTGTTTCGCAGAATTAATTTCTGCTTCGCCTAATTCAGAAGACTCGATTCTTTGATTTAGTAGAGAAATTTCATTGCTTAATTTTGAAAAACATAATTTAGCTTCATTTCGTTTTGATTCTAAAAATTGTGGCGTTCTTTTTTGATAATTTGTTTTGAAAAGATTAACTTTTAATGTTGTTAAAGTCTGCAAAATTTTTTGTAATTCTTGAAATCCCATTAATTATGAAATTTGAATTTAAAAAAAAATCCTATAAAATTCACCTAGGCTATTAGACTCACTATTTATAAATTATAATTTTAAAACAAAATATGTTTTTTATGCTACGTCTAACTATTTACTAGAATATTACCTTATATTCAATGTACTAATATTAAACAATTATTATAGTTAACAACCATTTGCCGTGTCATCACTTTACTTTGATAGTTCATTGGCACTCCCATATGGCTATTATTTTGTCCTCAATTTTCATAATTTAAGAAAATATTTTGCTCCTTGGTTTTCCATTATAATATCCATTTTTCCATTATTGCTAAAATGCTAAAAAAAAAATTTTTTAAATCTGTACTTCCTCTTCTTCCACTACATTATTTCGGGATCTTCTAAGTTCATTTTTGTGAATTTCTCTTCTTATTGATTTTCGTAGCCCTTTTGTATATTTTTTGTACCATATATGTAAACCACAAATAATCGCAGCTGCTACCAAAACCATTAGTAACCATTCGGACAATGTGAACCCATGACCAATCCCTTGTTTTGTGTTGGCATCACCACTTGCCGTTTGGGCTATTATCACTTCTTCTTTTGAATTTTTACTCCCATTTTTTTTTGTAGTAAGAGGCAGGATCGCCATGTAATAAATTTATTCTATTTCTTGTATTCCATAATTCCTTACTACATTGGAAATCAGGCAACCATTCTGAATATATATAGTTCTTTATTTTCTAACTTAATATACATCCATGTCACCCATCTACAATCTAACTTAGTCTACTCTTTTCTTCCATCCTCGGGTCATTGATCAATTTGTTTTGTAACCTACTTAAAAATTGCTTATTTCTAATTTAATTAATTATAAACCTAATATACATAGTGATCCACCTAAAGTTAATACATGGTGGTCTCACTATATTACACACTTCAAGTTTTTTAAAAGAGACCAATTGCCAACAGAAAGCATAGATCAATTTGTGACGGCATTGAAACAGCTGGCAGCCTCGTGCAAATTCAAGGATATGAGAGATATGCTAATATTAGTAAGAATTGTCTTAGGAGTACGTGACCTTAGAATTCAAGAAAAATTGGTCCAGACGCAAAATTTAACCCTCAAAAATGCACTAGAAATATGTAGATCCATGGAAAGCGGGGCTTTAACTCAAAAAGAAATTTCGAAGGAAGTGAATGCTGTAAAACGGGGTGGTTTTGGTCACAGCAGTAAGCAGCAAAATGTATTTCAATCAAATCGAGGCAAAGGTCGGCCAAAGGTAAACTGGGGTGCCGCAGAGAATCAAGATTATTTTCAACATACTAAAAAAAATAGAAGTATTGTATGTGGTAACTGTGGAATGCAACACGAAAAGGGTAAGTGTCCAGCCCTTTATAGAGTTTGTTCTTTATGTCAAAACCGGGGGCACTACCGTAGATTTTGCCCTAAAAAACATAACTTTGTCAACGAGGTCAATTATGATAAGCAGGATACTGAAAGCAACAGTGACTCTGATGCCAGTGACTATGATAATAGAGATACTTGTACTAAAAATTTAAATTTACCGGTGGTGTGGACTGTGCAACATTCACATGAATCGCATATCGACTCTGTAGATTGGTTTGAAAAAATAAAAATTAACTTATGCGACATTAATCTAAAAATAGACACAGGTAGCCAGGTAAACATATTGAACTATAGTGATTTCTTAAAAATTTTAGTGAGCTTCAGTCAGCATCTAGTACGCTGTCTAGCTATTCAGGCCACAAAATTGAAATTTTGGGGCAAATAATTTTGCAGTGCCAATATAAAAGTATGTCAGTCCCCCTACTTTTCTATATCTTAAACTCTGATATTTCAAGGTCAATCTTAGGGCTTCGGGCTACTCAGGAATTAAACATTATACCTGAAAATGTAAACCTTTGTGTTAATGTCGTGAACTGTGAAATAAACACGATTTTGAGTGACTATAAAAAAGTATTTTCCGGCATTGGCAAAGTTAATAAACTATTTAAAATTGTATTGACAGACGACGCGGTACCGTTTATCAGCGGAACTCGAAAAATCCCTTTAGCCATTCGCGATAAAGTTCCAGAAAAAATTAATGATATGGTGCGAGACAATTTAATTGTGCCCGTAAGCGAACCAACGGACTGGCAAAATCCAATAGGAGTGGTACCAAAAAATCAGGGCGCTGATATTCGAATATGTATGGACCCTTTATTTCTGAATAGGGCAATAAGACGTCCTAGGCACCCTATTCCGACTCAGGACTCTTTGTTTTCGGGGTTAATTGGTGCGAAATATTTTTCAAAGCTGGATGCATCCTCCGCTTTCTTGCAACTGCCCTTAGATCATGAAAGTTCACTTTTATGCACCTTTACTACACCTTTTGGGCGATTTCGGTATTTGCGACTGCCCTATGGTATTTGTAGTGCACCAGAAATGTTACAGAAATTCATGAGCGAACTATTGGAAAACGTACCTGGACAAATTACATATTTTGATGACATATACTTGTTTTTGGGGATACTGTTGAGTCCCACAATAATAATTTACGTGCAGTTTTGGAGAAAATACAAAAAGTGGCCTCACGCTAAATTTACAAAAGTCAAAATTTTGTGTCTCACAAATTAAATTTTTAGGACATTACATAAGTGATTTCGGTATTTCGCCTGACCCCGAAAAAACTAAAGCGGTGACGGATATGAATTCACCGAAATGCAAGAAAGACCTGCAAAGAGTTTTGGGCATGGTAGTATATCTGGCGAAATTTGTATCTAATTTGTCAAATAAAACCGCAAGCTTAAGGCAACTTTTAAGTGACAAAAATGAATGGCTGTGGACCCCCACACATCAAGAGTGTTTTGATAAGATAAAACGACTCATTTCGTCAGCAACTACTTTACGCTATTTTGATCTGAAAAAGAAGACCGTGTTGTCAGTGGATGCCAGCCCCTACGGCCTTGGGGCCACGATTTCTCAAGATGGCTGTCCTATTGAATTTGCCTCTGTATCGCTTACAGAGACACAATGCCGCTACACTCATATAGAAAAAGAACTATTGGGTTTAGTATTCGGCTGCGAACGTTTTTCGTTTTATTTATATGGTAACAGTTTTGAAGCAGAAACCGCCCGCTTTTGGGACTACTGAAAAAACCATTGGATATAATGTCTCCAAGAATTCAACGTTTAGCAATGAGACTTCTGAGATTTTAATTTACTTTAACATACGTAAGTACCTGGGAAAAAATTACAAATACCGGATACATTGAGCAGGGATCCACTTAATCTAACCTTGAATACAGAGTACTTGGAAAATGATCTGAAAGTATATTGCATGGTGACCACGAGCAAATCAAATGATGAAAAACTACAAAAAGAAATTGATCTTGATCCTGTTCTTCAAAAAGTCAAATACTATGTACTCAATGGATGGCCTAAACACAAAGCCTCGGTACCGGGTTCTGTTAAAATCTATTGGCAGTACAAAAATGACATTTATTTGCACAAAAATGTATTGTTTTTCAACAATAGACTAATAATTCCAGAAAAACTAAGGAACGAATTTTCGAATATTATACACCAATCACATCAAGGTGTAGTTTCATGCAAAAAACGAGCGGGAGAATCAATTTTTTATCCTGGTCTTATGCGTGATGTTGAAAAAATAGTTCTTAATTGTCTAACGTGCCAAATGAACTCTAAAAGTTATATCCGCGAACCGTTAATGTCTCACAAAGTGCCGGAGTTGCCATGGCAAAAACTCGGTATTGACTTCCTACATGTGCAATCACAGGACTTTTTGGTGATAGTGGACTATTTCTCTAAATTTACTATAGTCAACAAATTGACCAGCAAAACTGCGTCGAGTCTAATTTCATGCTTAAAAAATGTGTTCTCCACTCATGGACTTTCATTCGAAATAGTGTCAGATAATGGACCACCGTTTGGTTCCTTTGAATACAAAAATTTTGCAAAAATCTACGATATTTTAATAACCACTTCAAGCCCAATACACCCCAAGAGTAATGGTATGATTGAGAGACATATTATACAATCCATAAAAAATTTGTTTGTAAAGACCCAAATGGATATTGTGTATCCAAAGTCAGTGTGATGACATTCCATACGGCGGTGAACAGTCTCAAAGAGACCGACGTTTACCGCCGTATGGAATGCTTGGAATGTCATCACACTGACTTAGATAAATTATAATAAAGACCCTTTTTTGGCTTTGTTGGACTATAACATCACACCAAAGGCGAACTTACCAGCTCCATGTTACATGTTAATGGGCAGAAGAATCAGAACCAACTTACCAATAAAAAGTGACTTTTTGAACCCTAAATATCTAACGGAACATTTAAAAAACAACTTAAGCAAAATCAAAACCTTCAAAAATTTTATTACGACAAAACCTCACAAAAATCACCAGAATTTAGAGTGGGTGAAGAAATCCTGCTGCAAGTGGGAACTAGAAAATGGAATCCCGGTGTAGTCACCAAAATAAATGGGCCAAGAGACTACAGTGCAGATGTTAATGGTAGAACTTTCAGACGCAATAAACATTATCTAAAACCATTGCGTGCTTCAAGATCACCTGTGGAAGAATCATTGTCTACTGATCCCTTATTAAAGACACCAGATAATGTGCCTATTAAAATCGAAAAGACGGAGAATATACCTGGAGATTGTGATCCACCACGAAGTCCTAATCCAGTGAGAAGTATAGACTGTCAAACCACCAGGAGTGGAAGATTAGTGCGACCACCGAGCAGATTAAGTTACAGTTAAATAATAGTAATAATAAAGGAAAAAATCTTTTTTTGGGTGCAATAAGACTTAATCAATTATTATTTTCTTTCTCGTTCTTAATCGTTTGTCCTTTAAATGAATAATTAGAATATGTTCTTAATTTTTTTTTTATATAAAGTTAGGGCGTGTAATGTATTGTACTTAAGGATTTGCTTAAGTTAGACATATAATAATAATAATAATCTTTCTTTATTTAGCACTTTGGCTAGTCATTACAAAATTTATAAATATTTATGTACATAATATAATAATAACTGATTCGTCAAATCCAAATCAATCCCTCAAATAAGCAGACAGTTTTTTCTTAAAAAGTTTAAGGTTGGGTGCACTCTTAATATCATCCGGCAGTCCATTGAAATGGCGTATCCCATCATAAAATAGAGTTTTTTGTAAAGAAGTTGTCCTTACCATGGAAACATTATAATGTTGATTTGTTCTAATATTGTATTCATGATAATTTGATCGTTTTTCCAGGTAAGGCGTTAAATACTCTGGTTGTAAATTATGTTCAATCTTATATATTAATACAAGATTCGCCATTTTAACATACTGCTCAATACTCAGCCAACACAATGTCCTCAACATATCACTAATAGGGGTGTATCTATTACAATTTAACAAAGTGCGCATTGCCTTGTTTTGTTGTACCTGTAGTCTTTGTATTTCTTCCTTTGTACAAGAAATCAACAGGGAACAGGCGTATGAGAAATGGGGCAATATAATGGTATTATACACCAACATTTTAGACCACGGAGACAAACATGATGCTATTCGATTAAAAACCCCTAATTTCTTACCTACTTTTTTACACATATAGTCTATGTGGTTACTAAAGCTTAACTGGGGATCTAAGTATACACCTAAATATTTAATCTCATCAACAAAATCAATTATATCACCATTAATATTCAGGACGAGGCCTGCATTTATAAATTTTTGACAATGCACCCTTGAACCGATAACCATGCATTTAGTTTTTGTATTATTCAATTTTAACTTATTTTTGCATAACCAATCATACAGGATTTTTAATTCATTATTTAATTTCATGACCATCTGTTCAAAGTTCATACCAGAGACGGAAATCAGGGTGTCATCTGCAAATAAATTTACAAACGACTCTTTAAGCCCCTCATGTAGGTCATTTACATAAACAATAAATAGAAGTGGCCCCAACACGCTCCCCTGAGGTACTCCCCATTTGCCGTCCCTTTTAGAAGAGAGTTTATTATTAATTTTAGTTTGGTGACATCTATCTGATAGAAAATCTTTTATCCAATCAAGTGCGCGATCCTTAACTCCATATAAATTTAACTTACTTATAAGAATATTCCTGTCAATTGTCTCAAATGCACGTTTTAAATCAACAAAAACACTCAAAGTAAGTTTTGACTCGCACATATTTTGTCTCCAAACGGCGCAAACATATTGGAGCGCAGACTCGCAGGAATGTTTGTTTCTAAATCCGGACTGCCCCTTGAATAAAAGTACATTTTTCTCAAAATAAACACGTAATTGGTCACATACTACTATTTCTAGAATCTTATCAATTACTGGTAATAAATTTATTGGGCGAAAATCACTCATCGTTTGTGGTTTTGACACCTTTGGGATGGGAACTATAACACTTGTTTTTAGGTCATCTGGAAATTTACCGGTATTTAAGGACATATTAATCAGGTACAGTAGAGGATAACCCACAACGCAGAAAATGTCTTTCAAAAGTTTTATATTCAAGAGACTGTCACTGGTGCTCTTATTTTTTAGATCATACACAATTTTTTTAAGTTGAGATAAATTCAATGTTTTAAAATTTGCAAAGCTACAGCCCGTTTGCCTTTTAACACCATTCCACTGTCTCTTGTCAATACTTTCTGCTATTTCAAGCAGACTGTCGGCATAAAAGTTGTTCATATTTTCTTCTACATTTTGGTTGTACTGTTCAAAATCGATATTTACAAACTCGGCTGCTTGTTTTTGTTTACCAACAAGTTGTTTTACAGTTTTCCACATTTTTTTTCCATTTCCTTTGCAGTCATCGATCTTATTATTTAAATATTTTTTCTTTTCGTTTCTGATTATTGAAATTACTTGATTCCTTCTGGTTTTGTAGTCATTCCAATCTTCCTTATTTTTTGTAAGTCTAAACTTTTTGTATGCCTCATTTCTTTCTCGCTGTGCCTGTCTGACTTTCTGATTGATCCATTTATGTTTACTACCCAAGTGTGATATTTTTTGCATTGGTGCCATCTCGTTAATGGTCTCCTGTATAATGCCGATAAAGTCAGAGTAAATCACATTAACATTAGTTGAAGTGTAGTTCCAGTTCCTTCCAACAAGAGCGTTTCTGATATTTTCGATATTTTGTCGATTTAGATGTCTACTATAATACAGTGTTTCAGCTGGCTCCTCACTATATAATTCCAGATTCAGGCCGATAATGTCGTGGTCACTAACTATTTGAAAATCTCTAGGAGCTTCGACCGCAATAAAGTCATTTGTTATTATGTGATCAATCAATGATTCTGATCTGTCAGTTACCCGTGTTGCCTCGGTTACTATTTGTTTAAATCCTGCAGACTCCACACATCGTTTCATTGCTCGTGTGCTCCAATCGTTGCTTAGGTAATCGATGTTTATATCTCCCATAAAAATTGTCCTTTGTTGGTGTAAGTTATCACAATTTAATTTTTCTTCTAGATACTTTAAAAAGTCCTGAGCCGACCCATTTGGTGATCTATAAATAGATCCGACCATTATTGTTTCTTTCTCCACTTGTATTGTAACCGCCACAGCCCAATAGTTGTAGTCTACCGAGTCGTTAACATTCACTTTAAACCTCAATCCTTTCCTTATGTATATTAAACTCCCGCCTGTATGTCTACTATTGGAATAGGCCGTAACAACATTATAACCTTCAATGTCGAATTCAGATTCGTCAATGTCTTTTGTTATGTGCGACTCACTAATACACATTACCAGTGGACTTTTACTCTGTGCAATTTGTGTTATTTCATAGATGTGTGAGGTCAGACCCTGTGCATTAATATGTAAAATTAAAGCAGTTTTTGTCTGAAGACGTTTCTGAGTTGGTATCTGTATTTGCTATATATACTGTATACGGGCCTTAGCTTTTTCCTGCGCTTTCCCGTAGCAAACACAATTTTTATCAAAAACCGTATGCTTAACATCAATATTTGGTATTTTTAAGACTTCACTAGCATATTTACAATTTGTACACGTTGGGCTATCAGTAGCCTGGCATTCATGACTTTTGTGGTTCTTACTACACAGGGGACATACTATTTTTTCTTGTCGGCAGTTTGCAGCTTTATGTCCATATCTCCAGCATTTGTAGCAACGTAAAATGCCGATGTATTCATATACAGGAAAACTTTCCCATTCAATAAATATCTTACCCTGTTTCATCACTTCTTTAAAAAAGTCTGGCTTAATCTCTAATACTACATTATATAATCTTTTATTCCTCGGTATGTATTTCCTAATTATTTTCACAATGTTATCCTTGGCATCTGTCGAGGCACTTTGACGTGCGAGCCTCAATATAAAGTTCTCTTCAGAGTCCAGGTATTTTTCAGGCAAACCCACGATAACAACCTTGGGATTTGCTGTTTTTGGAAATTCAATGTGATATTCATTCGATAGGATGGCCACGGCCGTAGTTTCCAATTTTTTCAATGATTCACTGTCGTTGCATTCAATAACCACTTGACCTTGACTACCTGGCTTGAGTTTGTTTACTGCTATCGATAGATTCGCCGGATTAATTTTTTCAGTGACGACCTGTTTTGTTGCATTACTATCCTGGTTTACATTTTTTGGCTTAATTATCAGTGGAGGAAAATTATTTTTTTTTACAACATTTGACCATTCCCTATTTACAGTAGATACATTATTTACATTATCCAAACTTCTAAGAATGTCCGACGAGTTTTTTACACATTGAATGGTTTGTTGTTCCAATTTTTTAATGTTTTTTGCGATGTTTAATTTTTCATTTAAGGAATCAATACATTCATCACAATACCAAAATAGACTTGTACAATCCTTAATTGCCTTAAGCACCTGATCCTTCACTTGGGCACAATGCAGATGATAACTACCTTCACAAAACTTGCAGGAAATCAACTTGGAATTGACTATAAAATTGTCCGAGCAACGAGCGCACACGTGTGCACTCGGCGACATCGCACTACCTACTATGACAACACAGCAGTACGAAAACACGGTATACGACGTGACAACACGCTGTATTCGATCGGGCTTAAGACAATGTATTCTCGTCGTTATTAAACCTATTTCATAAACTACATAATAGTGTCTTATTGGTTTATATAAAATACCTAGTATTTTACAAAAAGCATTCATGCAAATTGTCAGAAAATATCCCTCCGAGCTGATGATTTTTCAGGCAATGTGCCTTTATGCATTTATAAAAAAATTGGATTTGAACAAAATTTTCAGGAAATGTTTTTATTTACACGTTACATTATTACTGAAAATTTTATAACTGTCATTTTTTGGCAAATAGACACTTGCGTATTGAATGCATTACGTCGATTAAAACGATTAAAGTCTTTCTGCGGAAATTGTCGGATCCGGGCTTTCAAAATTCTCTAGGTGAAGTACTCGGTGTTCACCAAACTACTACTGTCTGTGAGACATACACTTCTGTAATGGACGCAGTTCTGGAGAAGGCCAATATTTTTAATAAATTTCCTACAATTGCTGAAGCTAAACGGTTATGGTCAGAGAGATTTATCTATGTTCCTTCAATGTGTAAACGAATATCAATTGCTTATTTTTTAATGTCTTCATCACTACTATCACTTTCCTCATTTTCACTGAAATCTGTCATATCACAAATATAAGTTTTCCACAAAAACGTAACAGATTACTATTGTACTAAATAAATAGACTAGCGTTGTTGTATTTACGTCAACTCTTTTGCAAATTAGGTACCAAACTGAACATGAAATCTATAATCTGAACAAGTGGATAAACCACGTCTAAACTTATGTTAAATAAGAATTTGCTACAGAGGTGTAAGAAAAAACAGCAATTGCTTCAAAATTTTATTCATATCCAGATCTAGCAATCGCTTTTACTTATAGCATTTGCTAGTCAAGCAATTGCTTTTACTAAAAAGTAATAGCTTCAAGTACTTAATTGTCTAATTTGTATTCATTAGGTTCATTGTCATTTAAAGTATACAACCTATGTAAACTATAATTTATAGGTACCAGCTTAAACGGCTTTGACGCCTATGCTGGTAGATCTATATTATTAATATTAAATAATATTTAGTGGATTATTTTTGTCAGTTTTTAAAAAATAAATGGAAATAGAGATACTTACACTTGGTTTTGTTTAAGGTCTTTCTCCTTAAGGTCACTTTCCTCGTTTTTAATTTTCCATTCATCATAGACAATTTCAGATGTTTGTGCAACTTCTCTTGTGTTTTCATTGGTATCAATTTTTATTGGCGTCTCCAAATATTTAGGATAAAAATCTTCTGATCTGTAAAAATAAAATACGATGGGTATTTGCTGCGTATTTAGGTTTTTCCCATATGGGGGACTATCTAAAATCTGTATTAAAGTTACAACCTATTAAGGACAGCATGTGACCTGTAATTATTTTTGGGCAGGGGTGGGTGGGGCAGTAAATTTGTCCAGTTCGATTTATAGCTACTTCAACTTGTATATGGTGAAAGCTCAGATAAAGTGCAGCTATTATATCCCTAACATTGATAATTACCGCGATATCACACACGTAACCAAGCCTTACTACATATACCTTACAGTCAAACATTGTATTTATTGTACAGTCCCATCAATCGTATATCTGTCACTCCAACTGCGATACCCTTAAGGTGGGCGTATCAACATGGTTGCCAACCTATAACCTGTTTCGGCCGAGGGGTTAATCACTATCGGCAATATATGTACAAAATATCAAAAATCAATGCGCATTGATCACGGCAATACTTAGCAGTAGCCGGTAGTAGTAGCAATATTTCGCATTGGCCCGCAGTAGTTGGCAGTGGCCCGCAGTAGTCCGCAGTAGCCCGCAGTAGCCGGCAGTGGTCCCGAAATACTCGGCAATACCTGGAATTACTTTGACAATACTTCGCAGTAATAGGCATTACGCTGGCAATACCGTGGCAGTAATTCCCAGTAGTTCACGTTGATTTAGCGATCAGCTTTCGTTTTGTTCGGCTTTGTTTTGAATTTCGTTAGTGTGTGGACATATTGTGTAATACAAGTAAGTCGAGAGGTAAGTAATTAAGGTTTGCATATTATTTTTTTATTAAAATTAATAATTGTTGTTTAAGATTACTGTTTAAATATTTTATTAAATCTTGTTGCTAACTCGATTAATTTTCTATTATAAAAAATATTAAAGCGGCCGCCAGAATGAACAAGGAGTTGGTAGATGTTTTCAGGCGGGCACACTGTTCTTTTTGTAAAAGAAAAGAAATCAAGTCACCAATAAAAAATATCACCCCATTAGTTAATAATTTTCAGTATTTAGAGATGTCATTAAAAAAATTGGGGAAGGTGGTGTAAAAGGGACAAAAATTATTTTTATTGTTTTTTTACAATTTATTATTAGTTTCAATTTTAAATGCGTTATATTGGTAAGTACCTACTGTAAAAAATACGGGAAAGTGGTGAAAAAAGGAGAAAATATAAAATAATAATAATAATAGGTTATAATATCGAGAATAATATAGTTTTAAATGTTTTACTAGAAACCAACTAACAGAATATTACTGTTTGGATTATTTCAGGGATTATTTTTAAAGTTCTAGGCTTAGGAGAAGGTAGGATAAAGGTTAATTATACATTCAGGTGTTGTATTCGTTCTTCTTACTACTTTTCAGAAAATATGTCAACAGAACTTCAAAAAATCAAAGACCTTTTAGAGGGATTAAAGTATCAATCAGATTATATTCCAAATAACATAATGCAACTGCTAAGTTATCAGGGGTTAACAACGTTAGATACAATAGCTTATTTATCTGAAGAGGATATAACGAACCTTGAGATATTCGCTAGAGAAAAATTAGCACCATTATTAAGTCAGAAAGATAAAAAACTTTTTTTTGGAATATATCAAGCCAATACCAATTTGTTTGAAATAGGAATTGGAAATAAAAAAAAACTTATTAATGTCGCCGAAAAATGTAGAAAAAGTCTTAACGTAGAAAAAGCCAGGGAGAACGCATTTATATGCTCTCAATGCAAAAGAAAAGAAAGTAACTTAGGAACTAGCACAAAAAAACGTAAGCGAGATAGTATTACAGGTTCTACTTCTTTGACTACAAAAAATCCAACAGAAGAAAACATAGGAGAAGAGAATCAGGAAGATGGCATGCAAGGAGCCAGCCAACAAGCCTCACAAGCTCACATTAGGAAGGTAGTTAAACATTATGTGACAAATTTTGCAGATTTAAACTTACAAGAGCCAATAAGAACAAATATATTAGATAAATTAAACAACTTAGAAGTAGACGTTAAGAACGACTTTATTACTGTAAAATGTCTTGAATGTGATTACTTATACAAGGCCTATGGCCACAGGGACACCAATAATAAAACAAAATGGGTGTTATCCAATTATAACCAACATTTTAAAAGACACTTTAAGAATAATTCGGTTTCGGCGTAGATTTATTTATGTTTTCTAGCTTTTATACAAAATTCAAAGAAAATCAGTATCAACTTGATATTCTATAGGTAATAATTGACATATTTAATAAATATCGACGAATTTCATAACTTATTTTAGGAGAATTGTGTAGCGAAAAATATCGGGAAAGATTTTTTTTAACATTATTATGTCATTGTTACTCATTGTTTTTTCACTATACAATTCTCCCAAAATTAGCAATGAAATAAATTGATATTTTTGTAATATATCAGATACTACCTAAATAAGGTACCGACGATATTGATTTTCTTTAAATGTTAGTTATTAAAATAATAAACTCAAAAAATCAACGCGAAATAGGTTATAGGTTGGCAATAGATTGAATGACGTTGAGAATTCAGCTTTAACTTTATTGATTCAAAAATAAATTTTAAACTTTGGCGAAAAAGGCAATTCTAGGTTAGTATAATAGACAATTCTCTGTATATAGCCATATATATAAAAGGTTTTTTTTGGAATTAACATGTATGTTATTGTTGATACGTAAATAAATAAATAATGCACATTGCCGTGTGCTTTCGATTGACATAAAATTATGAGGCAGTCTTGATGTCATAATGATTGAAATCTTTGTGTCATAGTGAGCGAACACTACCCGGAGTGTTGTTGTCAGTTAAATGTTGATATGATTGGGTGCTATGACATGACATAAAATAACAAGATTTAATTGGTAATTGGAACTGTCAAATTTTCTGGCAATATGCGTGAACGCTTTTATTTAAAAAAAAATGGCTGCGAACTAATTGTTTAAAAAAATTTCCAAAGAAAATTTGGTATGCACGAGTTATATTTTGATAGAAAATATCCGGAATGACAATTAATGACAGATAAATTATGGATTATCAATTTGTTGGTCATTCAGTGAAATATAAATTTCTAATTACAAATATGACCGTTTGTCACTGAAAATTTCCAGTGTAATTTGTATGAGGGATATTTTCAACGAAAATTATACAAATTAAGGGAATTGATTGGAGGTTATGGCATTTTTGTCCCCAATTATACAAACTGTAAACTGTAATTGTAAATCAGTATGTTTATTAATATGGGCTCCCTCGTGTGATCAAGTACGTACTTTTAGAGCTTATAGGATTTTTGATCATTTTGTAGCATGGAGTATGTAGAGTAGGTAATTATTTCTAAACCAAATATGTTTTATTCAACCATATAATAAACATGTTTGTTAAAGGAAACAAACTCACCAAAAACCGAATTTGTAAATGATATAAGTACAGGGACATTTTTTTAAGTGTCTCACCCTATTAGCGATTTTCCTACTGATTAAAATTTAAAAAAAAAACCGCCGCCCGATATTCTATAAGTATAAAATAGGTATAGTTACCTTTTAGTTTTAATTTGACAAATATGTGATCTAAGCCTGTTTTAGAAAGTGGTTTAGTCACAGAATTGATGTATGACTGAAAACCGTTTGCATTCATTGCCGCCCGATATTCTATCACATTATTGTCATTATTAGGTAGGTACCTATCTAATAAATTTATATTGACGTCCCCTATAAAGATTTCTATACTCTCAGTTGCACTGCCTTCTAAAAATATACAGGGACATTTTTTTACGTGTCTCACCCTATTAGCGATTTTCCTACGGATTAAAATAAAAAAAAAACAATTACGTACTTCCTAAGGGTTTTTCGCAAAGAAACTAAATTTGATGTCAAAAATTATATAGATTCACAAATTTGACAGATAAGACGCCATATTGGATTTTTTTAAATGTCAACCCTATTTTATTATATGCCCAGTGCATTCCATTTTTTATTTAAAGTTCAGAAATATCTAGTTGTAAATATTTATTTTTAGTCGTTCCGGAGATACAAGGTTTCGATTTTGTTCTGAAAGTCTTACCCCTTTAAAAAATAGATCGCTTGAGATTGGAAATCCAAGTATTTTTATAGTTACATTATTTGTTGTGGCCGAGCTAACTATGCTATCGTCAAATACATCAGATATCAAGAAATTATAGATAAGACGCCATTTTTTTTTAATGGCAACCATCATCAATAACTACACTCGTAGATGGCATTCCGCGGTCCGATATCAAAAATGTATACTTATTGATATTTATTTTCAACCGTTCCGGAGATACGGGGCTTCCTGAACATGCATCATACGATTTTGCGTTTTAAGTGTCTAACCCCTTTAAAAAATAGATTGCTTAAGATTGGAAATTCAAGTTTTTTTACAGTTACATTATTTGTTGTTGCCGAACTAACTATGCTATGGTCAAATATGTCAGATATCAAGAAATGATAGATAAGACGCCATTTTGCTTTTTTTAAATGGCAACCATCATCAATAACTACACCAGTAGATGGCTAACCATTGACCAGCACCTTAATTGGAAGGAACATTGTTCTTTGTTGTGTTCTCAGCTTAACAGTCTGTGTTAGATGATTAGAAATTTAAGAATCGTTCCCCCCATTGGGGAGCTTCTTTCTGTTTATAATGCTTAGGTCGGATCTCGGCTGCATTATGGTATTTGTTTTTGGGGAGCCTCCTCTATGTCAAAGGGTATTGAGGTGCATTCTTGGCTGTCCACCGGGTACGACCTGTAGGGCGTTTACAGGACTCGGAATCCTTACTCTTGCAGGCGTTTTTCTTTACGAGTTGAGTAAATTTATTTTTCTGAATAAATCAACATTTTTACAAAATCGTGATATTCACCAATACCCGAGGGGCGGCTCACTCCCGAAATCGCTGTACATTTTCTTCCGAAATCCCGTGAAATCCTTTTGAAATCTCTGGAAATCATTTCGAAATCCCGAAATCCATTGGAAATCGATTCGAAATCCCGAAATCCGAAATCCTTCCGAAATCCCGAAATCCTACCCGAAATCCTTCCGAAATCATGTCCCCAATCTAAATGGATTTCGCGAAATCATTAGTGGTCGCGTCGAGATTCTTAAACAAAGTGGACACTGTTGCCGGTTTTTTCTTTTTTTCTTCCGATAATATAAAAATGATTTATTAAATTTTTGTTACATCCTTGGTAATATCCATTTTATTGAATATAAAATTACTTCTTATTGTATATTCGATTTTATTTTTATTTGTGAGAACTTTTGAAGAGAATAAAAATAATCCCGGTAGACGCCGGTAGGATTATTACCAAAAGCACGGAATGCGAAACGGGATACATTCAAATTGGCAACCGCGTAATTGCATCACGTGGTTGAGGCGGTTAGTATTATAACGTGTTCTCTGTGGTTTACAGGACAAGTGATTGCTACAGGGGGGCCGGGCCCATCCAGACGTTGCTAGCCCCCCCCCCCCCCCAGAAAAAAGGCTGACTTTGTAAGCTCGCTACTCGCCTCGCAAATATATAGCATCAATTTTTACAAAACAATGAACGTACATGCGCGGCCATCCCGATCGACCCGATCCGATCCGCTTTTCATTCCAATAAGTTTGTTATTGTTTACAAATTACACAATATTTAAAAAACCTATTAATGTCATTTGTTATATAACTAATCTCGAGACTAATCTAAAATTTTGACGTATTGCTTTTGCTTTAACATATTTTGCTGCAAGGCTGGCAACCAAACATACAATAATAAAATTATAATAAATGTATTTTGGTTGTCAGCCTCAAAGTTATTTGGCAATTTTACTCGTTGAGCTTTGGGCATGTTTATTTAACGATGTACCAAATAATCTTGCCAAATATCACTCAACCATCATTTTTTTATTGGTTAAATTTTCCATTTTTCACTCAAACTTTTTTGGCAATACTCGTTGAACTTTGGGCTTGTTTATTCAAAAATTAAATCCCTCGAGCTTCGCTCTCGGGATCTAATCAGAATAAACATGTCCAAATTCAACTCGAAAAATTTCCAAAAAAAGTTTTCGTGACAGCGGAAAAATCTAACCGATAAAAAAACGAGGTTATGTGATATTACTGTTGATTATTGACAAGTTTGTTTATTTGGGCGTTGCCCAAAAAAATTTCGCCTGCGCTGACGTCATCATCTCGGAACATGCCTGACATTTACTTAATCCAGGGTTAAAATATGAAAGTACTTGTATGTCCTTCATGCCATATTGAACCTCGAAATCCTTCCGAAATCCCGAAATCCAATCCGAAATCCCGAAATCCTATCCGAAATCCCTCCGAAATCCCGAAATCATATCCGAAATCCCGAAATCCTGTGGAAATCCCTGCGATTTCCAAAATCGATGTACAAATTTTGGTGAGTGAGCCGCCCCTCGCCAATACCTTACTCTTGGCAGACATAATCTGCATATGACAGTGAATAGATTGAATATTAGTAAAAGCACATAATTTAGGGCCAGTTGTCTTCAACAAGCTTCCACAGAATATAAGGAATGTCAAAAATTTTAGTGTGTTTAAAAAACAACTTAAGAAATTTCTAGTAGATCGTGAGTTCTATAATATAAATGAATATTGGACAAAAGCATAGTAGAGTGGTAATTATACCTATAAAGCCATATTGTTTGTTTATCGATTATGTTATATACACTTCATGTATTTGACGGCTTTCATACATTATCATGTCACTTTGGAAATAAAAATATTTACTATTATTATTATTATTATTATACAAAACCTTAATAGTCCTTCGACTTTATTACAAAAATCCCTGTTCCACGAAAATACTTCATTTTTCTCCAATTCCATTAGGTATTTTTTTTATATTTAAACGTTACCTATGTGTAATTTAAGTTATTGTCATTAAAAATTCAGTAAACTACTAAGGTGTGTTTTATTTTAAAAACAATTGAACTTAGTTATAGAACATCCTATATGAAATATACTTAGAATTGTCGGTAGAATCCAAAAATGCAATAATATACAGGGTATTCCATTAAAAAAAAAGAAGTTAATAGCTGCCCAGCTTTCTTGAAGGACCCTGTATATATTTCAGAAATCTTAGAAGGTAAAAGACAATTAAATAAAATTGACGTGTTTGAGCGTTTTTTATTCAGGTGCTTCGTTTACTTGCAAAAGGTAGTTTTCCAGACTTTATGTCCTCACTGTATAATATATAGTTTAAGTAAAAATTATGTACCTAATTACAAACAGTTAATAATAAATAATAAAACACTATTATCAGTTTGACAAGCGAACCTCAGATGTTGCTCAGCATCTCAACATTACCAATCCAGGACCCCTATTTTGAAGTGGCCAGATTTGCCTTTTTTCAAATATAAACATCTTAGTAGATGGCCATGTCCTACCAATTCTTAATTAGAACATGTTAATAGTTTTAAAAGTCGAAAAAATGGCAAAAAACAGTACCTTACAATTACGGTAAGAGATTAGTCTTTTGCATTAATGAGGTGAAGTGTCTTATGACTTATATAGGTACCTTCATTGCGTATAGTTTATACTTACGTCGAAGAGCAATCTTCTTTGACGCTTATAACCCTGGAAAAATGGTCTTTTACAATTTCTTGTTTGATATCGTCAAAACTGATTAAATCAGGTACGTCCTGGAGACTGTAATCAAATTCCGACTTTATAGATTCTAGTAAACTTAAACGATCCATAATACACAAGCTTCTCTAATATTTCTTCTTGAAGAACCTATTTTCTAAATTTATTTTTATTTACCAAAACCTCCTATAACCAACAAAAAGAAACCAAACCCAAAAAATTTGACATTTAATTTCTCTTCTTTTTGGCGTCGGCTGCCTGCGGTAAGCGCCACTCGCGAAAATAAAAATGATCTGTTTTTTACTTCGTTTGGGTGGAACTATGGAGGACTTGAGGTAGGAGGCCGATCGCAATGCATTGGATTCGGTCCCAAATTAGCATCGGTAATTCAGCTTTACGAGTTGTCATAAGATGGCGCTCGTGTTCGAAGTGGGCTATCAAATAAATGGTTTCTTATGGACGCGATAACTATTTTTATTTAAATTAGTTCTTTAAGGAACAATTCAGGACTTTTATATGAATTTACACTTACTTTGTTATACTTATTAGTAAACTCGGCCGGTATGAAGTTCCAACGATGCTTGGTTTTTAAAATACAGGCTATTAAACATTCTAGCTATACCTTTCGAGCTAAAAAGAGACTTATTTGGCTGCGTCTCCTCTCTGAAAAAGATCCTGTGTTACACCCCGACACAAAGCAAACTCTATTTTTATAAATTGTACCATTATTCATTATAAATCAATTACAACACAACTTTATTTGTCTTGTCTTCAAATGTTATTTATTTCAAAAATAAAATGTCAATTTGTCAAAAGTATGGAGAACTAGAGGGTAGGAGGCCGATCGACAATGGCAGCATTATGGAGAACTATAGGGTAGGAGGCCGATCAACAATGGCAGCATTTTCAAATTCTGTCCCGGTTTTTTGGTTAGTTCGCTATTGGCCGATAGATGGCTCTCGCGTCCGAAGTGGGCTGATGTTGTCTTCTTCTTCTTCGTTTTTAATATGGAAAACTAGATCCTCCATAGTTTTTAACTTTTAATTAAACCCTTTATTTTTCTGTGCTTTTACTTTTGACAATTGACATTTTATTTTTCGAAATAACAAATAATGTTTGAAGGCAAGACAAGACAAATAACGTTGTATTGTAATTAATTTCCATATTTATAATAAATAATGGTACAATTTATAAAAGTAGAGTTTGCTTTGTGTCGGGGTGTAAGACAGGATCTTTTTCAGAGAGAAAACGCAGCCAAATAAGTCTCTTTCTAGCTCCAAAGGTATAGCTAGAATGTTTAATACCCTGTATTTTAAAAACCAAGCTTCGTTGGAACTTTATACAGGCCGAGTTTACTAATAAGTATAACAAAGTAAGTGTAAATTCATATAAAAGTCCTTATTTGTTCCTTAAAGAACTAATTTAAATAAAAATAGTTATTGCGTCCATAAGAAACCATTATTTGATAGCCCACTTCGAACACGCGCGCCATCCTACAGCGACTCGTAAAGCTGAATTACCGATGCTAATTTGGGACCGAATCCAATGCATTGCGATCGGCCTCCTACCTATGGAGAACTATAGGATAGGAGGCCGATCGACAATGGCAGCATTTTCAAATTCTGTCCCGGTTTTTAGGTTAGTTCGCTATATTGGCCGATAGACGGCTCTCGCGTCCGAAGTGGGCTGATGTTGTCTTCTCCTTCTTCGTTTTTAATATGGAAAACTAGATCCTCCATAGTTTTTAACTTTTACTTAAACCCTTTATTTTTCTGTGCTTTTACTTTTGACAATTGACATTTTATTTTTCGAAATAACAAATAATGTTTGAAGGCAAGACAAGACAAATAACGATGTATTGTAATTAATTTCCATATTTATAATGAATAATAGTACAATTTATAAAAGTAGAGTTTGCTTTGTGTCGGGGTGTAAGACAGGATCTTTTCAGAGAGAAAACGCAGTCAAATAAGTCTCTTTCTAGCTCCAAAGGTATAGCTAAAATGTTTAATACCCTGTATTTTAAAAACCAAGCATCGTTGGAACTTTATACAGGCCGAGTTTACTAATAAGTATAACAAAGTAAGTGTAAATACATATAAAAGTCCTTATTTGTTCCTTAAAGAACTAATTTAAATAAAAATAGTTATTGCGTCCATAAAAAACCATTATTTGATAGCCCACTTCGAACACGCGCGCCATCTTACAGCGACTCGTAAAGCTTAATTACCGATGCTAATTTGGGACCGAATCCAATGCATTGCGATCGGCCTCCTACCTCAAGTCCTCCATACTCCTACCTCAAGTCCTCCATAGGCAGCATTTTCAAATTCTGTCTCGGTTTTTTGGTTAGTTCGCTATTGGCCGATAGATGCTCTCGCGTCGCAAGTGGGCTGGTGTCGTCTTCTTCTTCGTTTTTTACTTTTACTTTTGACGTAAACCCTTTATTTTTCTGTGCTTTTGACAAATTGACATTTTATTTTCGAAATAACTATGGAGGGCTTTAGGTTAGGAGTCCGATCGCAATACATTGGTTTCGGGCAAAGTTTTGGATCGGGTATGGAGGACTTGAGGTAGGAGGCCGATCGCAATGCATTGGATTCGGTCCCAAATTAGCATCGGTAATTCAGCTTTACGAGTTGCCATAAGATGGCGCTCGTGTTCGAAGTGGGCTATCAAATAAATGGTTTCTTATGGACGCGATGATAACTATTTTTATTTAAATTAGTTCTAATAAGGACTTTTATATGAATTTACACTTACTTTGTTATACTTATTAGTAAACTCGGCCTGTATAAAGTTCCAACGATGCTTCGTTTTTAAAATACAGGAACATTGTAGCTAGAGTGTTTTACCTTTGGACCTAGAAATAGACTTATTTGGCTGCGTTTCATCTCTGAAGAAGATCCTGTCTTACACCCCGACACAAAGCAAACTCTACTTTTATAAATTGTACCATTATTCATTATAAATATGGAAATTAATTACAATACAGCGTTATTTGTCTTTTCTTGCCTTCAAACGTAATTTGATATTTCGAAAAATAAAATGTCAATTGTCAAAAGTAAAAGCACAAAAAAATAAAGGGTTTAAGTAAAAGTTAAAAACTATGGAGGATCTAGTTTTCCATATTAAAAACGAAGAAGAAGAAGACAACATCAGCCCACTTCGGACGCGAGAGCCATCTATCGGCCAATAGCGAACTAACCAAAAAACCGGGACAGAATTTGAAAATGCTGCTATGGAGGACTTGAGGTAGGAGGCCGATCGCAATGCATTGGATTCGGTCCCAAATTAGAATCGGTAATTCAGCTTTACGAGTTGCCATAAGATGGCGCTCGTGTTCGAAGTGGGCTATCAAATAAATGGTTTCTTATGGACGCGATAACTATTTTTATTTAAATTAGTTCTTTAAGGAACAAATAAGGACTTTTATATGAATTTACACTTACTTTGTTATACTTATTAGTAAACTCGGCCTGTATAAAGTTCCAACAATGCTTGGTTTTTAAAATACAGGGTATTAACCCATTAAGTACTAGCGTTCCATATAAGGCACGCAAAACACCGCATCATAAAATGTTTAAAAAAAAATAGTTTAATTTCAAAAACTCTCCTTAGGTCGATGTTTTCAGGTTATTAAGTATTTCGGTAATGTTTCATATCAGTTTTAACGTCAAGTAAACAAAAAGAGTTCTTTAAAAACTATTTGCTCCATTCGGCTGTCTGGTGCATACACGAAAATGGCGCGTCAAGAGGGGTAAGTACAGATTTTGGTGGTTTTACAAATATTTAGACTGAAACTAGTAATGTTTTAGTAAACATTGGTGTACCGAACATTGATTTTTATTGATAGAATAATTTATAATATTTTGGTTTTTCTTAGTTTCGCATTTTATTCTGCTGTTCCTTATATGGAACGCTAGTCCTTTAGGGTCCGTAAAATTTCTAATGAAAAAAAAATTAAATAAGTGATTTAAACATTTATTTGGATGATATAATCAATAAAACAAGTTTTTTTATTTCATTTAGTATGAAAATCAACAAAGCAGTCAATACATAGTCCTACGTCACATTTGCGACACTGTGTGCGCACATAACTACTTTTATGATTTTGTCCGGAGCATCGTCGGCGTTTGTTGTTGGGGATATATTCCACCAAATGATTTTGCTGTTTTTCAACAGTTTCTAGAATCTCTCCAGATATACGGCTTAATGAAAAAAATCATTTGGTGGAATATGTCCCCAACAACAAACGCCGACGATGCAATATAATAAAGGTAGTTCTGTGCGCACACAGTGTCGCAAATGTGTCGTAGGACTATGTATTGACTACTTTGTTGATTTTCATGCTAAATGAAATAAAAAAACTTGTTTTATTGATTATATTATCTAAATAAATGTTCAAATCACTTTTTTAATTTTTTTTATATTAGTAGTTTTACGGACCCTAAAGGACTAGCGTGCCATATAAGGAACGGCCGCCATCTTGAAAATAACAAAATAACATTGAATAATTTGACCTAAAACGTATTTGTATTGCTAATTAAAGTATTAAAATATAATTTGTTCCTTAAAATTTCGAATATGAAAAACTCAGGCCTTAATGGGTTAAACATTCTAGCTACAGAGGTTTTTTTTTAAGTGAGCTTACCTTTGGAGCTAGAAAGAGACTTATTTGGCTTCGTTTCCTCTTTGAAGAAGATCCTGTCTTACACCCCGACACAAAGCAAACTCTACTTTTATAAATTGTACCATTATTCATTATAAATATGGAAATTAATTACAATACAACGTTATTTGTCTTGTCTTGCCTTTAAACGTTATTTGTTATTTCGAAAAATAAAATGTCAATTGTCAAAAGTAAAAGCACAGAAAAATAAAGGGTTTAAGTAAAAGTTAAAAACTATGGAGGATCTAGTTTTCCATATTAAAAACGAAGAAGAAGAAGACAACATCAGCCCACTTCGGACGCGAGAGCCATCTATCGGCCAATAGGGAACTAACCAAAAAACCGGGACAGAAATTGAAAATGCTGCCATTGTCGATCGGCCTCCTACCCTACCCTCTAGTTCTCCATAAATGCTGCCATTGTCGATCGGCCTCCTACCCTATAGTTCTCCATAGGATCGGTAAAGCAGTTTTAAAAATGGCCGTCAGGGGCGCATGTGTTCCTTTAAATCTGTAAAATGCATGGGTTCTTATGGGATAATCAACTGTTTTATTGAATTTAGTTAACTAAAACCCTCTACACTCTACAGGCTGAGATATGTATATATTATATCTAATAAAGCTTATTTTATTAATTATTGGATAAAAATACCGCTGACGTCTATCAAAACCTGTAAAAAGTCAAACACTTGACAATCACTGCGCCGCGACCGGGAAACAGCGAACTAAGTACTAAACAGGGACGTAAATTTAGAGAGCAGCCATTTTCGATCGGACTCCTTCTTAAAGCCCTCCATAGAAATAACAAATAACGTTTGAAGTATGGAGGACTTTTGAATTGACAAGACGACACAAATAACGTTGTATTGTAATTGATTTCCATATTTATAATAAATAATGGTACAATTTATAAAAGTAGAGTTTGCTTTGTGTCGGGGTGTAAGACAGGAATATTTATCAAAGAGAAAGCGCAGCCAAATAAGTCTCTTTCCAGCTCCAAAGGTATAGCTAGAATGTTTAATACCCTGTATTTTAAAAACCAAGCATCGTTGGAACTTTATACAGGCCGAGTTTACGAATAAGTATAACAAAGTAAGTATAAATTCATATAAAAGTCCTTATTTGTGCCTTAAAGATCTAATTTAAATAAAAATAGTTATCGCGTCCATAAGAAACCATTTATTTGATAGCCCACTTCGAACACGAGCGCCATCTTACGGCGACTCGCAAAGCTGAATTACCGATGCTAATTTGGGACCGAATCCAATGCATTGCGATCGGCCTCCTACCTGAAGTCCTCCATAGTCAAAAGTAAAAGTAAAAAACGAAGAAGAAGAAGAAGAAGACGACACCAGCCGACTTGCGACGCGAGAGCATCTATCGGCCAATAGCGAACTAACCAAAAAACCGGGACAGAATTTGAAAATGCTGCCATTGTCGATCGGCCTCCTACCCTCTAGTTCTCCATAGGTGGGACCAACGAAATAATAATTTATTTCGTTGAGTGGGACAAAAATAAAAAAAAAGTAAAAAAGCACAAAAGATTGATAGGTTCTTTGTTATGCAGTGGTCAGACCCTATAAATTTTCTTTGGAATACAGTTCTCATTACAAAAGCGTCTAGACCAGTTCCAGTCGAGTAGCCATCGGAAGCAGAAGTCCAAGCGCTCTCGCCAGCGTCCACCAGTGTCATAAAAGTGTTTATTCTCCCTGAAAATGCCAAAATGGGCAAGTGGACTGTATATCCAAAAAAAATAGCAATTTATAGAGAAAAATCAAAAAAAAGGAACGATTATTGGCACAGCCGTGGACTTACCAATTGCTTTATTTACGCCGCGGCAGGCTGCCTTTTCTCCAATTTTCTATGCACTCTTTTCAGCAGATTGGCTGGTCACACCAATTTTTATCTGCACTTCACTCCGGTCAATGCGCGAGTGTGCTTCTCTTTCGCGGTACCGTATCGCCCAGTAAGTCGTGCCAATAGGAGCCGCGAAATTTAAAAATATTTAAACGAAACGGAGTGGTTATTGCCACAATCCTTTTTTTCCCAAAAAACATTAAAACGTAATATTTACATTAAATCATTTAATAATTAAAAGAAAAATCATCAAGATTAACCATTTCCGCCCACCAAAAAATATTAATAATTTTTTCTCATCAAAACAAAAATTTAAGCCTATTTTAGCCCCCAAAAAAAAAAAAATAAATAAAATAAAATATGTAGATATAAAAATTAGTTTATCCCAAAAAAAAAAGACACGAAACGAATACAATATTGGTAAATTAACTGTTTTTACTGAGTTGGTAAAGGACATATTTTTACGACTGGTCTTTGAAGAATACCTTGAGTAGTTTTTACTGTAACAACTCTAGTAACTCCATCAGAACCTGGATGAGTTTCCAAGATTCGACCGACACGCCACTTTATGGGTGGAGTTAATTCATTTTTTAACACCACCAGAACACCAGGTTTAATATCTGGAATAGATTTATGCCACTTATGACGCAAAGTAAGAGTATTTAAATACTCCTGATGCCACCGTTTCCAGAAACATTGTTGGAGGTGTATCAGAAGTTGCCATCGCGATAGTCTATTAATAGTTATATTAGTTAAATCCTCATCAGGAAGTACGGTGAGAGGCTCCAAACTAAGAAAGTGTCCCGGAGTTAAAGCGGTTAAGTCATTAGGATCTGAGCTAATGGGTATTAACGGACGCGAGTTTAATAGTGCTTCTATTTGAACAAACACCGTATTTAGCTCTTCGTAAGTCAATATCTGTTCACCTACAACTCGAATTAAATGACTTTTAACGCTCTTTATACCAGATTCCCATAAACCTCCAAAATGGGGAGCAGCAGGGGGATTAAAACTCCAGACAATCTGTTCTGTTTCTGCAACAGATTTCATAATTTGTTTTAAATATTTACTAGCCCCTAAAAAGTTGCTACCGCAATCACTGTAAAGATGACTACAGCGACCTCGACGAGAAATAAAGCGTCTTAATGCTGCTAAAAATGATTCAGTAGATAAGTCTGAACAAAGCTCTAAATGGACAGCCTTGGTGACACAACAAACAAAGAGGCACAAATAGGCCTTTAAGACTTTGGCTCCTCGTATTTTATTCATCGTAATATTAAAGGGGCCAGCCATGTCTAAGCCTACTTTAGAGAATGCCTTTACTTGACTGACACGAAAATGGGGAAGATTACCCATTTGAGGTGTAAGAGAACGGGGATTTACTCTAAAACATTTGTAACACGAGCCAACAACAGTGCGTATAGCTCTTTTTGGACTTAATATCCAATAATTTTGGAGCAATAAAAAGTGCAACGTTTGCAGACCACAATGCAAATGTTTTAGGTGAGTTTCTTCTATTATTAAGCTTGTCAAACGACTATTTCGGGGTAATAAGATAGGGTGTTTTTGATTAAATGGCAAAGATGAATTAGCCAAACGACCACCAACCCTTATAATTGATTCCTCATCCAAAAAGGGGTTTAATTTTCTTAGGGGTTTCGATACTGGCCGGCTAAATTGAAGATTTAAAATATCCTCAGAGAACGACTGGTTCTGAATATATTTAATTAGTGCCTTTAAACTTTTAGTAAAGTCGACAGGACTTAAAGCCCCAATTATTTTATTTTTTGGGTTTTTACAATTTGAGATAAAACGCATACACAGAGAAATAATTATTTGAATTCTTCGTAGTGAGGAATATCTCTGGAGAAGAAATTCAAACAAATCTGAAAATAAAAAATTAGAAAAAACAAATTGCTTCTCTTCTTCCTTGGTAATTAAAGCTGATTGAATGGAAGGTAAATTAATTTCTTGATCGGAACTTAACCAAGGAGGCCCCGCCCACCAAAGGGAATAGTGCAGTAAGTCCGAGGGCAAAAGGCCTCGGGAAGCACAGTCTGCTGGGTTCTCCTTGGAGGACACATAGTGCCAAAAAGCTGGGGAAATTTTTGACTGGATATGAGTAACCCTGTTGCTCACGAATGTCTTCCATCGATGAGGAGAACTTTTAATCCAGGTCAAACTTACCATGGAGTCGGACCAGGCAAAAACTTTATCAAACTGAAGTTTTCCAGAAAAAGTGTTAATAACCACACTTAATAAGTCTGCCAATAAAACGGCACTGCACAATTCCAACCGAGGAATAGAAATGCGCTTTAGAGGCGCAATCTTAGACTTCGCGCATACAAAAAATACCCTGACACTGTTTTCCTGAATAAAACGAAAATAAATGCAACATGCATAACCTCGTTCGCTGCTGTCGCAAAAACCATGCACTTCAGTGCGACAAAAATTATCCACCTTTAAACGCCTAGGAATTTTAAGGTCATTTAAGCAAGGTAATTCATTTTTAAATTGAGTCCACTGGTTAACAACGTTTTCAGAAGGAATCTCATCCCAGCCTAAGCCATCAGCCCATAAATGTTGCAACAAATTTTTACAAAAAAATGATACTGGGGACAAAAAACCTTGGGGGTCGAAGATACGAGCTAATTCTGAGAGAATGGACCTTTTTGTACATGGTCGATCAAAAGTTTTGCAAGAATAACTAAAACAATCGAAGGAAGGTAGCCACTTAAGGCCTAAAATTTTTATAGTGGTATCCTGACAGTCAAAGGATAGGGCATCCTGTTGACAGTCTTCCGGACTAATATTTTGTAACAGAGCACAATGGTTTGAAGCCCATTTTCGAAGTGTGAATCCACCCTGTTTTAAAAGATTAATCGATTCCACTTGTAGATTTAAGGCTTCCTCTACAGAATCGGCCCCTACAAGAACATCATCAACGTAGGTACAATTTCTTAAAACTTCACAGGCCTTAGGGAACCTAGAAGCTTCGTCTTTTGCCAACTGCAATAATGTGCGAATGGCTAAAAATGGCGCGGATGACACGCCATATGTTACTGTGTTAAGCCTAAATTCTTGTATCGGCTCTGATACAGAGAATCTCCAAAAAATTCTTTGATAGTCACGATGAGACTGAGAAACCAAAATTTGCCTATACATTTGTTTTATATCAGCCGTCCATACTACAGAATGTAGTCTAAAATTCAATAGAAGACAAAAAATATCTTGCTGAAGCTTTTCGCCTATAAACAAAGTATCATTAAGAGAATATTCGCCGCCCTCCTTAGCGCTAGCGTCAAAAACAACTCTGAGCTTTGTCGTGCTGCTATCAGGTTTTATTATACAATGATGTGGAATATAATAACCTTTGTCTGAGCAACCAAGAGGTTCAGTCACAGGTTCCATATGTCCACAGTCCAGATAGTCTTTCATAAATTGACAATACTCTTCGTTTAAAGCAGGGTTACGTAATAAACGTCCCTCTAAACTATTAAAACGTCGCAACGCTATATTTCTAGAATTATGAAAAATAGGTTCTGTATTGCGAAAAGGAAGTTTAACGATATAACGTCCAGACTGATTACGACAATGGGAATCAGCATAAATCCTTTCACATAATAAATCATCGGGAGACCTAACTGATTTGCTAGGAACCTCCTCTATATCCCAAAATTTTTTAATAATATTATCTAAATTTGTTTCTAAGGAGGTAAAAAATGTATTGATACCTTTTGACGGATTTTGACATCTAACTTTTCCCATTATGATCCAACCAAAAATTGTATTTATTGCGGTTGGCTCATCATTTTTACCCTTTATTATGCCATTTTTTAATATTGAAGGAAAAACATCAGCTCCCAGAAGCATACCTATAGGTCCAGGGCTATTAAAGTTTTTATCAGCTAGCTTGAGATTTGAAATGTGACCCCAATTTTCCATAGACACATTCTTGCTTGGAAGATGAACTGCAAGTTTTGGCAAAATGATACAGTCAATGACAAACGCCTGAGAAGGTTGATCAACAGGACCTATACGACATGCCATGGTTCCAGACGTTTTGGCTGACATTTCACCTAATCCATAAATGGGAATGGAGCTTCTCGAAAATGGTAAGCCTAAACGTCTTTGCCAATACTCAGTTATAAAACTGGATTGACTTCCGCTATCAATAAGAACACGAATGGTTTGACATTTGCCATGACAATCAGTAACTGCAATATTGGCAGTTGATAAAAGAACTGTATGATGAGTAATTGTATTAGTAAAAACGTTAACAACATCAGTTGACATTGAACCTGAGGTCTCTCCACCCAAATTTGCAGCAGTGGAAGGTTGGGGAGTTTGACCAGAGGAAGATTGAGTACCTTGAACAAGGGCACCAGGAGAAGAATTTTCAAAGTGCAACAAAGTGTGATGTTTACGCTTGCATTTATTGCAACTTAAATTTAATTTACAATTTCTTGACAAGTGTTTACCGCGAAGACAATTTACACATACATTGTGCTGCTTACAAAACGAATACCGATCAGAGGGAGATTTTTTAATAAAATCAGGACATTCTGCCAACAAATGTGGAGAATTGCATAAAAAACATTGTTTAGAAGGTTCAGCATAACCTATAAATGTATTAAGAGGTTTTAAAGAAGATTTAAAGGAAGGTTTGGGTATATATAGTCGAGGGTATAGTGCCTTTTGAGACCGTGAGTGCGGCCGAGTCCAAAGCCAAACATTGTTTATTTAAAAAACAAACTAGCTCTTTGTACGTAGGCAAATCAGTAGAAATATTGCCTGGGCTATATTGAAGTTCAAATCTTTTTACTGTATGTGCATCTAATTTTTTAATTAACATGTTAAATAAAATAAAATCCCATTCTGCAACATTAAAACCCAAATTTTCCAAAGCCGCTAAATTTTCAGTAAAAATATCCAATAAATTCCTTAACCCCTGAGGATGATCAGTGTTAAGTTTTGCAGCATTATTTATTTCTTGCCAGCAAAATGTGCTTTGCACCCGTTTGTTTTAATAACGAGAGCATAAAGCATCATAAGCAATTTTATAATTATTATTTGTAAGAGGTACGTGTTTAATGACAGACAAAGCCTCATTTAAAAGGGATGAGAGAAGGTACTGAAATTTCTCAATATCTGTTAAATCAGTACACGTATGCACCAATGCATTGAATAACCCAATAAACATTGGCCAGTCTTTAAAATTACCACTAAAGGTAGGCAAAGCTATTTTTGGCAACTTTGCATTACTCTTTTGCATACTTGACGTTGCAGTAGTAGGAAAAGTGCCTACTTGTGCTGCTGGCTGAGAATTTGTGTTATTCACATGCATAGGTCGTACTACCGTGGCATAAATTGTTTTCACAGAATAAAAAACGTCATCAAATTCTTTCCGAATTTCTTCTTCCGCTTCCATATCGCTATCATCCGCGCTAGCCATATTTGAGATTATAGCACTGTGCTGTTTATTAAACTCATCACAAAGAGGTTTTAGATTTTCATATCTAATGGAAAATTTCAAAACATGATTAGGATCATCAGCTGCTAAAGTGGCAGCTTGATATAGCTCATTTAATCGTTTTAATGTGATGGCACGCTGTGCTTTTAATCTCATTAACTCTTTTTCGCGTTTGCTAGGCATTTTGAAACCGCTCAACCAAATATAAAATAAAATTCAATAAATTTTTCACTATTTATAAAAGACCTTATTTAATTAATTATAATACTAATTAATTAATAAAGTTCCTTTTGTTTTATTTTGTCGTACCGTTAAATAAATAACGCTCACTACTAAAACTCCACCTTTCTTAAACCAAAATCAAGACCAGTCATAAAAACAAGGTACGACGCGGGCAGATCGATCAACAATCTGATAAGAACGAAAATGGCAAAAAATCAACAATTTTAATTTACCAATATTTTCATTTTTATAAAATAAATTATTAAGATCCCACTTAATTAACTGTTTAAATTGTCTGCGACAACTCGCGCAACAATAACCACTATAATTATTATGTTAATTAGTTTTAAAAAAATTAATTATTCGGGTCGTATGGACCAAATGAAAATGCCAAAATGGGCAAGTGGACTGTATATCCAAAAAAAATAGCAATTTATAGAGAAAAATCAAAAAAAAGGAACGATTATTGGCACAGCCGTGGACTTACCAATTGCTTTATTTACGCCGCGGCAGGCTGCCTTTTCTCCAATTTTCTATGCACTCTTTTCAGCAGATTGGCTGGTCACACCAATTTTTATCTGCACTTCACTCCGGTCAATGCGCGAGTGTGCTTCTCTTTCGCGGTACCGTATCGCCCAGTAAGTCGTGCCAATAGGAGCCGCGAAATTTAAAAATATTTAAACGAAACGGAGTGGTTATTGCCACAATCCTTTTTTTCCCAAAAAACATTAAAACGTAATATTTACATTAAATCATTTAATAATTAAAAGAAAAATCATCAAGATTAACCACTCCCTGTTTCTAGGTTCTCGAAAGAAATTTGCTCTGCCCAAAGCAAACTGTGCGCCCTGTCCACCAGTGTCATAAAGTGTTTATTTTCTCCCTGTTTCTAGGTTTTCGAAAGAAATTTGCTTTTCTCAAAGCAAACTGTGCGCCCCCCCCCCCCCCCCCCCCCCCCAACACGTGCAGCCCGTTGTGATAAATCGGTGTATTAGGAAGGGAGATGGGAGACGTCAGGGGCAGAGCCCAATAAAAGACCCATTCTACTTCAACCTAAAATTACGTCTATTGTTCTGTTCAAAAGAGTACATTTTACACAAGCCAATTGGTGCTGATACATTAAAAGTAAATCGAATTGTTTTGCTTAGTTATAACAATAAAATATTTATTTATTTATTTATCCTTTATTGTTAAGAAGACTCTTACAAGCATTAACAATGTCTTAAATATAAATCTATATAGTTAGTATAAAAATTGGTTATCAAATTTAAAAACATTCAGTAGCACAAAAGTATAGTAACAAAATCTATAAACAAACTTACACGAGACAAAATTTAAAATATTATTGGTGGACACCCCAATGTAGAAGTACAAATATTAACCACCAAGATATTCATTAATAGTATAGAATGAGTGTTCAAGAAGATAGCACCTAAGAGACTTTTTAAAAGTACGAAAAGAGGGTTCTGATTTAATATTATTTGGGAGTTTATTAAAAATATAACTACTAAAGCAATGCGGACTTTTCTTGTAGGTGGATAGTTTATAGTTAGTAATTAGAATGTCTTCATTTTGTCTTGTCTCATAGTTATGAACATTAGAAACAGGTGGAAAGTCTGATAAATGTTTCTTAACGTAGATAGCCGATTCCATGATCAAAATAGAAGGTAAAGTTAGTATTTTATTATTTTTAAAAGTTGGTCTACATGTTTCTAACGGTTTTAGGGAAAATACCTTTCTTATAATTCTCTTTTGCAAGACGAAAATTCTGTTTAGGTCAGTGGCCTGACCCCAACATAAAACCATATACTTCAGGTGGCAGTAAACCAGGGCATAGTAAACATTTAAAAGCTGTTTTCTTGACAGAATATTTTTTAAGTTAATGATGGCAAAGTATGCAGATTTTAATTTACTGGCTACATGCTCGATATGAGCGTGCCATGTCAGTTGGCTATCAACATGCAAACCCAGAAACTTAGCCTCTGTCGCTCTCGCAATCTCCACTCCATCCATCTCAAGAACAAAGTCCGGAATAATTCGTCGTTTATAAAAAACTATATACTGTGTTTTGTTTTCATTAACCATCAATCCATTCATAGAACACCAGTATTTAAATTTATTGAGGATTTGATTCGCGCGTTGTATAAGAATATCAAGCAACGTCCCAGATATCACTATGGAAGTGTCATCGGCGTAAAGAATCACTTCAGCATTCTCGCCTAACTCAAGGTAGTTGACCAGGTCATTGATAAATAACAGAAAAAGTAATGGTGAAAGAACGCTACCTTGAGGAACTCCGTAATTTTGTGATTTATAATTAGAAAGAAGTGTACCTATTTTTACGCGAATTTTTCTGCCAGTTAAAAACGATTCCAGAAGTTTGTTTACGTTTCCTCTAAAGCCCATAGCGAACAGTTTTTTAGTTAATAGTTTACTATCGATACAGTCGAATGCCCGGGTTAAGTCAAAAAGAAGGGCTATTGTATAATGACTTTGATCAATTGATTTGTAAATAAACTGAATAAAAGCTACAGCTGCTGTTGTAGTAGATTTATTATTTGTAAAGCCATGCTGATTTCTAGATAATAAATTGTTCCGATTTAAAAATGATTGAAAGCGCAAAGTAAGTATCTTTTCAAACAGTTTTGAGAAAGACATAAGACTTGTCACTGGTCGATAATTTTCAATAAGTTGCACATCACCTTTTTTATGAAATGGTATAATTTCGCCGCACTTCAGTTTATCAGGAAAAGTGCCTTTGCTTATAAATAAGTTAAAAAGATAACACAGTGGGTGCTTTAAAAAATCCCAAATATAGATAACAGCATGGAGGGGAAGATCTTCGTTGTTACAACATGCCTTTTTATTTTTTAATAATTTTAGGGCTCTGTAGATCTCCTCCAGACCGAGTTCGGGCATATACAGAGAGCTAATACATTCTATAATAGTTGACGAATCGTGTTGAATACCCGGAAGGTTTTGAAGCTTGTTTTCGATATCGGAAGAGTAGTAATTGCAAAAGGCATTAGCAATCTCAAATGGCTGCATAAAAGTAGCGTTACCAGTCTGTATAACAGAAGGTATCTTATTCGTCTTTATTTTACCTAAGTTTGTATTAACTGTTTGCCAGATGGCTCTGGACGTGTTAGCAGAGTTAATTATTTTATTTTGAAAAAACTTTTGTTTTGTTGTTTCTATTTTTAGTTTGAAGATCTTTCTCGCTTCCTTGTAAAGATCATTAAGTTCTTTAGAGTTAGTATTTTTAGTTAGCCAAAATATGTTTTTAAGTTCTTCACTTTCCTTTACAATATCAGGATTTATCCACTTACCTGTGTTTTGTGCAGTTACAATAGTTTTAGAAATAGGGCATGTGAGGTCAAGTAAATACAATAAGCTATCATGAAAGTAGTTCCATGCTCTATTCGTGTCCTCGATGGCGTAGAGATCCGAGAAATCATTTGTGGAGAGAAAGTGTCTTAGATTAAACAAGTTGTCATCATGGAAATGTCTCCTGTAAACAACCAGTTTTTTCGTCTCTTTGTCGGTCTGTCTGGTAACGTTTTTCATCAAGATAATTTGACCTAAGTGGTCGGCGATATTAAGTTCTAAATTTTTTGCTTTAAATAGATTAGGGTTATTAGTGACAACATAGTCTACAGCTGTAGGTGAGTAGCCGCAGACTATTCGAGTAGGCTCAAGTGGAAGAATTGATTTCAATGCAAAGCTATCCAGCAAATCAAGTAATTGGGTCTTAAACATGGAATCCACCAAATAGTTAACATTTAAGTCTCCACATACAATTATATTTTCGTATTTTTTGTTTAAGAAGCTAAGAAATTCATTAAAAAGTTCTATAAAATTGGTGAAGTCAGTGATAGAGTTATATGTACAAGACCTGTATACTGTAATTAGTGCTATCTTCTTATCACACATTCTAAACTCAATGGCAGCACACTCAAAGTAAAAACTTTTTGTAAAGTTTTTGGTAGGAATTTTTTTAAAGTCTGTATAGCAGTTTTTAATAAAAATAGCAACTCCTCCGTGTAAACGGTCGGTTCTACAAAATTCCGCCACAAGCCTATAGTTTGCCAGGGGAAACAATGAAATCCGATCTATTCCCATCCAATGTTCAGTAACACAAAAAATGTCCGGTGATTCCTTAGCAAGCATTACTTCAACTTCATTCAACTTGGCAGCGAGGCATTGTACATTTACATGTATAAGCAGAAAAGGCAGATCAGGATCGTCTCCCAAAGTTTCCTCGTCTGGTGAAGGTTCGCGGCGATGCCACTCTGTTGTTTGAATGGTATTGTGTTGAGCCACGAAAAAAATTGAATTTTTTAACTATAATTCCATTCGGCCAGTTACTTTGGTTGAGCAATTGATTTTCCAGAGATGGGTCGGTATCGATCTTGAAACTGACATATTCTTCTGATTTGACCTTTTGTTGCTCAAGTTTATAGGTATATGATTCTCCAAAGGTAGTTTTAAGATATTGCAGAAGAAGCACTGATATTTAATCAGAATTTATCAAAAAACTATGGAAAGTTTAAACAAAGGTTCGAAATGTATTTGTTAGCCATGGGGCTTCAGGACAAAACCCAGGAGAGAAAAGTTGCTTTGTTTTTAACAAGTGCTGCTGAAGAAGCACTAGATGTACTTAACACGTTTAATCTAACAGAAGTGGAAAAGAAAGATTATAAGAAGGTTGAGCAAAAGTTTGACAAATATTGCAAACCTAAAAGTAATGTTATATACGAACGTTTCAAGTTTTTCTCACGTTCACAAGGAGAAGGAGAAAGCTTTGATAATTTTTTAAAAGATCTAAAAATGTTGGCAAAAAACTGTGAGTTTGATACACAAGAGGAATCACTTGTACGTGATAGAGTTGTATTAGGTATACGAGATAGTATGCTGCAAGAAAGATTGTTAAGTAAAACAAGTCTAACCCTAGAAAATGCGGAACAGTTGTGTAGGTATGTTGAAGCAACAAAACTACCAGCAAGGGGGCTTCAAGGACAAGAAGTTGACGCTGTAAAATTCGCTAGTAGGAGTAGCAATGAGTTTAAAAAATGGGAGACTAAAAGAAATACCAGCCGAGATAATGGACAGGAAAATATGTACAATTGTTTTAAATGTGGACGTAAACACGTGAGGGGACAATGTTTTGCCTTTGGAAAAAAATGTAATAATTGTGGAGAGTTAGGACATTTTACAGTTGGGTGTCAAAGAAAAGGTCAAAGTCATTAGGGAATTATTGGAAACGCTATAAGGTAAAGGCCTTATTATGGTCGTTCGTATGGGCCATAGAGACATTCGAACCCTATAAGTCTCCAGGGCCGGATGGAATCTATCCCATTCTCCTGCAAGAAGGACTCGAATACTTACTACCACACCTAAGCAGAATCTACCGAGCTTGCATAGCCATGGGCTATGTTCCAGAGGCATGGAGAACAGCAAATGTCACCTTCATCCCTAAGCCCGGACGTGCAACATACACCGAAGCCAAGGCATATCGACCCATAAGTCTCTCCTCATTTTTACTAAAAGCGCTAGAGAAACTTATAGACAGGCATATTAGAGACGGGGCGCTTATGAAGGAACCCCTTCACGAACATTAACATGCTTATCAACCAGGCAAATCTTGTGAAACTGCCTTACACAACCCAATAACAAGGGTCGAAACAGCGCTATATCACAAAGAAATTGCCCTAGGCGTTTTCATTGACATACAGGGGGCTTTCGACAACGCCTCCTGTTTCGCAATGATGTCTGAAGCAAAAAGACATGGAGTCGACGATACCACACGAAGATGGATCCACAACATGCTTCAATACCGGCAAATCAAAACTAGCCTACATGGGGATACTATAAAGACCGATGTAACGCAAGGTTGTCCGCAGGGAGGGGTATTGTCACCTCTTCTATGGAACTTGGTGGTAGATGAGTTACTAGCATGTCTTAATGCAGAGGGCTTCTACGCCCAAGGCTATGCAGACGATGTGGTAATACTCATCATCGGTACACATGCCACTATATTAGCAGAGCTTATGCAAAGAGCACTAAACATCGTGCAACGCTGGTGTGAGAAGGTAAACCTCAAAGTCAACGCTACTAAGACTGCAACATTGCCATTCACCAAACGAAGACAGGCAGGGAACTATAACAACCTAAAAATCTTTGGTGAACAGATAAAAACAGTCAGCGAAGTCAAATATCTAGGACTAACCCTGGATTCGAAACTAACATGGAACCGACATATCAACAATAACCTAAACAAGGCAAAAATGTGTCTAATGAGATGCAGAAGACTGTTTGGGAAAACCTGGGGACTCAAACCGCAGATGGTGCTGTGGTTATACGTCACAGTCATCAGACCCCTGATGACATATGGGTCTGTAGTTTGGTGGACAAAAACACAGCAAATCACGACAGCCACAAAACTCAACAGTGTACAGAGGCTGACCTGCTTGTGTATCACCAGTGCAGTGAGAAGCACCCCCACCGCAGCAATGGAAGTTATACTAGGACTAACACCACTAGATATACACATCAAAATGGAGGCCAACTGTAGCGCTTCTAGGATGAAAGCAAATGGGGAATGGAAACAACGCCCCGAGAAAATAGGGCACACAAGAGCCACGGACCTTATCAACGACGAGCTCTTGGAGATGCAAACCGATCGCATGAAAGCGAGATATAACTTTACAAAACCATTTAATGTCAGGTGCGACCCTGATATGTGGTCCAAAGGAAGATCTCCGTAACTAGACAATGGCCTAGTTTGGTACACTGATGGATCGAAAACGGCCAACGGAGTAGGCGCAGGTGTATTTGGGGAAAGACCCAGAATGGAAATCAGCATCCCTCTGGGAAACTACGCCACAGTATACCAAGCTGAAGTGCATGCGATACAAGCATGCGTACAAAAGAATCTCGAAAGGGGCTACCACGACCAAAAGATACATATCCTGTCGGACAGCCAAGCTGCCCTAAAGGCTCTGAACTCCTTCCGATTTACATCAAAAATCACAATGGAGTGCCTTAACGACCTAAAAGACCTGGCAGCCAGAAACAACAGGGTTGAACTCCTATGGGTTCCTGGCCATTCCGGGATAAAAGGCAACGAAAAAGCAGATGAACTGGCAAGAACCGAATCTGCTCAAAATTTCAGGGGCCCAGAACCCGCCCTTGGAATATCAAAAAAGGCAACCACAACAACATAAGACAGATGGGTACAAAAACAACATCTATCTCGATGGAATGGTACCACGGGCCGTCATCGATAGGCCCTCGAAGAAGCTATCAGTTGGAATGCTGCTCTTGACGCGTACCCAGCTAAAGCAAGTGACCGGCCTACTAACAGGCCATTGTCACTTAAGAAAGCACCTTCAATGAATGGGAGTCTATAATGGACCCATTGAATGTAGACTTTGCGGCGAAGAGGATGAAACCGCCTCCCATATCATATACAGCTGCGAAGCGCTAAACCGTAAAAGATTCAAAATCTTCGGAAACATTCGACGTGGCGATAACCTCCCGCACGACAAACTTGGAAGAAAACTACTGGACCTCATAGAAGGAACAAATCTTTTCTAACAAGACTGGGGCGCACAATAAGCCAGAAGGCTGCAGTGAAAGAAGCTTGGGCCACACGTCGAACCCGACGCCCGCCTTTAACCCAAGGTCTCTAAAGGGTAGGTTGCCTGGTAACTCTATGGCCGAAGCGACGTGAGCGGGGTGTCTACGTCATCGAGACGACAAAATTGATTTGTTTACATGGTGTACATAGCGGTTTTCACTGAATTATTGCTTTTGTAGTGTTATTTTGTTATTTAGGTGGTTAAATTTTAAACAATTGTGAAGTGTGGATATATTTTTGCGAACTCACAATATTATTTTGTGAGAAAACTATCACAAATTGTAAATTTTCAGCGATTTTCATTGTGCGAATTTCAAGGTTAGTTTATTAAACTTGATTCTTCTCTATGTTCTAATTTTAAAACAAATTATTGTTTGAATATTTATTTAGATATGAGTGGTGGCAATATTTGTAGCATAGCTAGATGTAACAGTAATTCAAAGAAGAAGCCAGATCCAGGCGAAAAAAGATCATGTTTTTTACATTCCCAAAAAACCCCATCGTTTCAAAAGAATGGGAACGAAAATGTTGCTGAAAGGATAATTGGACGCCCAAAAATAAGAGGATATATGCAGCAAGCATTTTCTATTTACTGACTACAAAGATGAACTGCAAGCTCGCTTAATGAATTTCCAACCAATGGTTTTAAACAAAGATGGTAAGTGAAAAAGAGTAAATAAATAGGCAGTTCTCTATTAATAAAGTGACAACCAAGCCCAAAGTAAATAAACTTATATTATTCAGGGGTGAAAGATTAAAAAGTAAGGGTTGAGTTAATGTATTTATAACAATAATAATATTAATATTTGTGAGGGCTCTTGAAGTATCATCTAATGATAATCATAATAATTATTATTATTAAGACAGAAGTTTGTAGGTTTAGTGAACCCTTATTTTATTTATTTTTTATAGCTGTCCCGACATTATTTTTAGCTTTGATAGAAAATAAAGATACCTACTGTGTTATCGAAAAGAGCTTGTCGGATAAATCGAAAAGAAAACAAAGCAACTGTGGAAGGTTTATTACAGTTGGAAACAGAAAAGCTAAAAGCCATTGATAACATTTCCATGGATATTTCGGAGGTTACATCAACAAGCAAAAAAACAGATTATGATATTATTTGGGAAAGAAAATTTTCATTATTGAGACAAGAAAATGAGAAGCTCAAAAAAAAATTGCAGATCATGAAAATAAAGAAACGATTTTAAAACAAAGTGGCTCCAACTTAGATGAACAAGATGTTTTGTCTCCAAACCAAGTGGACATTGCCTTAAAAATTAAATCTAAAGCTCGCTAGACACAGGATGAACTCTTAAAAGCTTACGTTAAAATATTTTGGTAAACGGTCATATACCTATATTTAAGACAAACTTTGCATTATCCGCTGCCTGGAATATCCACTTTACAACAGTGGGCTGCAAATTAATATCAATTTAAGAAATGGAATTATAGATGATATTTTGCACATTATGGGAATAGCAAAAACATTAATAAAAGTGTTAATAGACATTAACCCTAATCGTTATTGAACTTCTTAGGTAATGAATGGGAAACCTATATTATTTTGTGACATCATTTCATTTTATTCCCCATTGTAAAGTATAATTTGAAATAAAGAAATTATTATTGTTATTATTTCCCACAATTCCCAATATTTTTTAATAATAGATAAAACATGGTTTTCCAAAATATAATATTTAACATTATATGCAAAATTTTAAATGCTTTTAGCACTTACCTACCTATTAGTAATACAATACTGTCTATTTTCTGATAGGCCTAATTAATAATCAGAATATTCATAATAGAGTAAAAGTGCCTGTTCTTCCACCCAAGCCATAATTAGGAAAATATATAAGAAATATTCCTTTCTTAAGGGCTAAAATCATTTAAAGTTTGTCAAAAAATGATATTTAAACAAAAGCAATTGAATTTACATATCAAAACCACAGGAATTCTGTGTGAAAACTATTTAATTGCCATTCTTTATATGCTGACCATGAGAATATTTTAAATGTGTCGTCTGGATGACGTATTCCCGCGCATGAAATGCGAACATCTGATTGGCCCAAAGTTACCAGGCAACCTATAGTATAGAGACCTTGCCTTTAACCAACCAACCAACCAACCAACCATGGTCGTTCTTAAAATGACAGCTAAGCATGCGCACTAAAAAATATTTAATATGGGAACCATAATAAAATACTGCCTTCCCCTATTTACGACTAGTTACCGTAAGTAAATAACGTTTCCTTATTTCCCTTATTCGGCAAACCGAACCTCTAAAAAAAAGATTGTTGCATTATAACAGATTAAGGTTGACGATTTGGCCTTTATAAGATTTTGAGAATTTCTGGGACAAAATCCTTTATCAAATCCTGAAGGATGGGAGGTCATTAGACCATAGGTTAAAAATAACTCTGTCGTAAACAGGAAAGCGTTCCAGCAATGTTGATGAATGTGAAAACGAATTTGTTGTTAATAGCCTTGAGATCAGTAGTATTCAAACACAAAGTTGTGTTGGTCAAGAAAAGGAATGGTATGAGTTAATTGTAATAAATAATGAGTTTATAAAGGTAAAATTGGATTCTGGGGCTCAATGTAATGTTTTACCATTAGATTATGTAAAAATGTTAAGAAAATAATTTTGGATAAAACAAACAGGTCAGTCAATAGTTACATATGGTAACCATGGGTTAAATGTTGTTGGTACCATTGTGTTAAAATGTTTCGTTAGAGGCAAAGAGTACTCAATATAATTTATTGTAGTTCAAAATAAAGGTAAACCTCTTTTCGGTATAAATACATGTAAACATTTAGATTTGGTAAGAAGAGTTGTAGCACAGATAGAAATTAAGAATGATAATAACAAACAAAAATTTATTAGTAATAATAAGGATGTGTTTGAAGGAACAGGAAAAGTTCCTTATAATTATAAAATTGTGTTAAAACCCAATTATAATCCAGTTGTTAGTAATTGTAGGCGTTTTCCAGACAAGGTCAAAGAAAAGTTAGGGGTTACTCTAGATAGCCTAGTAAAGCGTGATAGTATTGAAAAAACGGAAGGTCCATCAGAATGGGTCAATAATATTGTGTGTGTGGAAAAACAGGAGGGGACATTGAGGTTATGTCTGGATCCTTTGTATCTTAATAAAGAGATTTGCTTAGACAGGCATCCTATTCCGACGAGTGAGGAGATTGGAAGAAAGTTGCAAGGTAAGAGTGTTTTCTCTGTTGTTGAAATGAAAGAAGGGTTTTATCATATCGGTCTTGACAAGGAAAGTAGAAAGATTTGTACATTTATAACACCATTTGAAAAGTATAGATTTAAACGACTTCCATTTGGGTTGGCCTCGAGCCCAGAAGTTTTTCAACGAATGAATGAGCGTATATTCGGTGATTTAAGTGTGCAAATCTACTTTGATGACATAATAATAGCGGGTGCAACAGAAGAAGAGCATGACAATATAATGAATAGTGTAATAGAAAGAGCGAGAAAGTATAATATTAAATTCAATGAAGGTAAATTACAATATAAAGTGAAAGAAGTAAAGTATTTGGGACAGGTGTATTCTGAAAAAGGTGTGAGACCAGATAGTAGTTATATAGAAGCAATATTAGGGTTAGAAGTTCCGAAAGATAAGAAAGAGTTATTAAGAGTTCTCGGAATGGCTAATTATATAATCAAATATATTCCAAGTTTGTCCAATATAGTACAACCATTGAGAAGTTTAATAAGAAATAATAATGAGTATGTCTGGGAAAATGAACATAGTGCAGCTTTTGAAAGGTTAAAAAATGTAATAACATATCGCGTGTTCGCGCGATATGTAATAAGCAATTTGCCGGTTCTTAAAATCTTTGATAGTAAATTGCCTATTGTAATACAGGCCGATGCGAGCCAAAGTGGCGTAGGGGGTTGCCTGTTACAGAATGGACAACCTATTGCATTTTGCTCTAGAAGTTTGACAGTGAGTGAATGTAAGTTTGCTCAGATAGAAAAGGAATATTTGGCGTTATGTTTTTGTTTGCTAAAATTCCATCAGTTTGTATATATGGTCACAATAAGATGTTAGTACAGTCAGATCATAAACCATTGGTTAAAATTCAGGAAAAATATATTAGTAAGATTAGTTCAAGGTTGCAAAGAATGAGGTTAAAGGTTCTAAAATATAATTTTAAAATCGAATACTTACCAGGTAATCAAATATATATAGCAGACCTGTTAAGTAGATCATTTTTAAAAAATGCTGGTAAAGAATATGTAAACTTCTCGGAAGTTGTACATTGCATTGAGGTAGATTTACCCGTTACTTCTAAACGGTTGCAGGATATCAAAGAAAAAACTGACTAAGATGAAGATTTTAGACAAATTAAAGGATATTGTTTTAATGGCTGGACAGAAAAAAGGTTTATTGATTCGAGCGAGGTAAAGCAATTTTTTAAAATAAAAGATGATTTAGTTGTGAAGGACGGGATTATATTTTTTGATAGTCGTATTTGTGTTCCAAAAACTCTTAGATTGCATATGTTAAATCAGTTGCATAAAACGCATTTAGGAATTGAGAAAACAAAGGCTCGGGCAAGAAAGCTTTTTTATTGGCCAGGAATGTCAGTAGCTATAGAAGAATTTATCAGAAAATGTAGGACATGCGACCTATACAGTAGAAATTGTGTTAAAGAACCACTTGTTTGTCATGAAGTACCTAAGCTTCCTTTTGAAATTGTGGCGTCAGATATTTTAGATTTTGGAGGTAATTCGTATATAGTTGTAATCGACTATTATAGTAATTGGATTGAGCTAATAAAAATAGAAAAGAAATCGATGGATTGTATTTTAGGATATCTTAAAGGTATTTTCGCGGTACATGGATTACCTAGAAAGTTTATATCTGATAATGAGCCTTACAATAGTCACTTGTTTAAAAACTTTTGTAAACAATATAATATAGAATTTGTGTCATCAAGCCCAAGATACTCTAAAAGTAATGGGTTAGCTGAAAAAGCAGTGGATATATCTAAACAAATGCTAAGAAAGTGTAACAGTGAAAACGATCTTTTCTATTTCTTGTTAGAATATAGAACCACCCAGTTGTGTGGTCTAAATGTCTCACCTTCCGAACTTTTAAATAGTAGAATTCTAAGAACAAATTTACCAATAGATAATTCTTTATTAAAACCAAAAGTTGTTAAAATCTATGAAAAAAAAAGTTTATAAGCAAAGTGTGACCAAGGATCATTATGATAGAACTGCACAAAGTAGAGATAATTTTGAGAAAAATGATGATGTGTTAATAAAAGTAAGAACGGAAGATAAGTCTTGGGTTCCCAGGAAAAAAGTAAAAGCATATTCTACGCCAAGGTCATATATTGTAAAAGACCAAGAAGGTCGTATCTTAAGACGAAATTCTTCGTTTTTTAAGACAACAAAAAATGAAAGCGTAATTAATCCAGAGTGTGACTTAGATATTGACCTAAAGTCTAATGATAACAGTAGTGGCTGTAGTGTTAAAGAAAGTTGTGAAAACGTGTTTAATAAAAGTGTCTTACCTGAACATGCAAGTACAAGGTCAGGCAGTGTCACCAAAAAGCCGTCACATTTTAAATACTATTATACTTATTAAGATTTGTAGGGATGTTCTATTTATAAAAGAGAGGATGTTGCATATAGTCCCTAATTACGATAGGTCTCTAATCTGTAGTGCCAACCTTAGTGTTTTTAGGTTGTTGTTGTTGGCACTAGAAAAATGACAGCATTCATTATTGATACATAAAGAATAAAAGTTGTTAATTTAATAAGTGGCTTTTATTTGATACATCTTGAAACTAAGCGGATGTAACAGTACCCTGGCCCATAAGGCCCTCTTTTTCTAATCCCCCCCCCCCCCCCAGCATACCCATGACTTTCAGGCGACTCACGGCATGAAAGAGAACAAAACGTTGAAAATCAAGAGATACAACTTCGAGCCCGATACTTGAAAACTAATGAGCTCCTGAAGAAAAATGCATCCCTAACCAGGAGCATCCAGACCTCAGTGCCCAACTGCCCACTAAATACTAATCTTATGACCCTAACATCAGAATTTAGGGCCTCATTGACACCACCCACCCTGCAATTCACCCCACCATCAACCCCCCCCCCCCCCCGAAAAGAGCCCCCAACCCCCAAATCAAAAATGTTTCAGATTCCGATGCTGAAATGGATACGGAATCCATAGACAACAATCTCAACAATGTCAAGCGCGCTCCCAGAGCTCATCCGTAATGCTCCAAAAACGAGCAATTCAGCGCTGAAAGCGCACTTAGACAAACTAGACCCGACATTAGTCGGTCCAACAAAAACTGCCCCCCAAGGTCAACCCAAGAGATCCTCGAACCCCCACTACTACTCCCCCCCCCCCCAAACCCTAAGGGATACAGTGCCAATCGTAATCAGATCGACAGAGCACTGGATCCCTCTGTCAAAAAAGTTCAAAGAACAAAACTTGGCGATTTCAACTCGCCTTGAAATTCAAATTACCTACTCCTCGGATGACCACCGAGGCATCACCAAGATGCTCGACTTACACAAAATCGAGTATCACACATAACTCACTAAGTCCAGAAGACAATTCACTCTGGCGCGCCAAAAAGATTTTCACAAAAAAAAAATAATGCGGCCCAAGTGCCCCCTCTGCAAGGCGCAGGCGGAATGGTTTACTCGGACGAGGAGAAGGCACACGCCTTCGCCGAGTCACTTGAAGACCAATTTCGCCTGAACACCTCAGTCGATGACGGCAACGACTGGGAAGACCGTGTAGAGAGACTTGCCTCAATAATCCTCAGAATACCCCCCACTAATTCTAAGGAAGTAAAAGCACTAATCCATATCTCAAAACCCAAAAAAGCCATTGGTAAGGACGCAGCACGCAACCACGTTAATCCCGACACGTGGCAAACAGCGATTGTCATACTGATTGCGAAACCTAGACAAAACCACACTTTCCCCCAAAACTGGAGACCCATAAGCCTCATCTCCTCCATAGCAAAAATCGAAGAAAATTTTTTTCTATCCAGTCTATCGGATATTCTTAACGAACTCCACACAATTCCAGATGAGCAATTTGGCTTTCGTCAAGGTCACTCCTGTCACTGGTCGACATTGCAATTAAAACCTTATTGGAGTTCTGTATATTAACCGATGGACTGCAGCACCGTGCCTCCACAGACATGGTCGCTCTGGACATCTCAAAAGCATTCGATAAAGTTTGGCACGATCGCCTTGCATACAAACTCCATTATGTTTATAATATAAACATAAACCTTATAGAATTCATTCTCACATTCCAAACCCGTGTAAACGGTATTTTGTCAGACGTGCGCGACATTGAAGCGAGTGTTCCCCCATGGCCCCAGTTGCATACATCCTCTGTAAACTGCGGACATGCCAAAAGTCGAGCTTTACATTTTTGCTGACGATACGACCATGACGTGACCTTGCACACATCCAAAGATGTTTACAATTTCAGCTTAACATGCTTATTGAATATTTTCAAAAATGGAAAATAAAAGAGAGAGAAAGAGAACCATCAACATCAATATACCCGCCAACCTTAACCTAGTTAACATCGAATTACCATGGAGTAACATCCTAAAATACCTCGGTGTCAGTGGCGGCTCGTGCTCTATGTATACGGATAGGCGACGGGTACGATAGAGGCGGAAGCAGGCGAAAAAAAGTTTGGACCACGCCCAAATTTGGTCAATAATTTAATGTTAATATTAATACTTTATTATCACTTATAAAAGAAAAAAATTGCCGCAATAATAATTAATATAATTTTTTTGAACCTTTTATTATTATTATTATTAGGTATTGAAGCAATGAATAATTTAAAAAAACCCAAAAGCCACCTTAAAACTTTTAAAATGTACGAATAATTTTTCTCTTATCTATTGAAGTGCCCTAGCTAGATAACTCTTTTAAGTTATCGTACCCGCTTCTACTCAATGGATTTTGATTTTGTCCAATGTTGTTTTTAGAGAAAAGCACGCATGCCCAACAAAAAAGTTTATTTTTGACTTCACTTTCAGTAAGCCATTGGTATTTTTGGTACCAATTTACATTAAATAATCTGTTCGAACCTTTCCCGCTAGTATTTATTAATGAAGACATTTTTGGCGTTGGACGGCCATTGTTTTTATAATAATTTGTTCATCATGCAGAAGTGATGAAAAGTTCTTATATAAAAGGTCACTAACAATATCTTTAGTCTTGGTAATACTTACAATTTGAGCTGCACTTGAAACGTTTTCTTCCATTTTTTTAATACGTACGATACCAGTTTACCTTTACTTTATAGACAATTTTTAAGCCGGCAAAAAATATGTTAAAAAGCACGCACAAGACACAAAAACTAAATTACTTAGGCACTTCACCGCTTTTACACTAAGGAAAATAATAAAAACTGATCACTTATTTTAACCGAAAGTTAAAAGCTGTTACGAGCGATTAAGGATTGAGCCCTAATCACGAAATCCACGTACAAAAAAGTAAAATTAGCAAAAATCACTAATCGATTTACCCACTCTGTCATTATTATACAACCGGAAACTCAACATCATGAAACGAACCTTGTGCACAGAGCCAAGAAAGCAGACTGGAAAACTGCAGTTACAACAGTCAGCTATGAAAGAATCAAATGGGCCATAGAGACATTCGAACCCTATAAGTCTCCAGGGCCGGATGGAATCTATCCCATTCTCCTGCAAGAAGGACTCGAATACTTACTACCACACCTAAGCAGAATCTACCGAGCTTGCATAGCCATGGGCTATGTTCCAGAGGCATGGAGAACAGCAAATGTCACCTTCATCCCTAAGCCCGGACGTGCAACATACACCGAAGCCAAGGCATATCGACCCATAAGTCTCTCCTCATTTTTACTAAAAGCGCTAGAGAAACTTATAGACAGGCATATTAGAGACGGGGCGCTCATGAAGGAACCCCTTCACGAACATCAACATGCTTATCAACCAGGCAAATCTTGTGAAACTGCCTTACACAACCTAATAACAAGGGTCGAAACAGCGCTATATCACAAAGAAATTGCCCTAGGCGTTTTCATTGACATACAGGGGGCTTTCGACAACGCCTCCTGTTTCGCAATGATGTCTGCCGCAAAAAGACATGGAGTCGACGATACCACACGAAGATGGATCCACAACATGCTTCAATACCGGCAAATCAAAACAAGCCTACATGGGGATACTATAAAGGCCGATGTAACGCAAGGTTGTCCGCAGGGAGGGGTATTGTCACCTCTTCTATGGAACTTGGTGGTAGATGAGTTACTAGCATGTCTTAACGCAGAGGGCTTCTACGCCCAAGGCTATGCAGACGATGTGGTAATACTCATCATCGGTACACATGCCACTATATTAGCAGAGCTTATGCAAAGAGCACTAAACATAGTGCAACGCTGGTGTGAGAAGGTAAACCTCAAAGTCAACGCTGCTAAGACTGCAACATTGCCATTCACCAAACGAAGACAGGCAGGGAACTATAACAACCTAAAAATCTTTGGTGAACAGATAAAAACAGTCAGCGAAGTCAAATATCTAGGACTAACCCTGGATTCGAAACTGACATGGAACCGACATATCAACAATAACCTAAACAAGGCAAAAATGTGTCTAATGAGATGCAGAAGACTGTTTGGGAAAACCTGGGGACTCAAACCGCAGATGGTGCTGTGGTTATACGTCACAGTCATCAGACCCCTGATGACATATGGGTCTGTAGTTTGGTGGACAAAAACACAGCAAATCACGACAGCCACAAAACTCAACAGTGTACAGAGGCTGGCCTGCTTGTGTATCACCGGTGCAATGAGAAGCACCCCCACCGCAGCAATGGAAGTTATACTAGGACTAACACCACTAGATATACACATCAAAATGGAGGCCAACTGCAGCGCTTCTAGGATGAAAGCAAATGGGGAATGGAAACAACGCCCCGAGAAAATAGGGCACACAAGAGCCACGGACCTTATCAACGACGAGCTCTTGGAGATGCAAACCGATCGCATGAAAGCGAGATATAACTTTACAAAACCATTTAATGTCAGGTGCGACCCTGATATGTGGTCCAAAGGAAGATCTCCGTCACTAGACAATGGCCTAGTTTGGTACACTGATGGATCGAAAACGGCCAACGGAGTAGGCGCAGGTGTATTTGGGGAAAGACCCAGAATGGAAATCAGCATCCCTCTGGGAAACTACGCCACAGTATACCAAGCTGAAGTTCATGCGATACAAGCATGCGTACAAAAGAATCTCGAAAAGGGCTACCACGACCAAAAGATACATATCCTGTCGGACAGCCAAGCTGTCCTAAAGGCTCTGAACTCCTTCCGATTTACATCAAAAATCACAATGGAGTGCCTTAACGACCTAAAAGACCTGGCAGCCAGAAACAACAGGGTTGAACTCCTATGGGTTCCTGGTTATTCAGGGATAAAAGGCAACGAAAAAGCAGATAAACTGGCAAGAACCGGATCTGCTCAAAATTTCAGGGGCCCAGAACCCGCCCTTGGAATATCAAAAAAGGCAACCACAACAACATAAGACAGATGGGCACAAAAACAACATCTATCTCGATGGAATGGTACACCTGGCCAGGCACACGCGCGGGCCGTCATCGATAGGCCCTCGAAGAAGCTATCAGCTGGAATGCTGCTCTTGACGCGTACCCAGCTAAAGCAAGTGACCGGCCTACTAACAGGCCATTGTCACTTAAGAAAGCACCTTCAACGAATGGGAGTTTATAATGGACCCATTGAATGTAGACTTTGCGGCGAAGAGGATGAAACCGCCTCCCATATCATATACAGCTGCGAAGCGCTAAACCGTAAAATATTCAAAATCTTCGGAAACATTCGACGTGGCGATAACCTCCCGCACGACAAACTTAGAAGAAAACTACTGGACCTCATAGAAGGAACAAATCTTTTCTAACAAGACTGAGGCGCACAATAAGCCAGAAGGCTGTAGTGTAAGAAGCTTGGGCCACACGTCGAACCCGACCCCCGCCTTTAACCAACCAACCAACCAACCAACCATTCCTAATAACTTACCGGCATCGCGGCAAATTTCCGCAGTTGCATTTTACGTTGAAAATTGTAAATATAATTTTAAGAAAATAAATAAAAAACAAAAAACCACTTCGCATTAAAACAATAAATAATATACTCTACGTATTAAATTATAATTAAATTAATATTTGCTCTTATTCCAAAGTCCAAGTTTTTAACTTGATTCACTTGATTAAATATTGAAACCAATAATCAATATAAATTTTTCACGAAGAAAAACCGCTCAAATTGGCAACGTGAGGCAAACACAGAACTGCCGCACGGTAAAATTGAAACATGGCGTTGGACTGCTAGGAATATACTTCATACGTATGTTTGGTTGCCTATTTTGCTGCATTTTTTCGGCGGCCAGCCGATACTTCGTAATCTGTGAGAAGACCTGCTACTATTACTTTCGGCCGTAGACATTGTTTAATATAGAGGTGACCGACCGGAAACAGAGTTAATACATTTTTAAATTGAAGCAAACAGTTAAATTAAAAAATTAATTGAACCATTAGTTTAAATAAATAGTTAAAATACAGAATATTTTAAGTATGGAAATGGGAATGTCTATTTTCTGAATTCTGCTGGGTCGACACTGCCGACCCTGCCGAGCCGCCACTGCTCGGTATCACTCTTAATAGAAAGCTCACATGGGCCCCCCGTATCGACAATAAAATTAAGAGTGGAAATCAAGCATTTGGTTCCCTTTACCCACTCCTTTGCCGCAAAAGCAAACTGTCACTTAAAAACAGGACGCTACTAAACAAGTAGTACGCCGCTCCATACTATAGTAAGCATAGCATGGAGTTAAATTCCTAAAACACGCAGAAAACGTCTACAAACATTTCAAAATAATTCGAAAAAGGTTTTGTCTGTTTCCTTCCGCCAAACTCATCCCCAGACGCGTTTCGCCGTTTACGGCTCATCAGTGAGACTCAGTTTGGCAGAAGGAAACAGTGCTCGAAGACAAATCACTTGTCAGGGTCGATCATCGACGGGAATTATAGAACCCGGTGCGACATCTTGCGTCCCAGTACGGTACCTTAGAAAAGGTCAGTCGTAAAGGGGTTATTCTGTAAAAACAGAAAATTTTGCAAGTGCGCTCTCAAAACCGGTACAAGTGCCGGAGCACAGATATTAATAAAATTTCAAAATAAAATTCTTAGGGCCATCACAAACGCGCCCTACTACATTAGGGGAGCGGCAATCCACTGCGACCTTAATTTTAAGGTAGAAACAATTCATGAATTTTTAAACAAAAGCTGAGTTTTTTAGGAAAAAACAGTTTCATCCTAATCAATTAATTCAAAATTCTTTCCCTATAAATTCCGCCCCAAATTTGCACAAAGTACACAATAGGAGCATAAATGCTCCTATAACTTAATAACAAAAAACAGCAAATAACATCAAGCCAAGCTTGATTGATTATTGAATCATTAGGAACTATAAAAACAATAATTTCTTCAAAAATGTTAAAAATTATTGTTTTGGCAATAACTCTGAAACGAACAAAGATATCGAACTGCGGTATTCACATTTTTTCTTGCAAATTTAAACTACTTTCCGATTATAATGTCATAGTTATACCGTATGATTTGAATTTTCGGGATAAAATCAAAGAAACTGCTATTATTACAAATTGCGCCCTCTGGTAATTTTATTAGAAACTGTCGTGTACCATTGGATACGAAAATTGAAGATACTTACCTTTCTCTTCCAAACAAGCTTAAACTTAATTAAATCGGATAAGTCGTTTAGAAGTTACAGCGATTTTAATTTTTACACTTTCAATAGCTTCCCCCACTCCTATGAAGGTCGGTACGCCAATGAGCCTTAAACCAAAATGATGCAGAATTGTCTAAGCCTTTTAATGATGTAATCAGAGTTATACCTTAATATGGGAATTTTCGGAAGAATTTAGAATTAAAAAAAATATTTTCAATTGTACCCTCTTGCGGCGAAATGAGGAACTTAAAAATAATTTCCAGAATTTTCTCACGATCGCTTTAGTGATAATTTTTTTTAATCCTAAGTTCCTACGCTTAGTAGCTTCCGAGGTATGACCGGTGGCCACCCTTAATGAAACACCCTGTATATGTATAATGAGTAAGTTAATTAATTAATTAATAAGAAAATAAGTTTTCTAGTACGTTATCGTATAGCTAAGTTCTAATAATAAGTTTCCGCAAAGGTTTTCCTCCCACTTTAATGTTGTTTTCTGCTGAAAGTTTAAAGCTAAGCGTGTGAAAATAAGTAAATAAAATAAAACTAATACCCACCTATTTTGTGTCTTTATAATCGGGTTCTGAAGAGAATTACTGACTAAGACTTTCCCCTCTATCTGTGACTTCCCAAATTAACTCCTTTGGGACGTTTGATACGCGTTAGATATCAACTCAAAACCCGTAAAGAGCAAAGAAAAATTATCTTAACGATGGTTAAAAAAATTTTTTTCCGAAGGGGGTGGTGTAGCATTTCAAAAGTTACGCCAAACCTACTTTGATCCTTAATATTGTTTATTCCTCACATTATGGTCGTTGTATACATAGACGCCGACTTTTAAAAATATTTATGGGTACTCTGGAGCATGTCCAATTTTATTTCTTTCTTAAAAGATGCGCCGCAGGAAAAAAAATTTCAGGTGCCACGCCCTTTTTTGGACTATTAAAACTTAATTTGATTCTACGTTTCGATAGCCCGACCCGAACAACGTAGAAATAAGTAAATAAATTTTGCACAAATAAAACGAAATTTTAAATACTTGCTCAATAAATTTTATCAAAAATTTAAAAATAAAACACATTATGATTTGTTAAAGTATTTATTACCAACACAAAATACAAATATACTGTAGTACCTATACTAGGTAGGTATTGTGTGGGGGAGACCGGGGTTGGTTGTCTCACGGGTTGGTTGTCACAGCGGACAGCGGCCATAACAGAAAACTGCGTGAACGAATAAGTTCGTTGACCGGCATCGAAGACTCGTGGTATAAATACCTATCTTTGAACTTCGCTTCAATCCGTTCTGAAATGTCGTGACAGAGGCACGTGCGTTTGTTTTTTTAGCGTATTAAAAGTAATTTTTTGTGCATCTGTATTGAGTATACCTAAATATTGAATTTTAATATAATTTTTTGTGTATCTTTGATGTTTAATGTATACTTTATAATATGGTTATATGATTTTTTAAATAAATATTGATTTGAACTTATTTCGGGGAATATTTTGAAAAACGTGGCTTGGTGCCGGTTGCCTCACGTTGCCGGGGGCCAGTAGTCACTGTTTTTTATTATAACTATATTTTTTTACTTTCGTTGACCTATTTTTTTGATAGAAGTTTGTTCTGTTTTTTATTATGAACTAGCGTGTATCCGGCATGCATTGCAACCCGCTGGTATAAATATAAACCCGAACAAACCCGATATATTAGTACCCGGCATGCCACTTTCTGAAATTGCACCCGTGCGAAGCCGGGGCGGGTCGCTATTATACATAAAAACCTTCCCCTTGAATCACTCTATCTATTAAAAAAAACCGCTTCAAAATTCGTTGCGTAGTTTTAAAGATTTAAGCATATATAGCTGGTAGGGACGGACGGACAGACAGCGACAGCGACTTTGTTTTATACTATGTTAAGATAAGTATTTTTTTTTGTTAACCGATTCTCTAGTCTCTAGTTTAATAGATGTTATTAGAGTTAAGCATATTTTGTTTTTTATTATGAAGAAAACATTTTTCGTTATTTTTTTGGGAACACTAGGAATTAAGTACCTACAACCATATTTCTTCAATAAAAGTTAGTTCGATTTGAATTAACGTGTTTATTTCCACTTTAATTAACCATGTGACTACCTTCCGCGCACAATGTGACTACCATCCCTGACACGGGGTTACAAGTCTCACTTTTTCTTTTTCATAAAAATTGTAATGTTTCCTCAATTGGTAGTGGGTGTGATATATAAATGCTATTGCTAAACTAGGAAAATGGAGACAAAATGTACAAAAGAAAAAAAATGTGACTTCCAACCCCGGTCTCCCCTAATATCAATATTAATAAACTGTTTAAAATGGTGTTATTAAAATCAATTGTTTTTCAATGCAATGCAAAATGCAAACGTATTTTGGCGAACAGCTCGATTTAAAAATATATCAGCGACTTCTTCAAGATCCAAATCATCGGCTAATTCTCGGTTTACGTGCACTACCATTTGATTATTCAGGGGTCATAGTACTTCTTAAATAAGTTTTTATTCTCCGTAATGCTGGAAATGATCTTTCGGCGGTGCATGTCGATACTGGAATAGTTAAAACGATTTTTACCAATTTAATAACTTCAGATATAATATCTTTGGTACTTCAGACACACATTATACCTTATCATTAATAAAACCAGCAAAAAATCGAACACGACATGACTGACACTATTGATAACTTAACCAGTGGCGTATTTAGAATATTGCCACGGGGGGGGGGGGGGTATATACCTTTCGTTTCATCTTTCTTTCTTTCTTTCTTTCTTTCTTTCTTTCTTTCTTTCTTTCTTCCTTTCCTTAAAAAAGCGCCGCAGGCGAAAATTTTTTCGGTGCACGCCCTATTTTGAACTATCAAAATTTATAATTTCTATGTTTTGATAGCTGAACCCAAAAAAGGAAGAAATTAAGAAATTTTTAAATATAAACGCAATAATGGGAATATATATTTTTTTAAATATTTATGTTTAAAAATATATATTTCTACATAATATGACCGATTCCGAAAATGATTGGTTTTCAAGTTATTTTTGCCATTTTTTTTTGCCAAGTTTGGCCATGTTGTTTTGTTATCTGTGACACAGTTACTTAATTATTTGTAAAAACAAAGTATTGCTAATAGTTCTAGTTTGCAAAAAAAATACAAAACTAAGTGAACATCATCAATTTTTTTAAATTAAATAAATTAGACACGCAGGTAAAAAACAAGAAAAAAATTGAAATAACTCGAAAACCAAGCATTTTCGGAATAGGTCATGTTTAAGAAAAAATCACAAATTATCTCCTGCGGGAAATTAATCGAATTATCAATCACCATGTATATATTATTTTACTCACTTAAATTAGAAATTAAATGCGACAAGGCATCTGATCTGTTCTGAGTTTTTTTTAATGTTGAGCCCACGGGGGGGGGGTCCAGACCCCTCGGACCCCCCCCCCCCCCTAAATACGCCACTGAACTTAACACAACTTAGATTTTAGTTAAATGAGTTTAAATACGGACTTCAAGCTCCATACTTACATACAATACATAGCATATATCTAAATGAACTGAATTTGGGATTCCCCGAAATCCAAAGTGCGCGAAACAGAACAGCGCCCCGCCTCACCCTCATTTTCGCCAATTAAACAGCCACCCGACTCGCTGATCGGACAGCAACTCGCGGGCCGGGGGAATAAAAAGGGTTGCAATGTTGCGTTTCCGATCTAATAGGGATGTATCGCAAATAAATAGGACAGTAACAATCATAACAACATCATCAAATATTATTAAATTATTAGATATTATTGTCATTGTGGTGCGGATAAAACATAACTAAGTAACGCACGCAATATGTGCGGTTTTAAATAATAGCTTGTGTTGTGATTTTTTCATACTTACCTTGACGGAAATTACATTAGTTTGTATGGGTTCTTGCGCACCTATGGAGTCGGCGCCTATGGTCGTATAAAATAAATAGTTGTACCTATACTACTATATTTTGATTTAAATTATTGGTACTTTAATATTGCAACCCTTAAATTAACAATAATAAGTTGTGGTATTTCATTTACTAATGTATATAGTAGTTATAAATAATTTTTATCTATTAAAATGTTGTTTTTACAAACCCCGAAAGAGAAACCTTCTGAGGTTTACTGGACCTTGCGGGAGTCGATTGCCAAACCGTTGCAGTCTTTGTCAAATCTATGGGTATTTTATGAGGATAAGCAAGTCTTATTATACGTTCTCTAGAACAGGTACTTATAGTCGTTTTTATGCTGACCAGGCATTGGAATGCAGAGGTCCCTTTTCGATTTGGAGAGCCCAACGAGAAGCAGAGCGAAAAATCTCTCCAACTGTTTCCGTGAAGTGAATTTTAAGTTTTGCCGTACTTATACCGTTAACGTTATATCGATAAATGCCGCCAAAGTAAGAAATGTGTAGTGTTCCCGATGGACATTGGAGGCGTTTCCAGAAACTGTATCCCGGACCCTCAATCAGAAAGCAGGAGGTAAATTAACCTATTTTCTTCTATTTTGATGTCCATGAGGTAATTGGGAACGTTCTTTATAGGGTCGTTTCGGCGACGCCGGTGACTATAAAGGAGCGACCAGCTTCACAGGTCCCCGACGCCGACATGATGGGCGACGTGTCCCGACGCCATCACTAATGGCCCCTGGACTAAAGCAGGCTTGCCAGTTATCGCAAATTTTACTATTTGACTTATTACATGAGTATCTTTCCTATTTTAAAAGTTATAGAACTTTAATTTGCCGCCTATAATAATTACATAGTTGGACTTCCGTTAGGGTCAAATACCCAATTTAAATATTTTTTTTATCGAAGGTTAAATTTAAGTAATTTTGGCCAATATTTCCTACCGTTATACTAAATGAAAATTGATATTTTTAAGTTTACTTTTAAGCATTTATAAGGTATTTCCAAATTATGCAACTTTCAGGTTACAGTATTTCTAACAACAATTTTGGTAGTAATTAAGTACAAGGTATATTAATTTATTAATCGAGTAACCGTATTATAAATGCGTCAAGAAAATCATGATTTTTTGAACGTCCTAATCTTATGCGATTTATAGTAGGTAGTAAATAATTTTTTATAAATACTTTCGATACGAAATATGTTTCACGTTTTGTTTAAATGAGTATTTAGGCACTTGTGATAAGTTTATTATATTTGATTTTTGTTTGGCCAATTAACCACTAGCACAGAGCACAGGATGTTGGACAATAGGATGGGTGTTTATTTAAACATAGTATTTTGTTAAACTTACTACTATACAGGGTGTCCCGAAATTAGCTGACAATATTTTAAGGGGATAAAATACATCCAAAAATAAGACTAAAATCTTCTATTAATATACCTTCAAAAACGCTTTGTTATGGGGCTAGAGCCCCCTGATTGCTACGATAAGCAGTTTTTTCACAATATTTCAGAAACCGATTAGGGTATCGAAACCAAATTTGATACATACTTTACCCATGACAAGGCGCAATAAACGGATTAATTAGCTTAACTTTATTTCTTCCAGTGGCGTCCCACTGGGTAGGTAGTTGGGATAATATTGCCCTAAGTTTTTTATTTGTAAGAATTTTTTACTTCAGATGCAATTTTTAGAAGCCTTGAAGCCTTTTGTTAAAAAAAGGTACTCTTGTCTCATTTCGGTAGGATTCACCATTTTCCAGTAAAATCGATTTTCAAATTTTCAGTTTTTTGAAATCCGTTGAAAAGGCTAAGGTTTTTTTTGCATATAATTGTTAAATTCACCCTGCCTCACAAAATATAACACGCAGGTCTAGATTGTGCATTCAACAAAATGGAAATCATTTCAAACGCTTGCTTAAGAATTAGTTTCCCGTGTAGTTCACAATCAAATTTGATTTGTAATTTGTTATTCTTATTTGTTTTATTTTAAAACTCTCTTATCTCCATGAAAATAAACATTTAAAAAACAAGGTAGGTAATCTAAAAATATGTTTAATTTGAAAACGTTACATTCTGTCAAATTACAATAATGGAACGTTTTATTAACAAAAAATTTAAAATTAAAAAAAATTACAGTAAAACTATGAAATTAAAAAAAATAATGGTAATATTTACTTAAGTGCGACGTTACTGGAAAAATATTTTAAAGTAACATCCTTTAATAAATATGCCTTGTCGCTAGTAGAACTTTTAATAAATTTCATGTTTTAATATTAAGTGTTTGCTGAGATATGCAAAAAAAACCTTCGCCTTTTCAACGGATTTCAAAAAACAGAAAATTTTAAAATCGATTTTACTGGAAAGTGGTGAATCCTACCGCAATGAAACAAAAGTACCTTTTTCCAACAAAATACTTTAAGGCTTCTAAAAATTTCACCTGAAGTTAAAAAATTCTACAAATAAATAACTTAGGGCAATATTATCCCAACTACCTACCCAGTGGAACGCCACTGGAAGAAATACAGTTAAGCCAATTAAACCGTTCATTGCGTCTTATCATGGGTAAAACATGTATCAAATTTTGTTTTGATACCCTAATCGGTTTCTGAGATATTGTAAAAAAACTGCTTGTCATAGCTCCAATTCGGGGGGCTCTAGCACAGCTGGACTCTAGATCAGTAGGCAACGGCTCTAGCCTCATAGCGAAGCGTTTTTGGAGGTATATTAATAGAAGGTTTTAGTATTATTTTTTAATGTACTTTATCCCCTTAAAATATTGTCAGCTAATTTCGGGACACCCTGTATATACATAAATTTTATTTGCCAACGTGCCCGCATGCTTGGTTAATACTGAGGCAGAATTTCCTCAATTCTTACTTTTGGTTTGGCTTTTCTTGTTTTATAGGCCTCGACAATGTTTTTTGTTATTTTCATTCTTGCAAATTTGCCGTTGCCTTGTTTTGTTTGTCTCTACCATTTTGAACTGCCGTCAATTTATGTAAACAGAAATCTACTTCCGTTAAACAGCATTTTGCAGTTTTCGTTTCGGTTGAAAGGTAGGATTTCTCTTTAACGTTTTTAAGGTTTAACTACTTCCTTCTAGGGGGCGATGTTGTGGGCAGCTAAAATTACACCGAGCTTGTAGGTTACCTTCCTGAGTGTTTTTGCGCTTGAAAGAGTTGTCACCAGAGGGACCTATGGGTATTAGCTTTGAATAATCACAGAGTCGCGCGCGTTTTATCCCATCTTATCTTGTACTTTTTTTGCGACCTTTTTTGCGCTATTTGTTCACTGCGAGTACTACGTTGGTACCTACCAAAATCAACAAATTTCTTTCTTTCTTGAACCGTTGGCAAAGCTAGTAGCTGTTCGCAGGCCCGGTTCTAGACCTCCTGGCGCCCCCGGGCAAGGGTCTTATTTAGCGCTCGCGAAATTTTTATTTCATATTTTTTTCCTGAATATATGTATATACTTATACCATCAAAAATATTTATTTTTTTTGACGTGATATTATGTTCCATTTTCGATGTTTTTTTGGCCTCTATTAAATGGGTTAAAGGCACCCGCTTTGTTTCAGAATTTATAAAAAATACTTGGGCGCCCTTACCTTTTAAATAGTATATTATACATCGAAGGTTATACAGACGCTTATTTGTTTTACCTTTGGCAATATTTTGCGCCCCTTGGACTTTGCGCCCCCGGCGTCTGCCCGGGTTGCCCGGGCGCTGGAACCGGGCCTGCTGTTCGGTTTTGAAAACTTATTTAATTATTTTACCCTAATTAAAAGTTACACGCCTAGTACCAGGTAGGTGAATTTCCTTATAATACCTAATTCTCAAATAATGTTACAATTAATAATATTGAGTATTTTATTGAGTTTTTAATTTTTCTGTAATTAAGTTTGTATTAAAAATACTTACTCTTTATTATGTTGTTAGAAAAATAATTACCTATCTGGAACTTACCTTATTTTTATGTATTTACAGATTTGCAAACACGTAAAAGTAACAAGAAAGCCTGTCTCAATAAAAAGTATATTTCCTGGCATGCTCAGAGTTTTATTGGTCTAAACCCACGTAAAATAATATACCCTGAGAAAAAACCGTCACAATACTTAGCGCTAGTCGTAGTAACAGAAGTGATAGGTCTGTAAGTCAACTTTTCCTTCGATTTTTGTTGTTTTATCAAATTTAAACCATATTATGACAAATTGATCTACATGATCTTATTTTGTATTAAAGTTTAGTAAATTGGAGGCTTTTGTTTCATTAAGCAACCATTTTGAGCACTTTCCCTAAATAAAACATAGACTTAATGTCAGGCTTAAAATCTGGGTTTTTTAAATCTTAATTTTCAATATCAACCCAGTGGCGCCAGTGAGCCCAGTAGTGTTAAGAATACAAAAAGGGGACAACCGATACCCATGACCATAAATCTCCAGACGAAGAGCTGCCGTGCACTTGTGACGTTTGAACGTTGAAAACATTGTGTGAGTATGGCATTCTTTTGCTAAATATTAGGATAATTGTACTCTATAATTATGCGTCTGCAAACACGAACCAACTAATATTCTATGGCCCATTTGTTAATTCCTTGCTTACTTCAAAATTTTTGGACCATTGGCCATCAAGACTTAAAAAAAAATATAAGAACGTCCCAATCCCACCTTTAAATTTGACCTGGTAAGGCATCCGAGCACTCAAAGTTAGATTCATTAGCTTTAATCTTTCTATAATATATTTTTGATGCTCTTTTTCAGGGGGCGACAACTCGAAGCAATTTTAAAGAAATCTTACAATTAATAGTGAACGCTAAGCTAGAAACGTAGATGCAGGCGCCGCGGTGTGGTCTCACGAGGTTAAAAAAAACAAATTTAAATACCACGGTGTCATATATTTGTGTGATAAATACTTTCGACACATCTTGTATTTTTAATTTATTTATAAAGCCGGACATTGCAAAAGTATCCAACTCATCATTTCACAATAAGCCTATATTATAAGTTAGTTGTTATAATAATTAATAATACATAAGCAATATTATATTTGTGCAACGGGGGCAACCCTGGTCAGAATGGGTTTTTGCTATAATCAATGTGCAATAAAACACTTTAAACGAGCAACACCGTTTTCCTGTTTTCCCCATGTAACAGGAGTTCGAGCCACCATTACGAGGCTACGGCACATGGCGATCCTACCAGGATGCTCCATGGGTTTGTTTTTTAAGTGAACTACAGTGAACAACCACAATTAAAGGCTTTAAGTTAATAGTGATGGAAAAAATCAGTCGAAAGAAGAAATCATAATGGCGCAGGCGGGCAATAGTGGAGGTGTTACCGAGTCGGGGGGAAAAGGACTAACATGTACCGAAATTATTGAAATTTTACTAATCGCATTTGTCAAAAATATGTTTTGAAGGTTAAATAATCAGAAAGTGCAAAATTAAGATTGGGTTCAACATATCGTCGGTGAAATGTGTTAACCTGCTAACTCCATTTTTAACTAATTTTGACTTATTCAACTATTTAGATATAGATGGCGTTCTGCATCACCCGGAAATACTGCTAACTCTAAATTGTAAACAAAACGTCCGTAAATCTAGTATGCGTAAACCGTCTAACTCCACAGTAAAACCGTATAACTGATATCTCCAATGTTTCGCTGTGTAACTGGCAGCACATGGTAATACGCTCTAGTAAGAAAAACTATACTTTTTCGTTGTTCCTGAACAGTTGTGTATTTGTGAGTTAGCAGGTTAACACGTTTCACCGACGATATGATACGGTTCAGGATTTAGTCACGTACATAAGGGCTCAGGCAGAGGGTGATGATAGGGCTGTGCCAGTGTTACGTCGAGTAAATAAGTGGCTCGCTATTTTCCAATGATCTACGTAATTATGGGATTAGGACAATAATTAAGGCCAGAAATTATCAACAACTAAAAGATACAGTTATAGCTGCGAAGGAAGAATAAAACTGCTCGAAGTTCGGGCAGTAGCGGGAGTTCTAATTTATTTTACATGCGAAGTAAGAATTTTTTTTAACCCTATTCGTATAACGGACACAGTCCTTACTTTAATCGTGGAAATCGGGGAGGTATAGGTTACAACAATTTTAATACGAATAGGTAATATAAATAGTTATAATAGCAACAATAATAATAGATCAAATTTCAATATGGGTCAGAACAGAGGACACCGAGGCCAAGGCCGCGGTAATTAGGTACACGAATTCGCAGACGCGCCCGAACAACAGTAACTATTATAGAGGAAATCCGAACGAAATACCAGTCGTAGAGCTTACTCACATATGGAAGGAACAACTGCTAAATAGTGAAAATAATAATACGTTTTCTCGGACCTAATAGCTGGCTCGAAAATAACATTTTTTTGTATGAATGGTTTAAACTTTAAATTATGTTAAAATTAGCTATATATATGGAATGAATGAATTATTATTTTTGTGTGACACAGGTGCTAGGATTAGTTGTTTCTTTCAAAAATCTTTGATTGGTACAGAAATTGTTGATACCACCAGGGCCGTATCTGAGGGGGGGTTTTAGGGGTTCAAACCCCCCCCCGAAAACAATAAAATCCTTATATGTTTGTATGTGTGTATGTTTAAATGTATGTTTAAAGTATAACTAGTATTTTTTGCCACTGGTCTAACCCCCCCCAAAATTTTGGTTCAGATACGGCCCTGGATACCACTAAGAAATTAAATATTAAAGGAGTAGCCGGCTCGTTCGCTACTGTCGGCTCAGCGAATATTTCTGTTTTAATTAATTGTGCAAATATTACTCATGAATTTTCTATTGTTGACGACTTCGACTCGGATATACAAGGAATTTTAGGTTCAGATGTTTTTCTTTGTTTGAAGCTGTTATTGATTATGAACAATTTATATTTTCATTTTGGTTAAATAATAAAAATATTCAAGTTTCTTTAGAATCCAAAGAGGATAAAAATGCACTATAATACCACCTAGAATGAGAAGGTAAGTCCATAATATTTTTCTATAGACATGACAGTAGGTATGGCTGCATGGGCTAAATTATAAATCATGTTTTGTTTATTTGGATGATTTAATTTGTTTTGGACATTCTCTTTAAAATCACAACAAAAATTTAATTGAAATATTTGAAAGACAAGTAAATTTAAAACTTAATCCAGGTAAATGTGAATTTTTAAAAAAGCAAATTCTTTATTTGGGACAAATAATTTCTTCTGAGGGTGTGATGCCAGATCCAGAAAAAATTAGAGCAATTGTACAATATCCCATACCAAAAAACACCGATGAGACAAAAAGATTTGTCGCGTTTGCTAATTATTATAGGAAATGTATAAAAGGTTTTGCGGCAATAGCATATTCTCTTAACCAATTATCTTGAAAAGGAACAAGTTTTAACTGAACTAAAGAATTCGAATGACAAACCAGTTGCATATGCATCACGAGCATTAAATAAAGCCGAGAAAAATTACTGTACGATTAAGAAAGAACTTTTGGGTATCGTATGGGAGTGCGAAACATTTTAGACCTTACTTACTTACTTGTATGACCTTAACCCTTTCAGTAGACTTACTAAGTTTATATTAATTCTGGAAGAATATGATTTCGTTGTTGAGTTTGTTCGAGGTTGCGATAAAGTGACAGCGGATGCATTATCTCGTATAGTGATAGATAGTAATGAATTTAAGGAAATGAATACCAGACTGGATAAACGAATAAATGTAATGACGCGAGCACAAAAGAAAACAAAAAATGTTTTAAAAGAAAGTGCGAACGTAAATAACAGGCTTGATCACCTTGTAGTTGCGGAAGTATTAAAGCGACCAGTTTAATTGCGCGTGTTTGCAGAAAACGAGTTTCAAAATATAAATAATAGTTGACTACTAATAAAAATTAACAAACGTAAGAAATTTAATAATAATAATAAAATATGTGATAATGCTTCACAAACTATTTTTCTAAGACATATTACCCGATCAGCTTAGGAAAATCGTCGAGGGATCTGAATAATTTATGTAAAATTTATGATATTCCGGATTTATACGTAATAAAAAATGCTAGCAATATTGAATTTATAAATATGTTAAATAAATATAAAAAAAAACATAAATGCTACCAATAATCATAATATTAAAATATGCGTGGTAAAGAGATTTAAAACGTAAGTGTTAAAAATAAAGAACTAAAACAACTAATTTTGAACGACTTTCATACACTTCCTACAGGTCATGCAGGTGTAAACCGTATGTTTAATAATATTAAGCTGGATTTTTTTTTGGCCAGGTTTAAAAAGAGACATAGAAATATTTATGAAAAAATGTGACGACTGTCAAAAATGTAAATATTCCAGACTAAAGACACACCCTATGACATTAACTTTAACAGCTATGTCAGCATTTTAAAAAGTGTATTTAGATTTAGTGGGACATTTACCAGTAGATTTACAAAATCATAAATATATTCTTACATTGCAATGTGAGCTTTCAAAGTTTATCGAAGCTTACCCCATACCGGATAGAAAATCGGAAACAGTAGCTCAAGCCTTGGTAAAAAACTTTACTTTATGTTTCGGTATCCCTTCAGAAATAACCACAGACCAAGGACAGGAATTTATTTCAAATACATTTAAAGAATGTTGTAAACTTCTTAAAATAAATCAATTAAATTCCACCGCGTACCACCACGAAACCCTAGGTAGTCTCAAAAACTCTCGTCTGGGTGCATACATTCGTATGCGAGTAGCAAAGGAACCCAACAACTGGAGTTCGTGGATACATTTTTGGTGTTTTTCATATAATAATACATTTCATACTTCAACACAGTATAGTCCATTTGAACTAGTATTCGGTTCACCAGGTAATTAAAAAAAAAACAAATTAAACCAATTTACAATTTTGATGATTATCAAACAGAGTTAAAATTTCGGTTACAGACAGCATGGGAAGATGCGCGAAATAATTTAATAGCTTCGAAACAAAAAAAAAATGAACGATTCGATACAAAATGTAAAAATATTAATTGTAAGATAGGAGACTTAGTTCTATTAGAAAATAAGAATATGGAAAGTAAAATGGATTTACGATTTACAGGTCCTTATAAAATTTTAGACGTTAAAGATATTTATTTAATTATAGGTGTTAATAATTAGCGTAAAGAAGTGCACAAAAATAGAGTAAAAAACTAGATGTTACACACTATGTATTTTAGTTAAGTTAATTCAACATTTTAATTAAGTATTCAAAAAAAATATTAGTTTATTAACAGGTATATATTTTTTTATTTTTCGGCCGGAAAGGTGTGATGGATACTTTCGACACATCTTGTATTTTCAATTTATTCATAAAGCCGGACAATGCAATAATATCCAACTTAGCATTTCACAATAAGTTTATATTTTACGTTAGTTGTTATAATAATACATAAGCAATAGTATATGTGTGCTGATCAACGGGGGCAACCCAGGTCAGAATGGGTTTTTGCTATAATCAATGTACCGGGTGTCCCACTAAGAATAGCTCTCGGCCGTATCTCAGAAAGGGTTAGTCGTATGGCTTGCGGAAACATTTTTTTTTAGTAAAAGCGGCCATGGGAAATTGCTGGAAATTATTTTTAAGTTCCTCATTTTGCCGCAAGAGGGCACAATTAAATTTTTTTTTTAAATTCTAAATTTCTCCGAAAATTCCCATATTAAGGTATAACTCTGATTACATAATCGAAAAGCTTAGACAATTCTGCATCATTTTGGTTAAAGGCTCGTTCGCGTACCGACCTTGATAAGAGTGGGGGAAGCTATTGAATGTGTAACCATTAAAATCGCTGTAACTTCTAAACGACTTATCCGATTTTACCAAATTGAGGCTTGTTTGGAAGAGAAAGGTAAGTATCTTCAATCACCGTATCTAACAGTACATGATAGTGTTTAATAAAATTGCTAGAAGGCGCAATTTGTAATAATAACAGTTTTTTTCCGAAATTTCAAATCATACGGTATAACCATGACATCATAATCGGAAAGTAAGTGAAATTTGCAAGAAAAGATGTGGAGACCGCAGTTCGATATCCTTGGTTGTTTCAGAGTTATCGCCAAAATAATAATTAGTAATACAAATAGCGCCCTCTAGCAATTTTATTAGAAACTATCGTGTACCATTGGATACGACAATTGAAGGTACTTCCAAACAAGCTTAAATTTGGTAAAATCGGATAAGCCGTTTAGAAGTTACAGCGATTTTAATGTTTAGAATTTCAATAGCTTCTCCCACTCTTATCAAGTGAAAGTGTAAACATTCAAATCGCTGTAACTTCTAAACGACTTATCCGATTTTACTAGATTTAAGCTTGTTTGGAAGAGAAAGGTAAGTAACTTTAATTGTTCTATATCCAATAGTAGACGATAGTTTCTAATAAAATTGCTAGAGGGCGCAATTTGTATTAAAAATTATTGTTTTGGCAAGAACTCTGAAACGAACAAGGATATCGAACTGCGGTCTTTAGGTCTTTTCTTGAAAATTTCATCTACTTTCCGATTATGATGTCATAGTTATACCGTATGATTTGAATTTTCGGGATAAAATCCAAAAAACTGTTATTATTACAAATTGCACCCTCTAGCCATTTTATTAAACACTATCGTGCACTGTTGGATACGGCGATTGAAGATACTTACCTTTCCCTTCCAAACAAGTTTAAATTTAGTAAAATCGGATAAGTCTATAAGAAGTTACAGCGATTTTAATGTTTACACATTCAATAGCTTCCCCCACTCTTATCAAGGTCTGTACGCCAACGAGCCTTAAACCAAAATGATGCAGAATTGTCTAAGCTTTTCGATTATGTAATCAGAGTTATACCTTAATATGGGAATTTTCGGAGAAATTTAGAATTTAAAAAAAAAATTAATTGTGCCCTCTTGCGGCAAAATGAGGAACTTAAAAATAATTTCCAGCTATTTCCCATGGCCGCTTTTACTAAAAAAAAATTTTTCCGCAAGTCATACGACTAACCCTTTCTGAGATACGGCCGAGAGCTATTCTTAGTGGGACACCCGGTACAATAGAAAGAGAATAATAAAACACTTTAAACGAGCAACACCGCTTTCCTGTTTTCCCCATGTAACATGAGTTCGAGCCACCCTTACGAGGCTACGGCTATCACATCCGACCCCCACATTCTTGTTTAGGGTAAAACAAAAAAAATATTTTTCGTATATTTGTTTAATTTTCAAACGTATTGACAGAGTTAAATATGGTTGCGACCTCTAAATATAATCTGAATAAACTGAAATTTTGCGGGGCTTATAAAGAAACAAGTTAGTAACTTTTTTTTTGGACCACCTTAATGTAAGTGGTAAAACATCCCTAATCCAATACATGTCAATGAAAAATGTAATTATCTGCACTTACAATAAACCTAAAACTAAGCCTTTAACATAAGACTGGATTATTTACAATAATTGCATTTTATTATTTTATTTGAAAATAAATATTTTACAATTTTTGTTGATTTTACAATCAGACATATTACTAAACTAAACCGTTATTTACATTTTTGCTTTTTTTAAGATACTTGAACTAATCTGAACTTCCTATGTATATTTGTATGATGTTTGACATTGACAACATCCAACCTATCTAAAAAATACCGTCTAAAGTAATAACTTCCCCTATATTTTTATAATGTCGTAAAATATGAATTTTTAAATAACTTTTCTTAAATGTTTGATATTCGCATTTCCCATAATTTAACTCAATTGAGGCATCAACTTCCTCTATGTTTCGATGACGTCCCAAAATAGTATTTTTAAATAAATTCCATTAAGTGATTGATTTTCACACACACCACACTTTTTCGGAATTTATCGGAAGTATCATCTTTATTTATATTTTTATGACGTCCCAAAATATGTTTTTTTAAATTACTTTCGTAAGTGTTCGACATTCCTCAATATTTTTATGACTCCTCAAAATGTCTCTTCAAATAACTTCTCTTAAGGTGGGAGTATCAACATGCTTGCCAACCTATAACCTATTTCGCGTAGATTTATTTATGTTTTCTAGCTTTTATACAAAATTTAAGGAAAATCAGTATCGACTTGATATTCTATAAAGGAAGGTAATAATTGACATATTTAATAAATATCAAGGAATTTCACAACTTATTTTAGGAGAATCGTAGGTATAGCGAAAAATATTGGGTAAGATTTTTTTAACATTATTATGTCATTGTCACTCATTGTTCTTTCACTATACGATTCTCCCAAAATTAGCAATGAAATAAATTGATATTTTTGTAATATATCAGATACTACCTAAATAATGTACCGACGATATTGATTTTCTTTAAATGTTAGTTATTAAAATAATAAACTTAAAAAATCAACGCGAAATAGGTTATAGGTGGGCAGTAGATTGAATGACGTTGAGAATTCAACCTTAAGTGTTTGATATTCACATTTACCAAATTTAAATTTTTCTGTCATCAACTTCCTCTATATTTTTATGACATCCAAATATATGTTCCTTTCAATTACTTTTCGCAACTGTTTGATAGTCACATTGAGCACACCTAAACTTATCTAAAGCATCAACTTCCTCTACATTTTTATGACGTCTCAAAATAGATTGTCTTAAGTGTTTAATATTGTCATTTACTACATTTAAATTTATCTGAAGCATCAACTTCATATACAGTGTGGTTGTTTAAGTGTGCAACATAATATGGGCATTTTTTTATTACTTACCGATTTCTAAGAAAATTTTATTCTTGATAAAAATTGGTGCATGTTCGATAATCATATTAGGTCACTTGAAATGGTTGCAAGTCAAACGGCGTACAGGGTAGGTCAAAAAATAGAAAACTTGTACAGAAAATTCGTGACCTCCTAAAATAAAGAAAATATATTTTTTTAAAACATTAATAATTTCCCAAAAAAAGTATGTGTCTATGGAAGAAATCACGTTGATCTTCTATTTTTCCTTAAATCCACATTCAGAAATCATACCTCAAGTCATAGTCTCGTCTTTGAAACGAGCAAATAAATATTGGCTTATCGGCATGGTATTTTTGGTCGATTCAGCCAGTAAACCTGCAAGATGGCTGACATGTCATATGACAAAAGTCATTGAAAATGCAATAATTCATTTTATTAAGCTGGAATATGACTTTTGTCATATGACATGTCGGCCATCTTGCAGGTTTACTGGGTGAATCGACTTTAACAGTTTTTATTTATACCCGTATAATCATAAATTTCTTGGATGGATCTTCTAATCTAGGGTTTTCAACAACGGCATGTAGTACTTCTAGTTGATTTTATTCAGTACCTACATAGTTTTGGTACGTTCATTTTTATATTTATAGTCTAAAGACCCTGTCTGTTTAAGATTATTTAAAATTCTGCTTATAGTTGAATAGTGAACTTGTTTATCTGGATGTCGTTCATTGAATATATCTCCTGCTTCACGCACTGGTTTATACACTGAGAAAATCTCTTTTCATTCCTAGCGAAAATTTTAGCAACCATAGCTAAAATATTTTGCTAAATGGGGGACAGCCAAGCACATTACTGTACCAGGAGAATGCACTCTGCTGAACATACTTTGCTGTGGTAATAAAGCTACTTTGCAAGAATAATTCTGTTATAGCTATAAAGTAATTCTGCTATATCTAAAAAGTAACGTTGCTGTCCTTATAAAACTATATAATGTAACTATAAAATTCTTTGCTACTGAAACAACAAATTTCTGCTACAGTGGTGACATTTTTTTATATAGTAAAAAACGTCTCTCTTGCAGTAGAAAAGATCTTTCTTGTACCTTAAAAATCTTTTGCTGTTGGTAAAAATACTTTTTCTAAAAACAAAAAATATCTCTCCTTCTACAATAAAATTATATAGCTAGCACAAGAGGGTGCTTTCTTACCCTTAAAAAGTTTTTTTTTATTGCAGCAATTTTTTTTTTGTTTTTACCATGGGTTAAAGTGCGCCTGTGTCACAAATTCGAGTGCTAGTATGGGAATCTTAAAAACTGTAAGAAATACATAATGTAAAATTTAAAGCAGTTGCACTTTTTGATTTCGACTTTGATGTATTTCTTACAATGTTCAAGGTTCCCGTACATGTACTCGAATTTGTGACACAGGCGCACTTTCATCCAGGGTAAAAACAAAATAAAATTTGCTGCAATAAAAAAGACAATTTAGGGGCTAATAAAATAGAGTACATTAAGCATGTAGTTGCTGTGAGGATAAGGTTTAAATATAGGGTATAGGAATAAAAGGAAAAAGCTAAATGAAATAAACATTTTTTTATATAAAAAAAAATACGACAAGAACCAAATATTAATACAGGTTATGCAAAAAACGAATTATATGAACGTTATAAGTTATAACATTAAACAACAGGAACATAAAGCACCTAATAATTAACAATAATAAAAGTTTCATTTTACAAACCTTTTTTTATAAAAAATGAGAAAAAAATAATTATACTCTACCAGGCTATAAAAGAAAAAGAATTTATAGAAACTTAACATAAAATAACAAAAACAGGACTATATGCACCTAATAATAATAATAATAATAATGATACAGCACTGATACAACTATAATATATCTTGGAGAGGCAAGGTTTTCCACTATGACTCCGAACGGCTGAACAGTTAGGTTAAGTTGTAGCTTCTCACATTTTGCGTTTATTTTTTCTGTGAGATGATCATTCTGGAACGGAGAATGTTGATTAAATATTTATAGTAGGGGTAATCAAAAATTCTGGAAATGAAGGACCAGGGAGAAACCAAGCGAAGTCAAGAATAAGACAACTTATCGGTGTTTGTCATTGTAACACCAATGTATGCACGACTGCAATTATTAAATTTTACTAAAAAGTTCCGACTTCAAAATGTCAAAAAAAAAGTTGACACTACTACCAGCTAAGCCTCCCATTAAGCATTCAGGTCAATGATCTGCTACCTAGATCATTGATTCAGGTTACTACAGTGCGAGCAAAAATTATTTGCATCAAAGAGGGCTTGGATTAAAAAACGTAGGGCTTGGTTTAGATAAAATTACGCGTAAAGGCTGTCAAAGATGATGGAATAACTGATTAATTGATACCGCTAAGCATTACGTCCTTAGATGCAAGGAACTCTTTGATGCAAATAATTTTTGCTCGCACGGTATAAGGTTAGGTATGTATGTATGATTCTTAGTTCAAGCATAGCGAATATAGTAGTTAATATTTACCTCTGCGTTAAAGAACAAGCTTTCTTGCACCTCACTCCTGCTTGGTCTCCATAGAACCTTTTTCTGGCACTTTTAATGGTTATGGGGCTCAATAATAATAGTAACATCAGTAGTCCCTTAGCAGTAATGTCTAAAAATAATTATTTCATTAGTTTTCAATTACAATTATTATTATAAGACCTATTTAACAGGGAAACATTTTATATACAAAATGAAACGTTTTAACTTACCAATATTTTCTTCAAGGCCGTATCCGCTGATTTTTCGTTCTTTCAACTTTGCTAATATTCCTGCACAAACTTTCTACTAGTATATTATATGACGTCAATACAATCAGGAAACCTTTTGTTAAAAACTGCCTCTCTCTAAAAATACACAAATAAATGATTTACCGAAATATGCATAAAAATAAACAAAAACAAGTATATTATGTGTAAGATTATACAAACAAAACTTACCAATTCAATGCCTGTGTTTAACTACAATAGGGACATGGAAATGGAAAATCATCAAAAAATGTTCCCAAATTTGCATTAACGTATAGTCTTTTTCTTAATTTAAAGGTGGCCTCTAAACTTTCAACTTTGCTTGTACTCCATCAAAATAATACAGCTAGCCGCAGGTCACAAACAAAAAAAACAAATAATTTTGTAAGGCTATGAGCCCCACCCTCTCCCTTAACTCTAAACTTAGCGAAATGATGCGCGAACGGCGCGACAACAGGCTCGGACGGGCTGAAATACTCGAAACTGGCTCTTAACGACACCGAATGGCGGCACGGAAACACCCGAATACCGGATCTAATAAATTTTCTTTGCTGGGGCAGCAACATTTTTTCTCAGGATAAATAAAAATTCTTTTGAAAAAGTTTTTTGCTCTTACAATTACGTATTTTGCTATTGCGAAATATTTAAGAAAATATTTATTACCAACAGCAAAGTACTTATTAAAATCAATAGAAAGACATCAGTAAACCTTATTTTACTGCTACAAGAAAGTCAATTTGCAACTTTGGCAAATATTTTAGCTGGGATAGCCAAAAATACATCAGTAAAGTTGTTTTTGCTGGAGATTTTCTCAGTGTAGTTTTCTCCACATATTAACACTAATTCTGCCTTCTCGGCTAACATTAACTGTATTGGAGGAGGTATTTAAAATCAAATAACAACAATAATTATTTATGATTAAATAATGCCACCAAACTGTCACAAGGTTTACTTTTAACCCTTTTTTGTTTTTTCCATAGGTATCTGCGATTATTTTAGTAGGATTTCATGTTTGTCGCTTAATTTGTAGTTTTTTTTTAATAAACATTTAAAATAAAAATGTTGCACTTTAAATGCTAGTTTTTTAATTAACATATTATCATTTCATTACTAATATTGTATCTCGTTAAAAATATTTTTAGGATATTTTTATCGTTGCAACAAACATGAAGTTTGTGATTCTTTAATAAATTAAAAATTAAAGTAAATTTTACAAATATGCTTGAATTTAAATAAAGGTATGTGAAATTGATTTGATTTTGATTAATTTATGAAGGTCTTTTTGGTAAATATAAAAAACAAATTTTGGGAAATTATTAATGTTTTTTAAAAAAAATATATTTTTTTTATTTTTAGGAGGTCACGTTTTTATGCATAACTTTTAATTCTAAACAACTTTTCTTAATAACATTTTGCTGAATTTTCTGAAATAGGGGTACGCCGTTTGACTTGCAACCATTCCAAGTGCACCTAATATGATTATCGACATGCACCAACTTTGATCACGACTACAATTTTCTGAGAAATCGGTAATAAAAAAATGCCCATATGTTGCACGATTAAACAACCACACTGTATATTTTTATGATGTACAAAAATATGTTCCTTTAAATTACTTTTCGCAAGTGGTATTCATTCATAATAACTCTACCTAAACTTATCTTAAGCATCAACCTCTTCTATATTTTTATGACCTCCCAAAATATGTTGTTTTATATAACTTTCGTAAGTGTTCGAAATTCCTCAATATTTTTATGAGGCTTCAGAATATGTCTCTTCAAATTACTTCTATTAAGTGTTTGATATTCACATTTACCACATTTAAATTTACCTAAAGCATCAACTTCATTTATATTTTTATGACGTGACAAAACATGTCTCTTCAACTTATTTTTTTCAAGTGTTTGATATTCACAATAACTGCACTTAAACTTATCTGAAGCATCAACTTCCTTTAAATTTTTATGACGTGCCAAAACATGTCTCTTTAATTTATTTTTCTCAAGTGTTTGATATTCACAATAACTGCACTTAAACTTATCTGAAGCATCAACTTCCTCTATATTTTTATGACGTGTCAAAACATGTCTCTTTAAATAACTTTTCCAAATTGTTTGATATTCACATTGATTACACTTAAGCTTATCTGAAGCATCAACTTCCTCTACATTTTTATGACGTGCCAAAACATGTTTCTTTAAATAACTTCTCCTAACTGTTTGATATTCACATTGACCACACTTAAACATATCTGAAGCAGCAACTTCCTCTATATTTTTATGACGTTCCAAAATATGTGATTTTAAACTACTTTTAGCAAGTGTTTGAAACTCACATTGACCACACTCAAACTTATCTGAAGCATCAACTTCCTCTATATTTTTATGCCGCCTCAGAATATGTAACTTCAAATCACTTTTCCTAACTGTTTGATATTCACATTGACCACACTTAAACTTATCTGAAGCATCAACTTCCTTTATATTTTTATGACGTGCCAAAAAATGTCTTTTTAAATAACTTTTCCAAATTGTTTGATATTCACATTGACCACACTTAAACTTATCTGAAGCATCAACTTCCTTTATATTTTTATGACGTGCCAAAACATGTATTTTTAAATAACTTTTCCAAATTGTTTGATATTCACATTGACCACACTTAAACTTATCTGAAGCATCAACTTCCTTTATATTTTTATGACGGGCCAAAACATGTCTTTTTAAATAACTTTTACTAACTGTTTGATATTCACATTGACCACACTTAAACTTATCTGAAGCATCAACTTCCTCTATATTTTTATGACGTGCCAAAACATGTTTCTTTAACTTATTTTTTGCAAGGGTTTCATATTCACAATACCCGCACTTAAACTTATCTGAAGCATCAACTTCCTCTATATTTTTATGTCGCAAGATATGTAGCTTTAAATCCCCTTTCCTAAGTGTTTGATAATCACATTGACCACACTTAAACTTATGTGAAGCCTCAACTTCCTTTGTGTTGTTATGTTGCTGCAGCATATGTACCTTAAAACTTCCTTTCTCAATTGTTTTATCATATTGATTACATTTGTAGTTATCTAAAGAACCACTTTTCTCTATATTTTGTTGTAAGAAATAATGCATCTTCAAATTACATTCCTGAGCCGTTTGATGACAATCACAATAATTGAAATTAAATTTAGAAACATCCTCATGATTTTTATTTAAACTACAATTCCATCTTGTTTGAAATTGATACATACCACATCTGAACTTGTTATATTTATCACGGTGTTCTTGATGGATGCCATCGAATTTCATACTAAAAAATAAAACAGAACATTGGAAATATAGAGGGTTTTCTGGTTTATTATATTTGAGTCCGTAAATCTTAATATAAAAACACAAAGCCCAATGCTTTGCTATAATAGGACGCACCCAGGAAAAAAATCGGGGGGGGGGGGGGGGGGGTATGAGACTAATAAATCCAAATGGTAAACATAAACCTTATTTTTAATAAACGAAAGGTGCATATACAGGGTGTTCGGAAAATGAGTTAGGAAATTTTAAGGGGTGATTCTACATGCAAAAATAATGTTAGTAGATCATTTGGCAAAATGTCGAAGTCTCCATGGTTACCAAGATACAGGGGTTTGAATTTGAATTTTTAGTTTTAGTTTTTCGTCATACTACATTTATTTTCGAACCAAATCATTTAATATTCGACACACATACTAATCTCGAGCGACTATACCATTTGAAGATAAGAGTGCTTTTTTTTTAAACCGCTAGAGGGCACTTTACCTGAAACATAAATATTATTTCCATCATAACTTTTTTCTTTTGGTAGCTGGAGCAAAACCGAAGGTACCATTTTAGTGGCAATTAAGAACACAAAAAATAAGTTACTCTCAATCAAGGTCGATAAACCCCACCGTTTAGCCACTAATCGATATCAAAGCTTTCATTGCTCTCAACCAAATACCTACTTACATAAATGGAATCGCGTCAAATCGAGTGGCCTGGTTTAAAATTACGCGAAATTTGACAATTAAATAATTTGATTAATGTCAAGTTTAGATAGGGAGAGTTTTTGTCATAAAAAGACGAAGTTAAAATGGAACGAGAATACTTAACATTTGAATATTCTCGTTAAATTTAAATCCGGCCAATATTTGTTTGTTATAAAAATCTTCCTTTCAAATTAGGTACTTATAAAAAGTCTAAAAATGAAAGAGAAATTGCAATCCGGTAATAATCTTCGGCACTTTCCTTATCAACATTACACCTTTTTGTTTGATGTAGGCTAGTCCACGGTCTATTTACAGGGAACTTAAACTTTTGGTAAAATTTTTTACGTTTAAATATGGCAAAGTCGGTTGTTTTTTAAAATAAAAGTATTGCATGAATTAATTTGACTAATTAAAAAGTGTTATTTTACTGTCCTAAAGCATCGTTTTGATAAAATATGAAAAGTTTTAGGTAATTAGGTACCTATTAATCAAAATGGCAAAAAATATTTTCACCGGAAAATTATTTATTGGGGGGTGGCGGTGGGAGGAGTTTAATAATTAATAAATTATTAATTTTATTTTTGACCCCTAAACAGTACAACGGTACTGGTACCGAGGCCTAGTAATATGTTGTACCTATCAGATTAACTTATTTACAATTTTTTAAATAACTTATAACATTTATAGCTAGTCTTTAGTTCCCATTTACAATAATAATAAGGGTGAAAACACACGAAGCGGTTTGTGCAGAGTCGTCGTCGAATCGGCGAACTTGCGGCTCAAAACACACGCTGCGTGACCGCAACTAGCGACCGAAAAAGTATTTAAACCATTTCTTGTGCTGTTGTCTAGTTATGCACACGCTAGAAAGAAAAATAAACGCATATATTATATGCATCCAATGATAACTAAGAGGAAAAATAGGGGATTTTTTTATACGCTATATAACGAACTGATTGAAGACCCAGAAAAAATTTTCAAATTTAACAAAATGCCTAGAGACACTGGTCTTATATGAATTTCATTAATTAATTTTTCGATGTCCAAATTTTCCTTATTTAACTGGCAACACTCAACACCTCGAAAACGCTCACGTCTGTTTCGTCCCATATACGAACACGTATTGATGCGCCGACTAAAGTCGTAAAACCGCTCGCGGTGCATGATGCTCGCGAGGGTACGCGCGGCGGCCGAAACGGCGACGCACCGTCTGTTTCATACAATAAAGTTTTATTTAGGAGGTGCCGCTTCTGCGGTCGACTCGGCTGCCGAGTCGACAAAAACCGCTCCGTCTGTTTTAGGCCTTAAAGACCATATTTTATACTTTAGCACCAAAGTATCTGGATTTTATAAACTTTTTAAGTTTTTTTAAAGTTCCCTTTAAGTTTCGACCCAATATGGTTTCTGGTATTTTATTATAATATGCTTATACACCTCTGTATATTGGAGTCCTGAGATTTTTTTGTTTTGGCGTACCTAAGTGTTTCTTAGATGGTTTTTAATCGTATAATGTGGTTCTGTATGTCTTGATTTTCCGGTAATACGAATTTCGTTTTAAGTCATTTATTCTTTATAATATAGATTAGTTTATATTGTTAAAATTCTTGTATTTATGTTTTATTTTTTAAAACGGGTATTGGTTGTAAATATGTGTACATATGTGTAGGTATACAGGGTGTTCCGATGATCATGTTACAAAATTCTAGGGTAGATAAAACACACGAAAATAAGAAAAAAAGTTCATGTGAACATGGGTCCGGAAACGCTTCTTCAGGGAGCTAGGGCCCTTCGAAGATGACCTTCAAAAACTACTTTTCGTTTTATAGCTTCGGTACTACTGCAGCTATCGCAACCAATTTTGGGACATGAAATCTAGTTCGTAGGTTCATCAATTTGAGCCTTCCGGATTTTGTCACCTTTAACCAGGGGCGTACAAACCAAGGGGGTATTTGAGTAAATTTGACCCTACTCCTCTTAGGCTTTAATTTCTTACCATTTTTATATCTGATTATGATTCTCCAATGCCTTTTACATAAAAAAGGTACTCTTAGTAAAAATCGCTATCTGTCACAGTTTCCTCCGAAAATGGCTAAATCCAATCAATAATAAATTATTGGTCTTAAACCAATTATTACGTTGAAATATGAAAATGAGGTTCAGTACAGATAGTGAGCATTATAAGTTAGTCAAATCTTTTTCTTTAATGAAAATAAATTAGATTAGAGAGATTTATTGCCTTTTCGAAATTGGGGGTATAAAAAGTAAAAGGGAACGTATACAAAATATTTAAAAAAAAAAACAATTAAACAGGTTTAACGAGTGAGTCAAGAATAAGGCAGAGTAAATTTTTGTCTTGAAGATGAATTTACTAACGCTGTCGTTGACTGACCCTGTACGTACCAAAATAAATTCAAAATAACAATTGTTGAAAATGCCTGCCACCACGTTCAATACATGTATTACACCTACGTAGCATATTTAAATTGACGTCAGTAAAAACATCAGGCATGGTTTGGATCATTTCAGCCGCAACAGAAATCCTAGCCACCAAATCTTCCTCCGACTGAACTGGAGTTTCATATACAAGGCTTTTCATATGTCCCCAAAGAAAGAAATCCATAGGAGTTAAATCTGGGGACCGGGCTGGCCAGTTGACATCGCTTCCACGTCCAATCCAATGTCCTCTAAAACGATCATCGAGGTGCTCACGTACGACATGTGCAAAATGAGCGGGTGCTCCATCATGCTGGAACCATAGATTCCGACGTATGTCGAGGGACAGCTCATCCAATAACTCAGGTAAGGTGTATCTTAAAAAATTGAGGTACACCGTCCCAGTTAGTCGAGGAGGCAACATGATTGGTCCAATTAGACGTTCTCCAACAATTCCAGCCCACATGTTCACCGAGAATCGATGTTGGTACCCTCTTATTTGAAGAGCATGAGGGTTTTCCTCCGCCCACACATGGCTATTCCGTGAATTAAAAATACCTTCTCTCGTAAAAACAGCCTCATCAGAGAAAAGCACAAATTTCGGAAATTGGGGTTCTTGTGTACACTGTTGAAGAAACCACTCGCAAAACTCTACGCGGGGTGCATAATCATTTGGTCTCAATTCCTGTACTTTTTGGCGATGGTAAGGATGAAGAAGTTGTTTGTTAACAATCTCCCATACACGTACATGACTTACATTCATGGATTCTGCAACAGCTCGGGTACTAACACTAGGATTTTCCTCGAATTGTCGGAGTACCTCTTCCTCAAATTCTGGAGTTCGTACAGTTCTTTGAGCGCCATTATCTGGCCTCGTTATTTTCACGGAGCCAGTTTCCCTTATGCGCTGATTTACCCTCTCGAATAGCGTGTGAGCAGGTACACGCCTCTCAGGAAACCGCTCCTGATACAATCTTGAAGCGGCTCTTCCATTGCAATGAACTTCGCCATAAATTAATAGCATATCGGCATATTCGGCGAAAGTATAATCCATGATTCACTGGCGACACAATATTTTATTGACAGATTTTTGACAATTATCTGTACTGAACCTCATTTTCATATTTCAACGTAATAATTGGTTTAAGACCAATAATTTATTATTGATTGGATTTAGCCATTTTCGGAGGAAACTGTGACAGATAGCGATTTTTACTACTAAGAGTACCTTTTTTATGTAAAAGGCATTGGAGAATCATAATCAGATATAAAAATGGTAAGAAATTAAAGCCTAAGAGGAGTAGGGTCAAATTTACTCAAATACCCCCTTGGTTTGTACGCCCCTGGTTAAAGGTGACAAAATCCGGAAGGCTCAAATTGATGAACCTACGAACTAGATTTCATGTCCCAAAATTGGTTGCGATAGCTGCAGTAGTACCGAAGCTATAAAACGAAAAGTAGTTTTTGAAGGTCATCTTCGAAGGGCCCTAGCTCCCTGAAGAAGCGTTTCCGGACCCATGTTCACATGAACTTTTTTTCTTATTTTCGTGTGTTTTATCTACCCTAGAATTTTGTAACATGATCATCGGAACACCCTGTATATGTCGATGTAGAATATTTTGGTGAAAATATAGCTTTTATTATCTTATTTTGACATATCTTTCGTTTAATTATTACATATTCACTCGCGTTCCCCCAGAAAGGGATTTGATACCTTATATTTTATGTGGTGCGATGTTGCTGCTGTACACTAGATATTTAGCACTATTGCTCAGTTGATGCGCGCATCTTCTAATTGATCCAAAGACAGGCACAAGCTTTTTTATTACGCTATCTACATGTGTATTTGATGTTAAGTCATTTGAGATTTTGAGTCCCAGATATTTATTTATTATTTTATTTATTTAATCCAATTAAAATCCCAAAAACATTTGTTCATGAGGGATTCGTTCTATAATAACAACATCTAAAAATGTAATTGTTAAATATAACTCATAAAAATAATAAGGTAAGTCAAAATAATACTTAAAATGTTAATATTCAATAAAAAAATAAAAAATATGTATAAAAGTATTCAAATATTATTTCTTTTAATAAAATAATATAACTAATAATATCGTTTAGATATAATTTATAAATAATTTCGAAAAAATAATTCATCATAAAAGAAGTGCACGTTTAAATATTTTTTAGTTTAAAATTTAGCCTTCCCCTTTTTTGAGTATTTTCTTAATTATCATTTTAAAACGTTTTATATTTAAAAATTTTAATTCTTGGAGTATTTCGTTGTACAATTTCATACCTTCTGACCTGCCTTGGTGTATATGAAAGGTAAATCAATATTGAAAATAGTTCTAGTTAAATACCAAATAAAGGTTTCGTGATCATTTAAAAAAAAATATATCAAAAGTCTTACATGGCCCTAAAAATACTCTACAACAATAGACATATTTTAAATTTTATATTAAAAAATACACTTTGCGAATCATTAGTGCTTTCAAATTTTAATTATTGCGATTTCGTTTACGGTCACTGTTTAGATAACGTCTCGTATTCAAAAGGTACAGAATGCTTGTGCTTGATTAATCTTTGGTCTTAGAAAATATGATCAGATCTCGCACACATTTTCGGAACTAAATTGGTTAAAGATGGATTCCCGTAGGCTTCTACATTTTTGCACTTTTATTTACAAAATCTTGAATGAGCCGAATTCTCCTGTCTCTGTCCGCGAACGCCTAGTCCCCCACTGTAACAACATTCGCCATAGAGGTAGATTAACTCAACCTCACCATCAGAGTGCCCTATTTCAGAGGTAGTTTACCTATAAAGAGGTAAGAGCTTATAACTCCTTACCTAATAACTTGATTGGTTTGAGTGTTCAACTATTTAAAATAAAGTATAAAAAGCATCTTTTTGCTTTACAAACTTGACTATTTCTTTTCAAAGTTTTTTTTGTCTCACTTTATAAAAAAAAATATATTATATATCCTTTGGGAAATAGTTCACCCTATTTTACGTTGATATGAAAAAATATGTTGAATTTTCGAGTTTAATTTATCCGTTGCTTGTTGACAGGCTGTCAATTATAATAGTTCTTTTATTTAAATAATACTAATTTAAACTTTTTTTAAAAATTATAATTGTTCTGCTTCTTTATTAACATTATTTAAATAACTTATTTTATTAGGTTTGCTTGTTGTGGTATGGTTCAGTAGAGTAGCTACTGAAGCTAGACTGTGCTATATGCTACCTCAATAGATAGAGTTAAGTTTCTCTACGTAAAATAAATTGTAATATTTTGTTTTTTCTTTTGAAATATAAAGGCATTATTTATTTATTTATTTAAATTATTATGTACGTCACGTCTGTAATTTAACACTTGGTTGTTTAGTTTACAAGTCTTTATTTTTTTGTTTTATGATCATATTACCGTTTTTTTTCGGTATTAATGCCCAGTTTATTATAACACAGCCATTTAAAGTAAACAACCCCCAAACACCTCCCCCCCCGTGGGTTCGCCACGAATAATAGCTAAGTGAAAAGAAAATTTGTCTTTTGGACTTTATGGCCCGCCGCTATATTCTTACCAGCACAGAGCACTGACGAGGTATGTAGACTGATTTTAGGGGTTTTTACCTAATTTTTTAGACGGTTAATAAAAAAAAAAGTATGAAGTGTTTCTCTAGAGGTTAAATAAAATTAGTTAACTATATTAAGCCATTTCCCTAATACTCAGTGTACATGGTATACCGAGTTTATAAGCCTGTAAAAGATGGGAAAATCGAAGCTTGAATATTTGAAAACTTCATGTTAAAATACATATGTTTTTAGTCCTTTTAATATACTAAATTAAAATTAAATTATGGCATCTATCTTACACTTTTTAATTATTGCTGTTTTCGTAGCGTTTGTAATGAAGGCGACGACTCACGACGGCACTCTGGATCTGCTGTTTCGGACAAACCTCTTTCTTTTCTGTCATTTAGACTCTCCTCAATATATACCTAAATATCATGTAAATATGAAAAGGGGTAATTCTTTAGCTTATTTAATGACTAAAAATCCATATAAACATAGGTCCGCAAACGCTTCGTTGCCGATCTACAGGGTGTTGAAATTTCAAGATTCTTTTAGTTTTTTCTCTATAGCTCTTGTAGTTTTTGAGATATTTAGCTCTAATTTAGAATATAGGTTACGCTATAGGACTTACATCATTGATACCAAATGGTTTTAAGAATCTATAGGGAGATATTTTTTCAGGGGTCATGCCCCCTTTTCTCCCCATGAACTTTTTTTCGGTGCGCCGCTGGTGGATTCTAAAATACAAAATGCATTTTTTGTTTTGTGCTAAAGCGTTTTAATTTCTTGTAGTTTTTTCATATTTACCACCGTTATCGAGAAAAAAAAAATAAAAGATTTTCTGTGTTTCGCTAGATGAAATTAAATTTTTTTAAATAGCCTAATAAGCTCTGGCTTGATTTAGATAACATTTTGTTTGTATTTATTTTGACATTTAAAAAATATCAAATAATAACAATAACAAAGAAACTACGTTATAAAAATTGTTGAAAGCGACCTCCGCCTACTCTTATGCATGAGCCCGCTCTTCTTCTTATTGCTGCCTGTACTTCTTCAAATACCCCCGGAGTATTTCTTATGGTTTCAAATCCATCTAATATTCGATTTCGTAAATCATCAACGGTATTCACTGGTGTTATATACACTAGAGTTTTGAGGTGCCCCCATAGGAAAAATCTAGACTATTTAAGTCAGGGGACCTAGGGGGCCATGGCTGAGGCCCACCCCGACCAATTATTTAAAAAAATGTAATTTCATCTAGCGAAACATAGAAAATCTTTTTTTTTTTTTCTCGATAACGGTGGTAAATACGAAAAAAACTACAAGAGATTAAAATGCTTTAAAACAAAACAAAAAATGTATTTTTTCTACAACTGTCAAAAAAAGATGACTTTTTTTGGTTACTATGGATGCACAAAACGTAGTTTTTTTTTACCGTAAAAAAATGTCATTTTTTCACCGTGAAAAAATGATATTTTTTCACGGCAAGCTCAGCTGATTGATGTTTTAGTATAAAAATGCAAAAATTAATTTCCAAAACATTTTTTATAAAAAAATGTATTATTAAAGTGAATTAAATTAACAATCTTTATTAGAATAGTAATTAACGGTGAAGTTCTCTTCTTTGCTACATCCTCCTTTGTTAATACTTTAGACTTCTTTCCTCTATATCCAATGGATTTTCTCTTTAAAAATGGAACCAATTTAGTAAACCGCTGCAGATCAATATTTTCCTTTATGTTTAGGGTACTTTTAAGCATTGAATAGGTACTCCATAGTGTAGATGGCCTTAAAATTTTCGACTTTTCCTCCAAATAACAGAGCAAAACATTTTCTGTTACTGTTTTTCCTTTCTTTATATTGCACCATTCGCGAAACTGAGTGTACACTTTCTCATATTTGATTCTTGATTTCACGGGCAAAAGATTGGATATAACGATTTCTGCCGCATCCGTAATTTCGTGAGGCGTCTCACTATCACTTTCAGACATTTAAATGGTATCAAACTTGAGCCAGCAACTATAAAAGTTTGACACGAAAAACGATAGATTTGACAATCAATAAGATTTAAACAATTTTAGGTTTCCATAGTAATGGGAACAGGTGTAAGAAATAATACCTTAAATGAATTATGATTTTAGATTTTTTTTCTAAACACGATAAAAAATAGTTAACAACAAACAGTTGTAGAAAAAATGTTGTTTTTATTTCGCGCGCAAAAGTGTTTTTATGGCACATTTGATTGAATTTTTAACCTCGACCTAACGGTCTCGGTAAAAATTTACAATCTCATGTGCCATTAAAAAAACACCTATTTTGCGCACTTAATACAAAAATAACTATTGTATTTTAGAATCCACCAGCGGCGCACCGAAAAAAAGTTCATGGGGAGAAAAGGGGGCATGACCCCTGAAACGATATCTCCCTGTAGATTCTTAAAATCATTTGGTATGCCCAATGATATGTCCTACAGCGTAGCCTATATTCCAAATTAGAGCTAAATATTTCAAAAACTACAAGAGCTATAAAGAAAAAACTAAAAAAATCTTGAACTTTCAACACCTTGTAGATCGGCAACGAAGCGGTTGCGGACCTATGTTTATATGAAATTTTAGTCATTAAATAAGCCAAAGAATTACCTCTTTTCGTATTTACATGATATTTAGGAACACCCTATACAGGGTGTCTCACGGTGACCGTCCATTAGAATATTTTGGGAAGTAATGCGATTTGAATCCGGCAAATTTGGATATTGGGGTTTAAAGAGATGCTCTTTCCAGAGGAAATAACGGCGACCTTGTGCGACTTCCGAAGATGCCGGAAGATGTCTCAAACTTGCTTATTTTAAATGAAACACCCTATATAATATACTTTTTTTGTATTCCTTTCTTCATTTCCAATAACTTTTATTAAAAATATTTTTGCCCCACTCAATCCGTTTTTGAGATAAAAATTATTTTCCTCAAATTTTGACCTTTCACAGGGTGTCACCTAAATTTGAATATCTTTTCAAAGATCAAAGAGAGAAACTCGAAATTTAGGTTGTGTCATTAGATAGTATGGTGCCTGATAATGTATTGTCGGAAAATAAAATTTTATATACAGGGAAGTGGAAAAGTAACAATATTTGATCTTTATCAAAAAATTAACAAAACTTAATTTTTTTAAATACGATGCTATGTTGTTAGTTCATTGAATGGATAGGCGATAACATTTCCTATTTATCCACATATGATATACCTATACCTAACTAGTATAGTTTTGAACTTATTTACGATTTTTCGCAGAACCCTCCAAATATCAAGCAGTTTTATTGATTTTTGGCAAGAAGGCCATTATAAATAAAAAAGAATACGCATCTATACAGACGCGTGTCATTGTCAGTTGCAATTATTTATTTATCGACGTTTTGATACCGAGTTTATTCCAGAGAAATATTGCTGAAAAATGGAAAATAATACTTATACAAATGCTGACATATTACGCGGCTTCGTACGTAATATGCCATTTACAACACTTATTACGTAATACACCATTTTGAGACTAGTTTTATAATTACTTACTTTGCTTATCATGGCCTTCTTGCCAAACATAAATAAAACTGCTTGATATTTGGAGGATTCTGCGAAAAATCGTAAATAAGTTCAAAACTATACTAGTTAGGTATAGGGATATCATATGTGGATAGATAGGAAATGTTATCGCCTATCCATTCAATGAACTAACAACATAGCATCGTATTTGAAAAAATTAAGTTTTGTTAATTTTTTGATAAAGATCAAAAATTGTTACTTTTCCACTTCCCTGTATATAAAATTTTATTTTCCGACAATACATTATCAGGCACCATACTATCTAATGACACAACCTAAATTTCGAGTTTCTCTCTTTGATCTTTGAAGAGATATTCAAATTTAGGTGACACCCTGTGAAAGGTCAAAATTTGAGGAAAATAATTTTTATCTCAGAAACGGATTGAGTAGGGCAAAAATATTTTGAATAAAAGTTATTGGAAATGAAGAAAGGAAGACAAAAAAAGTATATTATATAGGGTGTTTCATTTAAAATAAGCAAGTTTGAGACATCTTCCGGCATCACCGGAAGTCGCACAAGGTCGCCGTTATTTCCTCTGAAAAGAGCATCTCTTTAAACCCCAATATCCAAATTTGCCGGATTAAAATCGCATTACTTCCCAAAATATTCTAATGGACGGTCACCGTGAGACACCCTGTATACTAACTAACATTAATCACGCCACAATAGTCATGTCCGTTTAAAAATTGTAACTCCAATTTTAGGTTTTTAAGGAAATTACCTAATTTTTCGCAAGGGCAAACATATTATTAGAATTACTTGATTGCATTTTTTTAACAATTTTTACATTCATAACAACGTCTATTTTTAGTGTTTTCCAGCAAAACTTAAACGGAATAATCTTTGGCGTAGTTATTTCGTCTTTTATTTTGCTTTCAATTTCAAATTCTTCACTGAGAAAAATGATCTAATACAGGTTTGCTAAAAGACATAGTTGGTATTGATAGCTTATTTTTTATTAACCCATATTAAATAAATTGCTAGTGTATCAAACCCGCTTTAGTGTTATATTAATTCGGGGTTGGATGAACCCACCGGGACACCGGGAAATTCCCGGTGGGCCGATCTCGATACAATTTTTTTTTGCGTCTGTACGATACTTCAAAAAATTCTAAAATATTCCTGCTTATTTAATACTGAAAATAGTTGTCTAGAGAATAAAACTGTTAGTTATATACAGGGTGTTCCTTAATGACGTGCTAATATTTTAGGGTGTGATTCCTCAAGTCATTTTAGGAAGAAAAGTTCATATAAACATATGTCCTAAACGGCTTAAATTTTTTGCTACAGGTTGTTGAATTTTTTCTTTTTTAATGCGTTTTTTGTAATATCTCCGAAAGTACTTTAAATAATGTTTTTAATTTTGGCATGTGCTAAAAGGACATAAAACCACACGTTTTAGTTGTAAAAGTTATTTTTTTGTCCCACCAGTGGCGTCCCTGTAAACATGTCCTATGATATTTTTTAGAAAAAAAGTGGTACACCACTGACATTTTTCCATGTGGATATTATTTCTGATTAGCCTGGTTAATTCTACATAAAAATGGTATCTTGAGTTTTTCTCCTCAGGCACACTGTTCTTAATTAAACTAATTAAATTAGCTCTACTATTTATTGTTATTAACATTGATAATGCAAAATTTTGTTTTATAAAAATTGTTGTAAATGACCACCTTCACTTAATAGGCATGCTTTCGCCCGTCTTTGCATCGAACAGCGCACTCGTTCAAATATTCCAGGCGAATTCCGTATTGTTTCACAGAAGGCAATTACCTATTCGCTCCCTTAAATTTTCTAAAGTGCAATGGGAGTTTTATACACTAGAGTTTTAAGATGACCCACAAGAAAAAATCCAAACTATTGAGATCAGGGGATCTTGCTGGCCATTGTTGAGCTCCTCCGCGACTTATCCAAGGATTCGGATAAACTGCATCTAAATGGTCGCGAACGATTACACTGAAATGAGCAGGAGCTCCATCATGCATGTACCACATTTTGAGCGCATATGGTACATCTTCAAGTAACACAGGTAGTTCTTCTTGGAGGAAATGCAGATAAGACTGGCGTTAATTATGTTTTTAAGAACGTCACCGTTCCAGGATAACTACATTTATGTGATCAAAAATTATTCGTCAATACTGCAAAATGAAGCTAATTTAATTTAATTATTTTAATTAAGAACAGTTGTGCCTGAGGAAAAAAACGCAAAAGGCCCTTTTTATGTAGAATTGATCAGGCTAATCAGAAATAATATCCACATGGAAAAATGTCAGTGGCGTACCACTTTTTTTCTAAAAAATATCAGAGGACATGTTTGCAGGGACGCCACTGGTGGGACAAAAAAACTTTTATAACCAAAACTTGTGATTTTATGTCCTATTAGCACATGCCAAAATTGAAAATATTATCTAAAGTACTTTAGGAGATATTACAAAAAACTCATTAAAAAAGCCAAAAATCATCACCCTGTAGCAAAAAATTTAAGCCATTTACGACATATGTTTATATGAACTTTTCTTCATAAAATGACTTGAGGAATCACACCCTAAAATATTAGCACGTCATTAAGGAACACCCTGTATATAACTAACAGTTTTATTCTCTAGACAACTATTTTCAGTATTAAATAAGCAGGAATATTTTAGAATTTTATATATGTATATAAATTTTAGTGTAAATAAGAGCGGCTGATTTCAGGTAAAGTCTTGTGCAAAGAAAAACTTATCAAGGGAGGCACAAAGTTAAGAGAAAATAATAGTATCTAGATCTAGATGCAGAACGCATAGGTAAAAAGTGCAGACATCTGATATCACAGAGGAACTATAGGATTAGCTTAGGCCTTATGTCTAGCAAAACCGTGAATGTTTTCCTCTTATATTCCGCCTATACTATTTTTTTTTGTATTTTAAATACAAGCACTTCAAATGATAAAAACTAGGCGAACCTGTTGTTAAATAATCATTTTACTTTTTTGTTTCTGTTATATGTTATGTTGTATTATCTTATAAACTAATTTGTAGTTAATTGATAATTTTTTCATATTTGTCGATTTGAAGATGCCCTCGTTCCGTCCTTGGAAAAATTTTCTAAATATTCAGTAACTTTCGTATTTTTATAAACGATGATAAAAAATAGTTAACCAAGTTGAAACAATTATAGAGATCAAAGTTCTGATGAAAAAAATAGTATTGTGTCTTCGACGGGCGGTCCTACAAAAACCGAGTGAGTTACAAACTTTTTTTTCAAAATTACATAACAATTACACCTCAGGAACTTGAAAATACTAAGTTACCGATAAAATGCGCCATTGGCGAAAATTTTACATTAAAATTAGTAAAAATTCGGAAATTTAGCACATAACTATTAATCATAGACAATTGTTTTCTAAACAGATATTATTTTAATTAATTTAAGAAAAGTTTTAAAATTAAAAAAATAATATTTATAATTCAATTTTGCATTACCTACTTAAAGTACAAAGCCCGAATTTTAGAAAAAAGCTTATCGTGAAACTGAAACGTTTTTAAATTTGAAAATATTGAAAGAGAATATTAATTATAATTATTAAGACAGACAACAAAAATTAACATTTATATATTATATTATTTTTGATGGGTTTCAAGAAAAAGTAGAAATTAAAGATACTAACATTTGTTTTTGTTCAACGTTTTCCTCTTTAAGGTCGATTTCTTCATTTTTAATTTTCCATTCATCATAGACAATTTGACACGTTAGTTCTTCTTCTCTTGTGTTTTCTTTGGTTTCAATTTTTACTGGCACCTTTAAATACTTTGGATAAAAATCTGTTGATCTGTAAAAATAAAATACAATAGTTATTGGCTTAAATATGTATACCGTGTGTTTCTCAAAAACGTTCACCCCTATAAATAACTTTTCTGTATTTATAGATATTAAAATAAAATTTTAAGATTATGCATAAAAGATGCGTTTATTGGCAAAATTTTCAATTTGCTAGCACTTCCGGTTTAACCGGAAGTGACCTTAACTTTGGTATTTTAAACGGGACATCTTGTATATTTTTACTTATTGGGATTCAGCATAACATTCGGAGTAAAATGACACCGCACTTGTAATTTTTTAACGTGTTTTAACATTTTTATATTAATTTTTTATTTTCAATCTACTGTGCTACAAATTAATTAAATCTGTTAATTTAAAGTCAAGCAGTATATGTATCTATAGTGAAAATTGTAATGTCATTCGTTTTTATTAAACTTATATTGTAAATCAGGTAAAATGGTTTGGTTAGTTTGACTACAGAAATAAACAAATTGATATGCTCCTCATTTTTGGAGTGACTAGAAGAATTCTTCTGAAGTCGCAAGATTGTACGTATTGAATATGTTTTATAAACTAATGACATTACAACTTTAAATTAAAGCCATATTGCTTTTCAAAACCATTCCATTGTTTTTCAAAGCCGCCTTTATATTTCTTTAGAAAAGATAGGACCGCAATATTGCATAACGCTTTTAAATTTGCGCTTGGAATTTACGGCAAATTTTTCAGTGTCAATTTTAAAATAGCATAGGATTGTATGGTATCAAATTGTTGGGAAAAAAATGCTCGTTTTAAATATCCTAGTGAACCACTATCGTTCCATTTGGAAAAATGGAGTAAACGTCAAGAAAACAAAATTTCATTTTTTAAACGCTTGTGAAACTTGGAAAGTCAATTATTATGACATAATTTTAATTTTCATATACTACTTGACTATAAGTTAACATATTTAATTAATTTGTAAAACTCTAGATTGAAAATAAAAAATAATGATAAAAATGTTATATAACACGTCAGAAAATGACAAGTGAGGTGTAATTTCACTCATAATCTTATGCTGAACCCGAATAAGTAAAAATATTTAAGATGTCCCATTTAAAATATCAAAGTCATGCAAGGTCACTTCCGGTCAAACCGGAAGTGCTAATAAATTGAAAATTAAATTTCATTTTAATATCTATAAATATAAAGAAAGTTATAGGGGTGAACGTCTTTTCTTTTGAGCAACACCCGATAAACCTAGGCTGTGAGATTTTGCAATGACAAGTCAAATTTATAATGGGAAATTAATTTGTCTGAATGACAAACAAATAATTGATAATCGGTAATTTACCTATCATTAATTGTCATACTGCCAATGAAATTTATGTCAAAATCAATATAAAAACTGTACATTTTATTTCAACTGTAATTTTGATAAAAGAACCCGAAGTTTATTAGTTTTCCAATTATTTCCTGTTATTTTAATGGGTATTCAAATAATGTAAATTTTCGACAAAAAATTAAAAATTTGCCCTTTAAATTTTATTTCTATTGTTTTTTTTTATTTGGGATATTCAATATATAACTCGTGCTAACCAAATTTCCTTTGGAAACTTTTGAAAAATTTAGTTTGCAGCCTATTTTTTTTAAATAAAAGCATTCATTCAGATTGACAGAAAATGTCCCTATGCAATGTGCCTTTTTGCTTTTCAGGGAAAATTCCGGTTTGGCTTTTACCAAAGTTTTGCAATTTTTTTTTTATTAAAACATTGAAATTGTACAGGAATAGCTTTTTTGACTGTCTTTATTAATTTTAAATTTTATTTTATTTAATTAAAAATTATGATATCTTGTTATTTATTTTAGATATTTATCTAAAAAATGCAATAATAGTCCAAATGTTACATTTATTACCAACGCGGCCGTGGACAATTACGTAATAAAACAAAATAATATCCTTTATTATAAACTTAAACATTATTTCCAGCCGATTTTTTTTTGGTCATATTTCACAATAAATTGTATATGTGGTTTTGGAGATACAGAATATTCAGGCAAATGTACACAAGTCAATAGTATGTATAAAAACAATAACACTTCAGATATAAATTTACCAATACTATCACAGACGACAATTTTACATCGAAATTAATAAAAATTTATTAATTAGGACACAAATTATTAAATATTTGTTGGCATTGTAGCGCGGCAGCGGCTCCATGGACTATTCAAATAATGTAAATTTTCGACAAAAAATTTAAAATTTGCCCTTTAAATTTTATTTCTATTGTTTTTTTATTTGGAATATTCAATATATAACTCGTGCTAATTAAGTTTCCTTTGGAAACTTTTGAAAAATTTAGTTTGCAGCCTATTTTTAAAAATAAAAGCATTCATGCAGATTGCCAGAAAATATCCGTTCAGGCTTGTGATTTTTTCAGGCAAAATTCCATTTTGGCTTTTAGCAAAGTTTTGCAACAAAATTGTTTTTTTATTAAAACATTGAAATTTTACGGTATAGCTTTTTGGTCTATCTTTATTAATGTTAGGCGCTTTTTAAAAACAAGTTATGTTATCTTGTTATTTATTTTAAATAGTTATCTAATATGTTACATTTATTACCATCATGGACAATAACAATAACGTAATAAAACAAAATAATAGACTTTAACTCAAAAAATATTTCCAGCCGATTTTTTTTTGGTTATATTTCATAATAAATTGTATGTATGGTTTTGGAGATACATACTACTCAGACAAATGTACACAAGTCAATATTATGTATAAAAACAATTACACTTCAGATATAAATTTAGCAATACTATCACCGACGACAATTTTACATCGAAATTAGTAAAAATGTATTAATTGGGACACAAATTATTAAATATTTGTTGGTATTGTAGCGCGGCAGCGAGCGGCTCCATGGACTAAAAAACAGCGCCATAGGCAATACGCATTTCTTTTTAAAACAGCTTATTACTTCCACTAATTTAGAAAAATGTTTAAAATAAATAATGTTCATAGTTTAATTTTACATTAAAGTACAAAGCCTAATGTTAAGAAAAATACTTAAGTCAGAGTACAAAAACTATAACATTTGAACGAAACAGAATACATATTCTGTGGCGTAAGATAGTTTCCACATTATTATTCTTTTTTTCACGCTCTCACTTTAACAGATAGAATAAGTTTGCGTTATTGTCATTTAAAGTATACAACTATCATGTAAACTATGATTTAAACTAGCTTGAACTACTTTGCCGCCTATGCTGGTGGATGTATAATATTAATAATAACTAATATTCAGTGTATTATTTTTGTCAGTTTAAAAAAAAAACTGGAAATAGAGATACTTACACTTGGTTTTGTTTAAGGTATTCCTCTTTAAGGTCGATTTCCTCGTTTTTAATTTTCCATTCATCGTAGACAATTTCAGATGTTTTTGCAACTTCTCTTGTGTTTTCGTCGGTTTCAATTTTTATGTGTGTCTCCAAATATTTAGGATAAAAATCTTCTGATCTGTAAAATAAAATACTATGGGTATTTGCTAAAATGAGTATAATATATCCAGGGTATGGATTCAGGATTTTTTTTAGGAAAATTGATTAGGTATACTCAAATGTTGCTTTTGTGTTAATTTCATATTTCTCAGGACGGAGGCGCAGACGGAGATTTAAATTATTTGTGTTGCTTTGCATTTAAATTTTAATATCTGAATATATTTTTAGTCAAAAATAAATATTAAATTCAGTGGTTAATCCAGGAAGTGGTACTGGAAGCACCATACTTGTTTTTTTAGTTTTACTGTTCAGACCGAGCAAGGGCGTATTCAGGTTTTGTTCATAGGGGGACTATCTTGAATATGTCATAAAGTTACAACCTATTAAGAACCTAGACCTACAATTATTTTTGGGCCGGGGTGGGAGGGGACTGAATTTATATAGTTTGATTTGTAGCTACCTCAACTTGTATATGGTAAACGCCCAGGTAAAAGATAGTTTTAAATCAGATTAGAAAAACTTAAAAGGCTCCAAAAAATTTTCAGCTATAATAATATTATATATTGCATTATCAATGTTCTAGGGATATTATCCCTATTGCAGTATCAATGTTCTAGGGATATTATCCCTAGAACATTGATAATGCAAGTTGCAGCGTGCTTTCGATTGACATAAAACTATGAGGCATTCGGTCAGAAAAATTTTTGATACCTAAAAAAATAAAAGAACTCGCAACAAAACAACTAGGGGAGAGATGGGCAAGTTGACATAGGTGGGCAAGATGACACAGTAGCCCTTCCATGGAAACTCCACCGTCATCCGAGCATTTAGCATGCTTAAACAAGTTTGCTCGTTGGCAGTGTCCACTTAGAGGTGTTTGTGGGTGGAAGTTTTTCGCGGTGTTAGAAATATTAAAGATTTAAAGTAATTTACGATTTCGTTTTAATGTAAGTAAACTATGATAAAGATTATAAAAAAATTACTTGACTGTTTTTCTTATATTTTTTAATTTTGTTTAATACATTTAATTTTCAACTATTCATTTCGCGATCAATCTTTTTTACATTTTATTTTAAAACCCATTTTGTAATTTTTTTAAATTCACGTTCATTGTCGGGCAGGATGGCATACCTTCATACCGAGTATGTCATCTTGCCCGCACTGAAAAGATTTTAGACTAGAAGTGTCGCCAATGGGCTCACGCTGAGTGTGCCGGCCTATCCAAAAAATCAAAACAATTTATTTGTGATTTATATTAACTAATATTTTATATTTATACCTACTTATTTTCGTATGTCAACTTGCCCTATAGGGTAGGGCAAGATGGATTTTTGTATTATTTTTGTTAAAGTGGTATTGTTTGTACAAGGAGTTTATATTTCGTTTCGTTATATATGTAGGTTAAAGACATATAACAACTGTTTTATTTTGCTTACATTTATTAAAAATAAGTCTTGGTTTTTTCTAAGATATTTTTGTTTAAACCTTAGGTATGTCAACTTGCCCACCCCTCCCCTATTTATTTATTAAAAGGACAACTGGTAAAGGTACAAAATGTCTAATAATTTTGAAATTTATTTGGAATATGAAACTCTTAAAGTCTTGATGTTATAATGATTGAAGTCTTGGTCTCATAGTGATTAAAAACTACCCGGAGTGTTGTTGTCGTCAGCTAAATGTTTATGATGGTGTGATTTGTGTGACATGACAAAAAATAACAAAATTTAATTGGCTATTGTAACTGTCAAATTTTCTGGCAATAGGTATGCGTGAATGCTTTTATTTTAAGAAATCGGCTGCAAATTAAATTTTTATTTTAAATTTCCAAAGGAAAATTCCATGAGGAACGAAGCCATAAAAGCGTGGGTGTTAAGTATCCGCAAATTGGATATTGTGTGTGGTGCTAGTCGATGTAGTATCCAACGGATTCTAAAGGCCCATAGTTTCCATCCGTAAAAAATTCACCTTGTAAGAGAACTTAGTGAAGACGATTTTGATCGGCGATTACAATTTTGTGAAGATATGAGTAAACCAAGTTTTCAAAAATATATAATGATGGAAAAGTAAGTACCTATTCTATTTTCAATAAATGCGTTTTTGCAATCGGCTCTATACAGGGTGTTTTATTAAGGTCGAAGAGCGGCCATATCTCGGAAACTGCTGGGCATAGAAACTCAGGAAAAGAAAAGTGATAATTAAAGTGGCCATGAGAAAATTCTAGAAATAATTTTCAAGTTCCGCATTTTGCCGCAAGAGGGCGTAATTGAAAAGTAAATTTTTAAATTTTACATAACTCCGAAAATTCCACATTAAGGTATATGTTTGATAACAACATTTTAAAACTTGGACAATTATGCATCATTTTGGTCTTATGCTCATTGGCGTACCGACTTTAATAAGAGTGGGGGAAGCTGTTGAAAGTGTAATCATTTAAATCGCTGTAACTTATAAACGACTTATCCGATTTTAGCAAACTAAATACTGTTTGGAAGAGAAATGTATGCACTTTGACCAATCGTATTTAGTTGTCCATAATAGTTCTAAAAAAAATGGTAGAGGGCGCAATTTGCAATAACAATACATTTTTTGATTTTCCTCCGAAAAAATAAATCATACGGTATAATTATGATACCATAATCGAGAAGGAGATGAAATTTGCTAGAAAAAATATTAAAACCGCAGCTCGATATCTCCGTTCGTTTCTGAGTTATTGCCAAAACAATAATTTTTAACACAAATTGCGCCCTCTAGCAATTTTATTAGAAACTATCTTATACCATTAGATACGACAATTGAAGGTTCTTCCAAACAAGCTTAAATTTAGTAAAATCGGATAAGTCGTTTAGAAGTTACAGCGATTTTATTGTTTAAACTTTCAATATAGCTTCTCCCACTCTTATCAAGTGAAACTGTAAACATTAAAATCGCTGTAACTTCTAAACGACTTAACCAATTTTACTAAATTTAAGCTTGTTTGGAAGAGAAAGGTAAGAACCTTTAATAATTGTCGTATCCAATGTACAAGATAGTTTCTAATAAAATTGCTAGAGGGCGCAATTTGTCTTAAAAATTATTGTTTTGGCAATAAATCTGAAACGAACGGAGATATCGAGCTGCGGTTTTAATATTCTTTCTAGCAAATTTCATCTCCTTCTCGATTATGGTATCATAATTATACCGTATGATTTATTTTTTCGGAGGAAAATCAAAAAATATATTGTTATTGCAAATTGCGCCCTCTAGCATTTTTTTTAGAACTATTATGGACAACTAAATACGATTGGTCAAAGTGCATACATTTCTCTTCCAAACAGTCTTTAGTTTGCTAAAATCGGATAAGTCGTTTATAAGTTACAGCGATTTAAATTATTACACTTTCAACAGCTTCCCCCACTCTTATTAAAGTCGGTACGCCAATGAGCATAAGACCAAAATGATGCATAATTGTCCAAGCTTTAAAATGGTGTTATCAAACATATACCTTAATGTGGAATTTTCGGAGTTATGTAAAATTTAAAAATTTACTTTTCAATTACGCCCTCTTGCGGCAAAATGCGGAACTTGAAAATTATTTCCAGAATTTTCTCATGGCCACTTTTATTATAATTTTTCTTTTCCTGAGTTTCTATGCCCAGTAGTTTCCGAGATATGGCCGCTCTTCGACCTTAATGAAACACCCTGTATAGGATAGTCCTGAAATCAGTCTTACTGCTTTCCGTTGTAGTCTAAATACCTGATCACTTCCAGATGTATGCCCCCAAACCAAAATTGCGTATGATGTGGCTTGTGACATAATGAAAAATAAGCCTGCTTTAGGACATCTGCTGTTACACAGTGTGATAAATTTCTTAGGACAAAGATATTGGAATTAGGCTAGCCTATTAAAAAATCAATATGAGAATTCCATCTCAATCTTGGATCGATATACACTCCCAAAAATCTTACCATACCTTCTCCGCTTCCTCTTGTTCGGTCTTGGAATTATTTAAATGTAACCGATTTGCGGAGAACCAGTCTTCAGCCCTCGACTGTGACTCCCCAGATCCGACTAATGCAGTATCGCGATCAGTGTTGCCGCAACCAGATTTTAAAATGTACTGACAAGCAGCTGAAAAATGTACTAGAATGTACTAAAATTTCAGGTAAAATGCACCGTTGGGGTTGGCACAGAAAATACTTTTTTTTGTAAATTTAAACTTCCTAAACTTTAAGAAATTTGCACAAATACGGTATTTCACATTATATTTATATTATTTTAACGTTTTAAATACATAAAACCTAGTACATATTAAACACATACCTAACAGATCTATAATAATCTTAATCCTAAAAATAAAATGACCAGTTGAATAAATAGTTATTATTTAGCTAAATTTTTTTGGTTAATTCTGGCGGTGGTTGCCACTCCCAGCAAATTGTCTGTCTTAATAACTCTTTTGTTAATAGTAAATTGTGGCATGTGGAAGTTTCCAACAAATTTCGGTTTTTTCTTTTAATAAGATTAAGCAGAGGTAGAAACATTTTTATACAATCACAGAAGACAGATTTTATCCGCAAACAGGCGCGTTCAGAGGACTGAATATAGACGATAGTGTTGGACGATATGATAGTTATAAAATCATCGTTTAAAAAATGAATTGTTGGTTGGTATTAAATAATATATCAACATTTTAATGAAATGAAATTATTTTATTTTTAATTATTTTGTTCCCCTTCGAAAATGGGAAAATGTACTAGAATTAAGGTAATTTATGGTAAAATGTATTTTTGTACTTTGCTGTCTAAAATGTACTAGATTTAGTACAAATGTACTGAAACGGCAACACTGATCGCGATCCTCAGATGAAAAAGAAAAGGTGGTGTCATCCGTGAAGACAGTGTAGAAGAGGCATCATCAGTATAGGGTAGATCATTTATGTATATTAATAATAGCAGTGGCCCAAGTACTGAACCCTGTGGAACCCCAACACTCACCACTCTCTCCTCAGACTTCACCCCATTCATCCCCACAATCTGTTTTCTGTTAGTAAGGTATGATTTTATTAGAGAAATTGTTAAATTCATCAGGGGATATTTTTGATGTCACCAGTCTTTTACTTACAACACCTCTATGCAGTGTTGCCGTTTCAGTACATTTGTACTAAATCTAGTACATTTTAGACAGCAAAGTACAAAAATACATTTTACCATAAATTACCTTAATTCTAGTACATTTTCCCATTTTCGAAGGAGAACAAAATAATTAAAAGTAAAATAATTTCATTTCATTAAAATGTTGATATATTATTTAATACCAACCAACAATTCATTTTTTAAACGATGATTTTATAACTATCATATCGTCCAACACTATCGTCTCTATTCAGTCCTCTGAACGCGCCTGTTTGCGGATAAAATCTGTCTTCTGTGATTGTATAAAAATGTTTCTACCTCTGCTTAATCTTATTAAAAGAAAAAACCGAAATTTGTTGGAAACTTCCACATGCCACAATTTACTATTAACAAAAGAGTTATTAAGACAGAGACAATTTGCTGGGAGTGGCAACCACCGCCAGAATTAACCAAAAAAATTTAGCTAAATAATAACTATTTATTCAACTGGTCATTTTATTTTTATAATTTCTTTATTTTTAGGATTAAGATTATTATAGATCTGTTAGGTATGTGTTTAATATGTACTAGGTTTTATGTATTTAAAACGTTAAAATAATATAAATATAATGTGAAATACCGTATTTGTGCAAATTTCTTAAAGTTTAGGAAGTTTAAATTTACAAAAAAAAGTATTTTCTGTGCCAACCCCAACGGTGCATTTTACCTGAAATTTTAGTACATTCTAGTACATTTTTCAGCTGCTTGTCAGTACATTTTAAAATCTGGTTGCGGCAACACTGCCTCTATGCTCATTAATTATGTTCCACATGCATCTGACAGAGTCAGTAGCACTTCTTATTAATCTATTGTTAGCCTGTTTTTTTGCATTCCTAATAGAAGTCCTGTAGAGTAATAGGTCTTACAATTCTCCTATTTGGCACCCTATCCTGAGAAGTCTGCTTTAAATCTACCTCGACCACTATCCCAAGGTGATCCGATAAATTAGTGTTTAGTATGTTATTAGTGTAGTCACTGACACCAAAGTTAAGGAATACATTATCCAGACAGTTACCACCTCTAGTGGCATCAGATATTGTTGGAAAAAAGCCGAAAGAGCTCATCATATTACAAAGGTCAATGCATTCTCTATCTCGAGTGCCAAAATAAACATTGAAGTCACCTGCCACAATGATCCTTTTATCACTCAACAAACTCAGAATGCCCTCAAGGTTACTCAGAAAGGTGTAAAAACAGGTGATCTGTAAATGGACAAAACAACGACATTGAGGCCTTTAATGGAAATTCCCAAAACCTCAATACATTTTCAATATTGTGATCAAAGTGCCTCAATACTCTGTACCCAAAGTTTGACGCTAAAAAAATTGCCGATCCTCCCCCCTTAAAGTGAGTCCTATAAAAAATTGAGGCAGTATTAATATTACCAACAAGTAAAGGCAAATACTCTCTCAAAGTAGCCATCTGTCACATAATTTTAAGCCGCTTCTTTGACTCTGGAAAATTATGAGACTTGTTTTACTGCATTCGGCAGGAAACAATAAAATATCTAAAATCCTAATATCTAGATTCCAGCGTTCACAATTTGTCTGTTAAGCTGTACTGTTCACGTATGGTCCACTATACTTAACACGTGAATCAAAAAAAGCGCTGTTATTAAACCATCTGTTAAGTCACATACAAATCCATATAATTAATAAAATATATGTTTTACAAGTATAATTCAGATAAATTACAAACGTTAATGAGTTACTATATAGGTAGAACGTTTGTTTTGTTGGTTTAAATAAAATAAATATGAGGTATTTCAGGTCTTTGTATTTAGTACCAACTTATTTTAGTACCGTGGTGACAAAATCTAGAATGATAGTGACAACATCGCTTTTTTTTTTTTCACGCGTCGGCCATTCATACGTAGTAACAAAAGCAGCTGTTGTAATCGAACAAACACTTCTTCTTTTCTGTGAGTAATCGTAGTATTTCTTTTTGCGATGTCGTTGTTAGTCATCGGAATAATAGTATTTGTACGTGTTTTCTGTTTTTTTTGTAAAGGACTTTTTATTTTATTGTTATAAGTACTTAACAAAATGGTACTTCAGTGTGAGAATTGTGGAAAATTAGATTCTTTTAATCCGGAATTATATGTTCATAAGTAAGGTTATAGTCTGTAGTATGTGCCCATTCTGTGTAGTCAGGAAAAGAGTAAATAAAAATAATTGAAAATTACTAAGGCCCAAATTATTATTAAAAATTTGTTAAGATTTTTAATTGTGAGATAACTTCTAAAAGGATTTATTATTGGAACAATTATTGTCGTCATGGTAGTTAGGTATAGTTATGTGCGTTCAAGCAGGTCATTAATGATTTGGACCATTTATTATCTATGCAAATTTAAACTGACTTAAAATTATTCAAATTTTGTTTTCTTAATTACATTTATGGTAAATATATTTTTGTATATTTTATAGTTAATATTAGGTTTTAGTAAAAAACAACATCCTAATTAGCTAAGGATTCCATCGTGTGTCTTTTTTTCTGTATAACTACTACATCACAAATGTTTTAAAAGTTGTATGTAAAAATGTCAGTCTGTTTTACCCAATGATCTGTAGCTAGCAGATCATTGGTTTTACCTATTCATGCGTCGATTCAAGGACACACTGTATATTCTAATAACTAAAATCTGACTTTAGAATTAGTTTATCTTCATATACAAACCTTCATCTAGAATAAAATTTTATAAGCAGCGGGTAACAGTTTAATTCTAAACCTTTTACCACCCAATTCAGGTCGGTAAATATTTTCACACCGAGAAGTTTGATTTCCCTCAATTATGCTACCTACTAAAATTACGTATACATTAACACTACAGAAACTAGTAGATATATTTCACTCATTTTCTATGGAATTTGAAATATTCCAGTGTAAAATAGCATACCTATATAGGACTCCCTCATAAAAGCAGGAAGCAAAAAAATGATACTTCTCTTTATATCCTGGCCTGTCAAAAAAAAATATTTCTCTTTCAACAAGTAAAGTACTTTTACCTATTATTGCAATACAGCATACCAGAGTATGTACAATTGTACAAATATCCTTTACGTAGAGTCGGTTAGATGAAGCATGGAATTTTTGAGTCTTATTTTTTACCCGTTGTGGCTTTTTCATTCTTTTTATGGATGAAATTTATCCCTGCATTTGGCTCGGTGAAAGTGAAAAACCGATAACTTATAATCTGAAACTAGTTCGTGGCAATAAATGCCTTTTACTTATCAGTCACATTAAACCCGGGTTATTTCAGCCAGGCTGGCCATGTCGGTTTCTAGTGCAGAAAAAAAAACTGATTTCCTCTCTTCAGACGGTTTTATTGCTTGTAGGTTGTAAAAAAACTTGAGTCACCAATCACTAAATCACACGATCCCGCCGTAAATGACATCTCGATGGGCATTAACAAACGAAAGAAACCATTTCCCAAAGAAAACTATCAATTAACGAACTCAAACAGGAAAAACGTCTCTTAAAACTCACATTTTTAAAACTACTAAACCTAACATGAAAACAGCCGATTCACAAAATTCGATATTTTCCCAAAAATAGGTGAGCCAGGTAGGCCACCAAACAAACAGGTACATTTAGTGGTGATTCGATTCTTAAAGGAAATAAATGTAAAATTTATAGTTTTAAGAATTTTAGAAATTTACCAAAATAAGTTGTAACAAACATCAAAATGGTTGTTACACATGGTACTACCAAGAAGAGATAACTTTTTCTATTAGTAGGATGTCAACACCTATCCTCCATGGCTTTAGAACTAATAAAAAAGTTACAACCACTACACTTTTAAACAATAAAAAACTTTGCATTGCATGCAAAGCTTGCATTTCACCTCGCTTTTTACTGCCGGGTGACCTTAGCTTATGTTGGCCGCTGCTAGAGGGAAAATATTGTTTAGCAACAAACGATATTAGGAATAGTTTTTTGTGCGTTATTATTGTAGAGGCCTAAAAGAAGTGTAACAAATGAGGTTCCCTTTTCTCCAAAGCTAACAAAGGTCTTGTTGTTGGATACCAATTCTTCATGTGTGTAGAAATCAGGCAGTGTCCTAAGCGTATTCAACACCTGTTTACGTGTGAGATCTTTGTGTATCTTGTACTGTTCTACTTAAAATACATTTATTACTTTTTCCCTATTGATGCCGATCTCCAAGAATTTTTTCTTTTACCTGCTAGAAAATAATTCCTAAATTTGGGGCAAGAACACTCTGTGGTCTAATTTTGGCTTCGGATGGCATCTTCAGTCTCCACTCCTTGCCCAAATTGTCTGCATTTTCATTTCCTCTGACGTTTGTATGGCTGGGTATCCAGGCCAAAACAGCTATAGTGGATTTCACCTTCGTTTTTAATGGCCGCCGCTGACACATGTCATTTATAACATTTCTTTTTACAGAACTTAAGGATTGGCCAGGGCCGGAGTTAAAAATTATGTGTGAACATGGGTCAATTTATTTGTAGTTGTAATTATGGATGGAAACGAGAATTACCTAAGCAATTTTTAAGATAAGTATTTCAAAAAAAAAACACTGAAGGGGAATGGAAATACGATAGAATATCAGAAAAACAATTTCATTTAATTTTTATTCATAATATAATAAAGTGCTGTTTTTTTGGTAAAAACACACTCTTAATTTAATACAATAAAAAATATACAAGGGGCAGTCGTGAATCTAGTATCATCAATGATTAACTACGTTTTTTATTAAAGAATTATTTTGTTTTTTAATTTGATTTTAGACCATGCAGTGTTAAGTTGAAAAAATCTATATATTATATTTATAGCTTATTGTTTACTTTTTTATTTTCTTATTCACGGGTAGATATTTTTTTCTTTAGACTAGGTTCTAAAGAGTTTAAAGTTTACAATAGGTCTAACTTTTCGTTGGTTTATAATAAAACAACAAAAGTTTGTAATGTTACCGAATTGGGTATTTTTTTTAATGAATAAAGAAAAAATAATGTAAGTAGATACTACAAAAAAAGATTTTTGTCCATGCGTTTGCAGAACAGATACCTCAAGCACTCTTCAATACAACTGTATGTAAAACTTATTTTAGCATAATGGTTCACTGTGGTTTTCAAATTTAATTTTGTTGCAAGTTCCCTATTATTTTTGGTCTTCATCTGACAAGCTGTCGATGTCGTCGTCACCATCCGAGACATTAATAATTATTTACTTACTTTTGCATAAAAAGAAACACGTCACAGATACATACAGTCCGGCAGTTTAAAACCAAAAAGTCTAATACGCACAAAATATAAGCAAAATGCTGTCTGAAAAATACCAAAAACAATAACACGAACGATCAAGGGTTAACAGCAGACTGCACGCGGTGTGTCCCAATGCGGCTCTGTGATATTTAAAGAACGCGACGAGACAATCGAATTAATGAAGTACGAAAAGAGATATGCGAGAGCAAATGCGTAAGACAAAGATGCACACATACTAACGGCATATACGAGCGATGCTGTGCTTTTGACGAGTTTGAGCTCATTGAAGGGCAACGTATTGGACTGTGTAGTGTGCATCTTTGTCATGTACATGTAACTATACGGTCAGTTATATATCCATCTCTTGTCAATCTAGCCAATGCCCGTGCCTGAAAGCCGTTTATAGAATTAGGGATTTTAAAATCACGTGTTGGCTAATATGTTTGACAAGAGAGACGTCAAAGCATTAAAAACTAAGGTGAAATCCACTATTTTAGGTATCTTTTTGCAAGGTTAGTATTACCATTTCTGTGGCCCTTACTGTAATCTTTAGCGGTTATTTCTCTAGTACACTTTGAATCAGACAAAATTACTGTTTATATGCTATAATTCCTTTCTTTTTCATTAGTGTTAATGCACAGCAGATTGCGTACATTTCAGCCGAAAAAATTGTGACTCTGGCATTCTTCGGCTCAAACTCAGGTTTAATGTACTCCAATTGCGTCATGAAAACACGAACCAAACCAACTAATATTCTATAGCCCATTTGTTCCTTGCTTACTTCAAAAATATTTGACCATTGGCCACCAAAAAAAAAATATAAGAACTTCCCTATTCCCATTTTTCTACACCCCTAAAAGAAGTTTAAATTTGACTTGGTAAGACATCTGAACACTCAAAGTTCATTAGCTTTAATCTTTCTAATAACTTTTGGATGCTCTTTGTCAGGGGGCGACAATTCAAAGAAATTTTTAACACGTTAACTGCCACATGGCACAGTATCTGTGCCTTAAGAATTTTTCTCCTTATGTTTCATGGCACGAATTTAGGCCATGAATGTAGTCATCGGTTTAAATTCGGTGGCACAGACCTGGAGCCTTAAAGCTTGTATATTTAAATGGGATTTGTTAGAGTACGGCGCTGAAGACCCGAAAATGGAAAAAACTCCGGTATTTTTCGTATATTAGTAGTAAATATTGTAAATAAAATCTTAAAAAATATATATTAAGAAAACGTACAAAGTAAATGGCGCCAGCGACCCATTTTTTTTATACACTGTGGCAGTTAACGTGTTTTAAAGAAATCGTACAATGAATAGTGAACGCTTAGCTAGAAACGTAGATGCAGGCGCCGTGCTGTGGTCCCACGAGGTTAGAAAACAAATTTAAATAACACAGGGTCTTATCCGACCCCCCACATTATTGTTTAAGGTTAAACAATAAACATCATTTTTCGTATATTATTTAATTTTCAAACGTATTCACAGAGTTGAATATGGTTGCGACCCCTAAATATAATCTGAATGAACTAAAATTTTGCAGGGTTTTATTTTATATTTTATATAAAGAGCAAGATCAGCCTTAAGGGGAAACAAATTAGTAACTTTTTTTTACCACCTTAATGAAAGCGGTATTTAAAACACTCCTAATCCAATACACGCCAATTAAAAATGTAATTATATCTGCACTTACAAAAAACCAAATACTAAGCCTTTAACATTGGCTGGATTATTTACTATAATTATTTCCTTTTATTATTTTATTTCCAAGTTTTGTAATTTCACGATCACACATATTACTAAGGCGTTATTTCGGTCAGTCATTTACCCTATACGAAACAATTTTTACAGTGCATTATTAAGCCCTTTATACCAATTACCTCTTAACTTAACCGATACATTTAATCTTTTTTAAGATACTTAAACTAATCCGAACTTCCTATGTACCAAATTCTTTCTTCGGAAAAAAAAATATATTTTTAAAAAATTACACTCTACCGAAACACTATCGTCCCCCCCAAAGGACAATTGTCTTTTAATTTCAGAAAACCCAAAGTGTGTAAAAGTGCTCAACGGCACTAACACGTTAAAACCCAAGAAAGAAGAAGTATATATCAACATTCAACTTATCTAAAAAATACAGTCTAAAGTAATTAACTTACTCTGTATTTTTATAAAGTCTAAAAATATGTATCTTTAAATAATCTCTTTTAAACGTATGATATTCACAATGACCACAATTTAACTCATTTAAAGCATAAACTTCCTCTATATTTTGCTGACGTCCCAAAATATGTTTTTTTTTTATACTTTTTGTATGTCGTGTTCGATATTCACAATAACTACACCTAAACTTATCTGAACCATCAACTTCTTTCATATTTTTATGACGCCTCAGAACATGTCTCATTAAATACCTTCTCTAAAGTGTTTGATATTCACATTTATCACACTGAAACTTATCAGAAGGATCAATATTGTATAGTAATTATGTAAACGCACTTAAAGACTGGTTTATAAAAAGTAATCTTACATTGAATGTTGACAAGACACAAATTATATTATTTGGCCAACAACAAGAAACCTTAAAAATGGACTACAAGCTGAGGGAGTTAACATCGTCGCGGAAGGTGTCATTTTTTTTAGTTCAGTTGAACAGCAGGCTGGACTGGAAGGATCATATTGACTGTTTGACTAAGAGCCTGGATGGATATGTTTATGCACTGAGAGTGTTATCCATGAGTGTGGATCGTGACACTGCTTTGATAGCTTATCATGCCTATATGCAGTCCAGAATTGCATATGAGATTATCTTTTGGGGTAACTCGGTGGATTTTGGTAGGGTGTTTGTCCTCCAAAAAAGATGTATAGAAGAGGTATATTTGGTCTCGGTCCGCGAGATACTTGTAATAACATTTTCATGGAAAATAAAATACTCACAGTTAGTGGTTTGTATATCTTGGAGTCGGTTATGGTTATAAAAAAAATCCAGATCTTTTTGAAAATTGTTTATTAACTCATAAATATCCCACAAGAAATCAACATAACTTAACAACTAAAATATCAAAGTTCTCCTACATTCAGAGAAATGTTGTGTACTCAATTACTAAGGTTTCGAATAAGCTCCCAGCAGACTGTCGTGCTCTGTCCACTATAAAATTCCAACAACGGCTAAAGAGACTGCTTTTTTCTAAGGCATATTATTCAACTCAAAAGTTCTTAAATGATGCGATTATTGATGATATGATATTGATTATTTGTACCAATTTATTTTTTTGTTTTGACTAAGTATTACTTTTTACTACTTTTTTGTTCTATCCCTAAATTGGAAGTTTGAGAACTAATAAATATTTTGTATTGTATTTTAATGACGTGCCAAAACATGTTTCTTTAAATCATTTCTCCTAAGTGTTTGATATTCACATTGACCACACTTTAACTTATCTGCAGCATCAATTTTCTCTATATTTTTATGACGCGTCAAAACATGTTTCTTTAAATAACTTCTCCAAACTGTTTGATATTCACATTGACCACACTTAAACTTATCTGAACCGTCAACTTCCTCCATATTTTTATGACGCTTCAGAACATGTCTCTTTAAATAACATCTCCAAACTGTTTGATATTCACATTGACCACACTGAAACTTATCAGAAGGATCAATTTCCTCTATATTTTTATGACGTGCCAAAACATGTTTCTTTAAATCACTTTTCCAAACTGTTTGATATTCACATTGACCACACCTAAACTTATCTGCAGCATCAACTTCCTCTATATTACTATGACGTGCCAAAACATGTTTCTTTAAATAACTTCTCCAAACTGTTTGATATTCGCATTGGCCACACTTAAACTTATCTGAAGCATCAACTTCCTCTATAATTTTATGACGTGCCAAAATATGTATCTTTAAATCATTTCTCCTAAGTGTTTGATATTCGCATTGACCACACTTAAACTTATCTGAAGCATCAATTTCATCAATATTTTTATGACGTGCCAAAATATGTGCCTTTAAATGAGTTTTCCTAAGTGTTTGATATTCACATTGAGCACACCTAAACTTATCTGCAGTATCAACTTCCTCTATATTTTTATGACGTGCCAAAGCATGTTGCTTTAAATCATTTCTCCAAAATGTTTGATATTCACATTGACCACACCTAAACTTATCTGCAGCATCAACTTCATCTATATTTTTATGACGTGCCAAAACATGTTTTTTTAAATAACTTTTCCAAACTGTTTGATATTCGCATTGGCAACACTTAAACTTATCTGAAGCATCAACTTGCTCTATATTTTTATGATGTCTTAAAATATGCCTCTTTAAATAACTTCTAATTAGTGTTTGATATTTACATTTACCACATTTAAATATATCTGAAGCATCAACTTCATCTATATTTTTATGACGTGCCAAAACATGTTGCTTTAAATCACCACTCCAAACTGTTTGATATGTACATTGACCACACCTAAACTTATCTGCAGCATCAACTTTCTCTATATTATTATGACGTGCCAAAACATGTTTCTTTAAACCACTTCTCCAAACTGTTTGATATTGGCATTGACCACACTTAAACTTATCTGAAGCATCAACTTTCTGTATATTTTTGTGACGTGCCAATATATGTCTCTTGAAATTAGGTTTTATAAGTGTTTGATATTCACACTCACCACACTTAAATTTTTCTGAAACATCAATTTCATCAATATTTTTATGACGTGCCAAAATATGTGCCTTTAAATGAGTTTTCGTAAGTGTTTGATATTCACATTGAGCACACCTAAACTTATCTGCCGTATTAACTTCCTCTATATTTTTATGACGTACCAAAACATGTTCTTTTAAATGACTTCTCCAAAATGTTTGATATTCACATTGACCACACTTAAACTTATCTGAAGCATCAACTTCCTCTATATTTTTATGACGTCTAAAAATATGTTCCTTTAAATTACTTTTCCTAAGTGTTTGATAATCACATTGACCACACTTAAACTTATGTGACGCCTCAACTTCCTTTGTATTGTTATGTTGTTGCAGAATATGTACCTTAAAACTTCCTTTCTCAATTGTTTCATTAAATTGATTACATTTGTAGTTTTCTAAAGAATCACTTTTCTCTATATTTTGTTGTAATAAATACATCTTAAAATTACATTGCTGAGCCGTTTGATGATAATCGCAATTAAATTTAGAAACTTCCTCGTGATTTTTATTTAAACAATTCCATCTTGTTTGAAATTGACACATATCACATCTGAACTTGTTATATTCATCACGGTGTTCTTGATCAATGCCATCTAATTTCATACTAAAAAATAAACAGAACATTGGAATTACTCGAGAATTATATACACAGAGGGTTTTATGGCTTACTATATTTAAGTCAATTAATATGAGGGGGGTGTGAGACTAATAAATCCAAATGGTAAACATAAACCATATTTTTAATAAACGAAAGGTGCATACACATTTGGCCTGAAAGTATAAAATGTAACAAACAACGTTTAAGCTATTTGCGACAAAAAGGCCTATTAAGCCAAGCTAAGTTTTAATGTTCTAAACTTCTTGCCAAATTTATTTAAAATATTCTCCACAGGCGGGGTCATATTTCTATAAATATGCAAAATAGTGAGGCCGTTTAGCCGGTTTTCCGAAGAACTGTTTCTTAAATAATTTTTGAGTCTTCGCAAAGTTGAAAAACTACGTTCACCTTCCGCAGTAGAGACAGGCAATATAGCTAATATATGAAGTAATGTCCTGATATTTTTAAAGGTGTCAGTAACGTGTTGTAAGGCGCTTAAGAAATCTCTGGGCCGCTGTTCATTTGACAGTCTAGCAATTTCTCTGTACCAAAGTCCAAGTTCGACAACTAATTCATCTTTGGTTCCTGCCAGGTCATGTTTATAAAATAATACAAGAGACTGGAATTCAGTTAGCGGTTCCTCGGTGAGAATGGACGGATCTTTGTGAAAGAGGATTTTAAATCCGGCCAATATTAGTTATGTTATAAAAATCTTCCTTTTAAATTACTTATCCATTCCAAAACTGCACTGAGAAAATCTCTTTTCATTCCTTGCGAAAATTCTAGCAACCATAGCTAAAATATTTTGCTAAATAGGGGACAGCCAAGCACATTACTATACAAGCAGAATGCACTTTGCTGGACATACTTTGCTGTGGTAATAAAACCACTTTGCAAGAATAATTCTGTTATAGCTATAAAGTAATTTTGCTATTTCTAAAAAATAACGTTGCTGTACTTAAAAAGTCTCTCTTGCAGTAGTAAATAAGATTATTTAGCGAAGAAAGGATCTTTCTTGTAAAGTATGTTTCACAATAAATGGTTGACTCCGTTTAACTACCTGGGACGTTTTGCAAGAGCCCGGCGGCCGAGCTCTTGCAAAACGTCACAGGTAGCTAAACGGAGTCAACCATTTATTGTGAAACATACTTTATCTTAAAAATCTTTTGCTGTTGGTAAAAATACTTTTTCTAATAACAAAAAATGTCTCTCCTTCTACAATAAAATTATATAGCTAGCACAAGAGGGTGCTTTCTTACCCTTAAAAAGTTTTTTTTTATTGCAGCAAATTTTATTTTGTTTTTACACTGGGTTAAAGTGCGCATGTGTCACAAATTCGAGTGCTAGTATGGGAATCTTAAAAATTGTAAGAAATACATAAAGTAAAATTTAAAGCAGTTGCACTTTTTGATTTCGAATTGGATGTATTTCTTACAATGTTCAAGGTTCCCGTACATGCACTCGAATTTGCGACACAGGCGCACTTTCACCCAGGGTAAAAACAAAATAAAATTTGCTGCAATAAAAAAGAAAATTTAGGGGCTAATAAAATAGAGTACATTAAGCATGTAGTAATATTAATGCCGTGAGGATAAGGTTCAAATATAGGGTATAGGAATAAAAGGAAAACCTAAATGAAATTAACATTTCTTTATATAAAAAAAAATACGACAAGAACCAAACATTAATACAGGTTATGCAAAAAACGATTTATATGAATGTTATAAGTTATAACATTAAACAACAGGAACCTAAAGCACCTATTAATAATAATAAAAGTTTCATTTTACAAATGTTTTTTTATAAAAAATGAGATAAGGAAGAAAAAATAATTATACCCTACCAGGCGATAATAGAAAGAGAATTTATAAAAACTTATTTATACCATGAAATAACAAAAACAGGACTATATGCACCTAATAATAATATTAATAATAATAATAATAATGATACAGCACTGATACCACTATAACATTTGAAGAGGTAAGGTTTCTCACTAACAAACCCGAACGGCTGAACAGTTGTAGCTTCTCACATTTTGCCTTTATTTTTTCTGTGAGATGATCATTCTGGACCGGAAAATGTTGATTAAATAACTACAATAGGGATAATCAAAAATTCTGGAAATGAAGGACCAGGGAGAAACCAAGCAAAGTCAAGAATAAGACAACTTCTCGGTGTTTGTCATTGTAACACCAATGTATGCTGCATGCACGAGTCTGCACGACTGCAATTATTAAATTTTCCTAAAAAGTTCAGACTTTAAAATGTCAAAAAAAGTAGACACTATTACCAGTTAAGCCTCCCATTGAGCATTCAGGTTACTATATAATAAGGTTATGTATGTATAATTCTTAGTTCAAGTATAGCCAATAGTATGTAGTTAATTTACCTCTGGGTTAAAGAACAAGCTTTCTTGCACCTCACTCCTGCTTGGTCTCCATAGGCAACCTTTTCGGGCATTTTTAATGGTTATGGGGCTGAATAAATATGGCAACATCATCAGTAGTGCCTTAGCAGTATGGTCTAAAAATAATTATTTCATTAGTTTTCAATCACAATTATTATTATAAGACCTGTTTAATATGCAAACATTTTATATACAAAATGAAACATTTTAACTTACCAATATTTTCTTCAAGGCATTATCCGCTAATTTTTCGTTCTTTCAACTTTGCTATTTTTCTGCACAAAACTTTCTACTGGTATGACGTCAATACAATCAGGAAACCTTTTGTTAAAAACTTGTGGCGCACCCTCTCCCTCAACACTAAACTTAGCGAAATGATGTGCGAACGGCGCGACAACAGGCTCGGACGGCCTGAAATACTCGAAACTGGCTCGTAACGACACCGAATGGCGACACGGAAACACCCGATTACCGAATCTAATCAATTTTCTTTGCTGGGACAGCAACATTTTTTCTCGGGATAAGTAAAAATTCTTTTGAAAAAGTTTTTTGCTCTTACAATTACGTATTTTGCTATTGCGAAATATTTAAGAAAATACTTATTATCAACAACAAAGTACTTATTAAAATCAATAAAAAGACAGTAGTAAACCTTATTTTACTGCTACAAGAAAGTCAATTTGCAACTTTGGCAAATATTTTAGCTGGGATAGCCAAAAACACATCAGTAAAGATGTTTTTGCTGGAGATTTTCTCAGTGTGGAAGATAAATTGCAATCCGGTCATAATCTTCGGTACTTTCCCTATCAACATTACACCTTTTTGTTTAATGTAGGCTAGTCCGTGGTTTTTTTACAGGGAACTCAAACTTTTCGCGCAATTTTTTTACGTTAAAAAATAGCCAAGTCCGTTGTTGTAAGTTTTTTTTTACAATTTCCCTTTAAGTTTCGACCCAATATGGCTACAGGTATTTTATTATATGATCGTACACCTCTGTAGATTGGAGCACTGAGTTTATTTTGTTGTAGGGTAATTGTCTCTTAGATGGTTTTTGATCGTATGTTGTGATTATGTATGTCTTGATTTTCCGGTAATACAACTTTCGTTTTAAGTAATTTATTCTTTATATTATAGATTAGTTTATATTGTTCAAATTCTTGTATTTATTTTATTGTATTGGTTGTAGATATCAACTGTCGATGTATAATATTTTAGTGAAAATATAGCTTTGATTGTCTTATTTAAACATTTCTGTGGTTAACATTTTTCTTTTGGAATTTATAGCCCGCCCAGTGGCGTAACTAACGCCCCCGCAGACCCCGCATTGCGGGGGGGTGCAGCAAAGCCAGGGGCGCCCTCAAGTTCCTTGATGAAAAAATAAAACAAATGAAAAGCGACGTTATATATAAAAAAAAATCAAGAAATCATAAAATAATACAGAAAAAGAAAAGCACGAAGTCTTTCAACTTGGTTAAATATTTTTTATCATCGTTTATAAGAATACGAAAGTTCCTGAATATTTCGAAAATTTTTCCAAGGACGGAGCAAGGGCATCTTTCTGCTGGGAGGGAGCAACTTGAAAGTTTTTAAACTTATTTCTGCAAATATGAAAAAAATATCAGTTAACCACAAATTCGTTTAAATGAACAGAAACAAAAAAATTAAAATGATTATTTAACATGTTCACCCGGTTAATTCGCTAGGTTATTATCATTTGAAGTGCTTGTATTTAAAATACAAACAAAATTAGTATAAGCGGAAAACATTCACGGTTTTGCTAGACATAAGGTCAAAGGTGATCCTCTGTGATCTCAGATGTCTGCGCTTCACTTATCTATGCTTTCTGCTTCTAGATCTAGATACTATGTTTTTCTCTTAACTTTGGGCCTCCCTTGCTAATTTTTTCTGGATCCGGCTCTGCATAAGATAAACACTTTACCTGAAATCAGCCGCTCTTATTCACACTAAGCACAACCACAAAAGTACCTATCACCATTGCGGAGAGTCTAAAACATAGAAAAGACAGGGTTTGTCCGAAACAGCAGATCCAGCGCTACGCGCTACGAAAACAGCAATAATTAAAAACTGTGAGATGCCATAATTTAATTTCAGTATATTTAAAGGAATAAAAATATATTATAACAAGAAGTTTTCAATTGCTCAAGCTTTGAGTTTCCCATCTTTTACAGGCTTATAAACTCGTTATACCATGTACACTGAGTATTAGGGAAATGGCTTAATATGCGGTGGTCGCCGACAAAATACTGTTGGTAGCGGCGGGCTCAGTGGCGTAACTAAGGACATGTGCGCCCCCCCGCAAAATTTTGAAAGCGCCCTGCTATTTTGCACCTGTCATACCATAGTAAAAAATATTGTCATTTGTAAGCGTTGTTTAATATACAGTGACCGGTAGAAAGTGCGCAGCATATGGGAAAGTTTTTTACCTTTAAGTTTAGAAAATTAATTTTATTATAGATAGGTTCTGCATGTTCTCAAACCAAAATAACACCCATTAAATCCGGTAAAAGTCTTATGGTATACGAGGTAGGATCAAAAATTTGAAATTCCACTAAGAGTAAAGTACCACCATCTTTCATTTTAGAATATTTTTTTACAAAGAATTATTGTTTTAATTTCAAAGTTATACCCAAATTCCAAATTTCGCTTATTTTGGACAATAAAAATGGATTTAATCGTGTTCTCTCAATAACTCAGTATAAAAAATAAATGGCAACCGAACAGTACGAAAATAAGATTTTCTGTAAACTTTGTTAGAGATTACCGTCGATCATAAGTCCGAGTAGTTTGTTTTCATAATATTATGCCTTTTTAAAATAAAAACATAAAAATATTAAATATTTTTGCTGCACACCGTATTTTATTTTTCATTCAACTGATATTTTTTAATTTACATTGACTTAAAGCATCTCCTAAATAGTTTTTTATACATAAGTATGCATAGAAAGTTTTCTTTTGATTTATAAAGAAAAAAATTTAAATTAAAAATATATTTTGAACGGATTTTATTCGTCACGCAAAATAAGGAAACTTTCTATGCATACTTCAATGTATAAAAAACTATTTAGGAGATGCTTTAAGTCAATGTAAATCAAAAAATATCAGTTTGATGAAATTAACTTTTTCCCTCAGAAAATAAAATACGGTGTGCAACAAAAATATTTAATATTTTTTTGTTTTTATTTTAAAAAACCATAATAATATGAAAACAAACTAATCGGACTTATGATCAACGGTAATCTCTAACAAAGTCTGCAAAAAATCTTATTTTCGTACTGTTCGGTTGCCATTTATTTTTTATACAGGGTTATTGAGAAAACACGATTAAATCAATTTTTTTGTCCAAAATAAGCGAAATTTGGGTATAACTTTGAAATTAAAACAATAATTCTTAGTAAAAAAATATTCTAAAATGAAAGATGGTGGTACTTTACTCTTAGTGGAATTTCAAATTTTTGATCCTACCTCGTATACCATAAGACTTTTGCGGGATTTAATGGGTGTTATTTTGGTTTGAGAACATGCAGAACCTATCTAAAATAAAATTAATTTTCTAAACTTAAAGGTAAACAACTTTCCCATATGCTGCGCACTTTCTGCCGGTCACTGTAGAAAGATCTCGAGAAAGATATAGAACATTGTAGAGAACAATTTTTGTTGTAAAAATAATGTACTACTACGAATTTCAGCTTATTGCTACGCGCCAAAATATGAATTTTGGTGCGCAGCGAGTTCTCTAGATTAGTAAGGTGCTCTAATTCTCTAGATTAGATTAGTAAGGTGCTTAAGGTGGCCCGATCCGTCTCCTGGCGGGTTTTCAACAAATGCGGTGTGTGATTGTAGCGGCGCCCACGCGGGGTTTCCGGCGCGGATATTTGTACGAACCTTGATACTGTTATTGGGGTAAAATTGTTAATTATGATTTACGTTACCCCTATTTTATATAGGGGACTCATATTAGTCATATTTCATTGTTTCTCATTCATTATTGTTAATTTTTAACTTTAATATTGTGATAATGAAACTATTATTTTATGTTTTGAAGAAGTAGTCCATACTCAAAGTGGAGTTAAATGATACAGAAAAAGAAAAGCACGAAGTCTTTCTCCACAATCTTTATTTATCGAAAAACTAGGCGAACCTAGTATCACAACGACATGTTTCGAGTGTAGAAACACTCATCATCAGGAAACAAAGTGAAAAGTAAAATGTTGATGTTTTTAGCAAAAGAGAAAATAATGGTGAGATTGAGCCGTAATGGAGCTTTTAGTGGTGTACAACAGATGTAAAATTGAAAAATTAGGAGGTCGACAATTTCAATTTTACATCTGTTGTACACCACTAAAAGCTCCATTACGGCTCAATCTCACCATTATTATTTTCTCTTTTGCTAAAAACATCAGCATTTTACTTTTCACTTTGTTTCCTGATGATGAGTGTTTCTACACTCGAAACATGTCGTTGTGATACTAGGTTCGCCTAGTTTTTCGATAAATAAAGATTGTGGAGAAAGACTTCGTGCTTTTCTTTTTCTGTATCATTTAACTCCACTTTGAGTATGGACTACTTCTTCAAAACATAAAATAATAGTTTCATTATCACAATATTAAAGTTAAAAATTAACAATAATGAATGAGAAACAATGAAATATGACTAATATGAGTCCCCTATATAAAATAGGGGTAACGTAAATCATAATTAACAATTTTACCCCAATAACAGTATCAAGGTTCGTACAAATATCCGCGCCGGAAACCCCGCGTGGGCGCCGCTACAATCACACACCGCATTTGTTGAAAACCCGCCAGGAGACGGATCGGGCCACCTTAAGCACCTTACTAATCTAATCTAGAGAATTAGAGCACCTTACTAATCTAGAGAACTCGCTGCGCACCAAAATTCATATTTTGGCGGGTAGCAATAAGCTGAAATTCGTAGTAGTACATTATTTTTACAACAAAAATTGTTCTCTACAATGTTCTATATCTTTCTCGAGATCTTTCTACAGTGACCGGCAGAAAGTGCGCAGCATATGGGAAAGTTGTTTACCTTTAAGTTTAGAAAATTAATTTTATTTTAGATAGGTTCTGCATGTTCTCAAACCAAAATAACACCCATTAAATCCCGCAAAAGTCTTATGGTATACGAGGTAGGATCAAAAATTTGAAATTCCACTAAGAGTAAAGTACCACCATCTTTCATTTTAGAATATTTTTTTACTAAGAATTATTGTTTTAATTTCAAAGTTATACCCAAATTTCGCTTATTTTGGACAAAAAAATTGATTTAATCGTGTTTTCTCAATAACCCTGTATAAAAAATAAATGGCAACCGAACAGTACGAAAATAAGATTTTTTGCAGACTTTGTTAGAGATTACCGTTGATCATAAGTCCGATTAGTTTGTTTTCATATTATTATGGTTTTTTAAAATAAAAACAAAAAAATATTAAATATTTTTGTTGCACACCGTATTTTATTTTCTGAGGGAAAAAGTTAATTTCATCAAACTGATATTTTTTGATTTACATTGACTTAAAGCATCTCCTAAATAGTTTTTTATACATTGAAGTATGCATAGAAAGTTTCCTTATTTTGCGTGACGAATAAAATCCGTTCAAAATATATTTTTAATTTAAATTTTTTTCTTTATAAATCAAAAGAAAACTTTCTATGCATACTTATGTATAAAAAACTATTTAGGAGATGCTTTAAGTCAATGTAAATTAAAAAATATCAGTTGAATGAAAAATAAAATACGGTGTGCAGCAAAAATATTTAATATTTTTATGTTTTTATTTTAAAAAGGCATAATATTATGAAAACAAACTACTCGGACTTATGATCGACGGTAATCTCTAACAAAGTTTGCAGAAAATCTTATTTTCGTACTGTTCGGTTGCCATTTATTTTTTATACTGAGTTATTGAGAGAACACGATTAAATCCATTTTTATTGTCCAAAATAAGCGAAATTTGGAATTTGGGTATAACTTTGAAATTAAAACAATAATTCTTTGTAAAAAAATATTCTAAAATGAAAGATGGTGGTACTTTACTCTTAGTGGAATTTCAAATTTTTGATCCTACCTCGTATACCATAAGACTTTTACCGGATTTAATGGGTGTTATTTTGGTTTGAGAACATGCAGAACCTATCTATAATAAAATTAATTTTCTAAACTTAAAGGTAAAAAACTTTCCCATATGCTGCGCACTTTCTACCGGTCACTGTATATTAAACAACGCTTACAAATAACAATATTTTTTACTATGGTATGACAGGTGCAAAATAGCAGGGCGCTTTCAAAATTTTGCGGGGGGGCGCACATGTCCTTAGTTACGCCACTGAGCCCGCCGCTACCAACAGTATTTTGTCGGCGACCACCGCATATTAAGCCATTTCCCTAATACTCAGTGTACATGGTATAACGAGTTTATAAGCCTGTAAAAGATGGGAAACTCAAAGCTTGAGCAATTGAAAACTTCTTGTTATAATATATTTTTATTCCTTTAAATATACTGAAATTAAATTATGGCCTCTCACAGTTTTTAATTATTGCTGTTTTCGTAGCGCGTAGCGCTGGATCTGCTGTTTCGGACAAACCCTGTCTTTTCTATGTTTTAGACTCTCCGCAATGGTGATAGGTACTTTTGTGGTTGTGCTTAGTGTGAATAAGAGCGGCTGATTTCAGGTAAAGTGTTTATCTTATGCAGAGCCGGATCCAGAAAAAATTAGCAAGGGAGGCCCAAAGTTAAGAGAAAAACATAGTATCTAGATCTAGAAGCAGAAAGCATAGATAAGTGAAGCGCAGACATCTGAGATCACAGAGGATCACCTTTGACCTTATGTCTAGCAAAACCGTGAATGTTTTCCGCTTATACTAATTTTGTTTGTATTTTAAATACAAGCACTTCAAATGATAATAACCTAGCGAATTAACCGGGTGAACATGTTAAATAATCATTTTAATTTTTTTGTTTCTGTTCATTTAAACGAATTTGTGGTTAACTGATATTTTTTTCATATTTGCAGAAATAAGTTTAAAAACTTTCAAGTTGCTCCCTACCAGCAGAAAGATGCCCTTGCTCCGTCCTTGGAAAAATTTTCGAAATATTCAGGAACTTTCGTATTCGTATAAACGATGATAAAAAATATTTAACCAAGTTGAAACAATTATAGAGATAAAAGTATTGATAAAAAATAGTACTGTATCTTCGACGTGCGGTCCTACAAAAACCGACCGAGTTAAAAACAATTACACCTAAGGAACTTAAAAATACCATGTTACCGATGAATTAGCGCCATAAGCAAAAATTTTACCTTAAAATTAGTAAAAATTCGGAAAATTAGCACATACGTTATTAATCAAAGACAATTGTTTTCTAAACTGAGCTTTTTATTTTAATTAATTTAGAAAAAAATTTAAAAAGATAATATTTATAATTCATTTTTGCATTAAAGTACAAAACCTGATTTTTAGAAAAAAACTTATTGTGAAACTATGAAACGTATTTAAATTAGAAATTATTGAAAGAGGATATTAATTATAATTATTAAGACAGACAACAAAAAATTACATTTATATGTTATATTATTTTTATAAGTTTATTAGTTTTCCAATTAGATTTCGTTTTTATTTTAATGGCTAATCAAATAATGTTGTAAATTTTCGACAAAAAATTGAAAATTAGCCGTTTAAATTTTATTTCTAGTGTTTTTTTTTTTAATTGGGGATAATCAATATATAAGTATAACTCGTGCTAACCAAGTTTCCTTTGAAAACTTTTAAAATATTTAGTTTGCGGCTTATTTTTTAAAAGAAAAGCATTCATGCAGATTGCCAGAAAATATCCGTCCGAGCTGGCGATTTTTTCAGGCAATGTGCTTTTTTGCTTTTTCAGGCAGAGTTCCATTCTGGCTTTTACCAAAGTTTTGCAATTTTTCTTTTATTAAAACATTGAAATCCTATGAAAATAGCTTTTGTGGCTATCTTTATTAATTTTAGGCGCTTTTTAAGAACAAATTTTCTTATCTTGTAAATTATTTTAGATATTTATCTAAAAAATGCAATAATATTCCAAATAAAAAAAAAATACCTTGTCGGACTCCCAGTCCTGTCTGTCCAGACAACGAAGAGCTGATACGGTTTTTGAAATATATTAATTTATTTATTTATTTGCAGGTTTGTTTATAATAATATTAAAAATCGATAACATTGTTTTTTTTTTAAATAAAAATAAATTCAATGAAAGCATCATTACAAAACCATAGATTAACAAATCTGTCCGATTTTGTAATAAAAATATAAACACCCATATAGATTATTAATTTTAATCAGATCATAAATATAATATTTAAAAATATAAGTAAATAATTCAAAAATATTTCATCAAAAGAAAAAAAAGGAAAGGAAAAATTAAATAAGGGAGAAATTATAATAGAAAAATTGTAATAGAAAAATTGTAATAAAAAAATTGTAATAGAAAAATTGTAATAGAAAAATTGTAATAGAAAAATTGTAACATTTAGTATATTAACATATTATTACGTATATATAAGTTGGTTTACCTTTACATCATTTTGCATAATCCATGATTTTAATTTTCTTTTAAATGTCAAAAAACTCATAGTTTTCAAATCAGTAGGTAATATATTATAAATTTTGATGCCAACAAATAAAGCATTATTTTTTAAAAGTGTTAAATTAAAATTATCATAACATAAACATAGATTTGTTTTTTGTCTTGTTTGGTGTATATGAGTAATATTATGTAATACATTTTTATTTTTATATATACAGGGTGTTTCAGAATAAGATGCTGATCCTTTACGGTGTGAATCCTTAGGTGATTTTAAGAAGAAAAGTTCAAATTAATATACAGTGTGTCCGCTTGAGTTCTGTACATATGGAAAACTTTTTTATTATTAACTTTACGAAAAAAAGTTATTCTTCATAAAAAGTTCTGCATGGTCCAAGACCCAAAATGCAACCATCAAATATCGAAATTTTCCAGTCATTTACGAGGTTTGTCAAAAAACGTGAATTTTTCCCAAGAATTAAAATTTTTCCAAGCGTAAAATACCTTTATTTTTGACATTATCAAAAATTATTATTGAAAAAAGTTGATCAGAACTAAGAACCACGTCTAAATGTGCAATAACACGCATTAAATTAATTAAATAATTAAAAAATTAAATAATTAATAATAAATCAATAAAATAATTTTTCAACATAAATGCGTATAATTGCACATTTAGCCGTAGTTTTTAGTTCTGATCAACTTTTTTTCATATCAATTTTTGATAATGTCAAAAATAAAGGTACTTTACGCTTGGGAAAAATTTACATTCTTGGGAAAAATTCACGTTTTTTGACAAACCTCGTAGATGACTGGAAAATTTCGATATTTGATGGTTGCATTTTAGGTCTTGGACAATGCAGAACTTTTTATGAAGAATAACTTTTTTTCGTAAAGTTAATAATAAAAAAGTTTTCCATATGTACAGAACTCAAGCGGACACACTGTATATCCTTAACCTATCAACTTTCGAACTACAGGGCGTTAAAGTTTTAAGAAAAAAATCGTTTTTCTATCATCTTTAAAAACTTTTTAGCTATTTTTATGAATTTTTCACACGTGCCCTCTAAGCATCAATAGCAATTTTTTGGTGTAGAAAAATTTTAAAATTTTTTAACCAGTGGCGTCCTGAAAGGGTTTGGACTAGACATTTTGGAAAAATATTATGTACGCCACTGGTTTTTCTCAAAATACAAATTATTTTTAAAATAATCATTCATTTTAGGCCAAATTTAATATCTTGCCTTTTTATCGTTCGACAAACAGTTTCCGACAAAAAAAATAAAAGCATTAAATGCGCATCCGCTATGTGCCTATGGTTTGTTTTGACACTATCAGGAATACTCCAGGAATTTTTCAAAGGGTACGAGACTCAATGAGGAGAAGAGCTGAAGTATGCATTCTGGCAAGTGGTGGCCACTTTCAACAGCTAATCTAAATTATTTTCGTTTTTGTTCACACGTTATTTAATGTTGGTCTGTTTTAATTTATTGTTAAAAAATAAAACATAGCCAATGCGCATTTAATGCTTTTTATTTTTCTTTGTCGGAAACTGTTTGTCGGACGATAAAAAGGCAAGATATTAAATTTGGCCTAAAATGAATGAGTATTTTAAAAATAATTTTTATCTTGAGAAAAAGCAGTGGCGTACATAATATTTTTCCAAAATGTCTAGTCCAAACCCTTTCAGGACGCCACTGGTTAAAATATTTAAAAACAATTCTACACTAAAGAATGGCTATTGATGCTTAGAGGGCATGTGTGAAAAATTCATAAAAATAGCTAGAAAGTTTTTAAAGTTATGATAGAAAAACGATTTTTTTCTTAAAACTTTAATGCCCTGTAGTTCGAAAGTTGATAGGTTAAGGATATATATTAATATGAACTTTTCTTCTTAAAATCACCCAAGGATTCACACCGTTAAGGATCAGCATCTTATTCTGAAACACCCTGTATATAAAATGGAAGTTTTGTAATAAAGTTGTTTTAAATTCAGAATATTATTATTAACCAATAATATTTTAGAAGGAAACAAAATATGTTTATTAGATATTATTTTTAAAACATATTTTTGTATTGTTATAAGCGGTTTCAACTTCGAGTCGTATGCACTTCCCCAACCAATTATACCATAGGAAAGAATTGATTGAAAAAGTGCATAATAAAACATTAAACAAAGTTTTTGATTCACAATATTTTTTAAAAATCTAAATTTACATAAAGTGTTTCTTAATTTTTTTGTAAGGGTGTTAATTTGATGATACCATTTTAAATTTTGGTCAATCAATATTCCTAAATAATTTATAAATTTAACTTTTTTAATTTTATTTTGGCAAGAACAGTTAGCATAATTAATTCTAACTATATCTGATATTTCTAAACAATTTAAATCATGAATTTTAATTTCTTTTAAACCATTCGGCTGAGTATCTTTATAACAAGAAAAAGTAATAAATTTTGTTTTAGATAAATTTAAGTTTAATAGGTCATAACTCAAATTATTTTTTATTATTGAAATGTCTAGTTCTGAATTTAAAACGCATTCATTCCATGTATTAGCTGGTATTATTAATACAGTATCATCTGCATATGAAAATATTTTTCCATTTAACTCTGATTTTAATATATCATTAATATAAAGTAAGAATAAAATTGGTCCCAAAACAGTACCCTGAGGAACACCACAAATTAAAGTAGTTGTTTTACTACTGAAATTATCTATTTTTACTTTCTGTTCTCTATCTGATAAGTAACTTTTAAATAAATTATACGCGATACCTCTAACTCCATAAGATTCTAGTTTAGATAACAGTTTATTGTGTGATACTGTATCAAATGCTTTTTGCAAATCTAAGAATATTCCAATAACTTTTTTACCTTCATCTAAACATTTTGATATAAAATGAGTAACACAAAAAATTGCATTCCCTGTTCCTAATTTTTCTCGAAATCCAAATTGATTAGGAGAAATTAATTTGTTAATTTCTAAAAAGGAATATAATTGATCTTTAATACATTTTTCTAAAAGTTTTCCTATTGTATTTATTAAAGAAATCGGTCTATAATTATCGCATAGTGTTTTGTCTCCAGATTTATAAATAGGAATAATTGAAGATGTTTTTAACATTGTTGGAAAAGTTCCTTGAGTAAGACACATGTTAAAAAGATAACTAATTATTAAGGAAATGTTATGGGATGTGGCTTTTAAAATTTTGTTATTTATATCATCAGGTCCTGGGGACGTTTTTAATTTAAGTTTATTAATTAAATTATATATGTCGTAGGCTGATAGTGAAATCCGTCATTTCATGAAACGCCTAGTCATATCATGAAGCGTGGCTAAAAGGTATATTGCAACTGGTTTGTTCGTTGTTCCCCAGAGCATTTTTTTCAATTTTTTCAACTTATATTATTTTATAAAAATAAAATTTAAATTAAATTAAAAAAAAATTGAAAAAAATGCTCTGGAGAACAACGAACAAACCAGTTGCAAATATACCTTTTAGCGTGCAGCATGATATGACTAGGCTTTTCATGAAATGACGGATTTCACTATCAGCCTACGACATATATAAGATATTCAGATATAGGAGTAAAAAATATACTATGAGGAGCATTAGTTTAATAATATAATTATTGTAATAATTAATAATATAAGAAAATTCATTAAATTTACCATGGAAACAGAACAACATTCCACTCTACCTTTTCTCGATGTTCTCGTCAAATGAAGTGCTGATAACATAAAAACTTTAGTATACAGGAAACCCACTCACACCGGGCAATACCTTAATCACGGATCAAATCATTCAAACTCCATAAAACAGAGTATAATATCAAACTCTTTATCACAGAGCATCTATAACGTTTGCAACAATTCGGAAGACCTAAATATTGAAATTTCAAACATCAAAAAAGATTTAAAACAAAATGGTTACCTACCGTGAAACTTTTGTAACTAACACCATCTGAAAACTTAAAAATCGCGAAGTAAAAACTAATACAGAAGCGAAAGAGTAGCAAGCATTTCTTACATTACCTTATGTCAAGGGTATTTCTGAAAAGATTAGAAGGATAACCAAAAACTATAATATCAAAACAGCCTTTAAATCCGGAAATACGCTTAAAAGCTTTCTTACAAAAGTAAAACCCCCCGTAATGAAAACACAAAAAATTGTATCTATCAAATTCCTTGCGAGTGTGGCGAATCCTACATTGGAAAAACAAAAAGACCTCTTCCCTCCCGTACGAGTTAAAGAACATCTAAAACATACTCAAAGAGGTGAAACTTTGAGATCAGGTATAGCGGAACATGTATCATGTATGGAACGACCAACATAATATACAGTGGTCAGAAGCCAAGGTTTTGGACACGGAACAGCACTGGAGAAAACAAAAATTCAAGGAAGCAGCTTCCATGAATTAAAATACACATATATTTAGTAAACCAAGTATAGATATCCCCAATTTCTGGAAGCCTCTTCTTGTCCAAAACCAACAGCTTAAACTTCACAGTCCAATAAGCACGTAGGAGGAGTCATCAAGCTTCATTGCACATGGATATTGGATAGTATTTAAGACAGTAGCCTTAGAATTATAATTTAGTTTACACTTGAAAACGGTTAGAGATAATAACTAACCGAAACGTTGTGTTAAGTAACAAAATAAAGACAATGGAAGTCCGACAAGGTAATTTTTTTGATATTACTTCATTGTCTACCACCTTCAAACAATAGTCCAACTGTTACATTTATTACCAACGCGAAACAGCCTTATTATAAAATTAAAAATTATTTCCAGCCGACTTTTTTGGTCATATTTCATAATAACTTGTATGTATGATTTTGGAGATATTTAGAAAAATGTACACAAGTCCATAGTATGTATAAAAACAATAACACTTAAGATATAAATTTACCAATACTATCACAGACGATTATTTTACATCGAAATTAGTAAAAATTTATTAATTAGGACACAAAGTATTAAATATTTAATTAAAAAGAGTTTTGTCTGTTTTCTTCCGCCAAACACACCCCCTAAATATTTGTTGGCATTGTAGCGCGGCAGCGGCTCCATGGACTAAAAAACAGCGCCATAGGCAATACGCAATACTTTTTAAAACATAGCTTATTACTTCCACTAATTTAGAATAATGTTTTAAGTAAATAATGTTTATAATTTAATTTTACGTTACAGTACAAAGCTTGATGTTAAAAAAAATGCTTATTGTGAAACTGACAGTTTCGTAATTCAAAAAAAAATTATTTATTTATAAGGCCCTATTTAAATACAAACAAGTCAGAGTGGTAAAACTAACATTTGAATGTTCCTTAAACTTTGTACACAGCACTTTTTTAAATCGGGTTTGTCAGTAAACGCCTTTAAAAATGCATATGACTCATATTTTTTAGCTCGAGCGTTCAAACAGAATATAATATATTCCGTGGCGTAAGACAGTTTCCACATTATTATTCCTTTTTTTTGGTTCATTTATTTAACTTGTTTTTCATGCTCTCACATAAACAGATAGAATAAGTTTGCGTTATTGTCATTTAAAGTATACAACTCATGTAAACTATGATTTAAAGTAGCTTGAATGGCTTTGCCACCTTTGCTGATACATCTATAATATTAATAATAAATAATATTCAGGGTATTATTTTTGTCAGTTTAAAAAAAAATAGAAATAGAGATATACTTACACTTGGTTTTGTTTAATGTCTTCCTCTTTAAGGTCGATTTCCTCGTTTTTAATTTTCCATTCATCGTAGACAACTTCAGATGTTTCTGCAACTTCTCTTGTGTTTTCGTCGGTTTCAATTTTTATTGGTGTCTCCAAATATTTAGGATAAAAATCTTCTGATCTGTAAAAATAAAATACGATGGGTATTTGCTAAAATGGGTATAATATATCCAGGGTATGGATTCAGGATTTTTTTAAGGAAAATTAACTAGGTACTCAAATGTTGCTTTTGTGTAAACTTCATATTTCTTAGAACGGAGATTTAAATTATTTGTGTTGCTTTGCATTTAAATGTTAATTGAATATATTTTTAGTCAAAAATAAATATTAAGTTCAGTGGTTAATCCAGGAAGTAGTGCTGGAAGCAACATACTTGTTTTTTTAGTTTTACTGTTCAGACCGAGCAAGGGCGTATTCAGGTTTTGTTCATAGGGAGACTATCTAAAATATATCATAAATTGAAGAAATAGTCCATACTTCAAGTGGAGTAAAAGATTGAAAGGGAAAGAAAAACTCTAAGTCTTCCTCCACCAATATATTCCAAATGAATCTTATTTAAAAATACCTCAACATTTTTCGAACCTAGAAATGTTCATCTTCAGGAGAATTAAGATGTTATAAGCAAGAAAAATAAGTATTAACGCTTTAAGCTAGGCTTTAAGATAGTGAGAATGACACATTAATAACACTTTAATAAAATCATCGTCAGAAAATCCTTTTTCAATAGCAATGATTAAAAACATAATGGTCAAGTTGTTGGGTATCTTTAAGTTGCACATTCTTCTTATCCTTTAATGCAAGTTTCAGCTGTGGGATTCCACCACTATTCCGCCTTTCTTTAGATGCCTGACACTTTTAAACCCTCCATTTATGTCTTTAGGATTTTTTTTTAACTGTTTTGAATCTGATATGCTTTCTATATACCTACAGCGTGTCCAGAAACCATCTTAACATATGGGAAACTTTTTTATTTTTGACTTTACGAAAAAACCGTACTCTTCATAAAAAGTTCTGCTTGTTGATAAAATAACACCCAAATCAAAAATTTTGAGCCAGCATATTCAGAAAGTAAAAAATATTAATACCGTAGGTGGAAAACTATATTTGATAATTTTAATTACAAAGTGCAATAATGAATAATACACTAAATTTCAACATGACCACCATTTTTTTCCATACAAACGGTTGTACGTCGCGTCGTGAAAATTCCATTACTGCATTTCTAACCATCTGAGGGAAAATTTCTTGGACACATTCTCTGATAACTCTCTCTAAATGGCCTATGGTTTTAAAAGATCTGTGGGTTTAAACATTTTGTTTTAAAAATCCCCATAAAAAAATCCAAAGGTGTTAGATCTGGTGACCTTAGTGGCCAAGCAAATTCTGGCCTGCGTCCAATTCACCTATGTGGAAATGTTCGGCTTAAGAATTCTGTCACTCTTGCAGAGCTGTGGAATAAAAGTGTGTGTCTTATATTCAGTGGTAGTTCATGAAAAAATTCAAATTATTCAGTATCCAAAAGTTCAAGTAACTTTCGCCAGTAATATTTTCTCGAAAAAAGTACGGCCCTACAATTTGGTTCTTAAAAACACCGCACCAAACATTTGTCTTGAAATAATACTGGTCACGACACTCAATTACAAAGTGGGGATTCTCATCACTCCACAGTTTTGAGAACACACCACTCCATTTGAGGTGAATATCGCCTCATCTGAAAATAATATTTTTCTTGCGAAAAATGGGTCATCTTCTACCTCACCTTGAAACCAAGAGCAAAACAAAAATCGTGAATCAAAATCTCTAGGATGTAGTTTGTGAAGAAATTTTGGTTTGTATGGGTAAAAATTATTTTTCCTTAAAATAACTTGGGCCGTGGACTTTGTAACAGGTCGTGGAACAGTTTGTGAAATATTTCTCAATGAAATTTTGGGATTTTCCACGACAGCTTGCAAAACGTCTAATTGGGTATCTTCGTCCATACGCCAAACCTGGTGCTTGTCGGAAAATTTATAACTTACAGACCCGGTATTTTTAAATTTATTAAAAACATCTCCAACCGTCACATGGGTAATAATTTTATTTGGATATCTTGCATTAAAAATTTGAGCAGCCTCTCTGTACGTATTGTAGTGGTCCCCGACAATTAATACTATTTCAACTTTTTCCTCCATTGTAAATTTAAGCACCATATTTAATAAAAAGGAAACCAAACTGTCCGCCTTGACAAATATAATAATTAGTTGTCATAGTTTCATTTGGTTTTATTTTCCAAGGCGTGCTACACCTACTAGGCAAACGAGAACGAATACCGCTTTTTAAAATCTTGCCCGCCCTTTTTTGAAAAACTCTGTGAGCTAATTAGAGAAACTGTGGAATCAGGAAAGAACTTTACGCCACAGTTACCTTCTTTTAAGCTAAGTCGCCTTTCGAATGGAAACTTTAGACCCTTTATTTCATTATTTTACTTTGTAATTAAAATTATTAAATATAGTTTTCCACCTACGGTATTAATATTTTTTACTTTCTTAACACCCCGTATATGCTGGGTACACATTTTTGGGTGTTATATTATCAACAAGCAGAACTTTTTATGAAGAGTACATTTTTTTCGTAAAGTAAAAAATAAAAAAAAGTTTCCCATATGTTAAGATGGTTTCTGAACACGCTGTACATATAAGTACATATACAGTTTCGAGTTTTTTATTGGTCGGTGGTGTGGTCCATTTTTTAGGGCTGTGTGTTGAATTTTGTTCTGTGGTAGCTACAGTATTAATTGCTGTTGTGGTAGCATACGTTTTTGGTTTATTCACTGGTGGTTCTTTAAGTTCTGTCCTTTTCTCATGCTGTTTTAATAATGCTATTTGGTACTGCAACGATATATTCATCTTTTTTAAATTACCAAGGTTGTGCACTAATATTGGAAGACATTTGTATATAGAAGTATTGGCTATTTTGACGCCTGACTATACTATTTTTTTCTATTTTGTATTTTTTTCAATAAAAAATACATATTTAAAAAGAAAATATTGTTTTTCTCACGAATCACAACAGGCCATGCCAGACATCAACAGAACAAAACATTTCATTAATATTATTTTTTTAATAATTAGAAAAACATTTTGTCCACAAATAATTACTCTAGATACCTACCCATAATGCCACAAAATGACCAAAAATCCTATATGCTCTAAAAATACCTACTTGGTCACATGAGGAAGCCCATGTTAATAAACAAACTGTTTTAGTATCGTGCCCGATACCTAAAGTTTGTATAATTAAGACAAAAATGACATAACCTCCAATCAATTCCCTTAATTTGGATAAATTTCCTTGAAAATATCCCTCATATGAATTAAAGTGGAAATTTGCCGTGACAACCGGTCAAATTTGTAATTGGAAATTTATGTTGCACTGAATAACAACCAAATGATAATCGATAATTTATCTGTCATTAATTGTCATTCGGGATATTTTCTATCAAAATATAACTGTTGCATACCAAATTTAGAAATTTAGTTTGCAGCCAATTTCTTAAAATAAAAGCATTCAAGTATATGGCCAGAAAATTTGACAGTTACAACAGCCAACTAAATTTTGTTATTTTTTGTCATGTCACACAAATCACACCATCATAAATTCATAAACATTTAACTGACAACAACACTCCGGGTAGTTTTCAATCACTATATGAGACCAAGACTTCGATCATTATGACATCAAGACTTTAAGAGTTTCATATTCCAAATAAATTTCAAAATTACACATTTTGTACCTTTACCAGTTGTCCTTTTAATAAATAAATAGTTGTTTTGTTGCGAGTTCTTTTATTTTTTAGGTAACAAAATTTTTTCTGACCGAATGCCTCGTAATTTTATGTCAATCGAAAGCATGCTGCAACTTGCATTATAAATATTCTAGGAATATTATGGCTAAAAACTTTTTGGAGCGTTTAAAATTTTTCTAATCTGATTTCAAACTATCTTTTACCTAAGCTTTTACCATATACAAGTTGAGGTAGCTACAAATCAAAGTATATAAATTCAGTCCCCACCCACCCCTGCCCAAAAATAATTGTAGGTCACATGCCGTGCTTAATAGGTTGTAACTTTATGATATATTGAAAGGGAAAGAAAAACTCTAAGTCTTCCTCCACTAATATATTCCAAATGAATCTTATTTAAAGATACCTCAACATGTTTCGAACATAGAAATGTTCATCTTCAGGAGAATTAAGATGTTATAAGCAAGAAAAATAACTAGTATTAACGCTTTAAGCTAGGCTTTAAGATAGTGAGAATGACACATTAACATTCTAAGTCAGAAAAGCATCAAAAAACAAAGAACCGAAGTATTAATTTGCCAGGTGTAGGGTAATAATAGTAAAATTAGAGGAAGCAAGGCCCATATGTGAAGCGAAATTTTTTCCTAAAAATTTTGAAATTAATCGACTACTCACATTATGATGACCTTCCTTAAATTTTAACACTATTTTCCACTCTTAATTTTACTGTTTTATACATTACTTTCCTCACACTTGATCACTTTTTCTTCCCCTTTCATCAGCATGTTCAAATTTAAATTTTACTCTTTTCTACGGCTGTACTAATTTCGCTTCACATATGGGCCTTGCTTCCTCTAATTTTACTATTATTACCCTACACCTGGCAAATTAATACTTCGGTTCTTTGTTTTTTGATGCTTTTCTGACTTAGAATGTTAATGTGTCATTCTCACTATCTTAAAGCCTAGCTTAAAGCGTTAATACTAGTTATTTTTCTTGCTTATAACATCTTAATTCTCCTGAAGATGAACATTTCTATGTTCGAAACATGTTGAGGTATCTTTAAATAAGATTCATTTGGAATATATTAGTGGAGGAAGACTTAGAGTTTTTCTTTCCCTTTCAATATATCATAAAGTTACAACCTATTAAGCACGGCATGTGACCTACAATTATTTTTGGGCAGGGGTGGGTGGGGACTGAATTTATATACTTTGATTTGTAGCTACCTCAACTTGTATATGGTAAAAGCTTAGGTAAAAGATAGTTTGAAATCAGATTAGAAAAATTTTAAACGCTCCAAAAAGTTTTTAGCCATAATATCCCTAGAATATTTATAATGCAAGTTGCAGCATGCTTTCGATTGACATAAAATTACGAGGCATTCGGTCAGAAAAAATTTTGTTACCTAAAAAATAAAAGAACTCGCAACAAAACAACTATTTATTTATTAAAAGGACAACTGGTAAAGGTACAAAATGTGTAATTTTGAAATTTATTTGGAATATGAAACTCTTAAAGTCTTGATGTCATAATGATCGAAGTCTTGGTCTCATATAGTGATTGAAAACTACCCGGAGTGTTGTTGTCAGTTAAATGTTTATGAATTTATGATGGTGTGATTTGTGTGACATGACAAAAAATAACAAAATTTAGTTGGCTGTTGTAACTGTCAAATTTTCTGGCCATATACTTGAATGCTTTTATTTTAAGAAATTGGCTGCAAACTAAATTTCTAAATTTGGTATGCAACAGTTATATTTTGATAGAAAATATCCCGAATGACAATTAATGACAGATAAATTATCGATTATCATTTGGTTGTTATTCAGTGCAACATAAATTTCCAATTACAAATTTGACCGGTTGTCACGGCAAATTTCCAGTTTAATTCATATGAGGGATATTTTCAAGGAAATTTATCCAAATTAAGGGAATTGATTGGAGGTTATGTCATTTTTGTCTTAATTATACAAACTTTAGGTATCGGGCACGATACTAAAACAGTTTGTTTATTAACATGGGCTTCCTCATGTGACCAAGTAGGTATTTTTAGAGCATATAGGATTTTTGGTCATTTTGTGGCATTATGGGTAGGTATCTAGAGTAATTATTTGTGGACAAAATGTTTTTCTAATTATTAAAAAAATAATATTAATGAAATGTTTTGTTCTGTTGATGTCTGGCATGGCCTGTTGTGATTCGTGAGAAAAACAATATTTTCTTTTTAAATATGTATTTTTTATTGAAAAAAATACAAAATAGAAAAAAATAGTATAGTCAGGCGTCAAAATAGCCAATACTTCTATATACAAATGTCTTCCAATATTAGTGCACAACCTTGGTAATTTAAAAAAGATGAATATATCGTTGCAGTACCAAATAGCATTATTAAAACAGCATGAGAAAAGGACAGAACTTAAAGAACCACCAGTGAATAAACCAAAAACGTATGCTACCACAACAGCAATTAATACTGTAGCTACCACAGAACAAAATTCAACACACAGCCCTAAAAAATGGACCACACCACCGACCAATAAAAAACTCGAAACTGTATATGTACTTATATGTACAGCGTGTTCAGAAACCATCTTAACATATGGGAAACTTTTTTTTATTTTTTACTTTACGAAAAAAATGTACTCTTCATAAAAAGTTCTGCTTGTTGATAATATAACACCCAAAAATGTGTACCCAGCATATACGGGGTGTTAAGAAAGTAAAAAATATTAATACCGTAGGTGGAAAACTATATTTAATAATTTTAATTACAAAGTAAAATAATGAAATAAAGGGTCTAAAGTTTCCATTCGAAAGGCGACTTAGCTTAAAAGAAGGTAACTGTGGCGTAAAGTTTTTTCCTGATTCCATAGTTTCTCTAATTAGCTCACAGAGTTTTTCAAAAAAGGGCGGGCAAGATTTTAAAAAGCCGTATTCGTTCTTGTTTGCCTAGTAGGTGTAGCACGCCTTGGAAAATAAAACCAAATGAAACTATGACAACTAATTATTATATTTGTCAAGGCGGACAGTTTGGTTTCCTTTTTATTAAATATGGTGCTTAAATTTACAATGGAGGAAAAAGTTGAAATAGTATTAATTGTCGGGGACCACTACAATACGTACAGAGAGGCTGCTCAAATTTTTAATGCAAGATATCCAAATAAAATGATTACCCATGTGACGGTTGGAGATGTTTTTAATAAATTTAAAAATACCGGGTCTGTAAGTAATAAATTTTCCGACAAGCACCAGGTTTGGCGTACGGACGAAGATACCCAATTTAGAGGTTTTGCAAGCTGTCGTGGAAAATCCCAAAATTTCATTGAGAAATATTTCACAAACTGTTCCACGACCTGTTACATAGTCCACTGCCCAAGTTATTTTAAGGAAAAATAATTTTTACCCATACAAACCAAAATTTCTTCACAAACTACATCCTAGAGATTTTGATTCACGATTTTTGTTTTGCTCTTGGTTTCAAGGTGAGGTAGAAGATGACCCATTTTTCGCAAGAAAAATATTATTTTTAGATGAGGCGATATTCACCTCAAATGGAGTGGTGTTTTCTCAAAACAGTGGAGTGATGAGAATCCCCACTTTGTAAGTTAGTGTCGTGACCAGTATTATTTCAAGACAAATGTTTGGTGCGGTGTTTTTAAGAACCAAATTGTAGGGCCGTACTTTTTTCGAGAAAATATTACTGGCGAAAGTTACTTGAACTTTTGGATACTGAATAATTTGAATTTTTCATGAACTACCACTGAATATAAGACACACACTTTTGTTCCACAGCTCTGCAAGAGTGACAGAATTCTTACGCCGAACATTTCCACATAGGTGAATTGGACGCAGGCCAGAATTTGCTTGGCCACTAAGGTCACCAGATCTAACACCTTTGGATTTTTTTATGGGGATTTTTAAAACAAAATGTTTATACCCACAGATCTTTTGAAACCATAGGCCATTTAGAGAGAGTTATCAGAGAATGTGTCCAAGAAATTTTCCCTCAGATGGTTAGAAATGCAGTAATGGAATTTTCACGACGTACAACCGTTTGTATGGAAAAAAATGGTGGTCATGTTGAAATTTAGTGTATTATTCATTATTGTACTTTGTAAAATTATCAAATATAGTTTTCCACCCCTACGGTATTAATATTTTTTACTTTCTGAATATGCTGGCTCAAAATTTTTGATTTGGATGTTATTTTATCAACAAGCAGAACTTTTTATGAAGAGTACCGTTTTTTCGTAAAGTCAAAAATAAAAAAGTTTCCCATATGTTAAGATGGTTTCTGGACACGCTGTAGGTATATAGAAAGCATATCAGATTCAAAACAGTTAAAAAAAATCCTAAAGACATAAATGGAGGGTTTAAAAGTGTCAGGCATCTAAAGAACGGCGGAATAGTGGTGGAATCCCACAGCTGAAACTTGCATTAAAGGATAAGAAGAATGTGCAACTTAAAGATACCCAACAACGTGACCATATGTTTTTAATCACTGCTATTGAAAAAGGATTTTCTGACGATGATTTTGTTAAAGAACTCATCCACCTAAATAGTGAAATTGAACTTGAGCTTGGCTGCACAGTACTGGATAATATTAAAGTTATTACGAAACGTCAATGTCGTAACTAAAACAAAGAAAATTGCATCTTGCAAGCACCCCTGATATTGCAAAATGGTTCCTCAAAAAGGAAAAAATCAACTTTGATTTGGTGAAAGTGTTTGTACGGGAACATTTAAACTTAGCTTTATGTTTCAAATGTTATAACTTTGGGCACATATCTAAGCATTGTAAAGAAAACCAATGTTGGCATAAAGGCAGTGGCGCACATGCTGCAAAAAAACTTGTAATGAGAGAGATTTTAAATGCCCAAATTGCACTAAAATGAAATATGACGAAAAAGATTGTCAACATTCTGCACGAGTAACTGACTGCCCTGTATATAAAAAAAAAACTTGAAAGATATAGGAATCAGGTAAACTATAATAGTGATTTTTTATAACTTCAGATAAAGATAAAACTGGGAAAAACAGTCAACAAAAAGTAAGTATAATTCATCAAAACGTACAATCAATTGGAAATTCAATTGATAAGCTGAATGATATGTTACAAAACCATTTGGAATGTAAAATAATGTGTGTATAACTGAACATTGGAACAGTTACGTAAACTGGCAATCAGTGACTTTAAATTAAGCTCTATGTTTTGTTGAGAAGAAGGTCAGCATGGTGGAACAGCAATATGCATTAGACAAAACACAAAGTACAAAGTAAGAGCTAGATTAAACAAGTTATCTATATCAGTGACACCTCTGAATGCGCCGCGGTCGAGTGTCAATTAGGTAAAATAAGTGTTTTGGTTATAACTATATATTACAGACCTCCTACTGGAAACATGAAATTATTTTTGGACAAGCTTGAACAGATTTTGAATAGCACTTTTAATGAAAAAAAAACTTAGTTTTATTGTAGGTGATTTTTACGTTAAAATGATAAAGGAAAACAAATCTAGAACAGAATTATTGTCGTCAATGTATTCTTTTAACTTTCAACCAAATATACATGAAAACACAAGACTAACTAGTAATACATCTAGTTGTATTGATAATATATTCACACATTTTGACCAAGTAGAAACTTTAGAATTTGAAATTTTATATCAGATCATACAGCGCAGAAAGTTATTTTTGAAATCGAATATCAAAAGGTAAATGAACAAATTTACAGGCTTTATTTGAAAATGAGAATAAAAACGAATTTCTGCACTGTTACAGCGAGCAAGACTGGTTGAATGTTTATGCTGTTGAAAGAAAGAATGTTGATGAGCAGTGGTGTGCATTTATGAATAATTATATTAATATATTCCAACAAAATTTCCTTCTAAAGCTATGTTCGAGATTAAAAGTTTTAAAAATATTTAAGGATAGAGAAGTTATTGATTGCAAACGTAAATTAGATTTTTTATTAACATTGTCAAGGCAGCATCAAAACTTTAATGATCAATATAAAGAAAAGAAAAAAGAATATGATAAACTTTTAAAATAATCTCGTAAAAAACATTATTCCAATAGGGTAAATAATTCGGATAACAAAATAAATAAATAAATAAATAAATAAATAAATTTTATTTCAAGAGACCAAAATTTACATTGGTATAGAAAAAGTCAAAAACGACTCACAGAGAACTGTGGAGAAGCGACTATTACTTATAAGTACAAAATATATATACCTACTAAATTACAGTTAGGATGACAAATCACAATCCATAAATTCACGAATATTGTAAAAAACATGAGAAACCAATATACTACAAACAGTTTTTTTAAAAATGGCTTTGCTTGGTATATTTTTGATCTCCCTAGGTAACTTATTATACAGTCTGGTTCCCATGTAAAATGGACTCCTTTCAAATAATGTCATGTTGTGCGCCGGTACAACAAAGTTCATATTGTTACGCGTTTCATAATTATGAACGTTTTCCATGGATAAGAAACTATGTAGGTTGTTTTTTACGTACATAAGAACTTCTAAAATGTATAAACTCGGCAAAGTGAGCAATTTAAGTGATCTAAATAGCCCTCGACATGAATGACGACAAGACACTCCCATCATACTTCTAACAGCCTTCTTCTGGATTAAAAACACTCTATTTAAATTTGATGGAGAGGAACCCCAGAATAAAATTCCACTTTTCACTCGAGAAACAAATTGGGCATAGTAATAAGATAAGAGAATATTCCTACTGACCACACCACGTAGGCGATAGAGAGCATAACATATCGGAGAAATGCTAGAACTTAGTTCAGTGCAGTGAAAGCTCCAAGATAGGGCATTATCAATATGTATACCCAGTACTTTTGTTTGGGCAACCTGTGCAATCGATCCACCATTCGCCCTGACAAGCAGGCTCTCATTAAAAGTTGACCTACCCGGAGTGAAGTTGATAAACACTGTTTTAGTTGTATTCAAACATAACCCATTGCTGGCAAACCATGCGTTAAATCTTGCAAGCATATCACGCAATAATGCAATCGAACTCTCGGCGGCACTGTTACAACTCAAATAGGAATTATCATCAGCAAACATAACAAGTTCTTTTTCATTATGAACCACGTCTGGAAGATCATTCGCAAAAATTAGAAATAGTAGGGGGCCCAGAATGGATCCCTGAGGAACACCAATGCTTATATTACGTTTATCAGATCGAATACTTTGAAGATCCACAACCTGATCACGCCCAATCAAATATGACTGCAGCCATTCACCAACCATACCTCTCATGCCGTATTCATGTAATTTCGCCGCTAGTAAGACGTGGTCAACAAGGTCGAAGGCCTTACTGAGGTCCATAAAAAGACCGAAGCATTTCTTATTACTATCAAGTGCACTATAAAGCTCGCCAATAAAGCTTAAGATCGCCGAATTTACACTCTTTCCTTTACGAAAACCATGTTGACAATTTGTAATAATATTAAAAGTTGATAGGAACATCGAGATTTGGTTAAAAACAATTCGTTCCAGAATTTTTGATACTGAGCTTAATAAAGAGATCGGGCGATAATTGTCTAACCTATCTTTCTCTCCTTTTTTATGAAGCGGAATAACCCGAGCAGTCTTAAAGATATCAGGAAAAATTGCCTTCTCCAATGACATATTTATTAGGTACGTCAATGGACTCAATATATAGTCACTAATAGATTTCAACACATTCACTGAAATATTATCAATGCCAACTGAATTTGATTTTTTTAATGCCTTTATAACGTCATTTACATCACATTCCAAAACAGGTCTGAAAAACATTGTGCCAACTTTTTTGCGATATTTGAAAGTATATTCACTCTTTTTTCGTTTCATATCATCAGTAATTAAATTTTGCGGGGCCTCCACAAAATACTTATTAAAAGCATTAGCCATGTCATTCAGATTACTTATCCGGTCGCCATTCACGTAAAGACTTTCAATATTATTTCTAGTCTCTCCTCGAGCCAAAGTATTTTTGATTATACCCCATACAGTCCTGCCCTTATTTGCCGAATTTATGTACAATCTATTATTGTGTAACCTTTTAGCAGCCTGAATAGTTTTTTTATATACCTTTTTATAATTCTTATAGTAGTTGACCAAGACAGGACTATCAGTTTGCGCTACCAACGTATGTAGTTGTTTTATATTTCGAGCTGATACGCGAATACCAGAAGTTAACCATGGTTTTTTGTTATTATTTAAAAATACTTTCTTTAGAGGAAATGCAATATTAATATACATTAGAATAAGTTGAACGAATTCCTGAAAAGCACTATTCACGTCGGCAGCTTCAAAAACAGACAGCCATGTCTCCCTCTGTAAGTAATATCTTAATGTATCATAATTTTCAGTAGTAAATAATCTTTTATAAATGAATACTTTCTCATTTTTTGGCATGGGTACTTTTTTTAAACTTAAAATCTGCGCTGAATGATCCGACAATCCATTAAATTCCACGTTACAATCTAATTCATAAACACCCAGTAAATTTGAACACATATAATCAATTGCACTTGAAGAACCAGCCACACACCTTGTCGGCACGCAAACATGAAAGGCAAGTCCGTACATACTTAATAGATCATGTAGCTCATTTTTTTCTACTGTATTTTTTAGATAATCAATATTAAGATCACCGCATAGGATTACTCTTTCATTCTTGTTTATGTTTACATTTGACTCTAAAAATTTCGTTAACTCATAAATAAATAAGTTTATATCAGCTAAGGGCGATCGATAAATACAAAAAATCTTTATTGTTTTCTTATTTTCAAGCACCAATTTTACACCACAAATCTCAAAAAGTTTCTCAGTAGAAACAATATTATTTAACTTAATTTCTGTTACGGATTCAAAAAATGTATTGCTGGAAAATATTGCAACGCCACCATTCTTAAAATTTGTTCTGCAAAACTTACTGATTAATATATACTTATTAAGACTTACCATATTAAATTGACTATCATTTAACCAATGCTCAGCAAATGAAATGCATGTGGACCATTTATAAAGAAATCACACGAAACACTAACAACTCGGACATAGAAATCGAGGGAAATCCTGAAGGAATAGCAAACAAATTTAATGAGCATAATATCTGTAATAACCGATCTTTAAAAAAATCTGTCCGCAGTGCTCCCTTAAACTGTAACATTGTTAGACAGTCAATATTTTTAAGGCCAGTGACAAGTTATAAACTATACGAAATAGCAAATAATATAAAAAAATAAACATAGTTCCGGTTTTGACGAAATTCCTACTAGTAGGTATTGTCAAAATATCGATTAGGATATGTAAGGATATTTTATGTTATATAATAATCAATTCCTTTAAATGTGGTATTTTCCCTGAAAATCTAAAAATAGCACGAGTAAAACCAATTTTTAAAAAGGGTGATATAGAACTAATGGATAATTACAGGCCCATTAGCATATTGACAGGATTTTCAAAATTATTTTAGGTGGCAATGTGCTCAAGATTAATGAATTTTCTGACAAGCTGCAGGTAATATATTTAGTAAAAGTCAAGACGGATATTTAAAGGGACGATCCACCCAAACGGCAATTCTTCAATTTATTCAAACATTTTTGGAACACCTTGAAGATGGTAATGTAGCTGTGGGAATGTTTTTGGATTTGTCTAAAGCATACCTATGACTGCTTGGACAGAGATATATTATCTCGGAAGCTTGAAATGTATGGGATAAGAGGGAATGATTATTACAGGATATCTTAATAATCGAAAACAAAAAGTCTGTATCATAAAAAATGGACAATCTCATAGCTCCAGAACATTACCGAACACTAGATATAGCACAGGGGAGTGTATTAGGCCCTATTCTATTTATTGTCTTCATCAATTACTTAAATAATCTAAATGAAGCTAATCAAAATATTATTAATTATGCTAACGATACAAATTTACTTTTAGGGGGTAAAAGTCTAAATCAACTAGTCATTGAGTGCATAAACCTTCTCGACAGGGTCACACAGTGGTTTACTACAAATAAACTTATATTAACCAAAAATAAAACCAATGTTATTATTTTTAGAACCAAAGCGTCAAGGGCGGAAAAACCAACCATCAATACTGATGAGGATAAAATTATTATTTTAAAATCTACAAAATGTTTGGGACTGCAGATTAATGAATTTTTAGATTGGTCATTCCATATTAAATGTCTTTCAGAAAAACTAAATAGTATTTGTTATGGTATTCGTGTTACTGGTAAATACATGGATGAAAAAACTTTAAAAATTTTATATTTTGCCAATTTTGAATCCTGTTTAAAATATGGGATAATGTTCCGGGGAAGGGATAGTCAAATTTAAAGTATATTTGCGACTAGTCAGAATAATTAAAAAAAATAATTCTGGTCTGATTTTAAAAAATCGGGAATATTGACAGTAACTATATATGCATTGTACATTTATGAGTGTTTAATATTTTTCTTTAAAAATAAAAACTGTTTTCAAACTCCAGTTACTCATCAACACTACACAAGAACGTTAGATATCAATTATCCCATACACAGGCTAACCCTTACTGAAAAATCACCTAATTATATGTGCTTAAAACTGTACAACAAATTGCCCGAGAATAAAAAAAAAAAAATGAAAAGCAATTTGAAATAGACATTAGATTAGATAAATGGAACGTAAGATGGAAAACCTATTGTATCACATCTCGCACTAGATATTCACTTCTTGTAAAAAACATTCCTAATAAGCACTGGCATAAGGAGATAATAGTTCCAAGACGGTTTATTACAACCATTATACGACTTAAATTGGGCCATGCTTGTTATCCAGCCCACCTAAATAAAATAGGTATTTTCCCTTCGGACAAATGTGATTTGTGCAATGTCAGATGTGATTTGGACCATCTATTCTTGGAGTGTAAAAAGTATGAAAATGAAATTAATAGCCTCTTCAAGCAATTGATTCAAGAATGTAAAGTCGAGTGCCCTTTTAATATCCTATACCTTTTGTCACTAGGAAATATAAAAATATTTAATGTTCTTGTAACATATTTATATAAGGTCAATTTAAAATTGTAACTCTTAATTATTTAAAAAACAAACCTGCCCTATTTTTTCCTTATATGTAAACCCCTTTTTTTTTAGTGGTCTTCATTCCCTGTGTGTTTTTAAATAAAGTCGCCCTGACAGACCCCAGTGGCGTGAAGCGTGTGTCCCTGTTTATATATTTCGTATAATAATGTTCTTCTTTTTTACTTTGCCACTGGCTGCATGGCTAATTAGCCAAATGCCAATTATATATAAAAAAAAAATAGACATTAGACGGACTTTGGTGGAATTAGAGCCCCATAATATTGATGTTTTTTGAATATGTAATTTTAGGATTTTCTTTTATGACGTAATTTCATTTTATGTATAATATGTAACTATTGTAAATTATGTAACATGATCTGAAATAAAGAAATTAAGTAAGTGAAGCAGTTAGAGCACTTGTCCCGTTATATGTGATGTCCAAACTATTTGATAATTCTTTGTATGTAGGCCTTCCAATTTTAACTATTCTTTTTTAATAATTATTTTATCCTGTAAACATGTAATTCTTAATAATACTTATGTATATTTTATTTTTTATACATATTATTGACTTGTGTAAATTTTTGGTCTGAATATTAGCACCAATAAATGTGTACTTTAACATAGGGGAGAACCGGGCAGCCCCGCCCACTTAAGCAAATATGGATGTTTTGAAAGATGTAATAACTATCTCGATATACTGAAAAATGTTCTAAATACGTTCGTCTATTGTCTTTATTATTATTTACTTAATTTTGTTTAAAATTTTTTTTTAAATGAAAAACTAATATTTTTGGAAAGCTTACAATGGGCGGGGATATCCGCCATAGAGGATAACTCCGCCCACTATGTCAGTTAATGCTGCCCATAGATTATTAATTTTTTTCAGAGAATGTATGTGAGTATAAATTAAAATCGATCATTAGCCTTATCTGATATTTATTTTAGAATGGGTTGACAACAAATTTACATACAAAAATCGCAAATATAGAACATTTGTTACACACACCAGATTTGAACCATGTTCAAATTTTCCGAAATTCATGGCAGATAATGCAAAGTTTCTGTTCCCTGCAATCTTCCATGTCGTCGGAACTTTCGTCGTTGTATGTTACTTCGACTGATTCATCACTGCTAGCGCCCGGAGCGTTAGCGGGCGGCGTTACCCGAACTAGGCTTTCTTTACAAAGTAGCCTACAAAAATACAAACTAGTTATCAAAAGACCAATACTGTTCAATAAACTAGGATTAATTCCCTTTAGTTTCATATGTAAATTATATTGTTTAACGATAATTTACTCTACTTACCGTTAATTTAAAGCTGACTAGACATAATAATAAAAAGTTTATTCAATATATAGGTACATATAATAAAATATTTGCAAATTTTAAATTAGAACTTTGAATAAACTAAAATGAAATATAATGAAACTCACGAAGTCTTACTTGTAGTGAGTAATAATTATGGTATTATAATTTCATATCCATGAATATAATGAATTTTATACATATTATGTATCACAATAATATAATATAATATATCACAACAATATACGCAATCATATATAATATATTTTATATTACATAAAACGCACAACCTCAAAAAACTGTTGTCGGCCGAATAAACGTTTAAAATGTAGTTTTCAACCTGTTTCTTGTATTGAGCCACATATTGGTTAGTTATGCACCCGAACAATAGATGACACTATTAATACATTGCATCATTTCAGTAATATTGCGATGAGCGGTGTTACCCGCTGGGCGGGGCTATTTCACACTATGGATACGAATTATACACGAAGATCAAAATGTAACCTTTTTACATACAGGGTGGCCCATTTGTGTGACAAAGTAATATATCGGCTCTACTATTAGAGTTATCCAAAAAAGGTTTTTACAAAAGTTGTGAGGTTAAATCAACTACATGTTATAAAATTATTTTTATTTATACAGGGTGGTCTAGAAAAGTAGGACAACAAAAATATATATTTATTTAAATGTTTTTGCATTTTTGTCTTTCCTACAAAATTGTTTATATGACATCATATTTTTACAACGTTGCCAAGAAAAATGGAAAATTCCTAAAATTTTGGAAAAAACATGATAGTAGGTATATTAAAATTATCTATATTTCTCAATTAGAAAATCTAAAATTAAAATTTTTTTATAAACCCTTAAGAATAGTGATGGAAAAACTGTTTCAAAACATAAAGTAATCAAGATTTTGTGAGCGTTTTCTGTTGACATCCAAATATAAAAAATTTAAAAATTCAATAATTCTGTTTAATCAAATGAAACACCCTATATTTTTTAGGCTCGTCCCATAGATATGTTAAGTCTCCTTTATTCTTGTTAAGTCATCCCTATACCTATATTTACTAGTTTTGTCAATATTTCGATTTTTATTTAAAATTTCGTAAAATAACTAAGATTTTAATTTTTCGAGTTAGCCATGACCAGCATAATCAAAACAAAATGTAATTGAAACTCAAGGCGGGTGGCACACTGGAGAAATAAGTTTCGTGAAATTTGTTGCAAGAAACAGGAAACTTGTTTCAGTGCCACACAACCCATATATTTAAATGAGACGGAACACACTGGTGTTTGTGAAACAGGCGACCCGAAATTGTTTCGCATACAAATTTCACATTGACAACAAAAAAGTTTGACATAACTTGTTTCAGCAACAAGTTTCATGAAACTTATTTCTCCAGTGTGTCACCCACCTTAATGTCAAATTGGAAATAAAATATTTATACCAAAACTTTTTATATAGTTCTATATTAAAGTTTCTAGCCGTTAGTTTAACATTTTAAAAATTAATTTTTCAAATACTGAAATGGTTGATATGATTTACATTCTTGGAGCAAGTGACAAAAATGCATTGTTTGCAACAAGACATTACCAAGAAAAATATCCAGAAAGGCGACAACCCAATAAACAAGCTTTCGAAAAATTGATGGAAAGGTTTGACAGAACAGGAAGTGTGGCCTGTAATAAAAATAATAAAAGAAAAACTGTTGGTACGGAAAGAAATGAGCTAAATGTTTTATTGACTTTAACTGAAGATCCCCATATTGGTCAACGACTTCTGGCACAACAAACTGATATTGTGTAAATACTGTGTGTACATTTTTTTACCATTACTATTTTATTGTCTTATAATGTGTGATTATCTATTTATTTGTTTATTGGATTACTTATTCTTACTTTATACCGGGTGTCCACGGAAGGTGACTCGCCCATCTAACTTTTTTGTTTTTCAAGATAATGAAATAAAATTCGGGGGATTTGTATACGACATAAAACTGCATTTTATGACAGGTGACTCAACATTATGGAACTTCCGGTTTAACCGGAAGTGACATAAACTTTCCATTTTAAATGTGACACCTGGTATATTTTTACTTTTTTGACTCCATATGACATTCTAAATATAACGATGTGTCACTTGTCACTTTCCAAATTTATTGTTTTACTTAGAGGGCTATGAATACCTTAAAATCACTTATTTCAGTTCTTTAATCTTGGGAAACATATAATTTTACTATTTTTGGTCCAATGCTATGTGCTATGTAAAATTTAATCTTTAAAGTTGTATAACTCATTTTTTTTAAATGGCAATACGGTGGCTCGTCGGGTTAAGAAAAAAGAGGATTTTATTACGATTATTTTAATACCATACACTATTAGGTTTTAGAAAAGCTGCCATTAAAAAACTTTAAAAAGTTAACTTAGAACTTTCCTAAAATGAAGCATGTTTTGAGAATAAATTTAGATTTAAATGCATCAAGTAGCCTGTGACCAGCAAAACTGGTAAAACAGAATCATGCCTTGAAGAAAATTGAAATGCCAACAGCTTCTGCCAAACTAAATTAGTTTGTTGTTTTAAAAACATGAAAAATAATAGTTTTACAAGGAGTGAAAAAGTTGATAGGTATATTATTACAGGCTCATTTCGCATTTTCGGAACCAGTTTTGGGTATCTATTAGTGCCGGGTTGGATGACGCCGATTAAAATATATTTGTGCGTAAAGCCGTGCAGCATCGGTTGAATTATTTCTACATTCTCCAAACACTAATAACATATCAACTTTTTCACTCCTTGTAAAACTATTATTTTCCATGTTTTTTAAACAACAAACTAATTTACTTTGGCAGAAGCTGTTTTCCTTATATGTAAACCCCTTTTTTTTTAGTGGTCTTCATTCCCTGTGTGTTTTTAAATAAAGTCGCCCTGACAGACCCCAGTGGCGTGAAGCGTGTGTCCCTGTTTATATATTTCGTATAATAATGTTCTTCTTTTTTACTTTGCGACTGGCTGCATGGCTAATTAGCCAAATGCCAATTATATATAAAAAAAAAATAGACATTAGACGGACTTTGGTGGAATTAGAGCCCCATAATATTGATGTTTTTTGAATATGTAATTTTAGGATTTTCTTTTATGACGTAATTTCATTTTATGTATAATATGTAACTATTGTAAATTATGTAACATGATCTGAAATAAAGAAATTAAGTAAGTGAAGCAGTTAGAGCACTTGTCCCGTTATATGTGATGTCCAAACTATTTGATAATTCTTTGTATGTAGGCCTTCCAATTTTAACTATTCTTTTTTAATAATTATTTTATCCTGTAAACATGTAATTCTTAATAATACTTATGTATATTTTATTTTTTATACATATTATTGACTTGTGTAAATTTTTGGTCTGAATATTAGCACCAATAAATGTGTACTTTAACATAGGGGAGAACCGGGCAGCCCCGCCCACTTAAGCAAATATGGATGTTTTGAAAGATGTAATAACTATCTCGATATACTGAAAAATGTTCTAAATACGTTCGTCTATTGTCTTTATTATTATTTACTTAATTTTGTTTAAAATTTTTTTTTAAATGAAAAACTAATATTTTTGGAAAGCTTACAATGGGCGGGGATATCCGCCATAGAGGATAACTCCGCCCACTATGTCAGTTAATGCTGCCCATAGATTATTAATTTTTTTCAGAGAATGTATGTGAGTATAAATTAAAATCGATCATTAGCCTTATCTGATATTTATTTTAGAATGGGTTGACAACAAATTTACATACAAAAATCGCAAATATAGAACATTTGTTACACACACCAGATTTGAACCATGTTCAAATTTTCCGAAATTCATGGCAGATAATGCAAAGTTTCTGTTCCCTGCAATCTTCCATGTCGTCGGAACTTTCGTCGTTGTATGTTACTTCGACTGATTCATCACTGCTAGCGCCCGGAGCGTTAGCGGGCGGCGTTACCCGAACTAGGCTTTCTTTACAAAGTAGCCTACAAAAATACAAACTAGTTATCAAAAGACCAATACTGTTCAATAAACTAGGATTAATTCCCTTTAGTTTCATATGTAAATTATATTGTTTAACGATAATTTACTCTACTTACCGTTAATTTAAAGCTGACTAGACATAATAATAAAAAGTTTATTCAATATATAGGTACATATAATAAAATATTTGCAAATTTTAAATTAGAACTTTGAATAAACTAAAATGAAATATAATGAAACTCACGAAGTCTTACTTGTAGTGAGTAATAATTATGGTATTATAATTTCATATCCATGAATATAATGAATTTTATACATATTATGTATCACAATAATATAATATAATATATCACAACAATATACGCAATCATATATAATATATTTTATATTACATAAAACGCACAACCTCAAAAAACTGTTGTCGGCCGAATAAACGTTTAAAATGTAGTTTTCAACCTGTTTCTTGTATTGAGCCACATATTGGTTAGTTATGCACCCGAACAATAGATGACACTATTAATACATTGCATCATTTCAGTAATATTGCGATGAGCGGTGTTACCCGCTGGGCGGGGCTATTTCACACTATGGATACGAATTATACACGAAGATCAAAATGTAACCTTTTTACATACAGGGTGGCCCATTTGTGTGACAAAGTAATATATCGGCTCTACTATTAGAGTTATCCAAAAAAGGTTTTTACAAAAGTTGTGAGGTTAAATCAACTACATGTTATAAAATTATTTTTATTTATACAGGGTGGTCTAGAAAAGTAGGACAACAAAAATATATATTTATTTAAATGTTTTTGCATTTTTGTCTTTCCTACAAAATTGTTTATATGACATCATATTTTTACAACGTTGCCAAGAAAAATGGAAAATTCCTAAAATTTTGGAAAAAACATGATAGTAGGTATATTAAAATTATCTATATTTCTCAATTAGAAAATCTAAAATTAAAATTTTTTTATAAACCCTTAAGAATAGTGATGGAAAAACTGTTTCAAAACATAAAGTAATCAAGATTTTGTGAGCGTTTTCTGTTGACATCCAAATATAAAAAATTTAAAAATTCAATAATTCTGTTTAATCAAATGAAACACCCTATATTTTTTAGGCTCGTCCCATAGATATGTTAAGTCTCCTTTATTCTTGTTAAGTCATCCCTATACCTATATTTACTAGTTTTGTCAATATTTCGATTTTTATTTAAAATTTCGTAAAATAACTAAGATTTTAATTTTTCGAGTTAGCCATGACCAGCATAATCAAAACAAAATGTAATTGAAACTCAAGGCGGGTGGCACACTGGAGAAATAAGTTTCGTGAAATTTGTTGCAAGAAACAGGAAACTTGTTTCAGTGCCACACAACCCATATATTTAAATGAGACGGAACACACTGGTGTTTGTGAAACAGGCGACCCGAAATTGTTTCGCATACAAATTTCACATTGACAACAAAAAAGTTTGACATAACTTGTTTCAGCAACAAGTTTCATGAAACTTATTTCTCCAGTGTGTCACCCACCTTAATGTCAAATTGGAAATAAAATATTTATACCAAAACTTTTTATATAGTTCTATATTAAAGTTTCTAGCCGTTAGTTTAACATTTTAAAAATTAATTTTTCAAATACTGAAATGGTTGATATGATTTACATTCTTGGAGCAAGTGACAAAAATGCATTGTTTGCAACAAGACATTACCAAGAAAAATATCCAGAAAGGCGACAACCCAATAAACAAGCTTTCGAAAAATTGATGGAAAGGTTTGACAGAACAGGAAGTGTGGCCTGTAATAAAAATAATAAAAGAAAAACTGTTGGTACGGAAAGAAATGAGCTAAATGTTTTATTGACTTTAACTGAAGATCCCCATATTGGTCAACGACTTCTGGCACAACAAACTGATATTGTGTAAATACTGTGTGTACATTTTTTTACCATTACTATTTTATTGTCTTATAATGTGTGATTATCTATTTATTTGTTTATTGGATTACTTATTCTTACTTTATACCGGGTGTCCACGGAAGGTGACTCGCCCATCTAACTTTTTTGTTTTTCAAGATAATGAAATAAAATTCGGGGGATTTGTATACGACATAAAACTGCATTTTATGACAGGTGACTCAACATTATGGAACTTCCGGTTTAACCGGAAGTGACATAAACTTTCCATTTTAAATGTGACACCTGGTATATTTTTACTTTTTTGACTCCATATGACATTCTAAATATAACGATGTGTCACTTGTCACTTTCCAAATTTATTGTTTTACTTAGAGGGCTATGAATACCTTAAAATCACTTATTTCAGTTCTTTAATCTTGGGAAACATATAATTTTACTATTTTTGGTCCAATGCTATGTGCTATGTAAAATTTAATCTTTAAAGTTGTATAACTCATTTTTTTTAAATGGCAATACGGTGGCTCGTCGGGTTAAGAAAAAAGAGGATTTTATTACGATTATTTTAATACCATACACTATTAGGTTTTAGAAAAGCTGCCATTAAAAAACTTTAAAAAGTTAACTTAGAACTTTCCTAAAATGAAGCATGTTTTGAGAATAAATTTAGATTTAAATGCATCAAGTAGCCTGTGACCAGCAAAACTGGTAAAACAGAATCATGCCTTGAAGAAAATTGAAATGCCAACAGCTTCTGCCAAACTAAATTAGTTTGTTGTTTTAAAAACATGAAAAATAATAGTTTTACAAGGAGTGAAAAAGTTGATAGGTATATTATTACAGGCTCATTTCGCATTTTCGGAACCAGTTTTGGGTATCTATTAGTGCCGGGTTGGATGACGCCGATTAAAATATATTTGTGCGTAAAGCCGTGCAGCATCGGTTGAATTATTTCTACATTCTCCAAACACTAATAACATATCAACTTTTTCACTCCTTGTAAAACTATTATTTTCCATGTTTTTTAAACAACAAACTAATTTACTTTGGCAGAAGCTGTTGGCATTTCAATTTTCTTCAAGGCATGATTTTGTTTTATCAGTTTTGTTGGTCGCAAGCTACTTGATGCATTTAAATCTAAATTTATTCTCAAAAGATGCTTCATTTTAGGAAAGTTCTAAGTTAACTTTTTAAAGTTTTTATTGGCAGCTTTTCTAAAACCTAATAGTGTATGGTATTAAAATAATCGTAATAAAATCCTCTTTTTTCTTAACCCGACGAGCCACCATGTTGCCAATTAAAAAAAAAATGAGTTATACAACTTTAAAGATTAAATTTTAGATAGCACATAGCATTGGACCAAAAATAGTAAAATTATATTTTTCCCAAGATTAAAGGAGTGAAATAAGTGATTTTAAGGTATTCATAGCCCTCTAGATAAAACAATAAATTTGAAAAAAAAATATTTTCTTGGTGACAAAAAGTGACAAGTGACACATCGTTGTATTTAGAATGTCATATGGAGTCAAAAAAAGAAGGTGTCCCATTTAAAAATCGAAAGTTTATGTCACTTCCGGTTAAATCGGAAGTTCCATAATGATGAGTCACCTGCCATAAAATGCAGTTTTATGTCGTATACAAATCCCCCGAATTTTATTTCATTATCTTGAAAAACAAAAAAGTTAGAGGGGCGAGCCACCTTCCGTGGACACCCGGTATAGTGAACATTGTAATTTACATACATAATAATAGTTTTAATACTGTCCAAAGCTTTGTTAACAAGATGTACTTCAATTCAATTCAAATTTAATTCAATTCAATTCAAATTTCTTTATTCATCGTAAAAATAGTAGAATAGCAGAGCAGATGAGCCCCAGAACAACAGCCCATACTGCAAGACTGACTGCACTAGTCCATAATAGACAATCCTAATTATCCGCTCATCCACATTCACCCGTAACTGCCTAAATGTAGTGTCGTAACATAGGCAACTTAAATAACACCTTAAATAAGTTGTGTTAGTTGTCTATAACTAGTTTAGGAATATAAATTAAACATAAAAAAAGAAGAATGTTCTCACTCTCTCTATACTTGTTGTAAAATGGAAGTAAGTTAATTTTTGCATTAAAGTTGTTATCCTCGATCATCTTGTTTTTATTACGCTACATCACAATTATTTGGCGACGAGAATAATGCGAATTAAGTGTTTATCGGACGTAGCAGTGTATTTTTTCGGAAAGAGCGTAATTAACGCAATAGTTCTGATTCTTTAAAAAGTTACCGTCACCCGTCACGAAATTCGAAACATGGAGAACCAGCAGCAGCCAATTATTACAGTAGTAAATACGGGCAACGTTTCTTCGCTGGCAATTTTTAAACAAGGAGATGATTTTGAAGTATTTGAGGAGCGTCTTGAGCAATACCTTGGTGCCAATTTGGTAGAGGGATCAAGAAAAGTAGCAGTTTTGCTGACCTTGTTAAGTGAGGACATTTACAAAGTTTTAAGGGATTTATGCAATCCAGATAAACCTAAAAGCAAGGATTTTGACACCTTAATGCAATTGCTGGGTACACATTTTAAGCCAAGACTGTCAGTTTACAGAAGAAGAATCATTTTTGATTTATTGAGGCAGGGGCAAGAGTCTGTTAATGACTGGTACGTAAAAATTAAAAATACAGCAGCGCAGTGTGATTTTGGTGACAAATTAATGTACCGAGTACAGGACAAGGTCATCGTTGGTATGAGGCCAGGTCCTATACTTGACCGTCTTTGTGAGGAGAGTCCTACAAAGCCCTTAAAGGACTTATTGGAGATGGCATTAAACAAAGAAGCTTCGTTGATGGAACAAAGTAAAAATAACACTGAAGTAAACAGAGTGGAAAAGAAATTCAGTAGTTTTAAGAAGCCTAAAGCTCATGAAGAAGAAAAGCGTCAGGTAGAACTAAAGTGTAATGTTTGTAATAAGACTAATCATACATTTAGTAAGTGTAAGTACAGAAAATTTACCTGTAAGAAATGTGGTAAAAAGGGGCATATAATGGCAGCGTGTAAGAGTAAGACTGACAAAAATCATTATGTTGAGCAAGAGGAAGAGGAAACTCTTTCATTGTTTAATGTGACAGATTTACAAAATGTCAATTTAAATAAGCCATTATGCGTACCTGTTTTACTTGATAATGTAGCAGCTCAGATAGAACTTGACACGGGAGCAGGAATTTCATGTTTGCCTTATAAGTTTTACCAGGATAATTTAGCTCACGTTCCATTAGAGAGTACTACTATTAGGTTAAAAACCTATTCTGGGGAAGTAGTGATACCCAAAGGTAAAATTAGTATTAATATTACATTTAACAATATTTAAAAAATTTGTGATTTAGTTGTAGTAAAAAAAGCTACAAAAATTCTGTTAGGTCGAGATATTATTAAAAAGTTTAATCTGTCCTTTAACGACTCTGAGGTCATTGTTAATAAGGTAGCTATTTTTCCTGATAAACTTTCAAATCTTTTAACAAAATATTCTAATATTTTTAAGAATGAGTTAGGTACTTATAATGGGGAAAAAATAGGTCTTAAAATAGAAGAAAATGTAAAACCCATTTTTCACAAGTCACACCCAGTTTCTTTTGCTTTTCGTGAAAAAGTGGAAGCCGAGTTAAAAAGATTAGAAGGGGAAGGTGTTATTGAAAAAGTTAATAACTCTATGTGGGGGACACCATTGGTACCTGTTATGAAATCAAATGGCAAGGATATTCGGGTCTGTGCGAATTATAAAATCACAGTTAATAAATCTTTAAAAAAATTTAATCATCCTTTGCCTCGAATTGAGGAAATTTTTGTTGCACTCCAAGGGGGTCAGAAATTTACAAAACTTGATTTTTTAAATGCTTACAATCAGTTAGTTTTGGATGACGAAACAAGCAATTTGTTAGCTTGGAGTACACCACATGGTATATACAGAGTATTAAGGTTACCGTATGGTACAAAACCAGCTTGTTCTATTTTTCAGTGTATTATTGAAAAGGTTTTGCAGGGCTGTGCGGGGACAGTTAACTTTCTGGACGATGTGGTAGTAACTGGTAAGGATGAGGAGGAGCATTTAAGAAATCTTGAGGAAGTTTTGAAAAGATTAAGCAGGGCCGGATTTAGGTTAAATGAGAAAAAGTGTGAATTTTTTAAGGATAAGATTTTTTTATCTAGGACACAAAATTTCGAGTCAAGGTTTAGAAAAAGATGAAGAAAAGGTAAGGGCAATAGTTAATTCGCCTAGGCCAAAAAATATGACGGAAATTAGGGCTTTTGCAGGAATGTTAAATTATTATTCTAAATTTTGTAAAAATTTATCTGGGAAGCTAAAACCGTTATATGACTTGGTAGGGAAAGGTAAAGAATTTAAATGGACTCAGGAATGTGAAACATCATTTCAGTGTGCTAAGAAAGAGTTAGCTTCGGATAAAGTTTTGATACATTATGACCAATGTAAGCCTATTCGTTTAGCGTGTGACTCTAGTGAGTATGGAATTGGTGCAGTTATGTTGCATGTAATGCCAGATGGATCTGAGAGACCAATCTGTTATATTTCAAGGGTTTTAATTAAAGCTGAAAGGGGATACTCAATGATTATGAAAGAGGCATTGACAGTTTATTGGGCAGTTTCTAAGTTATATCAGTATTTAGCTGGAAGAAAGTTTGAGATTTTAAGTGATCATAAACCATTGCAAGCGATTTTTGGAGAACATAAAAGTTTACCAAAGATGGCAGTGTTCAAAGATGGTCATTATTTTTAGCTAATTTTGATTATAGTTTTCGTTTTATTAGAGGGGTTGAGAATGCAAAGGCAGATGCATTATCCCGACTGCCATTACCTGATGGTGAAAATTATTGTAGAGAGCCTGATTACGATTATTTAAACCTAGTTGAGAGTTTATTGCCGGTAGATTCAAATAAAATAAAATTAGAAACCAGGAAAGATTCGGTGTTAGGAAAAGTATTTAATTTAATTAGGTATGGGTTTCCAAACCAGACAGATAATTTACTTTTAAAACCATTTCTAGCTCGTAAGAGTGAATTGTCAATAGAGCGAGACATCATAATGTGGGGTTATCGAGTAGTAATACCAGTTAGTTTAAGGAAACAGTTGCTTGAGGAATTACACAGTAACCATGAGGGTATGATTAAAATGAAATCAAGAGCACGTTCTTATTTCTGGTGGCCTTCATTAGATGCAGACATAGAAAACAAAATTAATAGTTGCAAAATTTGTTGTCAGGTCCGTCCTGAGCCGAATAAAGCTAGATTAATAAAATCAAATATGTCGAATTATTTTTATGAACGTATTCATGCTGATTTCTTAGGACCAATAAAAGGTAAAATGATTCTTATTATTGTGGATGCTTATTCCAAGTGGCCCGAGGCTTTCATTATGAATAGTACAGATTCTGATACAACTATAAATCGACTTAGAGAATGTTTTTCACGGTTTGGGATACCGCGTATAGTTCATACAGACAATGGAAGTCAATTTACTTCTGAAAATTTTCGTAAATTTTTAAATAACAATGGAATTAAATTTTTGACATCTCCACCTTTCCACCCATCAACTAACGGGCTTGCGGAAAATGCGGTTAAGTCGGTTAAGTCAGGATTAAAAAAATAATTTTTGGATGAAAAGAATAAAAATGTTTCTTTAGAAACTTTGTTACATCGTTACCTGTTTTCCTACAGAAATTCTATCCATGCAACTACAGGGTTAACACCTTCTGATATTGTTTTTAAATCAAAAATTAGAACCCGTCTAGATTTGATAGCACCAAGTAGTGTGTCCGTAAATAATAAAGCGGAAAAGCAAGTTCTAAATTTTAAAGGAAAACGAGAGGAAAGCTTTGTGGTGGGGGATAGAGTTTGGTGTAGAGATTATAGAAATCCAAATAGAAAAGGTTGGGTAGAATGTATAATAGATGAGGTTCTAGGTAACAGAGTTTATTTATGTAAATTAGTAAACGAAAAGGTTATCTGGAAAAGACATTTAAATCAGATTATGAGTAATGTATCCTTACTAAAAGAGACTATAAGTGATAGTGATGCGCAGAACAGTAGTGAAAGAGAAATAGTTTCGGAAAATAGTGAAAGTGAGCATAGAGCATTACAGCAAAGTACCCTAGTGTTATCGCAACCTATTGTAAGCGCGAATTCTCCTAAGTTAAACATAAATCGTGCTAGTGAGCCAATGGTAAATGACAATAGCAATACTTTACCTAGTATAACTAAGGAGGAACAAAATTGTAAAACAAATGTTTCTGTAAAGATTGGTATGTCAAGTCCAAGGGATCTGAATGTTAATCAGAGACCAAGGAGAAATGTTAAACCACCCCAACGTTTAGATTTGTGAGGGGAGGTATTTGTAGTGTCGTAACATAGGCAACTTAAATAACACCTTAAATAAGTTTTGTTAGTTGTCTATAACTAGTTTAGGAATATAAATTAAACATAAAAAAAGAAGAATTTTTTATTTATTTATTTATTCATTTATTCAAAATTTAAATTTACAATTATTATAATATATTTCATAAAATATTGTACTTATATAAATAGTTTATATTGGCATCTAAGTGTTGAAACACTTGTATATGCCTGAAAAATCGCTATAAATTATGTAAGTAGCAGTTTTTATTCTTAGAACTAAAAGACTAGCAAAACAATCAATAAAATCTACATCATCCGAAACTAATCAAATACCCTTTTAAGTGTATTGTAATTTCCATTAATAAATTTTTTACATTCTTTATTAAATTTATGTCTATTTCTGAAGTTCCGTATTTTTTGGGGCACTATATTATAAACCTTAGGTCCTAAGTAGCTGATAAATCTCAAATTAACGTTATTATAATTAACAGGTATTTGTTTATTTCCATCTGCTCTATTACTAGTGTTATAAATGTGAGCCACCTCATTCCACAAATTTCCATTTTTATAAATATACATACAGATAGTGTTCATGTATATAGTCCTAATATTACATATTTTGTCAGAGAATAGCAAGTGGGATGGATATAGTCGGTGTTTTTTGTAAATAATTTTGAGTATGAATTTCTGAACTATGTTTAGCTTGTATAGACAGTTATTATACAGCCCACCCCACACCAAGATACCATATCTAATTAGATGTTCAACAAAAGACTTATAAACGACCTCAATAATAGCCCTGCTCAAGAACTCCCTCAAAAGATAGAATCCAAGTCTGCGTATTTTATTAGATATGCAGTCAATATGTGCTCCCCACTTAAGATGTTTATCTAAGATAATTCCAAGATATTTTATATCTGGAACCTCCCTTACTTCATGACCATCAATTAAAATGTTTGAATAGTTGAGTCTATTTGCGGCCGTCAAGGAGAAAGCTATGTTCTCACTCTCTTTCTATACTTGTTGTAAAATGGAAGTAAGTTAATTTTTGCATTAAAGTTGTTATCCTCGATCATCTTGTTTTTATTACGCTACATCACACTAACCAAAAAACACATCGAACTAACCCGACCGCACAATATCTCTATACAGGGTGGCCCTTTAGTGTGGCAAAGTACAATAGCTCCGTTACTATTTCAAATACATTAAAAATATTAATACAAAAGTTGAAGGGCAGTAAGTGACTTATAACGTAAAATTATTTTTAACTTTATAGGGTGGCTCGAAAAAGCGGAACAAAAAAAATGTACTTTTTTCAAATGGAACACCCTGTATATTTTTTCATTTTTAAATTCTACATAGAATTATAATTATTTTTTATGAAATACATTATTAGTCTATACTTTATAGTTTCCGAGATATTGACTGTTGAAAAGTGACATTTTTGAACTTTGACAGCTTCTAACTTTCTAACAGTACGTCTTAGAGCAAAACGGCTTACATGTCCCTATCTTCAATTTTTATTATCTTCCCAAAAAAATCAACTTCCAGTTAAACCGGAACAACTATATTTCCTGCTTTCGAGTAACATCCGGTTTAACCGGAAGTTGATTTTTTTGGGAAGATAATAAAAATTAAAGATAGGGACATGTAAGCCGTTTTGCTCTAAGACGTACTGTTAGAAAGCTAGAAGCTGTCAAAGTTCAAAAATGTCACTTTTCAAGAGCCAATATCTCGGAAACTATAAAGTATAGACTAATAATGTATTTAATAAAAAATAATTATAATTTAATATGGAATTTAAAAATGAAAAAATATACAGGGTGTTCCATTTGAAAAAAGTACATTTTTTATTGTTCCGCTTTTTTGAGCCACCCTATAAAGTTAAAAATAATTTTACGTTATAAGTCACTTACTGCCCTTCAACTTTTGTATTAATATTTTTAATGTATTTGAAATAGTAACGGAGCTATTGTACTTTGCCACACTAAAGGGCCACCCTGTATGTCTTTCCCAGGTGAGCTTCTGGTCTACGTAAAGTCCAAGGAATTTAACAACAGATGTACTTTTTATTGATTTTCCATTAACCCTAATAAGCGGACTATAGTCTACTGTTGCATTTTTGTGAAAAATTGCATAAGCAATGTCTTATCTGCATTTAAGACAAGGCCACTATTCAGGCAATACTCGCCAAAACACTGGAAAACACGATTTGCCATATCGACCAAGTTATCCAGGCAGTCATCTTGAAGCAAAAAATTGGTATCGTCTGCATACACGACAGCGCGACCCAGGCCATCACAGCACTCATTAACGTTATTTATAAATATGATAAAAAATAATGGCCCCAGCATAGACCCTTGCGGCACCCCTAGGTTACTCTGCCCTGTATGAGACTTCACCCCATTGATTACCACGGTCTGTCTTCTGCCTCTGAGATATGAGACTGTCCAGTCATAAGCTATGCCTCGCACTCCACTAGCATACAATGTATCCAATAGGAGATCATGATTGACTGTATCAAATGCACGACTCAAATCATAAAATAATTCGAGATTAGATTTTTTACCATTAAGAGCATCATAAATAAACTCAAGACAGTCTGAAATGGCTGTAGTAGTGGACCAACCTTGACGAAATCCATTTTGGCAGTCATTAATAATTTTATATTTTTCCAAAAATCTAACTAATTGTTCAGCAAAGCAAAGCTCAAAGATTTTCGAGAACTGGCTCTGCACACAAACAGATCTATAATTTATCTTATCTTTTTTTGAACCTTTGTTCTTAAATATAGGAATACATTTAGACTCCTTAATAAGTTGAGGGAATTCCCCACTGTTGAATGACGCATTTATAAGATAGGAAAGAGGATAAACAATAAAGTGTATTTTGATTGATTGATTAATTGATTGATATTGCGAGATCATCCGTACAAAGGATAACATGGGCCCATAAAATGCACCCATACCATGTGCAGTTGTTGCAAGAACTTTATGATGATGATTTTAATAAGAGAGTAGTGTTTTGTGAGTGGGTTCGAAATAAAATTAGAGATCAATGGAATTTTTCTAATGATGTTCTTTTTTGTAATGAAGCAAGTTTTCACAAAAATGGAAATGTAAATAGACATAATTTTCACTATTATGCAACTACTAATCCCCATTTTGTTAGATGGCACTCTCAAAATAGGTGGCCCTTACGTGTTTGGGGAGGGGTGGTAGGGGACTATGTAATTGGACCACATTTTTTAGAAGGTAGAGTGACAGGTGACGTATATTTAAACTTTTTACAAAATCATTTGCCACAATTAATTGCCCATGTTCCACATGCCATTAGAAAACGGATGTGGTTTCTTCGTGATGGAGCACCCGTTCACTCTACGAGGCCAATTAATGATCATTTGAATGAGACTTACGGTGAACGATGGATAGGAAGACGCGGACCAGTTTTATGGTCACCAGATCTAACGAAAATGGATTTTAGTTTTTGGGGGTACGTGAAAGATACAGTTTATAAAATTTCTCCTTCAACAGTAGATGATATGAAAAACAGAATTAGAAACTGTTTTTAAAATATTATAGTCGAAATGTGTTTAGAAGTAAATGGAGGCCACTTTGAACATTTGTACATACATTATAGATAATTATAATTAAAGGTGAAATATAGTTCTGGTTTTGCTTTAGCTTATCCAAATTATGTACATATTGTTTTTTGGGTTAATTTAAGTTATACTTAAATAAATAAATACGTACAGAACTATTGTTATTAGTTTATTTTAATCTGACATTAAAGGTTTCAATTAAATTTTGTTTTGATTTTGCTGGTCATGGCTAACTAGAAAAATTAAAATCGTAAGTACATAGTTCTTTTACGAAATTTTAAATAAAAATCGAAAACTTGACAAAACTAGTAAAGATAGGTATAGGGATGACTTAACAAGAATAAACGGGAAACTTGACATATCTATGGGACGAGCCTAAAAAATATAGGTAGGGTGATTCATTTGATTAAACAGAGTTATTGGATTTTTAAATTCTTTATATTTGGATGTCAACAGAAAACGCTCTGTACACAATTTTGATTACTTTATGATTTGAAACAATTTTTCCATTACTACACTTAAGGGTTTATAAGAAATTTTTGATTTTCGATTTTCTAATTGAGAAATATGGATAATTTTATACTATCATGTTTTTTCCAAAATTTTAGGAATTATCCAGTTTTATTGGCAACGTTACAAAAAAATTAAAAAATAAATATGGTGTCATATGAAGACCTGGGCGTGAAAAGGCTACAAGCCACAAAAATTTATAAACGAATATTTTTATTCCAAATAAGTAATTTAAAAATAAAGGTACTAGCCACATACAACTTATTTTAGCAATTTTCCAACAGATGGCGCTGGTGCGATATAATGACGTTTTCACAATTTCTGTTTTGCCGTTCAAGTTTTCAGAAAAATGTTGCAAGCCACCATTATGAGTAACACACGTGCTGGATGTTCTCGTACTTTTAGTGAGTTTTGTAGCGATTCAAACGAAAAAAATTATCTATGAGTGGGACTCAGATGATAGTATAAAGGTCAAAGACTATATTGAAAGTGAAAGTGAGGATAGTTCATCATCCTGTGAAGAGCCACAGGCACGTATTTCAGGTTATGTGGCATACATCCTTTTTCCTTTTATTGAAATTTTTGGAGATGTAATTGTGCAAACCATGTGGCTTATTCCGTGGCATATATCCTTTTTTTGAAATTTTAATGAACCCGTTTTTGTGGCATGATATTATTATTTTTTTTATATTGTATGTAGCTTTACGGCAGAATTTTCTTTTTACTTAACCTTTTCTGGAACCGACAATCGAAGTCGAACACATGGATGAAGATTACCCGTTAAGTGATAATTAACTTTTTTTTTAAATCCTTGCGTTATTTCAGATTACCGTATATTTTTTCATGTAAAAGGATACAAGCCACATTTTTTTGGCAAATAAATGTATTTAAAAAAAGACAGTACTTAGGCTGTTTCTATTTTATTTTTTTCTATGCAATACTAGGTAAGTAATTTTATCTTTTACACTTAAAATCAGAAAAATTGTATTAAAATTGGATTTTAATTTAATTTATTACATATACATACATATACATAACAGGCAGATGCCCAAATAGTATAACAATATAAAAAACAATAAAACATATAACAATCAACAATTATAAACACTGAATGAAAGTGGAAGTATTAACTAACGACTGATTTTCTGGATTTGAAATGAATTTTAAACTCTAATTTCTTAAAATTTAGTAAATGTGGCATACATTCTTTTCACGCCAAGGTCTTCATATAATTAATTTTGTAAGAAAAACAAAAATGCAAAAATATATAGGGTGTCCCATTTAAAAAAATATATATTTTTGTTGTCCTATTTTTTTGGACCACCCTGTATAAATAAAAATAATTTTAAAACATGAATTTGTTTATAAGTACATTACATCTTTTGTGAAAACCTTTTTGGGATAACTCTAATAGTAGAGCTGATATATTACTTTGTCACACAAATGGGCCACCCTGTATAGTGCTGGTGATTAGTGAACCAAGTGAGAAGTTAAAGGTAAGTAGACCAAGAAAAAACATAATTCTCTCGTCATGGCACATGATATTGATACTTAGTTAATCAATGACAATACATTGAAGTCATTGTGCTTATTAATAAAATTTCTGAACTAGTTTTAGGAATGGGAACATTCAGATTTACCTAATTTAAAGATCGATTTGCAACCATATAAAATACATTTTTCTTTTAAATTAAACAAACTATTATCCGTTTGACATGCGATCCTGATGTTGCTCAGCCTCTCAACCTCCGCAATCCAGGATCGCTATTTTTAAATGGCCAGATTTGTCTTTTAATTATAAACATCTTAGTAGATGACCATGTAATACCAATACTTATTTAACTATGTTAATAGTTTTAAAAGTCAAAAAAATGGCTTGCCAGACCTTATAATTACAGTAAGGAAGCTGATAATAAAATTGTAGTCTTTTGTTGCAGTAATGGAGTGACTAGGTACCTTCATTACGTATAGTTTATACTTACGTTGAAGAGCACTCTCCTTTGACGCTTATAACCCTGGAAACATGGTCATGGTCTTTTACAATTTCTTGTTCGATACCGTCAAAACTGAAATCAGGTACGCCCTGGAGACAGCAATCAAATTCCGACTTTACGAATTCTAGTAAACTTAAACGATCCATAATACAAAAGCTTTTGTTATATTTCTTCTTGAAGAACCAATCTTCTAAATTTATTTACCAAAACCAAGAAAAAGGAACCAAAACAAAAAATATGACTTTTAAGTTATTCTCTTCTTTTTGGCGACAGCTGGCGATCGTAAATTGGTCTGCTCTCTGCTCTGTATTTCGTGTGGCTGAGGTGGCACAAAAATATTTAAAAAAATAAAAAAGGGGTTAGTTTTAGCACAGAGAAATGATAGTTCTTTAGTTACTGTTCCTTAATTAACAAAGACACCTTTTTTCTAATTACGTGGGATGCAGGAGAGTGACCAGAACCAGTCAATCATTGATATGCTGTCAAGAAGAAGTTTTTAATTTGTCGTAATATGTGACATTATTTGCAAAATGAGAAAATAGATTTAATTTTGTAGTCAAAGTAGTGTTTTCATATCAAGTAATATACAGTCCATTAAACGAAGAAACATTTTGTTCCATTCGAGACGGATCGCCAGAAGAATCTGTTTTTAGTATTTTTTAGGTATTTGCGTTGTCTTGTCGGAAGCCATACCTGCCAAAAATAAATACCTATAGGGGATACCTGGTTCCTGTTCATCAGCCAGTCAGCTGTGAGGGAACAGCCTACGCTATAGTAATTCCAGACGGAATACAGGAGTTTGAGATAGTTCCAGTTTATGGTAGAAGAACTGTGGGTCTACGTAAGATCATTCCGTATTAGAGTTAGTCCAATTGTTTGTTTTATTGCGGTGCAAGATCTTAGTAAGCTTGTCTAGTGTTTTTTATCTTTGTATTAAGAAAAATGGCAGAGCTAAATAAACTAAAATTAAAACGCGGTAATATCAAAGGTCAACTCACTAGAATTAGCCGTTATTATGACACAGTCGATCCTAATAGCCTCACGGAGTTACAGGTAGGTGAGCTAGAAATTAGGCTCGATAAGGCCGAGCCTCTTTTATCACAGTTTGAAGACGTTCAAGGTGATATTGAGTCATTATTGAATGAATCTGAAATTGGTAGCGAAAATCTATTAGAACTTGAAATTATAGAGCGTGAGAATTTTGAATTGCAATACTTTGAAGTAATTAGCAAATTTAAGGTTCTAATAAATAGTAACAATAATAATGATTCAGACAATGGTGGCTCAGGGTTAACGAATATTAAAGGTTTAGTTGGTAGTGATGCTGGACGGGTTGCACAGCCAGTGCATTCTACTGGGCATTCATTTAAATTGCCTAATTTAAAACTGCCAATTTTTAATGGCTCCTATGAGAAATGGCTTGAATTTAGAGATGCCTTTCAAGCCATTATTCATAACAATAGGTCTTTAAGCAATGTAGAAAAATTCTATTATTTAAAATCATATATCGAGGGAGAACCTCTTCAAGCTATCGCAAATTTACAAGTTACAAATGATAATTATTCGGTTGCTTGGGAACTTCTTTCTGATCGTTATGAAAATAAAAGACTTATTATACATAACTATGTTAAGGCCTTATTTGATTGTCCAGCGGTAATAACAGAATCGCATAATGATCTTAGAAGCCTGTATGATTTGTTTAATAAAAATTTAAGGTCTTTACAAGGTTTGGGTCAAGACACTGACAACTGGGATACATTAATTGTGTATTTATTAACAAGTAAATTTGACAGAATCACTCGTAGAGATTGGGAGTCATATCCTGTAAAAAAGGGAGAACTACCAAAATTGACTGATATCAACTCATTTTTAAAATCTAAATGTGAATTACTCGAAAAATTAGAGTCCTCAAAAAGGGAGGTACATTTTAAACCAGATAACAAAGGTAAGATAAGGGGTTTTCATTCTATACGTACAGAGGAAAAATTTTGTTGCTATTACTGTAAAAAAAATCATTCTATTTATAAATGTTTTGCGTTCAAAAATATGAATGTTAGGGCCAGAAAGACTGCGGTTAATAAGTTAAAATTGTGTATAAATTGTCTTAGCGCCGGTCATACAAAAAACTGTCCTAATACTTCCTCTTGTCGCAGTTGTGGAGAAAAACATAATACACTTTTGCATGAAAGCGATGCCACCGTTGAAAATAACGAAAATAGACCTGCTTCATCAGATATTATTCCTAAGAGGGGCTCGGAAATTCTGTCGATTCCGAGTACTTCTACTGCCGGTCACGTAATGGACGATTCGTCGACGTTGTCAGTGTTGGCAACTGCGAATATTAAGGTTTTAGATGATCAGGGACAGGTTCATGTTGTTAGGGCATTACTGGACCCGGGTTCCCAAAGTAACTTTATTACCGAACATTTAGTAGAAAAATTAGGTTTAGAGAAGACTTCTGTTAATTTCGAAATTATGGGAATCGGAGAAGCATTATCAACTACGACAAAGTCTAGGGTCAGTATTAAGTTTACGTCAAACATAAATGAGTATAGCGAACGCATTTGTTGTCTCGTTATACCAAAAATAACGCAAGCTGTTCCAACAGTTTCTTTCAATATTTCAAATTGGGACATTCCAGCGAATTTAAAACTAGCCGATGCGTCGTTTAATTATCAAAGTGACATTGATGTGTTATTGGGAGTTGATATATTTTATAAAATATTACTTATGAAACAAATTCGAAAAGAAGGAATGCCCACCCTTCAAAAAACAAGATTAGGTTGGGTTGTCGCTGGATATTGTAATCGTTTCAATGTTTCTAATAAGCAGGTTGTGGCTTGTTTGTCATTAGATCAGACGATTGATGACCAATTAAGACGCTTTTGGGAACTGGAGGAAGGTTACAATGATCAAACTTATTTGTCTAAATCCGAGCAGTTCTGCGAGGAACATTTTGTAAAGACCCATAGCCGGGTTCCTGACGGACGGTTTATGGTAAAATTTCCGTTTAAGGACAATAAAGAGGATCTGGGTTTGTCAAAGTATATGGCACTTAAACGATTGGGTCTTCTGGAAAAGCGTTTAAGCAAAAACCAAGGTTTAAAGAAAGACTATGTGGACTTTCTATCGGAGTATAACGGTCTGGGTCACATGTCCAAGGTTTGGGATTTTTCCATGGAAAAAAATGATAATAAACCCTGTTATTATTTGCCACATCATCCCGTAATAAAGGAATCTAGTCTTACCACAAAGGTGCGAGTAGTTTTTGACGCCTCAGCTAAGAGCGACACTGGGTTATCTTTAAATGAAATACAATTTGTGGGACCTACTATTCAAAGGGACCTTCTTTCAATTTTATTACGTTTTCGGAGTTACCCGTATGTGCTTAATGCAGATATTTCCAAAATGTATAGGCAAATCCTTATTGACCCTAGTGAACGAAGTTTTCAAAGAATTTTGTGGAAGGATCCAGACAGTCTTCAAGCTCCGATTGAATGTTATGAACTGAACACTGTAACATATGGTTGTGCGTCATCACCATTTTTGGCAGTGAGATGTATGAAGCAACTTGCTCTGGAGGCTCAGGCCGAGTACCCAGAAGCAAGCGAAGCTATTTTAAATTGTTTTTATTTGGATGACCTTTTGACAGGTGCATTTACTATTGCAAAATTGTTGCAACTTCAAAAAGAAGTATCATCTATTTTGGCTGGCGGGGGTTTTCAGCTAAGGAAATGGTTGTCTAATAAACCAGAATTATTAGGTCAATTTCAACTTCACGAAAACTTATCCTGTAATGTTTTAGATTTGGGAAGCAACGAACAAAATAAAACTTTGGGGGTATTTTGGAATGCTTCTGAGGATAAAATACATTATTCAATTAAGGTTTTCAAGTCTGACATTCAAGTTACAAAAAGAATGATCCTGTCAGTTATAAGTCAAATATTTGATCCATTAGGCCTTTTAGGACCAGTCGTGGTTAATGCAAAGCTTATTTTGCAACTTCTGTGGCAAGAAAAGTTGTCGTGGGATGACCCAATTCCTCCTTTTCTTTGCAATATATGGTTAAACTTTTGTAAGGATCTACAAGTTTTAAATCAAATAAGCATTTCTCGATATGTTTTAGAAGATGGATGGGAAACTATACAGATTCATGCATTTGCAGACGCTTCAGAAAAGGCTTATGGTGGATGTGTCTATATTGTAAGTTTTACAGGCTCTGGAGACTTTATTTCTTCTAATCTTATTCTATCGAAATCTCGTGTAGCACCTATAAAAAAGAATAGTTTACCTCGCTTAGAGTTGTGTGCCGCACTTCTCACTTGCAAACTTGTTAAAAAGGTAATGGATTCTTTAAAAATAAATATCAGTAAGGTTGTTTATTGGAGTGATGCTTCAATAACTTTATGCTGGATTAAGGGATGTCCTAGTCGCTGGAAAACATTTGTCGCTAATCGAGTCACCCAGATTCAAAATATGTCAGCGCCTTGCGACTGGTTTCACGTTAAATCAGATGAGAATCCAGCCGACTGTCTTTCTAGAGGAATTTCGGCAGAATCCTTGTTGCTAAGCGAATTATGGTGGAAAGGACCCATATGGCTCTTTTCTCAGGTTGATAATGATAATGTTCATGTGGTACCTGAGGTATCTGGAGATGTACCTGAACAAAGAGTGATGACTCATTCCGCTTCTGTTCAGGAAGGCCCTGATATTGATTTCAATAAACACTCTTCTTTGCTAAAAATAAAGCGAATTTTTGCGTATTGTTTGAGATTTATTGAACGACTTAAAAATAAGGACTTTCCAGGTGGTCCATTACGAGCATCAGAACTAAATAATGCGCTCAATTATTTGGTCAAGGTATCTCAAATTCAGTCATTTGCCAAGGATTATAATTTATTGAAAACCAATCGACTTTTATCACGGTCAAGCAGTTTATTATGTTTAAAGCCTTATTGCGATGAAGCAGGTTTAATAAGAGTCGGTGGAAGGATTCAAAATGCCCGCGTATCCAACGAACAAAAACATCCAATTATATTGCATAATAAGCATCCCCTTACAAATCTAATTATGAGCGATCTGCATGTATCTTTATTACATTGCGGGCCGCAACAACTATTGTATACAATTCGCGAAAGATTTTGGCCTATTTCTGGACGTCGAATAGCTAGAACAATAGTTAAACGGTGTGTCAAATGTTTTAAAGCAGATCCAACTTCACTAAATTATTCTATGGGAAATCTTCCTAAATACCGTGTATCTGCCTTTCAACCAGTATTTACTCATACTGGTGTTGATTACGCTGGGCCCATTTCAATTAAGGATCGAAAAACAAGAAACCCAAAAATCCTTAAGGGCTATATATGTATTTTTATATGCATGAATACCAAATGTGTTCATTTAGAAGTTGTCAGTGACTTAACCAGTGAGGCCTTTCTTGCGGTTCTTAAAAGATTTATAGCAAGAAGAGGTAAACCTTTGCATATCTACTCTGATAATGGAACTAATTTTGTTGGGGCAAACTCAAATCTTCAATCATTTTTGCTGTTAAACTCTGATAGACTAGTCTCTGAATTATCAGCTGAAGGAATCACTTGGCATTTTATGCCCCCTAGAGCGCCTAATTTCGGAGGTTTGTGGGAGGCTGGTGTTAAAAGTATTAAATTTCATCTTAAACGGGTCGTCGGTGACACTAGTCTTACTTACGAAGATCTGAGCACGGTTTTAACTCAAATAGAGGGAGTACTAAACTCTAGACCATTAACTCCTCTGTCGTCAGATCCCCAAGATATGACACCGCTCACACCATCCCATTTTCTGGTAGGAAAGACATTAACTGCTTTGCCAGAGTCCAATTATACGGTTGTTGCTGAAAATCGTCTCCGTAAATTTCAACATTTACAATGTATGGTTCAGCAGTTCTGGAAACGCTGGAACCAAGAATACATTTCTGAACTACAATCAAGAGTTAAATGGAAAATGAATTATCCGAATCTGCTGAAGGTTGGCAGTTTGGTGATCATTAAGGAGGACAATGTGCCAGTTGGTAAATGGAAGACTGGACGTGTTATTGAACTGTATCCCGGCTCGGATAATGTAATTCGCGTAGCAAGTATAAAATGCGGCGATCGTTCTATCTGTAAACGCGCTGTGACAAAATTGTGCGTGTTACCAATTGATTCTAATGAAACAGGATCTTGAGAATATTCCTATCAGTTACTTATTTGTTAATGTCTAGTTTTCTTTCTTTTATTGTTAATTGAAATAGGTATTTCAAGGCGGGCGGCATGTTCCTTAATTAACAAAGACACCTTTTTTCTAATTACGTGGGATGCAGGAGAGTGACCAGAACCAGTCAATCATTGATATGCTGTCAAGAAGAAGTTTTTAATTTGTCGTAATATGTGACATTATTTGCAAAATGAGAAAATAGATTTAATTTTGTAGTCAAAGTAGTGTTTTCATATCAAGTAATATACAGTCCATTAAACGAAGAAACAGTTACAGTGTTGGATCCCTATAAATTTTCCTTGGTATCCAGTTTTCATTCGGACAAAGTTGTATTTGCGGTCTATATATTAGCTGAGTTCCTTTAAGACACTTTTAAATAGAAAAGCAAAGCCAACAGCTAAGTTGAGCGTTCCTTTTAAAATTCTAACTTAGCACAACAAAGTTTTATCTTCTCTCCTTGTCACGATTATATTAATTACATTATATTTAGGTTTAGACAACGTTATTGATTTTATAGTTAAAGGTAAATTAATAAAGTCTATTTTATTATGAATTTCTTATTTGCGCTTGCAAATTGCTTGTAATGTTTTTTTAACACCGAAACTTTTAAAAATTAATAAAAATAAAATAAACATGCCAAATGACCAAATATTTTTATGACGAGAGCACCCAAAGCGTTCCACCTAAAAAATAAAAAAAAAGGGCTGACATTAACCATATTATATAGGAATAGTTTTTTGTGTGTTATAATTGTAGAGGCCTGCCAAACTGAGCCTCACTGATGAGCCGTAATAACGGCGAAACGCGTCTGGGGATGGGTTTGGCAGAAGGAGGCAGACAAAACTCTTTTCAATTAATATAAAATAATGTTCCCTTTTCTCCACAGCTATAAAGGTCTTCTTGTTGGCTACCAATTGTTCATGTGTGTAGAAATTAGGCAGTGTCCTGTCTACACCTGTTTACGGGTGAGATCTTTGTGTATCTTGTAAGACTTTTTTACTGAAATTACATTTCTTACTTTTCCCTATTCATGCCGATCTCCTTTTACCTGCCAGAAAGTATTCCAAAATTTGGGTTATAAACACCCTGTGGTCTAAACTTGGCAGTTCGGATGGCATCTTGAGTCTCCACTCCTTGGCCAAATTGTCTGCTTGTTTTTTTTTTTGACGTTTGTATGGCTGGGTAAGGGTATCCAGGCCAGAACAGCTATTAGGTGTCTTTTTGCAAGGTTAATATTACCATTTCTGTGGCCCTTACTGTAATTCCTTTAGCGGTTAATTTTCTAGTGCACTCTGAAACAAACAAAATTACTGTTTATATGTTGTTATTCCTCTCTTTTCCATTAGTGTTAATGCACAGTAGATTGCGTACACTTCAGCCGAAAAAATTGTGATTCTGGCATTCTTCTGCTAAATCTCAGGTTTAATGTACTCCAATTGCATCTGCAAACACAAATAAACTAATATTCTATAGCCCATTTGCTTCGTGGTTACTTTAAAATTCTTTTGACCATTGGCCATCAAGCCCCAAAGAAAAAATGTAAGAACTTCCCAATTGCCATTTTTCTACCCCCTTTAATGAAGTTTAAATTTGACCTGGTAAGGCATCCGAACACTCAAATTTAATCTTACTAATAACTTCTCGATGCTTTGTCAGGGGGCGACAACTCGAAGCAATTTTAAAGAAATCTTACAATTAATAGTGAACGTTAAGCTAGAAACGTAGATGAAGGCGCCACGCTATGGTGCCGAGGTTTAAAAAAAATTTAAACAGTCATATCCGACCCCCACATTATTGTTTCAGGTTAAAAAATAAACATCATTTTTCGTATATTTGTTTAATTTTCAAACGTCTTTACAGAGTTGAATATGGTTGCGACCCCTAAATATAATCTGAATGAACATACATTTTGCGGGTCTTAAGGAGAAACAAGTTAGTAACGTCTTTTTGGATCACCTTAATGTAAGTGGTAAACACTCCTAATCTAATACACGTCAATTAAAAATGTAATTATCTGAACTTACAAAATCAATAAATGCCTTTTATTATTTTATTTCCAAATAAATATTTTACAATTTTTGTAGATTTTACAATCAGACATATTACTCAACCGTTATTTACATTTTAGCTGTTTTAAGGATACTTGAACTAATCTCAACTTCCTATGTATATTTGCATGATGTTTGACATTAAGAACATGCAACCTATCTAAAAAGTACTGTTTAAAGTATTCACTTCCTCTATATCTTTATAATGTCGTAAAATATGAATTTTTAAATCACTTTTCTTAAATGTTTGATATTCGCATTGCCCACAATTTAACTCAATTGAAGCATCAAATTCTTTTATATTTTTATGACGTCCCAACATATTCACACACACCACCATTAAAATTTATCGGAACCATCACCTTCATTTACACTTTTATTACGTTCCAAAAATGTTTTTTTAAATTACTTTTCGTAAGTGTTCGATATTCACAATAACTACACTTAAACTTATCTGAACCATCAACTTCCTCAATATTTTAATGACGCCTCAGAATATGTCTCTTTAAATAACTTCTCTGAAATGTTTGATAATCACATTTATCACACCGAAACTTATCCGAAGGATCAACTTCCTCTACATTTTTATGTCTTACAATATGTGCCTTTAAAAGACTATTCGTAAGTGTTTAATATTCACATTGAGCAAAGCTAAACTTATCTAAAGCATCAACTTCCTCTACATTTTTACGACGTCTCCAAATATGCCTCTTTAATAACTTCTCTTGAGTGTTTGATATTTACATTTACCACATTTAAATTTAACTGAAGCATCAGCTTCCTTTATATTTTAATGGCGTGCCAAAACATGTCTCTTTAAATTATTTTTCACAAGTGTTTGATATTCACAATAACTGCACTTAAACTTATCTGAGGCATCAACTTCCTCTATATTTTTATGACGTGCCAAAACATGTTTCTTTAAATAACTTCTCTGAAGTGTTTTATATTCACACTTATCACACTGAAATTTATCCGAAGGATCTACTTCCTCTATATTTTTATGACGCCTCAGAATATGCATCTTTAAATAACTTCTAACTGTTTGATATTCACATTGACCACACTTAAAATTATCTGAAGCATCAACTTCCTCTATATTTTTATGACGTGCCAAAATATGTTCCTTTAAATAACTTTTCGCAACTGTTTGATATTCACATTGAGAACACCTAAACTTATCTGAAGCATCAACTTCCTCTATATTTTTATGACGTCTCAAAATATGCCTCTTTAAAAAACTTTTCCTAAGTGTTTGATATTCACATTTACCACATTTAAATTTATCTGAAGCATCAACTTCATCTATAATTTTATGACGTCCAAAAATATGCACCCAAAGCGTTCCACCTAAAAAATAAAAAAAAATGGGCTGACATTAACCATATTATTTAGGAATAGTTTTTTGTGTGTTATTATTGTAGAGGCCTGAAAGAAGTATATAAAACAAGGTTCCCTTTTCTCCACAGCTATAAAGGCCTTCTTGTTGGCTACCAATTGTTCATGTGTGTAGAAATCAGGCAGTGTCCTGTCTACACCTGTTTACGGGTGAGATCTTTGTGTATCTTGTAAGACTTTTCTACTGAAATTACATTTCTTACTTTTCCCTATTCATGCCGATCTCATTTTACCTGCCAGAAAGTATTCCTAAATTTGGGTTATAAACACCCTGTGGTCTAAACTTGGCAGTTCGGATGGCATCTTCAGTCTCCACTCCTTGGCCAAAATGTCTGCTTGTTTTTTTTTTTGACGTTTGTATGGCTGGGTAAGGCTGGATCCACATACATCCGTAATACGCATCCGTTGTGTACCACATGATTAATATGAACCAATGAAATTTTATTCCCTATAATTTCATTGGTTCATATTAATCATGTGGTACAGAACGGATGCGTATCACGGATGTATGTGGATCCAGGCTAAGGGTATCCAGGCCAGAACAGTTATTAGGTGTCTTTTTGCAAGGTTAATATTACCATTTCTGTGGCCCTTACTGTAATTCCTTTAGCGGTTATTTTTCTAGTGCACTCTGAATCAAACAAAATTACTGTTTATATGTTGTTATTCCTTTCTTTTCCATTAGTGTTAATGCACAGTAGATTGCGTACACTTCAGCCGAAAAAATTGCGATTCTGGCATTCTTCTGCTAAATCTCAGGTTTAATGTACTCCAATTGCATCTGCAAACACAAATAAACTAATATTCTATAGCCCATTTGTTTCGTGGTTACTTCAAAATTCTTTTGACCATTGGCCACCAAGCCCCAAAGAAAAAATGTAAGAACTTCCCAATTGCCATTTTTCTACCCCCTTTAATGAAGTTTAAATTTGACCTAGTAAGGCATCCGAACACTCAAATTTAATCTTACTTAATAACTTCTCGATGCTTTGTCAGGGGGCGACAACTCGAAGCAATTTTAAAGAAATCTTACAATTAATAGTGAACGTTAAGCTAGAAACGTAGATGAAGGCGCCACGCTATGGTGCCGAGGTTTAAAAAAAAATTAAACACAGTCATATCCGACCCCCACATTATTGTTTCAGGTTAAAAAATAAACATCATTTTTCGTATATTTGTTTAATTTTCAAACGTCTTTACAGAGTTGAATATAGTTGCGACCCCTAAATATAATCTGAATGAACATACATTTTGCGGGTCTTAAGGAGAAACAAGTTAGTAACGTCTTTTTGGATCACCTTAATGTAAGTGGTAAACACTCCTAATCCAATACACGTCAATTAAAAATGTAATTATCTGAACTTACAAAATCAATAAATGCCTTTTATTATTTTATTTCCAAATAAATATTTTACAATTTTTGTAGATTTTACAATCAGACATATTACTCAACCGTTATTTACATTTTAGCTGTTTTTAGGATACTTGAACTAATCCCAACTTCCTATGTATATTTGCATGATGTTTGGCATTGAGAACATGCAACCTATCTAAAAAGTACTGTTTAAAGTATTCACTTCCTCTATATCTTTATAATGTCGTAAAATATGAATTTTTAAATCACTTTTCTTAAATGTTTGATATTCGCATTGCCCACAATTTAACTCAATTGAAGCATGAAATTATTTTATATTTTTATGACGTCCCAACATATTCACACACACCACCATTAAAATTTATCGGAACCATCACCTTTATTTACACTTTTATTACGTTCCAAAAATGTTTTTTTTAAATTACTTTTCGTAAGTGTTCGATATTCACAATAACTACACTTAAACTTATCTGAACCATCAACTTCCTCAATATTTTAATGACGCCTCAGAATATGTCTCTTTAAATAACTTCTCTGAAGTGTTTGATAATCACATTTATCACACCGAAACTTATCCGAAGGATCAACTTCCTCTACATTTTTATGTCTTACAATATGTGCCTTTAAAAGACTATTCGTAAGTGTTTAATATTCACATTGAGCACAGCTAAACTTATCTAAAGCATCAACTTCCTCTACATTTTTACGACGTCTCCAAATATGCCTCTTTAATAACTTCTCTTGAGTGTTTGATATTTACATTTACCACATTTAAATTTATCTGAAGCATCAACTTCCTTTATATTTTAATGACGTGCCAAAACATGTCTCTTTAAATTATTTTTCACAAGTGTTTGATATTCACAATAACTGCACTTAAACTTATCTGATGCATCAACTTCCTCTATATTTTTATGACGTGCCAAAACATGTTTCTTTAAATAACTTCTCTGAAGTGTTTTATATTCACACTTATCACACTGAAATTTATCCGAAGGATCTACTTCCTCTATATTTTTATGACGCCTCAGAATATGCATCTTTAAATAACTTCTCCTAACTGTTTGATATTCACATTGACCACACTTAAACTTATCTGAAGCATCAACTTCCTCTATATTTTTATGACGTGCCAAAACATGTTCCTTTAAATGACTTTTCGCAAGTGTTTGATATTCACATTGAGAACACCTAAACTTATCTGAAGCATCAACTTCCTCTATATTTTTATGACGTCTCAAAATATGCCTCTTTAAAAAACTTCTCCTAAGTGTTTGATATTCACATTTACCACATTTAAATTTATCTGAAGCATCAACTTCATCTATATTTTTATGACGTCCAAAAATATGCTCCTTTAAATTACTTTTCGCAAGTGTTTGATATTCACATTGAGCACACCTAAACTTATCTGAAGCATCAACTTCCTCTATATTTTTATGACGTCTCCAAATATGCCTCTTTAAAAAACTTCTCCTGAGTGTTTGATATTCACATTTACCACATTTAAATTTGTCTAAAACATCAACTTCATCTATATTTTTATGTTGTCTAAAAATATGTTCCTTTAAATTACTTTTCTCAAGTGTTTGATATTCACAATAACTGCACTTAAACTTATCTGAAGCGTCAACTTCCTCTATATTTTTATGACGTCTTAAAATATGCCTCTTTAAAAAACTTCTCCTAAGTGTTTGAAATTCACATTTACCACATTTAAATTTATCTGAAGCATCAACTTCGTCTATATTTTTATGGCGTCCAAAAATATGTTCCTTTAAATTACTTTTCGCAAGTGTTTGATATTCACAATAAGTGCACTTAAACTTATCTGAAGCATCAACTTCCTCTATATTATTATGACGTGCCAAAACATGTCTCTTTAAATTACTTTTCACAAGAGTTTGATATTCACAATAACTGCACTTAAACTTATCTGAAGCGTCAACTTCCTCTATATTTTTATGACGTCTCAAAATATGCCTATTTAAAAAACTTCTCCTAAGTGTTTGAAACTCACATTTACCACATTTAAATTTTTCTGAAGCATCAACTTCGTCTATATTTTTATGGCGTCCAAAAATATGTTCCTTTAAATTGCTTTTCACAAGTGTTTGATATTTACAATAACTGCATTTAAACTTATCTGAAGCATAAACTTCCTCTATATTTGTATGTCGCAAGATATGTAGCTTTAAATCCCTTTTCTTAAGTGTTTGATATTCACATTGATCACACCTAAACTTATGTGAAGCCTCAACTTCCTTTTCTTGATCGATTCCTTCAAGTTCCATACTAAAAAATAAAGAAAACATTGGAATTACTCGAGAATTATATATAAAGGGTGTTGATTCATTGATTGATTGATTTTAAAAGTTCTTAAAGAGGGTGTTATGGCTTATTATATTTACCAACACTGAGCACTGACAGAACATCTAGATATTTATGGCGTTTTTACCTATTTTTTTAGGGGGTTAATTTAAAAAAAAATTATGAAGTGTTTCTCTAGAAGTTAAATAAAATTAATTAAATATAAATAAGCAATTTCCCTAATACTCAGTGTACATGGTGATATAACGAGTTTATAAGCCTGTAAAAGATGGGAAAATCGAAGCTTGCGAGTAATTGAAAACTTCTTGTTTGAATATATTTTTATTCCTTTTAATATACTGATTTAAAATTAAATTATGGCACCTTACACTTTTTAATTATTGCTGCTTTCATAGCGTTTGTAATGAAGCGACGACTTACGACGGCACGCTGGATCTGCTGTTTCGGACAAACCCCTTTCTTTTCTGTGTTTTAGACTATCCTCAATCGCGACAGAGCGTGCAGAGCCGGATCGAGAAAAAACTATCAAGGGAGGCCCAAAGTTAAGAGAAACACATAGTATCTAGATCTAGAAGCAGAACGCATACGTAAAAAGCGAACATATGTGACATCACCGAGGAACTATAGGATCAGCTTTGGCCTTATGTCCAGCAAAACCGTGAATGTTTTCCTCTTATTATATTCCGCTTATACTATTTTTTTTTGTATTTTAAATACAAGCACTTTAAATGATAAAAACCAGGTGAACCTGTTAAGTAATCATTTTACTTTTTTTTTGTTTCTGTTTATTATCTTATAAACGAATTTGTGGTTAATTGATAATGTTTCCATATTTGCAGAAATAAGCAGGGTTGGGAATTATACGGTATAATTGGTTTTATACGTTACATGTATTATACTGACGTATAAAACGTATTATACGTCGTGATAAAAAAAAGTCGTATTATACCGTATTATACAGTACTATACTTGTGATTGCACCACATAAACATAACCCTATTTTGTAAAGTTATTTTTTATTCAACGAGAGTGTAAGATTGTCAAATGGTCAAAGGCAAAGACGATGTGAAACTTACCGTATTATACATTAGTTTTATACTCTTGCGTATTATACGGTATTATACTCCACTTATAATACGTTTTATACAAAACCTGACATTAATGAAGACTTTGAAGACGATGTAAAACTTAATATATTATTATAATACGTTAGTTTTATACTCCTGCGTATTATACGGTATTATACGCCACACATAATACCTTTATACAAAACGTATTATACGTTCCCAACCCTGGAAATAAGTTCTAAAATTTTCAAGTTGCTTCCTCCCAGCAGAAAGATTCCCTCGCTCCGTCCTTGGGAAAATTTTGTAAATATTCAGGAACTTTCGTATTCTCATAAACGATAATAAAAAATAGCTAACCAAGTTAAAGTATTTATAGAGATCAGTTCTAATAAAAAAAATAGTACTGTGTCTTCCACGGGCGGTCCTAGAACAACCGACCGAGTTAAAAACAACGGTTTTTTCCAAAATTATATAACAATTACACCTCAGAACCTTAACAATACTAAGTTACCGATGAAATAGCGTTATGGGCAAAAATTTTACATTAAAATTAGTATAAATTCGGAAAATTAGCACATAAATTATTAATCATAGACAATTGTTTTCTAAACAGAGCTTATTATTTTAATTAAGTAATTTAAAAAAAATAGATAATATTTATATTTCAATTTTGCATTAAAGTGCAAAGCCCGATTTTTAGAAAAAAGCTTATTGTGAAACTGAAACGTTTTTAAAATTGAAAATATTGAAAGAGGATATTAATTATATTTCGCTATACTCGTCCAATTAGAATACACATGTAGTCACACTATCGTGGCTTTGTCGAGCACATTTTTAAAGCTGAATCATTTAACCAAGAAAAAACTCTTAAATTTCGTTTATATAAACACTTCTCCTCGTTCCCTGCCGACCGCCATAATATATGAATCATTACACTGTTGTGCTTTGTCGAGTGAAGTGTCGTAAAGTCGTAAGTTTAAGTGCGTAAAAATGCCGAAAAGAAAGAGAAATAGTGATGAAAATAATAAGTTGGAAAAGAAGAGGAGGAAATTATTACGGGATTTGGAAAAATTGGATAAAAAACAACATAGGGTCCGCAGTCCTAGTAGTACAAGTAAGTACCTGTATGGAAAGCTATCCTTAGGTAAAACCGTTAAACCTAAGAAATTTAGCTTTGGCTAAAATCGTTAAAGCCATTTACAGCTGGTCGTAACTATGTTACAAAATATTGGGTATAACCGTTAAACCCTACTCTACTCAGAATATACAAATATGCATGTCTCTATACTGAGAACCAATTACAGTGTGGTTGGTCTACATACAGGTACAATATGTAAAAAATAGGTGAGTAATAACAAAAAATTATTTTTATTTTAGGCGACTCTAATGCCTCGTTTAGTTCAAACTCTAGTACTAGCTCTAGCTCAGAGAGTATTATCCCAGAACATTTGGAACCAGAGGTCATAATTCAGAACCCACAGCCACAAATAATACAGGAACCTGAGCAACAAATACGTACTGATCCAGAAATTCTAAAATTATTAGGAGATGAACCAGTTGGTACTGAAATTCTATTCGGAAATGAAGTGCACCAAGCACTAGCAGACCGATGGTCTAAATATCTTATTCTTGGCATTGAGAAGACTGAGAAAGAAGAATTACAGACAAAATATCTAATCCCTAAAAATATTCCTGGACTCCGAGCTCCGCAATTAAACCCAGAGTTGGAGGCATGTCTAAATGATTCCAATAAAAAAGATGACAAGTATGTTACTACCATTCAAGGTCATGTAGGAGTGGCACTTGCTGCAATAGCTGGGGTAATTGATAAAATTTTACAAGAAAATTCACCTGAAATCGAGTCTCAAAACGGCGTAAAAACACATTTACTGCCTGCCATTGTCGATGCGGGAAAAATGCTGTGTGGAGCATTTCAGATGATGTCAACAAATCGAAAATATCATGTTGAAACTAACTTAACTCCATCCGTTAAAAGAATTGTCAAAGAAAGCAAGCCCGACGAATATTTGTGTGGAAAAAATTTTGCCGATAAATTTAAAGAAATAAAAGCGCAATGGAGAACTGGGAAAGAGATGAAAAATAGTTATTTTTCCTCTAAGAAGCTACCATCTACCAATAATATTACATTTGCTCACAAACAGCAAAGAAGTATTCTTCCTAGTTCATCTTTAAACTACCAGCACGGATATCAAAAGGGAAAAATAAAAGAAGGAAGACAGGGAAAAGAACGACAACCGAGAGAGAGACAGAACAAACAATTTTATCACAAACGCAATTACAACAAATAGAGGTAGGTGCTAACACTTATGGCGGTAGACTAAAACTTTTTACTAAAAACTGGTATGTTTTTACTAAGGACAAAACCATTTTATCCTGGATTAGCGGATATAAAATTCCGTTTGTTAAAAAACCTACGCAATATTATAGCTGTTCTAACAATTTTTTTACTCAAAGCGAATTAAAAATCTATTCTTCCGTCATTTCAGAATTATTTAAAAAAGGTATAATCAGCAAATGCCAGGCATTGAAAAACCAAATTTTGTCACCTTTTTTTCTGGTTACGAAGCCTAACAAAACACATCGGTTTATTTTAAACCTTAAAAACTTAAACAGATATATAATTGCCCCCCATTTTAAATTAGATAATTACAAGTCTATTAAAGACCTAATTTCAAAAAATATGTATATGGCAACAATAGACCTAAAAGATGCGTACTATATGGTTCCAATAAGTGAAAAACATAAAAAATATCTTCGATTTCAATTTAATAACCAACTTTATCAATTTAATTGTTTACCTATGGGCCTATCTACAGCACCATATTTTTTTACGAAGCTATTAAAGCCCATATTTAGTCATTTTAGGCAACAGGGGATTATTTGCACAATATATTTAGATGATATTTTACTACTAGGCAGTACCAAACAAGAAGTAAAAGATAAATTAAGCGTTGTTTTAACAGTTTTACAAAAATTAGGATTTTTGATAAACTTTACAAAATCACAGTTAGAGCCTTCACAAACATGTAAATATTTGGGGTTTATTTATTGTAGTAAAGAAATGGTAATGTATCTTCCGGAGGATAAAAAGCAATCTACTATTAAGGCTATAGACATATTTCTTGAAAAGAAAACTTGCAAAATTAGAGATTTGTCAAGAATTATTGGATTACTAGTTTCATCTTGCCCAGCGGTACGCTATGGGTGGCTATATACTAAAAGATTAGAACGCGTAAAATTTTTGGGTCTGAAAAAAGTTAATGGAAATTATAATTCAAAAATTGCATTACCCAACTTTATTTATACGGACCTCTTATGGTGGAAACAAAACATTAAAAAATCGTTTGAATTTATTGACTGCAAAAAATATAGTTATGAGATATTTACAGATGCTTCAAAAACAGGGTGGGGGGCGGCATGTAATTCAGAGACTACCCGGGGTTTTTGGGACACCAACGAAATAAATTATCATATTAATTATTTAGAACTTCTTGCAATATACTATGCCTTACAGTGTTTTGCTGTTAATGCAAAGAATTGTAATATTCTTTTACGGGTTGACAATACGACAGCCATAGCATATATTAATAAAATGGGTGGAATACAATTCAAGCGATTAAATATACTAAGTAGAAACATTTGGTTGTGGTGTGAAAAAAGAAATATAATATTATATGCCACTTATATTCCTTCCAAGGAAAATATTGTAGCCGATAGACAATCTAGAATGTTAAATATCGAAACGGAATACTATTTAAGTAACAGTGTATTTTTAGAGATAGTAAACATTTTTGGGGAACCAAATATCGACCTTTTCGCCTCTAAAATAAACAAAAAATGTAACACTTATATTTCTTGGCTTAAAGATCCGGGCGCTCTAACAGCGGACGCTTTTACAATAAAATGGGATAAATCACTCAGGTTCTATGCTTTTCCGCCATTTCCGTTAATAGGGCGTGTAATAAAGAAAATCATTGAGGATAAATCCAAAGGAATTTTGGTGGTTCCCTATTGGACTAACCAACCTTGGTTTTCATTATTTTTAAGACTTTGCTTAACAAAACCAAAAATTTTTCAACCCATGAAAGATCTACTCTTATCCCCTTTTAGAACCAAACATCCGATGTGGAGGAACATCCCCCTAATGGTCTCGATATTATCAGGAGATCTTTTGCAATAAAAGGAATTCCAGAGGAAGCCATTCCAATAATGATAAAATCATTAAGCGAGTCGACTTTAAAACAGTACAATGGCACACTTAGAAAATGGTGGTCCTATTGTAAACTAAATAATCTAGATACATTTGCCGTAAGTGTTGGTAGCATTATCTCCTTTTTAAAACAGTTATTTACAAATAATATTTCGTATTCAACACTCAATTCCCATAAGTCAGCCTTATCTTTAATTTTAAATGTATCCAATACAGACGAACTGTTAATAAAAAGATTTTTAAAAGGGGCATTCCGAACTAAACCTAGTTTTCCCAAGTATAATGTAACTTGGGATCCTAAAATAGTTTTAGACTATATTAGGCAATGGCATCCTTTAGATTCGTTATCGTTGGAAAAATTAGTCAAAAAACTAGTAGTATTGTTAGTATTAGCATCGGGACAAAGAATACAAACAATATCTAAGCTTAATATAAAAAACATAAGTTGTACAGAAAATAGTGTAGAGATGCTCGTTACAGATATATTAAAAACATCAAACTATAATCGTAAACAGCCGGTAATAAAATTTAATTTTTTTGAGAAATGTCCGGACTTGTGTGTAGCAAATACACTGATTAGATATCTTAAGGTAACAGAGTCACTTAGAGATGGAGAAGATTATTTAATTTTAACATACCGAAAACCTTTTAAAAGAGCATCTACACAGTCTATAAGCCGCTGGATAAAAGATGTAATGAAATGTAGCGGAATAAATATCGATCAATTTAAAAGTCATAGTACAAGACATGCAGCAACGTCAGCGGCTTATAGAGCGGGTATGACCTTAGATACTATAAAAAATTTAGCTGGTTGGACACAAAAGTCTGAAATATTTGCTAGATTTTACAATCAGCCACTTCAAAACGAAACAAATAATATTGTTGAACTCATAGCTAGTAAAAATAATTAGTATAAGAATTAGATTACCTGAATTATGTATAATTAAGTTTATGTTTTCTTTATTATAGGATACTAGCTTATACATATAATATCTATATGTTTTTTCTCTGTAATTACATTTAAGGTTTTTGGTGAAAAATTAACGAGTTTCATTATTCGATATTAAAAATTATTAAGTAAATGATTTCAGTGTCCTTTACTTAATCCATACTAATTATGATTATTACATTAGGTAGGTACCTATTATAATTCAAAAAAGCGATTCCTTACTTTAAATAACTACATGTGTATTCTAATTGGACGAGTATAGCGAAATATAATTAATACAACAAACGACTTACCTGTAGGAAGTTCGTTGTATATTATATGAGCTATACTCGTCCAATTAGAGTCCCAACCCAAAAAACCCTCCCGCAGCAATCTCTTTTTTGAAAATAAAACCAACAGTGTAATGATTCATATATTATGGCGGTCGGCAGGGAACGAGGAGAAGTGTTTATATAAACGAAATTTAAGAGTTTTTTCTTGGTTAAATGATTCAGCTTTAAAAATGTGCTCGACAAAGCCACGATAGTGTGACTACATGTGTATTCTAATTGGACGAGTATAGCTCATATAATATACAACGAACTTCCTACAGGTAAGTCGTTTGTTGTATTAATTATAATTATTAGGACAGACAACAAAAACTAACATTTATATATTATATCATTTTTACGGTTTTCAAGAAAATTTAGAAATTTAAAGATACTAACATTTGTTTTTGTTTAAAGTTTTCCTCTTTAAGGTCGATTTCATCATTTTTAATTTTCCATTCATCATAGACAATTTCAGATGTTACTTCAACTGCTCTTGTGTTTTCGTCGGTTTCAATTTTTACTGGCACCTTCAAATATTTTGGATAAAAATCTGTTGATCTGTAAAAATAAAATACAATAGTTATTGGCTTAAATATACCTATATATATATCCAGGCTCTGAGATTTTGCCATGACAAAAAGTCAAATTTATAATCGGCAATTTATTTGTCACTGAATGACAAACAAATTGATAATCGGTAATTTATCTATCATTATCTGTCATACTGCCAATGAAAGTTATGTCAAAATCAATATCAAAACTGTATATTTTATGTCAACTTTAATTTTGATAAAAAACCCCTAACTTTATTAGTTTTCCGATTATTTCGTTTTTATTTTAATGGGAATTGAAATAATGATGTACATTTTCGACAAAAAATTTGCCCTTAAAATTTTATTTCAATTGTTTTTTTTTTTATTTGGGATATTCAATATATAACTCGTGCTAACCAAATTTCCTTTGAAAACTTTTGAAAAATTTAGTTTGCAGCATATTTTTAAAAATAAAAGCGTTCGTGCAGATTGCCAGAAAATATCCGTCCGGGCTGGTATTTTTTCAGGCAATGTGTCTTTTTCTTTTTTCAGGCAAAATTCCCTTTTGGCTTTTACCAAATTTTGCAATTTTTCTTTTAAAAAAACATTGGGGAATAGCTTTTTTGACTATCTTAATTAATTTTAGGCGTTTTTTAAGAACAAATTATGTTATCTTGTTATTTATTTTAGACATTTATCAAAAAATGCAATAATAGTCCAAATGTTACATTATTTATTACGAACGCGACCTTGGACAATAACGTAATAAAACAAAAGAATATCCTTATTATGAACTTAAAAAATATTTCCAGTCGATTTTTTTGGCATATTTCATAATAAATTGTATGTATGGTTTTCGAGATACAGAATATTCAGACGAATGTACACACGTCAATAGTATGTAGTTATAAAAACAATAACACGTCAGATATAAATTTAACAATACTATCACAGACGACAATTTTACATCGAAATTAATAAAAATTTATTAATTAGCACACAAATTATTAAATATTTATTGGCATTGTAGCGCGGCAGCGGCTCCGTGGACTAATAAAAAGTGCCATAGGCAAAACAGAGGGCAAAACGCAATACTTTTTTAAACAAAGCTGAGACAGTTTCGTAATTCAATTTTTTTTTATTTATTTATAAGACCCTATTTAAATACAAACACGTCAGAGTACAAAAACTAACATTTTATTCCACGACAGCACTTTTTTTCAAATCGGGTACATCGCTCATGGAACTTACATCCGGACGCGGTGGTGAATGCGCTGTCAGTAAACGCCTTTAAAAATGCATGACTCATATTTTTTAGCTGGAGCGTAAGAACAGATTATATATTTCGTGGCGTAAGACAGTTTCCAGATTATTACTCTTTTTTTTTTGTTCATTAATCCGACTTGTTTTTCACGGTCTCACTTAAACAGATAGAATAAGTTTGCGTTATTGTCATTTAAAGTATGTACAACTCATGTAAACTATGATTTAAACTAGCTTGAACGGCTTTGCCGCCTATGCTGGTAGATGTAACTATAATAGTTGTAATAAATAATATTCAGTGTATTATTTTTGTCAGTTTTTAAGAAAAAAATGGAAATAGAGATACTTACACTTGGTTTTGTTTAAGGTCTTTCTCTTTAAGGTCGATATCCTCGTTTTTGATTTTCCATTCATCGTAGACGATTTCCTCGTTTTTGATTTTCCATTCATCATAGACAATTTCAGATGTTTCTGCAACTTCTCTTCTGTTTTCGTCAGTTTCAATTTTTATTGGTGTCTCCAAATATTTAGGAGAAAAATCTTCTAATCTGTAAAAATAAAATACGATGGGACTAAATTTGTCCAGTTAGATTTGGTACCTTAGATTAAAAAAATTGCTCCAAAAATTTTTTGGAACTGTCAAATTTTCTGGCAATATGCGTGAATGCTTTTATTTTAAGAAATTGGTTACAAACAAAATTTTTATTTTAAATTTCCAAAGAAAATTTGGTATGCACGAGTTATATTTTGATAGAAAATATCCGGACTGACAATTAATAACAGATAAATTATTGATTATTATTTGTTTGTCATTCAGTGCGAGATAAATTTCCAATTACAAATTTGACTGGTTGTCACAGCAAATTTCCAGTTTAATTTATATGAGGGATATTTTCAAGGAAAGTTATCCTAATTAAGGGAATTGATCGGAAGTTATGTAATTTTTGTCTCCAATTATACAAACTTTAGGTACCTATCGGGCACGATACTAAAACAGTTTGTTTTTTAACATGGGCTACCTCGTGCGACCAAGTAGGTACTTTTAGAGCATATAGGATTTTTGATCATTTTGTGGCATTATGCGTATCTAAAGTAATTATTCGTAAACAAAATATGTTTTTCTAATTTAAAAAAAAAAATAATATTAAGTAAGTAAAATGTTTTGTTCTATTGATGTCTGGCATGGCCTGTTGTGATTCGTGAGGAAACCAATATTGTCTTTTTAAATATGTATTTCTTTATTGTCAAAAATACAAAATAGTAAAAATAGTATAAAGCTCGTATAAAGTGTAATGTTAGAGCACTTGGCTCGTTTTCCAGGATGGACACGTGTTATAGAATGATGCTTTATAAAACGTGTACCTACTTTAATATACTTAAGTACTATTTCACACTATGGATACGAATTATACACGATGATCGAAATATAACCTAATTCCATATAGTGCTGATGATTAGTGAACCAAGTGAGAAGTTATTCTTTTTCCTCCGAGGAATCCTCTAATGACAAATCTATTGTTTTTAAAAATAACTCTCTTTAAAGGGTAAATTTAAAATAGTTATAACAAATCATGGACTTCTGTGATGTAAGTACACCAAGAAAAACTATAATTTTCAGGTCATGGCAAACGATATTTATATGACAATATGAATGAATGAATGAATGAATGAATAGTTATTTGCTTAAGTTTTTTTACAAAAACAAACACCAGAGGGTGTAGAACAGTGTCATGGTTCACAATAATTACTTAATTATCTTAGTTTTTGGTTGAGAATTACAATTCACACAATAACATTTATAATAAAATAAACCTAAAAGTTAAATAAAAAAGTCACATCAAATTTTCAAATGCTTAATAATACTTAATCAGACTAAAAATTAATTGACGAAATATAAGAGATAAATTACTTAAAAAACCACACTGTATAGCGGACGTGTTTTAAAATAGCTCCGTAAATAATTCGATTTTCTATAGTATATATTAATCAAAAATTGTGGCTCAAAGTCAAAATGAGCGTTGAAAGTGACGGTGAAAAACATAGTGTGCGGAAAAAAATGTTAAATAGGTCGGAATTCAAAACAAGAAGTATTTCACTTGGTTCCGCTAATTTTACGCCGGCAGAAATAAATAAAATTATTGGCCTACCAGCAAAATACACTGATAAGGAAGAAGGCAAAAACAGCCAAGATTGGGGGTCTATTCTTGATAAGAGTATGGATGCATTGAAAGAGAGTTTTAGCACGAATGATGTTAAGTCAACTGGGGACGTCTTTAAACCCAGAAATTCAGTTTTACGAACACCGCCCCAAACTATTACAACACACAATAAACAGCAGGATAAGACTTTAAATAATGAAAACGAAGTCTTTGAAGAATCACCCAATACTAACTCTCAAAAAAGAATAAGATCTAGCTCTAGTCCTGCAACAATGGATAATAGAAGTAAAATCAAAAAGCCCAATCCAGAATCCAGACTGAGTAACAAGAAAGAAGATGATACAAATCAACATTATCTTTTTGACAATACAGAGACCATTCTCAATGAAATTCTAGATGCTCTTGAAAGAATTCACAAAAATATTGAGTTAATACCTAAAAACAAAATCAAAGACACCAGAACTGATTTGTTTACAGTACACAAGCATGTAACAAACTTAGCATTCAGAGTAGGCCAAACGGAAAAAAACAACATGAAACTCAGAAATAAAATCAAAGAGTTATCAAATGAAAACCTTTTTTCCCCAAAGGACGATTTTGGCTTGGACCAACCTCTACCAAGTCCTGTAAACAAAACTACGCCATATAGTGATGCAACAAATTATTTTTTCGGGTGAGGATTTTAAAGTGTTACAACGCAATATCTGAAAAACGGCTAGAAATATTTTAGTCAAATTTTGGGACGTGGATAGAGAGGTTGGGGGACAAATTTTAAAATATTTTTGACATTTACCCCCCTTCCAGATTTTATGTGGCTAGTGACAAATTTGAAATGTCAAATGAAAAGGTTTTTATTTTTTTCGATAATTCGATTCCTCGTCAATAATTACGTAAGTGAGCAGAAAATTGTTTCATTTACTCTACTGGTTGCTTAGTTACGAATTTTTCAATAAATAAAATTGGAATACTTAAAACTACACATTTTAAATCATGACACCTACCTCCTATGATTATTGTTTATCCAAACCTTTAATTATGTTGTATCCTAGGAAACCACTTTTGACTTTGACAAGTAGTAATAATCTGATTCTGATTCAAACGTATTTTCTGTTGATAAAGTTCATTATTCAGTGCAATTATGGAACAATCTTATGACATTGAAATAGACATATTGTTAATTCTGGGAGAATGTAGAAAAAACTACCGGGAAGGGGCGCAATTGTGGACTGTTAGGTTTCCCGCCATTCAAAAATCTCATATGGCATTTAAGCGATTAGAAGATCGAGGTCGCAGCACGGGAATCCTTAAAAATAAGAACAGAGTTAGAAGACAAACAAAAACTAATGACGATATGGCCGTTGGAGTGTTGGGTGTAATAGCTGTAAATCCTCATGTTGGTTCAAGGGAACTTGCTCGTGATTCAGGAATGTGCCAAAAATCGGTACTGGCTATTTTACACAAGCACAATTTTCGCCCTTACCACATAACTCTTCATCAGGAATTGTATGGCCAAGACTTTCAAAATCAAGTAGTAATAATCTGATTCTGATTCAAACGTATTTTCTGTTGATAAAGTTCATTATTCAGTGCAATTATGGAACAATCTTATGACATTGAAATAGACATATTGTTAATTCTGGGAGAATGTAGAAAAAACTACCGGGAAGGGGCGCAATTGTGGACTGTTAGGTTTCCCGCCATTCAAAAATCTCATATGGCATTTAAGCGATTAGAAGATCGAGGTCGCAGCACGGGAATCCTTAAAAATAAGAACAGGGTTAGAAGACAAACAAAAACTAATGACGATATGGCCGTTGGAGTGTTGGGTGTAATAGCTGTAAATCCTCATGTTGGTTCAAGGGAACTTGCTCGTGATTCAGGAATGTGCCAAAAATCGGTACTGGCTATTTTACACAAGCACAATTTTCGCCCTTACCACATAACTCTTCATCAGGAATTGTATGGCCAAGACTTTCAAAATAGGATTACATTTTGTACGTGGTTACAAACTTTAATTCACGAAAACAATGCATTTTTAAGAAAGATAGTATTTTCTGACGAAGCTACATTTACCAATTGTGGTCAGGTAATTATTTAAATTAATATGGATTAATGTAACTTTTAATAATCAAAAATAAGTAATCCACTACTTGATAGGTGTACATAGATAAATACATATCTAAACACCCGTTAACGGTTTTTAGAGAATATTCTCATACATTTAGATTTATTTTTAATTTTGTACTAATTCAATCAATTTTGCTTTTCTTAATTTAAGGTCAACCGGCACAATTTACACTACTGGGCACCTCAAAATCCTCACTGGATGAGATTTCTGCCAAACCAACATCCTTGGTCGGTTAATACCTGGTGTGGCATAGTCGGAGATAGAGTCATTGGACCACATTTTTTTGACCGTCACCTAAATGGAGAAATGTATAATAATTTTTTACAAACCGATTTGCCACAACTTCTGAATAATAATGGAAATCAACAAGGACTATGGTTTCAGCAAGATGGTGCTCCGCCACATTTTGCCCGACAAGCTCGAGATACACTAAATGAAATGTTTGAAAACAGATGGATTGGTCGTGGTGGTCCTGTAAATTGGCCTGCAAGGTCACCAGATTTAACCCCATTAGATTTTTTCTTGTGGGGATTTATAAAAGATAAAGTTATGGCTACACCACCGACCACATCAGAAAACATGAAAGATCGTATTCAACAAGCATGTAATTTAGTAACTCCTCAAATGTTAACTCGCGTGCGCAACTCATGTCAAAAAATAATTGCAAAATGTTTAGAAATGGATGGGGGTCATTTCGAACACCTTTTGAAGCATGATCGTCGTTAAATTTAAGGAATTATCATAGTTTTAAGTATTCCAATTTTATTTATTGAAAAATTCGTAACTAAGCAACCAGTAGAGTAAATGTAACAATTTTCTGCTCACTTACGTAATTATTGACGAGGAATCGAATTATCGAAAAAAATAAATACCTTTCCATTTGACATTTCAAATTTATCACTAGCCACATAAAATCTGGAGGGGGGGTAAATGTCAAAAATATTTTAAAATTTGTCCCCCAACCTCTCTATCCACGTCCCAAAATTTGACTACAATATTTCTAGCCGTTTTTCAGATATTGCGTTGTAACACTTTAAAATCCTCACCCTGTATACCAGGGTTGGTTGAATTCGTCCAAGTGGACATAATTGGACGATTTTGTCCAATTATGTCCGTCCGGACAAAATCAATTGTTCTGGACAAAATGGACAAAATTGTACAAAATCAAATTAAACACATATAAAATTAAAAAAAAAACTTTATTATATTAGGATTAGGGTGTCAAAAAAAACTTAAACAACAATAACGGGATACCGTCGGATCATCGTGCCGTCGGATGACGGACGCACGAAAATTTACCTTAGGCCCCATAATGAAATAACAAATAGCCATTTTCTGGAATTTTTAATTTGGTATTTATTGTTTATATAATACACAATACAAATGTGTATTTTGGGTTGCCTAAATCAACAAATTTAATAAAATGTAATGAAATTTGATTTTGTCCAATATTGTCCGATTTTGTCCGTTTTTGTCCATGTCCTGGACAAAATCAAAAAAAGTGGACAAAATCACAACCCTGCTGTATACACTATAAGGAAACAGGGGTATACCAAATACATATACGAAAATTAGATATAATGAAAACCCATAACATTCAAACTCTTGAAAACAGGAGAAATGTTTCTTTCATCCTTTTTTTATACAAACTACTAAACAACATGATAAATGCTCCCGATTTATTAGCTAGGCTTAACATTTATGCTCCAGCGTATAGAACACGAAATCCTCTAATTTTTTATATTGATAATACTCCTACTAACTACTACAGCAATTCACCTGTTATTGTAATGTGTAAATTATATAATCAAAAACGATTACAGTTTGATATATGGAATATAAGATCAGTAAATAAACTCAAATCAATACTTTATGGAATATTGTAAATGTGGAATTCATTGTTGAGTGTATTTATGTTTAGCTTTGCCTTCCTACCTAGATTTGTTTTCTACCCTACACTATAATTGGATGTTAATCTGTTGCGTTTGTAAATAAATAAATAAATAAATAAAAGATATGCAAACAGAAATGGTAGCGACAGGATTAATGCCTAGATTTGATCTGCTTAAAAAACATAAATCATATAAACGTATAATCACAAACATTTTAGTGATATGTATAGCTATAAAAACATTTAAAGTTTATAGACATTGTATTGACTGTTTAATCATAAAGAATTCATTATTATTATAAAACGCCTTACTGACTAGATATTTTTTTAAGGTACATTTAAGCTTAATCTTTGGTAAGTTTCTAATTCCATCTGGAAAGCAGTTAAAAAATTTTATAATACAGTATTTTGACGTTTTTTTGCAAGTATGTAAAATTGTACTTGTCAGGTACTAAATTACTTTTCTGCCGAGTGTCGTGATCGTGTTTTACGTCGCAGTCTGCAAAAAGATCTCGGTTTTCAGACACAAACACTACCGAGTCCAGAATGTACATTCCTATAACTGTCAAAATATTTTTTTCAATAAAGATGGGTTTACAGCTTTCCCGTAGTTTCATTTTAAATATACTTCGAATGCACCTTTTCTGCATGACCATGATTCTGTGTATGTCAGGCGAATCACCCCAAAATATCACACTATATCTCAATCTAGACTGGATATATATATGCATGAAAAGCAGTTACGGCAACCCCAGTACCTACTTGATCCGAAATTACACGCAGACCATAACAGTATCTAGATATACTGCTTGCTAAGTTCTGAATGTGCGCCTTTTAATTCAACCTTTCATCAATCTGCACTCCCAAGAAACGCAAACTGTTTTGTGCCCTCAACTCCTCACCATTAAAGTTGAGTGTAACGTTATTTTCTGTCCTGTTCCCAAAGACGACAATCAGCGTTTTTGTCACATTCAGCAATAGATTATTCTCTGAAAAATATAGATCTAGAGCCGCCATAGCAGTATTGACTCTATAAATAAGGATTTCATTATTTTCTTCACTAAATATGAGAGATGTATCGTCGGCATACATTACAGTGTATTCATCAGAGACATTCGGGAGCTCATTCGTGTATAGAATATAAAGAGGTCCCAAAATTGATCCCTGCGGAACTCCTCTAGATACAGTTATTTCTTGTGACCTGTACAAGACCCCATTCTCATCACATTCAACCACCCGTTGGACTCTCTCTTTTAAATAGGATTCCATGAGACACAGAGCCGTACCACGCACCCCATAGGTACATCTCAAGTTTTCAACATAACAAATTGTGATTCACAGCATCGAAGGCTTTTGAGAGGTCCATACACATTAACATCGTTTGATTTTTGTTGTTTAATGAGTTTAAAACCTTTTCTAGTGCTTGATAAATTGCTCTTATTGTGGATTTTCCCCTTCTAAAGTCATTCTGTTTATCAGCGATTATTGAATGTCTTTCGAAAAAAGACATCATTCTCTCAGACATAACCTTTTCAAAAACCTTAAAGACATTTCACAAAAGGGAGATAGGTCGATAATTTTTTTCTTCATCCATTTCTCCTTTCTTATAAATAGCTTTTACATAAGCGGTTTTAAGCATGATTGGAAAGACACCTGTAGAAAAACACAAGTTTATAATATGGAAACATTTTTTTAAAAGTAAACATCGAATAATTATCCGTTTGACAAGCGATCCTCGGATGTTGCTCAGCCTCTCAACCTCCCCAATACAGGATCACTATTTTAAAGTGGCCAGATTTGTCTTTTTTTCAATTATAAACAACTTAGTAGATGACCATGTAATGGAATAATTTTATTTATTACGTCAGAAATATTTTTTTTTTTAGCATTTTTTTAATTAACCATGTTAATAGTTTTAAGTCGAAAAAATTGCGTGCCAGACCTTCTAATTAGATAATAATAATAATAATAATAATAATAATCATCTTTATTGCCAGCAAAATCAATCAAATAATCGACACAGCAACGTCACAAAGAGGACGATTTAATCGCCTGTTAATAATCTTAAGATAATACATTTGTACATTTAAACATATTAAAACCATAAATAATTTTTTTTTTAAAATAGTATATAACAATCATACAAAACAAAACTATACAATCATAAAAACAATCACCATGAATAAACTCCAATATTATCCTGAAAAATCAAACAGATAGTAGCGTTTGTCCTTTAAGTAATTAAGAATCGCCCTTCTAAAAGCTTTTACACTACTTAAGGTTGAATTCTCAACGTCGTTCAATTTATTGCCAACCTATAACCCGGGCTATAACCTATTTCACTATGTTTTTTCACGTTTATTATTTTTTAAACTAACATTTAAATAGAACAACTTATTAAAAAACTTAAGTAACTCCATTTGCTTTGGAATTCGTGTAGTGAGTAAATATATGAACGAGAGCTCCCTAAGAATATTATATTTTGCTAACTTTGAATCTGTTCTCAAATATGGGATTATATTCTGGGGAAGGGACAGAATGTTGCAGAATGTTTTTGTTGTACAAAAAAGGACAGTAAGAATAATTAAAAAAATGGGGTACCTTCAAAGCTGCAGATCAGTTTTTAGGAATATGGGAGTTATGACAGTATATGCCATATACATTTATGAATGCCTAATGTTCTTTTTCCGCAACAAAAACATGTTTAACACAAAATCAGAAAATAGCTATAACACAAGAACACTTGATTTTAAATATTTACCACATAGGCTAGCTTTAACTGAAAAATCACCACATTACATGTGTTTCAAGCTATTTAATAATATACCAAAAGAGTTAAAACGTACTACATCAGAAAAGAAATTTAAGGTAGAGATTAGGAAATTATTGATAAATTTAGAGCCATATTGTCTACGCGATTTCTGTCCAGATCTATAGTAATAATGTGATTTCGTTTGTGACGTCATTTCATTTCAGGTACATGTTTGTATGATGATTTGAAATAAAGAGATTATTTATTTATTTAAATAAAATCCGTATCGTCGGCACATTACTTAGGTAATATCTGATATATTACAAAAATATCAATTTATTTCATTGCTAATTTTGGGAGAATTGTATAGTGAAAGAACAATGAGTGACAATGACATAATAATGTTAAAAAAAATCTTACCCGATACTTTTCGCTATACAATTCTCCTAAAATAAGTTATGAAATTCCTTGATATTTATTAAATATGTCAATTATTACCTATAGAATATCAAGGCGATACTGATTTTCTTTAAATTTTATATAAAAGCTAGAAAAAATAAATAAATCTACGCGAAATAGGTTATAGGTTGGCAAGCATGTTGATACTCCCACCTTAAGTCCTTGATAGCACCCGGTAGTAAGCGGTAGGATCGAATGGCCATGAATGAAGGACCACCCTGATAAAAGGAAGAACCGTGTGCAGGCGTTCTTAGATCATTTCTGCCTCTTGTTACAATATCCATGTCGGCAGCATATAGGTCACGATTCAAAGTGAAATTTTCTGGGTTTTTTTTTACCAACATAACCAATGACCAATAATAAAATTGTAATCTTTTGTTGAATTAATGGAGTGACTTAGGTAAGGTACCTTTATTACGTATAGTTTATACTTACGTCGAAGAGCACTCTCCTTTGGCGCTTACAACCCTGGAAACATGTTCTTTTACAATTTCTTGTTTGATATCGTCAAAACTGATTAAATCAGGTACGTCCTGGAGACAGCAATCAAATTCCGACTTTAGGGATTCTAGTAAACTTAAACGATCCATAATACACAAGCTTCTGTAATATTTATTCTTGAAGAACCTATTTTCTAAATTTATTTACCAAAACCAAGGAAAAGGAACCAAACAAAAACCAAAAGTTTGACTTTTCTTTTAAGTTCTTGTTCTTCTTTTTGGCGTCGGCCAGCTGCGGGGGCTGCGTTAAGCGCCATTCGCCAATTGGGCGATCGTAAATTGGTCTGCTCTGTACTTCGTTTAGATTGCACAAAAATATTTAAAAAATAAAAAGGGGTGAGTTTTAGCACAGAAAAATGATAGGCCTTCGGTTACAGTGTTCAGACCCCCTAAATTTCCTTTGTCATCCAGTTTTCCTTGTATTTGCGGTCTATATATTAGGCGAGTTCCTTCAAGTTACTTTTAAATAGAAAAGCAAAGCCAACGGCTAAGTTGAGCGTTCCTTTTAAAATTTTTACTTAGCACAACAAAGAATTTTTCCTCTCCCCTTGCCACTGTTAAAGGCCCTCTCTATATCACATGCGGACTATACGAAGTGGTTCGGAAAAAATTATTTTTGCCCCATAACAAAAACATAATCTTTTTAGATTGATTATCGTCCAGAGCTTGCCACCAAAAATTTCAAGAACATCTAGATTTTCGCCAACCTGTGCAGACAGACCGGGAACCGTCCTAGAGATGGCAGCACTAGCGGCGAACTTCTAGAAATCGGGACTTCTAGAACTTCAAGAGCCACAACTAGTGGAAAACTCAACGCAGAATATTGAGATCGGTCTCAAAAGTTGCCCAAAAGACCGCTCCACATCTCATCTTAGCTAGGTTTGTATAAAACATCTCACAACACTTACACGCCATTACAAGTTGTACACGCCACCGTGTTTTTAAATCCATATATAGTCCAAATATGGTGCCCTCGCCCATCAGGCAGTTTTTAAAAACAAGCCCCCCCCCTCATTATTCCCAATCCACCCAAAAAATCAAAAAATCTAAGACGTCGCACGATTTTCAAGCGACGCACGTCCTTAAAGAACTGAAACTTCAGTTTGAAAATCAAGCGTTCCAACTACACGCCCAAACCCGGAAGATTAATGAGCTCCTGGAGCAAAACGCTTTCGTAACCAGGAGCATCCATGATCTTACAAGTCAAAACGCCGTCCTGAATACCAATCTGATGTCTCTAACAGCAAAATTGAGGGCCTCCCTGATACCACCCACCCTGCAAGACGCCCCAAAAAAAATCCCCCCGAAATAAAAGATATTTTCGATTCCGACATGGAGACGTTACCCATTGACAACCCGTTTCCCCTGCTTCCCCCAATAACTACCAGCCCCCTGTAAAGTGCGCTCCCAGAGTTTAGGTTGAATGCTCCAAACACGAGCAATTCAGAGCTGAAAGCGCATCTAGACAAGTTAGATCCTGCATCCGTTTACCCCCAAACCACTGCCATTATTAATTCCCCCTCCCCCAAAACCCCAAGGGATACAGTGCCGATCGTGACCAGATCGACAGAGCACTGGATTCCTTTATCCAAAAAGTTCAAAGAACTCAACTTTAATTTCCACAAGGCGATTTCAACTCGCCTTGGCATATAAATAACCCCGTTGTCATCGGCTGATCACCGAGGCATTACCAAGGTACTCGATAACCTTAAAATCGAGTACCACACATATTTTCTCCCAGAAGAAAAACAGTTAAATATAATTGTCAGGGGGTTTAAACCGTGGCATTCCAATTGAATCCATCAAGGAAGATATTGAAAGCCAGGGTTTTACACCCATGCAAATATATCGTCTCCGTTTGTGCCCTTCCAAACGTGAGTGTCCCCTCATAAAAATCTTGCTCCCTAAGGAGCAAAAAGATTTTTTCAATATTCGGTACATTGCCGATATGTCTGTAAAGATTGAATCCCAAAACCCCACAAACAAATCGCACGTCAATCAGTGCCATAAATGCTAGAAACTTGGGCATTCAGCTGTATGTACTTCTTCTTTCTTGGGGTTTAACGTGTTAGTGCCGTTGAGCACTTTTACACACTTTGGGTTTTCTGGAATTAAAAGACAATTGTCCTTTGGGGGGGGGGGACGATATTGTTTCTGTAGAGTGTAATTTTTTCCGAAGAAAAAATTATTTTTATTTTTACTTTTTGAAAATTGATCAAATTTTTTGGGTTTGATCAATTTTTGTTGTCATACAATCAAGCATGGCGTGACGATTAGGATGTTGTTTTTGTGTTTTTTATCTTATTGTATACAGTGGCGGCTCGTGACTGATTTAGATGGGGAGGCTAAGTTTCAAAAATGAAGCGCCGCAGGCGAAAAATTTTCGCGACCACGCTCAAAATAAAAAATTCACTCTGAAAAATAATGTTAAAAATAAGTTAAACTAAAAACTGAAATATCTACGTACCACCTACCTACAAAGAGACGAGCAGAATAGTGTCGGGAGAAAAATTTTCGGGACCACTCCCAAAATTTCTCGAAAATTCACTATAAAAAAAACTGTTAAAAATAAGTTAAACTAAAAACTCTTTTTTTATAAAGTTGTACCTTAGACATAAACTATCTAAAAGGTTATTTGGGAAATTTTGTTGAAATTTATCTCGATTTCCGGCAAAAGTCCTATGGAAAAACGTTATGCCGGTTTTCCACTAAACGGACAAACAAAAACAAAACACAAACTCGTGTCGAATAAAAACAAAACTGCAACTTTTCGCAAACATTTTGAAGACTGGCGAGTTTTGCGACAGTTGGAGTTTTGTTTTTCGTGTCCCGTTCGAAAGCGGTAGGTACATCAAAGGGTTTCGGCGTGTTTTGAAACTCGAGCCTGTTTAGTGGAAACGGTCGTGTTATGGTTTTTATTTTCGCCTTGCTGCTTGCTACTCTGACTGAATACGAATTTTGTACTGGTACCTACCTAGGTAAGTAGGTAACGTTTTTCTTTTGTTATAGATAATAAGAAATTTATATACATATAGTAAGACACAGCTAGTTTATTAATATAGACACCGTACACACTACACACCGTACTTAGCTTAGTCACTTACTTTCTTTCAAGGACTTCAGAATAAACCAGACATAAGTAGGTAACAATAAACAAATGTTCTGTAGACATGTTGGTTATTGAAGAAAAATGTTTTCTGACTTCCTCGCGACAACCAGTGGAAAAGGACCAAAAACAAAAACAAAACTCGAACACAATGTAGCTCGCTTGATGGAAATAAGAGTTTTGGGTTTGTTTCAGTTTTGTTTTTGTTTTTTAAGTTCCAAAAAACACAAACACAACATAAACTCAACTGTCCGTTTAGTAGAAAACGGCATAAAATTAAAGCCGCCACACTCATTTTTCACTATATTATAGATTGTCCTATTCCTATTATCCAAAGTATAAGTATAACTAAAAACAAATGAAATATACACATTATTGTTATTGGCTGAGCTGTTTGCCTTTACATGTTGCTAATTTTACTTTCCTGGCATGCTCAGAGTTTTATTGGTCTAAACCCACGTAAAATATACCCTGAGAAAAAACCGTCACACGTTGTCTTGCATGGGTTATTCGCTTCTTCAATTTGCCAGTGTCGCCGTATCCCCCTTTTGCTGCGTAAATATTTGTTTCCCCTTGACTTGTTATTAACATTTGATTATTTTTTAGTTTATCAAAATGATCTAATTGTATGTCCCTATGACTGGATTCTTCTCCTGCGGATCTAGAATCCCCACCCCGTATATGTTCAACTTGGATGTAGCCGCCTGCGGCAGCCAAACATCTATTGAAGCCGGCGGCTCATCCTCATCGCTTGAAGCGTCGCGACGCCCGGCTTGTTCAGAGCATTGATGGTCGTTTAAAAAACTGAACTCAGGGAATGGCCCTAAATACAGGTTACTACCTCCGCTCGACATTATTGGTTTATAGTTAATATAATGGTTTCTATTAGTTTTTCCATAGAAAAGGTCAGGGATGCCAGACGTAGCGGTCGATTACGAAAAATAAGATATTTGAAAAACAATTAATTTTTTTGGAGTGGTCCCACCATCTATTTACCCCGCCAACTGGAAATGTCGACAGTCCACTCAGGGCGCAATGATAAATTATGGCTTTTGATATTTCAAAATTTACGGGAAGTTTTATTTTTTATGCTCGAAAACCAGATCAAAATTATCAGGGCAAAACCTATTTTTAGATCCGGCTCGGCGTTTAAAGTTTGTTGATCGGTACGGGCACGTCCGATCTAGAAATAAATACCAATTCAAAATACTTATTTCGATCAAGGAGATGGCAAAAAGATTTTGTCTATATACCTACCTTTTTTCCGTGTCAGAGTTTAAGTTTTCAGGGTTCTTGTCAGTCAAACCTGGCGCATCTTAAATATCCTAATAAGTTTTTACAAAGTGAATTTTTTTAGCCCTAGCTTAACACACGTCTTTACTAGATACTTTAAAAAATTCCTACTTTTTTAATTACAAGTTCTTTAGGGATTTTTTAAGATATTTCAAAGCTTAAGATATTTTTCACGGTACGGTTAAAAGTACTCGGTGCACCCTAAAATTATACCCGCGGGCGAACTATAACGATAGCTTAAATACGTGATTAAAAACTAATTTTTTTGGCGCATTGTTTTTGTTACTTTTTTAAGGTTAGGTTTTGTTCTTGAAATCCTAGAGAGGATTCCCAAGGTAATTTTAAGACAGAAGAACTTTATACTAGTCCAGCCGACAAAGCCTGCAGTGCCAGGACTTTGCTGCCTTTCTAGCTTTCGAACAAAGCGGCTATTTAGCTATTGCACCCTAACCAGACCTTATCTCCTTCGATGACGGTCGTTATGCGGGCGTGTAAGTGCAATGCTAGCCTGAAACGCGCCCGAAAAGTTTAGTTTTACATTTTTGCTACTTTAGCTCTTAGTTTCTTCTTTATTTCACTCCTATAAAAAAAATCGCACTTTTACAGGAGACTGGCTGAAAGCCTGATCAGACCTAGAGGTTCTCGACAGCCCGCCAGGAGTCATGAAGTAGTTCTCAGTGATCCAAACAAACTCTCGTTACTTCTTCAAAAAAAAAAAGAAAAGCTAACAGGTAGGTGATACCTATCAGTTTTCGATATTAAATGAAAAGCAACGGACGAATCGCGAGGGCCCCCAGGTTACGCACTGGGGGGGGGGGGGGGGGGGGGGTTTGCAGCTGTATGCGGTCCTGCTAGATCGTCGAAGCCTGAAATATTAAAAATCTCCCACGTTGCGACTTCAAAAGTCGTAAAGATTCCCACGGTGCAAAAATCAAATTTTCGTAAACAGTAGAGGCAATACAAATTGCCTTGAGCGAATTTTCTTTCTTGAACGAGGTCACGTGGTTTTCACTTTTGGTCACTTGGCTGACGGGCGTGGAGGCTTGTTGAAAGTTTGCAACTAACAACCACGTTTTTTCAAATTCTCCAATATTTATAAGCTTCCAAGCCAATCAAAACCCTGCCTTGCTTTGACAAGTGGGCGGAGCTTGTTAAGGGAGTCGTGTTCTCTTCAATAGAACTTTTTGGACGGTGGTATTCCATTCTAACGATTTTGCGATAGCTTTGAAGCGATGTCGCTAGCGACTTCTGTCGTCAAGATTATTCCGTTCAGTCATCGCGAAAGCATTCGGTAATATTCGGCAAATTCGATAGTTTCTGTTAAAATCTAGAGTATTTTGATTTTGTAACTAGAAAACTTGTGTCAACGTCAAACGTCAACCGCGACTAATCTTGCTAAAATACAGAAAAATTGCCTGTAATTACTAATTAGTGTAATTTTTCGCTCATTAAAGTAAAACTATTCAAAATGCGTTTGCGTGCCGAGCATCACGAAACAATTCTAAATTTCGCAGAAAAATATCCGCAAATTATTACGAATAAGAGGGCCAGTGTATCTGGCAATGAAGAATCAAAAAAAAATATGGGGTATTAAATTCTTTAGGCTATGGTAATGCAAACAGCAATGACTATAAAAGGGTAAGTATATCTAGCTAAATTACTATTTATTCGAATTTTAATTCGCTTACATCTAAGTAAACATAATAGAAATATGCATACCTAGGTAGCAGAGTAGATGTCAAATAATAGGATCCAGTTAATTTTCCTTAAATCTGTTTAATCTTTAGGATATTTGCATAATATATGTACCTATGTCACCATAGCATTACAAACATTAATTTCCTTGATTGGTCTGCATAAATCCAATCCACTCTTAGTCAATGAAAATGATCCAGCAGTATTTCGTTTTTTTAATGTTTTTAGCGATTAAGTGATTGGAAATCAAAAACTAAGGCCAAGGCAACAGGCATTAATAACAGTATTTCCAAAACAGGTGTAGGACCAGCCTTGGAAATTATACTTTCCCAACATGAAAAAAAGGCTTTTAGCCCTTATGGGAAACAAATCCTTTGAGGGTGACAACATACAAGAATTGGGATTAACACCTTTAGTTTCAAAGACATCTACATCTGCGACCCCAGTGTGTAACTTGGTACAACCACTAGTGCTCCCACCATCTATTGCATCAGTGAGTTGTCCCACAAAAAGAGTAAAACTTTCCGAAGAGGAGGAAATAAAGTCTTCCAATCTCGCTTCCGGTAGTACAGAGAATGTTACGAATTATTTCCAAGACCATAATTACTCATGGCAAGGTATAGCAACGCCTACAGTTAAGAAGCATACACAAAAACGGAGGAGGTTTGAGTATTTTTTCTTTTGTTTGGGTTTATAGTGAGCGATTGATAGGATGGTCTTTGTTCCTGCCGTTGGGAGATAAGTCTTCTTTGATTCGAGCTACATGGATTGTGTTTTGATCTGTTGTCCTTGGTTTAGGCTGGGAAAATCTGATGGGTGAAAAAAGACAGACACAGTTGATTTGCTTCATAGAAGGAAATATTTTCGAACGTCATCAATTTTTTTTATATTTGTCTGTCTAAGAAATTCTGGGCATTGTCTTGGTGAGGATATAAATGCTGATTGGTTTTACAAAAGTAACATTTAAGAGTACAATTAATTATGTGAGAGTCCTCGTCCTCTATATTTTGCTCAGCACATTGAAAGCATATTTTTTTACCTCGACATTGTATGCCCGTCCGTAGAGCAAACAATTGTAGATTGGGTAACTCTTGGAATGTATGGTGACACCGTGTGCCTTAGTCCGAAAACTTTTATATCTTTTGATAAATTTACTCCGTCAAAAGTAAATGTATAGACGCTGATGGAATATACTCGTACTTATTCTTTTTTGTTGTTTTCAGGGTTTGTTTTATCCGAGTTTTGCTCTAAGGTTTGCCTATTTAATCTTCTCGATGCTTTCTACAATTTTATAAGGTGATACAATTGCTTCGATTATTGAATTAATATCTATATCAGGGTCTATGTTTCTAACACCTTTACATAAGGTTAGATTAAATGGAATACAAGACTTTAGGCCTTTTTCTGATAAAGATTCGTTTTTAAGGAACTTATTTGCGGATTCGAAATTATTAAACTCAACGCCTATTTTCTGTTTTCCTATAACGTCAATTGTTTTAATGTTGTTGAATTTAAGGTTAAATATGTCAAGAGCAATCTTCAGCTGAGAATACTTACCAATCTTTTTTTATCAGTGCTCTCAACCGTTGTTATAAAAGGTGGGCAATCTTTATTATTGTAGAATTTTTGGAATCTTGGTTTTTCAGTTATTGTTTGCTTGAGAATCATTGACAGTTGTGAATAGTGAGTTGGCTTGGGCTCCTATTATACTAAAAATGTCTTGTAAAGGGTTAACGGGGGAGCCGCCTCCCACTGGATCAAACATTTCGAAAGTTTGACGATGGTTTTTTATATGAAGGGACTTATCCTAGTGGATGGGTTTGAAAAGAACATTTTTTTTTGTTAGTACAATCACCGATTCTGCTTGTAGACAGCACTTCCACACACAACTGAAGTTTCGACAGCACTAGTTCTTTGGTTAAACAATTCTAACAAGCCCTATAATTTTTCTTCCAGTTCTCAGGCGTGTTCGATTGGCGCAGACATTTGGATCGATCATATTATAAAAAATTAGGTCAGTGATCCAAGGTGAAACACGGATTTTTGGGTCAGTTGTTCGTTTGGGTTTCGAGTTTAACCTCATTTTATTTTCAAAAATTAGTCAAGAGTACCTAGTGTATTTGATGGAATAACATACTTTATTTACACTCTTCTCATTCACATACAGGAAATATTATTTACCTAAATGGGTTCCAAAAGACATAATCAAAGAATACTAATAAATACTTGTATAAATACCTACCCAACGAAAATCTAAAAACAGGGACACTTTTACGGTAGTGGAGAAACAATGATTATTTGCCAATCGAATACAGATCAGATTAGTAAGAATCAGTTAGATCGATCTAAAACTGATCTGACCTGTGTTGGATTAAGGCAAATGATCACAGTTCCCCCACTACCGTCAAGGTGATCCCAAGTGAACCTGGAAAATTGCAGAATCACCAAAATCAGATCAGTTGTTTGTTCGGGTTTATTTTATGGTTTTGGAGGTTATAGTTCCATTCTGTCCTTGTTTTTAGCTTAGACGAGGTAAATGAGGGGACGCGGCATGTGCATCTACAGCGACAGAAGCGAAGTATGACCAAAAATCGATAGCGGTCATTATTCTGGTGCCAAACATCCAATTGTCACCAAGCGGGTTTTTCGTGTTTTTGATTGCAAAGTGAATGAAACATAGTAGTATTTATCTTTGAATAAAATGATCGTTTGTTCATCTTACAGGTGCAAGAGTCGTAGCGATAGAAAGGAGCCAGGAATAAGCTTTCACAGGTAATAAATGGTAGACCCTATATTTTTGCAAACTATAAATTTTAAGTTTTTGTTCTTTAGAAACATCAGAGAGATTTTCTTTTATTATGTTATTGTTGATATTGTCCTAAAGGCAACAATGTGCCCGGTTTCTGTAAGATATTTTGCTATATTCATTAATAAATTGCTTAATAAGCAGGTAATTTGAGACAATTTGCAGTGGCGTCGGCAAAATTTCAAACAAACAATATTTTTTTTGCCTTACCTAATAAAACGTTTTAATCTAGTTTATAAAATAATACCACTATATTTTTGTGTTTGATTATAAAAGGTATCCGGAAATATCTAATATTTGGGTCAAAAATATGCATAGAGCAAACTGGACTCCAGGTGCAAATGATAGGCTTTGTTCACAACATTTTGAAGCCCGTTGGTTGTACCAAAGTGGAAACAAGACTTTCCTTTTACATGAAGCTGTGCCGACTGTATTTCCTGATTTACCAAAAGGTTTACAAGTAACCATACAAGAAAGAAGGGTATAGTCAATTCACTCAGTAAACCTGCAAGATGGCCGACATGTCATATGACAAACGTCATTGAAAATGCAAAAAATTATTTTATTTAGCTGGAATATGACTTTTGTCATATGACATGTCGGCCATCTTGCAGGTTTACTCAGTGAATCGACTCTATGTACATAAAGGTTATTCTGATTTTGTCGAAATAACTTATCTTAATATTATATTAGTGACAGACTTTATTTAGACCTCCATTGTATATATTTCTTTTTGTCACAACGATTCACCTGGTAAACATCTCAAGTCGTCTGCAGATAAGTACCACCAAAATGATCTTGTTTAAGGGCTACTAACGTAATTTTTATAAATTTTCTAAATATATATTGCTAGGTTTAAGTCTAAATGTATTGTTAGGTTTAAGTATTTTTTAAAATAAATCCTGTTTAAAAGTTACACTGTGTTTTTTTTATACTAGGATACATGTATGTAAGCAATGTATGCTAGATTTATGTATGTAAGCAAGGTTAGACAAAAGTAGGTATTTATTTTGTGATATTTTGAGTTTCATTAAAACAAAATAATTTGGGTCACTTTAATAAACTTATTTATTTACGCTACGCCACTGGTAAAGAATGCCTGGTGCCATCTGGTCACAATCGCAAGGTTATGATGCCGCGTCCCCTCCTTTACCTCGTCTAAGGTTTTTAGGTTTTCGTTGGGTATTTATATAAGTATTCTTTGATTATGTCTTTTTTCAATAAAATTTAATGTGATTTAATTAGAAGAAGAAATGGGTAAATAATATTTCCTGTCTACGCGAATGAGAAGAGTGGAAATAAAATATGATAAAGTTGTTTTACTTTAATCGCCCGCTTTATAAAATACTACTACACGCTACTCTCGACCAATTTTTGAACGTGAAATGAGGTTATTAAGTCAAAATCGAAACCCAAACGAACAACTGGACATAAAAAAAACCCGTGTTTCACCTTGGATCACTGAACTGATTTCCAATTTAAGAGAAGTGAACGCTCTCTCGCGAGAAGGGACCGTTCACATTCACATCATATGCTCACATCGTCATGGAAACGAATAGTCATTTTAAGTTTCAAGAATACAGTTTAATCATTCTTAAGAGAAAAACTAATCACTCTCTTGAAATGATCATTCGCCTATTTCGAGAATAGACGTCCAGATCGATCCAAATCTCTGTGCCAATCGAACACGCCTATGGGCGTAAATAGCCGAGATCCTTTTACGTTACTGTTACATAGTAGCACAACAAATATTTTTTCCTCCCCCCTTGCCGCGGTTAAGTATGCACCTCTATATTTCTCATGCTATTATACGAAGTTGTTCGCCAAGCGTTCTTTAACGACTTACTTACCTCAGCAAAAATGTATACTGTTTAAAGAAGCAAATGGAAAGTAGGTACCTAATAGATAAGTTGTTAAATGCTTCGCGATCAACTTCGTATAATCGTGCACGGGGGGGAAGAAAAAATCTTTGGTGAGCTTTGCTATTTAAAAGTAACCAAAAAGGAGCTCGGATTTTGTCATACTGAGCTAAGCATAGACTTCGTAAAATTAAGACGTCTATGGGGGTTAAGCTCACTAGAACTACGTTACCGATTTACGCATGATCATTTTAATAAAGCGCGACAGAATGCGAGTTATATGTCGGGCCGAGGGTTTTGGGTTTTTAAAAAACACTGCTTTTCACAAAAACACAACTTTTAACCCTCACACATAAAACAAATTTATTTGAGAGATTTGGAGAAGCACAAGTTTTACAAACGACAGTAACAATAGAAGTGGTGAACAAAAAGATCTTATCTCTATTTATAACATTTCTTACCTGAATTACTAGGAGTGGTCTTATCTGCTTAGATAAGCATTATAAGTACAATATAGAGAATGTAACTCCTCCACCCTTAGAGGGAAATATAAACTTTTTAAAGTTTCTATGACCTAAATAATAATTGAATCATCCTTAACATTTTTAGTTTTTACATAAATGGGCCATAGATACTTCCAAATAAAAAATAGTATCAAAGTACAAGGAACAATATATAGTAAAACTGTCCAAATACTTGTTTTATCATAATATATAGGTGTATGCAATAATTTTGAATTCTCATATTTTTGTAAGTTAATCTCTTCTTGTAATTTATTTAATTTATTAAAATTGATATTATTTAAATTGAGCAGTTTTACCTTTTTGTATAATATTTTATGCGTTAAGTTAGTATTAATATTTGGTAAGGGTATATTTTGAAAAGTATGTTTAATATTTTTATAAGCTTGTATAACAATGTCTCCTAATTTTAGGTTACAAGGAAAACTTAATTCTAATAAATATGTTCCATTAAATAATACATTCTTTTGCGAATTTTCGCATGTCTCAATACCTACAATATCTTTGTGGGTTACTAAAATCCATTTATTTGTGTCAATGTTTTGCAGTTGCATATTATCGATATCAATATACAGGGTGTTACAGTTAGAAATATTATATTCATATCGTAATAACTGTACCTCACAAGGGGTGTTTTTATAAAAGTTTCCAGAATGTATATGAGTACATAAATGCTCATTAATAGAAATGCGTTTACATGGTTGATTAGAATATAAGAAAATAATTCTTATCATTTATTAACAAATATTCGAAGTTAGGTACAATTATTTTAAAATGGTTTTCATACACAGTGGGTAAAGGAAATAATTGAAACAAATCATAATTTTCTTTTTCTACCAACGGAATCTCAATTACAAAGTTTACCTTTTCATTTTTAATATAACTCTTAAGTTCTAAGGTATTTTCTAATTTTAATACATTTTCTGTTGTTGGTTCAAACGGCAATTTTTCAAAATTTAATTTTGTATTCAGTAATTTTAATTCATTTAAAAACTCTTTTATGTTAATAATAGTATTATGAAAAGTATTTAATTTTGCAAATGTTATTGCAGTTTCAATATTTTCTAATATATCGTAAATGTTTTGATAAAAGGTTGTTATTTGCGAAAAGACCATATGAATACGAAAAAACTCAAAAAGATTTGTTTCGTCGATTTCGACTTTATTAATTATTTCAATTATTTGGTTAACTCGTAATTTTAGTGTTTCATGATTATGAGAAACATTTTTAATCGTCTCTTGGAAATTATTTATCGAATTATCGAGAAGAGTCATTTGTTTGTCTAGAGCAGTTTTTACATTGTTTTGGTTTTGTCTTAGTATGTTTATGTTATTGTCAATACGTTCCGCATCGTCTTGATCTAGGTTTCCCGTGATGCTTTTTATTATACTACCTAGAGCATTTATTAGAGCTCGTCTTTTGAGATTTTTACTTGGAAGGATTTGATTCAACTGATTATTAATTTTTTGTTTAAGGTTATCAATAATAACATACGAGTTGTGAAATTCCTTTTTATAGTTGGGAAAGTTATTAATATTTTCTTTAAGTATATCGTATTTGTTGTTAATTTCGGAAAATTCGGTAATTAAGTTTTTCATATCAAAAATTTGTATAAAGGTCCAATGATTAGTTGCCTTTTGGGCATTACCTATTTTATACGGTAATATTCCTGGGTTGTCATTTAAGTTGTGGTACTTTGGTTCGGTTCCTTGGACGAAGGGCCATCTGTAACAAGTGGCTTTTTTAATTCTTTAATATGAATTATTTCTTGTTTATCCGGGTATTTGACGTTTTTTATTTTAACGCGATTGTGTTCTAGTATTTCGGTTATTAAGTAAGGTCCGCCAAATTTGGGTTTATTTTTATTTCTCTGTGAGAGTTTTTTATATACCGTTTGGTTTAACTTAAAATCTGAAGCTTCGTTTCCTTTAACGTTTCTCTTTGCTAAAACTCTTTCCTTACTACTGTCAGTTTTAGTTGTAACATTTTCGTATACTGCGTCGATTTTTTCTTTATGCGATGATACATAATCGGAATAAAATGTCGTAGGGATAAGATCTAGGGGATCTCTAGAATTTGTATGACCTAGGACAAGTTCATGGGGTGTGTATTTTGTAACACTATGAACAGTGCTATTATACGCAATTATTGCATATGGCATTAGTTCGATAACAGATTTATTTTTATCTCTTTCTTTTAATATTCTTAAGTGTTCAATAATCGTTGAGTGGAAACGTTCGACTGGCGAATTTGATTCGTGGTGTTTTGGGGTTGTAAAATGAACAGTAATTTTTTGGGCTTTAAGCAATTCTTTTAAAAGGTCGTTGCTAAATTCTCCGCCATTATCACATGTAATAGATTCGGGGCATCCGTAAAATGAGAAAAAGTTTATTAATTTATCGCACACAGATTTCGCATTTTTATCATAGGGATAAGCCTGTCCGAATTTTGAAAATTTTTAATATAGACATCGTTAAAAATTGGAATTAGATCTTTATCATGAAAATATACGTAACACGTTTTTTCAGGGTTCATATATTCTTTAATAAATGTTTTAATGACGTCAGGGTTTTTTTGTAATTCCACGTGGTTAATTTTATATTTATCAAAATTTTCAGTTCGTATTTTTATTTCAGGATGTGGAGCCTTCTTAATTAAAAATTGTAACATTTTATTGTTTATTGTTTCGTCCAAGATAGTCAGGTTATTATTATCGTTATCAGCTCGATTGCTGTGCACGGTTGAGTCAAGGTTTTCAGGTCTAGGTTGCACGAGTTGTACATTAGAGATAACATTTATTTTTTGCTTGCTAGTGCCAGGTTTATTTAACAAAGGATTTTCTGTTTCAGCATTTTCATTGTCTTGAATGGGATTCTCAGCAAGGTCTCTTAGAAAATCAACAATATTTTCGTTAGAATCACCAGGGTTGTTATTTATGGATTCATTTTCATAAATATTTAATTGAATGCGTGAAAGTGCGTCTGCATTAGTATTTAGGGAACCTTTTTTATAGATTATTTCATAATTATATTCTTCTAAGCGTAACCTCCATCTGACTAATTTTGAATTGGGTTCTTTTAAATTAAAAAGCCATACGAGGGGTCTATGATCAGTATAGATTTGAAATTTACGTCCGTATAAGTAGGGTCAAAAATATTTACATGCCCATACTATGGCCAATAGTTCTTTTTCAATGGTTGAATATTTTGTTTCAGTTTCGTTAAGGGTACGAGAGGCGTATGCTACAGGTCTGTCATTAGGAATAGTTCCTTGGGATAAAATTGCGCCTAAAGCAAAGTTACTTGCATCTGTGGTTAATATAAATTGTTTTGAAAAGTCTGGGTATTGCAAAATTGGGGCGTTAATTAAAAGTTGTTTACAATGTTCAAAAGCGTTTACAAAATCGGGGGTATGAATTATTTTTACGTCTTTCTTTAAACATCGAGTCATAGGCTTTGTGATTTTTGCAAAATCTTTTATAAAACGTCTATAGTAGCCTACTAAGCCTATAAATGATTTTATATCTTTAGTTGTTTTTGGAATTGGAAAATTTTTTACTGAGCTTATTTTTTCAGGGTTTGGTTTTATACCATCTGCAGTTATTATGTGTCCTAAATATTGTACTTCTTTTCTTAAAAATTCTGATTTATCGAGTTGTATTTTAAATTTTGATTGGCGTAATCTGTCAAATACCTTCCTTAATTTTACAATATGTTCTTGGAGACTTGTACTAAAAATAATTATGTCGTCAAGATAAGCGAGACATGTTTCATCTTGTAATCCGCGTAAAATGTTTGAAACTACACGAGTAAATGTTGCGGGTGCCGTCTTAAGTCCGAAGGGCATTCTTAAATATTCGAAATGTCCTGTATCCGTACTAAAAGCTGTTTTTGGTATATCTTTTTCTTGCATTTGAATTTGATAAAATCCGTTTGCCAAATCTAAAGTCGTAAAGTATTGTGCATTACCTAGCTTGTCTAAAATGTCAGTTATATTCGGTAATGGTATTTTGTCATCGATCGTTTTTTTATTAATATTTCTAAAATCTACGCACATGCGCCATTTTTGTTTACCTGATTGGTCTAATTTTTTAGGTACTATCCATATTGGAGATGACCACGGTGAATTTGATTCTCTTATTATATTTTGAGCTTATAATTTTGAAATTTGACTTTTTACTTCCTCACGGTGTATTTCAGGGTATCTGTAACTTTTTGTATAGATAGGGGTTTCGTCTGTTAATCTTATCTCGTGTTTTATAGCGTTAGTAAAGCTTAATGGTATGTCTTCACAATGAAAAATATCACGATATTCAAAACAAAGTTTACGTATTTCTTGTTTTTCTTCGTAATTACAGTGATCGAGTCTTATATTTTTTAAATTAGCCTTCAGCTTATTGTCAATTTCTTTTTCTGGGTTTTCATGATGTACAGGGTGATCAATAAAATTCATTTCATTTAAGTTTACAGGTTCTACTTCAAAAGTTTCGAAAAATTTTATTTCTACTGGATTTTCTTTAGGGTTTAAAATTTTAGTAAAGGCGAAATTGTTTTCGATTTTTATAAGACATTCTGGTATTTCAAGGGTTCCTAATTGTTGGTAAGGCAATATACCGTATCCATTTCTCAAATTAACTGGAATTTGTATTTTTTGGATTGTTCTAGGGTCAATAATATAGGTTAAATTCGTTTTGATATTTTTTTGATTCGATTCGAAATTATTATTTTCTTGCCGAATAGGTATTTTCGTATTTGTTAAATTTAATGTGAAAGTATTAAAGTCTAAATTGGCATTTAATTGTTTTATAAGGTCTAAGCCTATTAATCCATCAAATTTATCTGAAAAATTAAAAAGATAAAATTTATGTATACCAGGTGTATTAAAAGTAGGAAAAATTGGTAATGTAGCGACTTCATTATGGAAAGATGTAGCGTGTGCAGTTTGCACTTGAAAAATTTCTTCTTGAATATAATCTGGGAAATTTTCGTAAGCAATTTTTGGACTTATAAAACTTCTTGTACTACCTGTATCTAATAAAAATTTTGCGTTAAGTTCGGGTATTAAAATAAATGGTAATTGGATATTATAATTATTAAGATAGACTACGTCATATCGGTTTCCTGGCTCGTTGGGGTAAAATTTTGATTTTCTAGTTCGTTATTTTGCGAAATTTCAGGATTAGCTGAATAATCCAAATTAATATCGTATTCGTTTTGTTCTTGTAATTGATTAGTGTCATATTCGGTATAGTCAAAATACTCATTATTATAATCATAACTTTCGTAGTTTCCAGGTTCGTTATTTTTTGATTGACTCGGTTGATCAGGTGATCTCTGCAAGACTTCCTGATTGTAAAGTTCTTGAACAGTAAATTTTTTATTTTGATTATTATTATTATTAACAATAGTATTTCCAGAACTAACTTCCATCGGTTCGACTCTCGTTCTTCGCGACATTGGGTTAAATGGTTGATTATTAAATGATGGTCTTTGTTGTGAAAATCTCGGAAAATTATTATGTTGTGGAAAACTGTTGAATGGTCTTAAAAAATTATTATTTTGTGGAAAACTGTTACATGGTCTTGAAAAATTATTGTTTTGTGGAAAACTCGAAAATGGTCTTGTAAAATTATTATTTTGTGGAAAACTGGAAAAATTATTATTTTGAGAAAAATTCGACATAGGGAAAGTTGGTCTATATGGTGTATAATTTTGAACTGGGTTATACGTTTGTGGTTTATAAGTTGTATTATGCAACATAGGAGAATTATTCGGTTTTTGATTTTTATTAAATAGTTGGGGTTGTTTAAAATTATACATTTGCGAATTTTTGTAATAAATAAAATTTTCTTCTCTAACGCAAGCCATTGCACCTTCTAAAGAAGTTGGTTTCTTTAGTCTAGTCACAAGTTGTAAATTATAAGGTAATCCGTTTAAAAATGTTTTTAAAGCAAATTCGTCATAATGTTGAATTTTAATTAATTTTGTTGCTGCGTCATCAGCTCCAGCATTTAATTTTGAAAATAGTAAGCTACGAGAATCTTGTATTCTCATACCGAAAATTAGTGGATTTTCGTTTTTATATGGTTTTAAATTTAATAAGTCTTGTATTAAACAATCGATCGATCTTTGATCGGAAAAACTTGTTGTCAATACATCTTTAATTAAATCCCACGAATTTAATTCGATTCGAGAAACAACTAATTCTGCTGCTCTACCAGTAAGTTTACTTAATATAGTATCGAAAAGACAAATATTTATTGTTGCGTTACGGTCATTTTTATTTTGGAAAGCTTTTAAAAGATTTTCAACTGCGCTGATAAATCTGCTGAGTAATTTTGGATTTCCGTCGAAATGTGGAACATTATCAGATTGATATTTTAAAAGTTGGTAATTTATTTCAGGCATTGTATTTTCGTCAGTTGAGTTTAATATCAAAGAATTTAAAATACCTGTAATGTGATCTATTTCGGGATCAATTTTGAAAAATCGTTTTGAGACACTCTATACACACAAAAGTAATAATGTAAAACTAAAAATGCTTAACACTACAAAATGAAATGCAATCTTTGCAAGGACAATAATGTTTATAATATGAATGCAAAATAGAATACAAAAGTATTGTCTGTGCAAAAATTAAAAATAAAATATACGTTTCAAAAGTTCAAAAAAAATGGTTCAAAAATTCAATTTTCACTTACAAAAGTAAAATGATGAAAATCGTCATTGGTCCTTATTCTAACTGGATTGGCGATGTTTGTCCTTTCCAGGTCCTTAAGCTAAGCTGGTTTGGCGATTTTTGTCCTCCCCAGGTTGGTCACGTCCAGCGATGTTTGTCCGTCGGTGAACCACAGGAAAATCCGTTGATATGCCTTCAATTGATTTTTCCCGGACTTCTAAAGTTCTGCGATGTTCTTGCTTTGTCCAAGTGATGTCCAGTTGCCACCTTAGATCGGTACTATCTGCTTCCAGAACACTTTTGGATTTTTTTTCCGTTTCTCTGTAGGTTTTTTCGAGTAAATTCTTGAAAGAAACCGCTGCCAAAATATGCCTTTTTGGAACGTCTCAAAATCCTACCGACTGCGCCAGTTATATGTCGGGCCGAGGGTTTTGGGTTTTTAAAAAACACTGCTTTTCACAAAAACACAACTTTTAACCCTCACACATAAAACAAATTTATTTGAGAGATTTGGAGAAGCACAAGTTTTACAAACGACAGTAACAATAGAAGTGGTGAACAAAAAGATCTTATCTCTATTTATAACATTTCTTATCTGAATTACTAGGAGTGGTCTTATCTGCTTAGATAAGCATTATAAGTACAATATAGAGAATGTAACTTGCGTTCCAGTTTGAAATATACTTTGCCAATTGCTTTTAAAATAATATAAATTGTAGGTAGTAAGACAGGTAGGGCCAAGGCACTGTGGCTCTACCTCACGTGTCGCCACTGTTCTCCGAATTGGCATCACAGAACTCCAATAAAATTGGCATGTCAAAAATTTAATGATATATTTTCAAATGCACGCATGCAATAAAACCTTTAACTTTTCTACAATACTGGATTTTTCAGATTGCGTACACTTCAGCCGAAAAAATTGTGTGAGTCTGCATGGTATTCTTTTGATAAATCTCAGGACTCGCGACATCGAGGATATGTAGGTACCTACTCTAATTGCGTCTGTATACACGAACCAACTAATATTCTCTAGTCTATTAATTTGTTCCTTGCTTAGTTAAAAAATGTTTGTCCACTGGCCACCCAGACTTTATCTACCTTCCTTTAATGACGTTTAAATTTGACGTTTCTTGTCACCTGAATTGGAACGTGATATTAACCATTCAAAAATACTAGAACATTCCCTGTTGACAAAAGTCTTTGCACACCCAATGGCGGGGAACATATACATCGGATAATTATATTTTTTGAAGTAAATGAGTGGAAAACCGTTAAATAACCATTTTTTCCGTATATAATTTTTCCTTTCAAAAAATGTGGTCTTCATTCTCTGTTTCGGCTATAGCTTTATCTTCCATCACTTCATTTCCAATCTCATCATATCATACGAGGGCACCGGTAAGGCATCCGAACACTTGCAAAGTTAGACTCACCAGCTTCAATTTTTCTAATACTCAATGCTCTTTGTCAGGGGGGCGACAACTCTAAGCAATTTTAAAGAAATCTTTCAATTAATACTGAACGCAAAGCTAGAAACGTAGATGCAGACGCAGCGCTGTGGTGTCACGAGGTTAAAAAATATCAAACTTAAATAACACGGAGTCATATAATCCGACCCCACATTAAGGTTGAATTCTCAACGTCATTCAATCTATTGCCAACCTATAACCTATTTCGCGTTGATTTTTTGAGTTTATTATTTTAATAACTAACATTTAAAGAAAATCAATATCGTCGGTACATTATTTAGGTAGTATCTGATATATTACAAAAATATCAATTTATTTCATTGCTAATTTTGGGAGAATTGTATAGTGATAGTGAAAGAACAATGAGTGACAATGACATAATAATGTTAAAAAAAATCTTATCCGATATTTTTCGCTATACAATTCTCCTAAAATAAGTTATAAAATTCCTTGACATTTATTAAATATGTCAATTATTACCTATAGAATATCAAGTCGATACTGACTTTCTTTAAATTTTGTATAAAAGCTAGAAAACATAAATAAATCTACGCGAAATAGGTTATAGGTTGGCAAGCATGTTGATACTCCCACCTTATAGACCAGGGTCGATAATTTTTGAAACCAAAAACAATAATAGTAGGATGAAACCCATTGGAAAAGGAAGAGAATAGAACAAAAATGAAAGGAAAAATAAATTAGGGGCGATTCGAGGTCGGGAAGGGGGGGGGGGGGGTTAAGGGTGGAAAACGATTTATCTCGATTTCCGGCAAAACTTCAAGTCCTATGGAAAAACGTTAAATAGCAAAATTGTAGGTAATAAAAAGATTTACAACTTTTGTATTCGCTTTTTTTTTCACATAACCTCAAAATTAATGTGAAAAATTCAAATAACCAAGTTTTTGGTTTTTTATTTTTATCTTTTACAAAAAAATTTTTTTATCCACGAAATTTGGTGAAAACTTACCTTTTTATGTCCTAAACACACTGTAATTTTTTTGATTTAAAATATTTATTTTTTAACCTTATTTTGACTTAATATCGAAAAAACACCCTAATTTTCAATCGAAAATTCTCACGTCAAAATATCTGTTTTTGTAAAAAAGTCGGAGGGCTTTTTGTTCGTTGAAATCTCTACTTTCTGATGGTGTTAAAAAATATATACATTAAATGTAAATGTTCTAAAAAAATGCAAAGAAATGAAAAAAACTCGAATCAGAAATATTTTTTTTAGATCAATATGTACAATTTTGAGCTATTTATTAAGATTTATACTCTTTTTTTATCAATGTAACATGGAATCTTACGTTTTTCGAGTAATTAAAGTATAAATTTTAGAGTTTTTTTCGTTTCTTTGTATTTTTTTGAGAACATTTACTTCAGTAATGTATATATTTTTTAACACCATCAGAAAGTAGAGATTTCAACGAACAAAAAGCCCACCGACTTTTTAAAAAAAACAGATATTTTGACGTGAGAATTTTCGATTGAAAATTAGGGTGTTTTTTCGATATTAAGTCAAAATAAGGTTAAAAAATAAATATTTTAAATCAAAAAAATTACAGTGTATTTAGAACATAAAAAGGTAAGTTTTCACCAAATTTCGTGGAAAATTTTTTTTTTGTAAAAGATAAAAATAAAAAACCAAAAACTTGGTTATTTGAATTTTTCACATACATTTCGAGGTTATGTGAAACAAGTGTAAATACAAAAGTTGTAGATCTTTTTATTACCTACAGCTTTGCGATTTAACGGTTTTCCATAGGACTTGTAGTTTTACCGGAAATCGAGATAAATCGTTTTTTACCCTTAACCCCCCCCCCCCCCCCCCCCACCCCACTTCCCGACCACGGATCGCTCGTAATTTATTTTTCCTTTCATTTTTGTTCTATTCTCTTCCTTTTCCAATGGGTTTCATCCTACTATTATTTTTTTTCACTTTTTACCATTTTCAAAGGTTTTAGCGACCCATAAATATAATCTAAATGAACTGAAATTTTGCAGGTCATTTTATATAAAGAGCAAGACCAGCCTTAAAGAGAAACAAATTAGTAACTTTTTTTGGGTCCACCTTAATGTAAGTGGTAAATCCAATTAAAAATGTAATTTCCTGCACTTACAAAAAATCCAATACTAAACCTTTACGTAGGCTGGTTTTCTGGTTTATTTCCAAATAAATATTTTACAATTTTTGTAGATTTCACAATCAGTCATATTAATAGCACTATTTGGATAGTTTATCTTAGATAAAACGATTTTTGGGTCTTGGTGACAAAAATAATCGTTTCAAACAACAATAAACCTCGCAATAAACAAAACGCCGAAATTGTGAAATGTATTGCTTATGAAAATGTTTTAAAGGTGTTTAAGAGTGCCTTAAACCGTATTTAAAATTTAGGTATTTATTTAAAACAGTTGGCCTGATGAAACGCAGAAATTTATAGAATCAATACCACCACCTTTTAAAAGAACACTAAACAAACCTGCTATAAATAAATGTGTTTTGTTTTTTTATAACTCACAATTTAAAGCGTAAAAATAAAAAGAAAAACCTCAAATTTCGGATATCACCTGTATCTACGTAATTAGAATAGATTCAGTTTTTGAAGCGCATTATTAATACACAACTTTTTTGAACTTAACCGTTACATTTAAGTTTTTTTAAGATACCTACTTGAACTAATCTCCAACATTAACTTGTTGTACCTATGTAGGTAGGTATGTTTGTATGCAGTCTCAAAATGTTTTATCTAAAAAGTACATTCTAGAGTACTAACTTCCTCTATATTTTTATGACGTCGCAAAATATGCCGCTTTAAATTTATTTTCCTAATTGTTTGATATGCACACTGACCACACTTAAACGAAGCACCAACTTCCCCTATACTTTTATGACGTCTCAAAATATGTATCTTTAAATAAGCTCTTTTAAATGTATGATATTCACATTGACCACACTTGAACTTATCTAAAGTATTAAATACCTCTATATCTTTATGACGTCGTAAAATATGCCTTTTTAAATCACTTTTCTTAAGTGTTTGATATTCACACTGACCACAATTTAACTTATGTGAAGCATCAACTTCCTCTATATTTTGATGACGTCCCAAAATATGTATCTTTAAATAACTTCTATTAAGTGTTTGATATTCACACTCACCACACTTAAACTTATTGAAAGCATCAACTTCATTTACATTTTTATGACGTCGCAGAATATGTTTTTTTAAATTATTTTTTGTTAGTGTTTGATATTCACATTGACCACACTTAAACTTATCTGAAGCTTCAACTTCCTCTATATTTTTATGGCGTCCCAAAATATGTCTTTTCAAATAACCTTTCGTAAGAGTTTGATATTCACATTGACCACACATAAACTTATCTGAAACATCAATTTCATCTATATCTTTATGACGTCCCAAAATATGTTTCTTTAAATTACTTTTCGTAAGTGTTTGATATTCACATTTATCACACTGAAACTTATCTGAAGCATCGACTTCATCAATAGTTTTATGACGTCCCAAAATATGCCTCTTTAAGTTACCTTTCGTAAATGTTTTATATTCACATTGATCACACCTAAAATTATGTGAAGCATCAGCTTCCTTTGTGTTGTTATGTTGTTGCTGAGCTGTTTGATGATAATCACAATTAAATTTAGAAACTTTCCCGTGATTTTTATTTAAACTACAATTCCATCTTGTTTGAAATTGACACATACCACATCTGAACATGTTATATTTGTCACGGTGTTCTTGACCGATGCCATCGAATTCCATACTAAAAATAAACAGAACATTGAAATTACTTGATAATTATATACAGGGTGGTCCTTAAGTACATTAAGAAAATCTAGGATATGATTCCTGGCATCAATTTAAGTTGAAAAGTTCATATGGACTTATGCCCTAAAATGCTTACCCTCTAAGATACAGGGTGTTAAAATATTTTCTATTTTCCTTTAAAACTACCATTTTTTTCAAAAACATAGTATAGACAACTTTTGTTCCGCTTATATCAGTAATGCATAAAAATGCATCAGAGTTTAAAAAAAACAGTGGCGTATCACATATTTTCACAAAAAAAGATTGATGGTATCTTCATGCACGCCACTGGTGGAAGTAGGCAAACCCTTTTTTAACCAAAAAGTGCAGTTTCATACGAAATCAATCGACATCAATTTTCAATACCGTATCTTCAAGGAGTTTCGAAATTTTAAAAAAACAATTATTTTTTAAAAATATTTTAACACCCTGTATCTTAGAGGGTAAGCATTTTAGGGCATAAGTCCATATGAACTTTTCAACTTAAATTGATGCCAGGAATCATATCCTAGATTTTCTTGATGTACTTAAGGACCACCCTGTATAAAGGGTGTATGGTTGATATACTGAACTAAAATTAAATCATGGCATCTTTTAAATTATTGCTGTTTTCGTAGCGTTTGTAAAGAACCGACTCACGACGGCATCGACGGAACAAGTAATGCATCATTATTCACCTCTACGCTGGATCGCTATTTCGGACGAACCCCCTTCTTTTCTGTGTTTTAGAGTCTCCTCAATAGCGACAGGTACTTTTGTGGTTGCTTTTTTTCATATACCTTTTAGTGTAAACACAGTGGCGGCTCGTGACTAGCAAGTCAGGGGGGGCGCTGGCTTTAAATAATGCGGATAACTATTTATAATCAAATCGTTTATTTTTGTTAAACATACCAAATGATCGATAACACTAACAAATATTATTTTTTGAAGTGAAAGTCAAATCTTATATCATCCCCACCAAAAAAAAAACACACGAAACAAAAAAAATTATTTTTGTCCTCACTAGCACATATCCAGGATATTTTATTATATATTTCTTTGTCAAACTTACGCGACAACTGTGCCTTACTTTTACATTTTGATTGCACTTGTACTATGTTTAATATTGGCAGTGGCCGCCGGGTATTTTTTAAATCAAGTTTTTCACTTAAACTCAGAGAACTAAACACAAGCTTCTGTAAATCACTGACCTTCAAATTAGACGAAATTTTCCAACTTTAAAACATAACTAATAAATTAGTCAAAACAAAACATCAGCGGCATCGACAGGTCGCGTCGCTTCGAAACGAAACGCGAACAGCTGTTGTTGGACGGAAAATGTTGAGCCCATCAGTGCAGCTCGTTGTGCGATGTGTAGGTGACGTCAAGGCAACTGACTTAGTAGTCGCGTTGAATTGGGACGGATAATCGGCCACACGCGCTTGATATATTATATAGATATTATTATTATCTTGCTTGTACGAATAGAAAATGCTTATTCGGTATAACTTGCCCGTTGGAATATATATGTTTGGTTTAAATTATTTTAATTGATTGCTTACATACATTGCGCGGTTTTTTACGTAAAGTATTTTTGGGTTCTGTTTGAAATAATTGCAGGGAGGGCGGCGCCCCAGAGCCCTTCATTACGAGCCGCCACTGCGTGAACATGAGTAAAAGATTTTAGGTAAAGTGTTTATTTTGTGCAGAGCCGGATCCAGAATTTTTATTTGAGGGAGGCACAAAGTTATGAGAGAAACATAGTATCTAGAGCTAGAACGCATAAGTAAAAAACGCAGACTGAAGTCTGCTGTCGCGCCGCCATTGTGTTAAATTAATTTCTTAATCTTAAATTAATTTAAGGTTCTAGCAATTTAATTTCTCTTCAAGAATGGTTTGCTAAATCTTATTGTACGCTTTGTAGTGGCTGCGACAGATTACTATTGATTTAAGGGTTCGCCTATTTTTAAAGTTATATATTTATCTGAACCTAACATCTGTTCTGCTCTCTGGTCAAAGAAAATAATATCCCATGGGTTTACTGAATAAATATATAGATATTGTGATAATTTCCAAATCAGTGAGTACAAAATTCAAGCGGTACCTACATTTCCATTACATTCATCATTAATAAACATAATATTTCTTAAATAACTAAAATATCTATATAGGTATAGTTAAGAGGCACTGCGTCCCGCGTTTACTTGTGTATAACGAAACAAAAACAGTTGATAAAGTTAATTCTTCCCTCGATTCTTCCTAACAATAGTTCATGAGTCTATTTTATTTTCGTACAAAATTACGGTTCATTTTTACACTTGGTTTACTACAAAGTCTATAGGATTATTATACCTTACATAACAAACTTATAAAAACAGATATTCCCATCTCTTTGCTTTTAAGGTAGGTCACCACTTAGCGATAAGAAACAAACACTTGTTAATTTTGATACAGACACTAAACCAAATATTTGTATTTTTCACTTTATCAACCCCTTAACGAATTTAAAACACCGTCTTTTATAAACTTAGAAAGCACCGTAAGAAATATGTCTTTAACACCGTATTGTTTTTAAGAACTGAAATTTTTCATTGGCTATTTTTTTTTTCTAAAGCAAATTTCGATTTTTATAGGTGAACCTGTTAAATAATCATTTTAATATTTTTGTTTCTGTTTATTATGTAGGTAATAAACGAATTTGTAGTTACCTGATAGTTTTTTTGTATTTTCAGAAATACCAAATCAAAAATTATCGAGTTGCTCCCTCCCAGTCCGCCCCTGGGTACATTTCTAAATATTCAGGTACTTTCGTATTATCAAAAACGATGATAAAAAATAGTTAACCTAGTTACAATAGAGTACAATTATAGAAACTAAAGCTTTGTTAAAGAAATAGCACAACTCAGAAACTTAAAAAGAATAAAGTTTACCGATGACATACAAGATCATTTTGCATTTGGGTGAAAACGAAAACCAAAATGCAAAGAATATTTGCCGCTTAATGAAAACTGATATTTAAAGTAATTTTACTTCAAATTCTTCACCACAGGGTGTTGTAACACTAGGAAAAAAAACAACTTTTCGATTATCCTTGTATATTATGTCAAAAAACCAATTCCTCTTAAAAATTTTATAATAAAATTAATAAATGTATCTATAGATCTCTAAAAAATCACTTAAATCGGAGTAAAAATAAAAAGTTACTACCTAAACTTCATCCAAATTTTATGAGGCCATTTTTTCTTGCACGGGAGTGTACAATAGGTAGGTATTTGCTTAGGTAGCTATATCCAGGTTGAGATAGTAATGTAAAATTATCGATTTAGGATTTTTTTAAGGAAAATTTTCTGACAGTTCCAACAGCCAATTAAATTTTGTTATTTTTGGTTATGTCATACAAATTACCCATTGTCATAATATCATTTAATTGACAATACTTCCGGTAGTTTTCAATCATTATGACATCAAGACTTTAACAGCTCCATATTCCAAATAAATTTCAAAATGTCACGTTTTGTACCTTTACCAGTTGTTCTACTTTTATTAAATAAATAATTGAGAAAGAAAGAAAAAACTAAAAGTCTTCCTCCACAAAATTTAATAGAATAAAAAATTCTTTATGGGTCTCTACATGTTTCGAAGGCAAAAACGTTCTTCATCAGGAGACAGAAAATTTATTTAGTGCTGATGGTTTTAGCAGAAGAGAAAATGGTGTAAAACCTTAATGGAAATTTTATGGAATTAAAAAATTGATGTGTAAAAAAAAACCATAACGAAAATTGAGAAAAGTTAAAACATACTGAGTATGTGAGAAAGTCAGTAAAAGGGGGGGGGGGTCTAAACCAACCAACTAAACTGGGGAAGAAGAAAAAACGCTTCTAAAAAGTTGTCGAGGGTTATTTAAAATTTTAATAAAATATTTTTTTTAAAGTAAGTATATGCCTGTAAGACAATAGACACTTAATGCAACACCAACACGTAAACGTATCCACGCGACGTAAACTCGTTACGTTAATGTAGTTCTGGCGTCCTAAAATACAGTTAAGGCAAGACCGGGAATTTGAGAGGTACCTATCTTGTTTGTTTACTTTTTCTAACCTAACCTATTTTTCATGTTCTGGTTTTTGGTTGCGTCGCGTTGGATGGATTATTTATTAATTTTTGAGAAAATGGAGCTTGTGTTGGATTTAATAGTATATGTACGTATGTAAGTATGTTTTCCAGAAAAATTCTTCCTTTCGTGGTTTTCTAACAGGTGGTCGGGTGTCATCGGCTTGTATCGGGTCGATAATACCGCGTTTCTGGGTGCACGTGAAAAGCCGTATCTTTACGTCTGACGTATCACGTAACGCAACGAAAATTTAAACTGCGCATGAGTAGATATCATAAGATACGTTTACGTTGCTTTCTCATGCACTGCCTTAAGTGTCTATTATGAGGATAAAAGTAGACGTAGCTCTAGTATTACGAAGATATCACAATAATTGTTTTGTGTAGTATGGATAGTATTTTATTGTGATATCTTCGTAATACTACGACTAATTTTATCCTCATAATGTCTTATATACTCAAAAAAAAAAAATTTATTAAAATTTTAAATAACCCTCGACACCTTTTTAGAAGCGTTTTTTCTTCTTCCCCAGTTTAGTTGGTTGGTTTAGACCCTCTTTTACTGACTTTCTCACATACTCAGTATGTTTTAACTTTTCACAATTTTCTTCATACCTATTATGTCATTTCTACACATCAATTTTTTAATTCCATAAAAGGTCCATTAAGGTTCTACACCATTTTCTCTTCTGCTAAAACCATCAGCACTAAATAAACTTTCTGTCTTCTGATGATGAACGTTTCTGCGTTCGAAACATGTAGAGACCCATAAAGAATTATTTTTTATTCTATTAAATTTTGTGGAGGAAGACTTTTAGTTATAGTTTTTTGATAATCGATAGGTACTTAAATCTGTCATTGATTGTCATACTGGCATTACAAATGGTCAAATTTAAGGTATATAAATTATATTTTTAAAGGTAACAGTTTGCAACTACTGTGTACAAGGAATTTGATTTATGATTCTGTCTGTACGCCTTTACTAGTAGATTAGAATAAGTAAAGCGGGTATGAGGAAAGGCAATGAAATGACACAATTGTATTTATCTCAACGTTTCGTTTTATATTAAAACGTTTCAAGTGTCAATAGAAAGGTCTTTAAGCCGGTACATGTGTGTTCAGTGTTCATACTGTAAGATATGAAAAAACATTTTCGTGAAAACACATTGGATCCATGTATAGACCCGAACTGTCAGTACTATTTGATAGTAGATAGTAAGCGTATGATTTTAATATTATTCCCATTTGCTTTTTTTTTTACTTTTCCACAAAAACTAGGTGGCGCTTTAGTAGAAAAGTGATACACATTCATAACCGATGACCTAGTGCCGTCTATAATAAAATATGAAATAATCTATCCCAATTACCTCAAATGCTTTTTACAATATTTCTCTGGTCACTCCATCGCTGCTTATTTCTTCCTTAAGTTCTTGACTGCTTTCTCTCAGTTCTGCCATTGTAAGTAACCTTAACTGTTTTATTTGTATTTTGTTTTCAATTTTCTTTTCTACTATTTGCATGTTTGTACCCCTAATTCCATGACTGATTGTTACAATGCCAGTAAGAAAATATGTATTATATTTTTCTGCTATAAATTTCTCCTTCCCTATTGCCGCCAAAATGAATTTCTGCATGTTTACTTTCCTTTTTTTCACCTACAAGCTTTCTATGTTTTTCCACATTTCTGGTGAGTGGTTATTCATGTCGATCTTTGCAATGAAAGTCTTTCTTTTGTTTTCGTATTATTTCTACTACTTTATTGCTCTTATCCCTGTATTTTTTAAAGTCTTATTAATTTTTTGTAATAGCAGCTATCCGATATAGTTGATCTCTATGAATTTTTTCTTTAAATTTTTATGACGTCTTAAAACAATGTTGCTTTAAATTACTTTTCGCAAGTGTTTGATATTTACAATGACCACACTTAAACTTATCTCAAGGATCAACTTTATCTATATATTAATGACGTTCTAAAATATGCATTTTTAAATAACCTTTCGTACGTGTTTGATATGCACACTGACCACACTTAAGCTTATCTAAAGCATCCACTTTATCTTTATTTTTGTGACGCCCCAAAATATGCGTCTTTAAATGACTTTTCGTAAGTGTTTGATATTCACATTGGCCACACTTAAACTTTTCTGATACATCAATTTCATCTATATCTTTATGACGTCCAGAAATATGTTTTTTTAAATTACTTTTCGTAAGTGTTTGAAATTCACATTGACCACACTTAAACTTATCTGAAGCATCAACTTCCTCTATATTTTTATGATGTCCCAAAATATGTCTCTTTAAATAACTTCTCTTAAGTGTTTGATATTCACATTGACCACATTTAAATTTATCGGAAGCTGCCACCTCATCTATATTGGTATGACGTCCTAAAACATGTTTCCTTAAATTATTTTTCCTAAGTGTTTGATATTCACATTGACCACACCTAAACTTATCTGAAGCATCAACTTCCTCTATATTTTTATGACGGCTCAAGATATGTCTTTTTAAATGAAGTCTAGTAAGTGTTTGATATTCACATTGATTACACATATACTTATCTGAAGCATCAACATCCTCTATATTTGTATGTCGTCCCAAAATATGTATCCTTAAATAACTTTTCGAAAGTGTTTCATATTCACATTGACCACACTTAAACTTATATGAAGCATCAACTTCCTCTATATTTTTATGACGTCCCAAAATATGCCTCTTTAAGTTACTTTTTGTAATGGTTTTATATTCACATTGATCACACTTAATCGTATGTGAAGCATCAACATTCTTTGTGTTGTTGTGATGATACGTGCAACATTTGTACTTTTTATATTTGCCACCGTATTCTTGATTGATGCCATCGTTTTTCGTACTGAAAAAAATAAATAAAAAATTGGTATAACTTGCGAATTGTGCATAGTTGTTATGGCAGAAGAATATTCAGAGTCAATTGCATTCTACTAAATTTATTAAAATTAATTTAGGTTAAAAATTTAAGCGTATTTGGGTAATTGAAACTACTATATTCTTGTTACTGAGAATAGTTATTACTTTTAATGTACTGAAACACTAAAATTAAATCATTGGTATCTTCTTGCAAAAAAAGCTATTAAAACACTTTTTAGTTTTTCCTGTTTAGGCGCTTTTGTAAAGGAGCGACGACCTACGACGCGACGGCCGGCAACGGGAGAACAAGTATGCATAATTCTGCTGCTGTTTCGATCGAACCTTTTTTTTATGTGCTTTAGATCGATAAGGACAGAAACAGTCTTGTTGGTTGTCGATTACTTAACTTTTGTGGTTGTGTTTTTTTATATAAAATTTAGTGTGAATAATATACTATAATAATACTTTCCAATTATTTATATACCTGGTGTCAAAGAGATTACTATCAAGGCTGTGGTATCCTTATGAGGAAGCTCTTTAATTTCAAACTTTGAAAATTGTTATAATTGAGTATGATGTACAGGGTGTCCAGTTCTCAACACTTTTGACGGGTATCTCAGTTATTAGTACAGATAGAATGATGCGGTATTCGCAAACCTGTGTCACTTTTTTGTGAAACAAACGATGCCCTTAACGGATTTACCATGCCCATCTTGGTTTTTAAGATACAGGACGAAATTGAAAACGGTGCATTTTCAGACACCCCTTGTATTTTAGTTATTATATACCTTATCGAAAATATAAGAACGGGGTGTTATACAGTTTTTTACGTAGAATCCAGTGGCGTAGTTAGTATTTTTCCCAGGTGTCCCCATTTTTGAGAAATATACCAAAGTTTTGTTTTTTTAAATGGAACGCCCTGTATATTTTTTCATATTTGCATTCTGCTTACTAAGAGCTTTCCAAAAATATATAATAGTTTGCACTTTGTTTTAACAGGAAGGTTAAAGTTCATATTTTTTAAATAACAAGCTTTAAGTTGACAGTAGGCCGTGTATTATATTTTAATAAAAATAAATTGACGATACACTACACCATCAATATTACTTTATAGTTTAATTTCAAAGTTTTAAGTTTTTTAATACTTACAATTAATAGTAAAAAGTCATTTTCTCTTATTGTTACGTAGGTATATTATCGGAATAAACAAAAACATCTAGTAGGCCTTGACTTATCCAGGTTATAAAACAAAAATTTTCATAATGGTGTTTAGCTCTTGTCAGAATTGTATTTAGGTATTTAAGGTTGAAAAGTTACTCATAATTTATTTATAATATTGTTCAATTTCAACGATGGCCCAAAAGTATGAAAATTATGAAAAATACGATATGCTGGTATGCTTTATACAAAGCCATGAAAACTCCCATGAAGCTGCCGATTTATATTTCAGTAGGTAGTATTATTATTTTTTACAACGACCATTTTTAAAGTTATATACGGAGTGTTTGTTTAATAAGCGTCTTATATTATCTTCATTTTATAGATATCCTGAAAGAAGGCAGCCATTTATAGATAGATTTTCCCTACTAAAGAAAAATTTAATTGAACAGGGAATTTCAATTTCTACAAAACCACCCTATAATAATTTTAAACGCCTTGAGACGAATTACCGAAATGTGTCAGCGTTGTATTAGGGAGAATGGCAACCATTTTTAACAATATTTATAAATAAAAAGTAGGCATTTTAATTCACAATTTAATTGTTCTAGTTTCTAGTAAAACAAAATCCAAGGCCTGCTCCCAATTAAAAAAAAAAATATGAATTTTAACCTTAGTGTTAAAACAAAGTGCCAACTATTATATATTTTTGGAAAGGTCTCAGTAAGCAGAATGCAAATATGAAAAATATACAGGGCGTTCCATTTAAAAAAACATAACTTTGGTATATTTCTCGAAAATGGAGACACCTGGAAAAACACTAACTACGCCACTGGATTTTGCGTAAAAAACTGTATAACACCCCGTGCTTATATTTTCGATAAGGTATAAGATAACTAAAATACAAGGGATGTCTGAAAATGCACCGTTTTCAATTTCGCCCTGTATCTTAAAAACCAAGATGGCCATGATAAATCCGTTAAGGGCATCGTTTGTTTCACAAAAAAGTGACACAGGTTTGCGAAAACCGCATCATTCTATCTGTACTAATAACTGAGATACCCGTCAAAAGTGTCGAAAACTGGATACCCTGTACATCTTGAATGTTCAAACAAATAAAAGTCGTTTTCGGTTTGAGCCCGGGTTTTAGCTTTCTTATCAGTTCTAGGACTTTAAAGACACTTTGTATTGAACAATGACGCATTATTGAAGAAATACGAATTTCCCCTATATTAATATCGCCTAGGATAATGATTATTTAAAGATTATTATTAGTACTTTCAAATATCATGTGTATGTTTAAACTAGAAATTGCTGAAATTTGTGGGCAATCATAGATTCAACCTTTTATTGAAATTATCCTCGGGACAAATACTTTTACCAAAGCTTGTATTCGTGTTTGGCTCTGACAAAATTGTTCTATTTATAAAATAATTTTATCTACAACCATTTAATAATAGGTGCATAATACTTCTGATAATAAGAGCATTATGCTATCCATAATACAATAAGTGTAATTATCATAAAACAACAAGTGTGCCATGAAGCCACAATAGTAAATTTAAAAAACCAAAATCGCCATAGCGTGTTGTGGTTTATGTAATACATACGAAGACGTATCAGACATCAGCCGTATTCCAACTCACCGCTAGTGTTTCAGCTTCATTATAACATAAAATTAATCTCATTATAGCTAAAAATCAGTATGGCGAAATAACTGACCAAAATCTCTCGAAGACCCCCGTGCTATAATTTCACTTGCCGGAGTAGGCGTCGGACGCGACGGAGACGCATCGCATTGCTCTTCCGTCCCGTTACTATGGAAACCAGAAGTGTCAACATAAGTATGTGTTGACGTAAATGTTAAAGTTTCGCTTGTATTTTGTGCGTGTTTTAACTTTAGTAATAATTGATAATGGATTTTGAAAATCGAGGTGAAAATGAACTACCGAACACCCCACCAGAAATACGCGCGACAGCACAAGCAGCTGCATTGGATTTGCTTCCAAAAAAGTCTAGGAATAATTACGAAATAGCATATAAACAATTTATGGATTGGCGTTTAACGAATAAAACTACCTCGTTTTCCGAAGATGTATGGTATATTTTAAAGGATTGGCCAATAAGTTTAAGTCGTCCTCTTTGTGGACTTACTATTCTATGCTGAAAAGCACCCTTTATATTAAACATAATATCAAAATAGAATCCTACGCAAAACTACATGCTTTATTGAAAAGAGAATCGGACGGCTATCAGCCGAAAAAATCGAAAGCTTTCACTGGAGAAGATAAAGGATAAAAAGATAAATAAATTTATCAACGAAGCACCAGATGTTAAATTTCTAGCTACAAAGGTAAAGAAATAATATATTAAATATGTAATACATTCTAGGTACAATGTGTAAAGTGTGTCTCATTTCAACACTTTTACGGGTTATTAAAATTATTATTGTTAAAGATTAAGCTCGACGTGTTCTTCAAAAGTTGTTAATGTAAAACCCACGATGTATCACATACTGAATGAACTGAGCTAACCGATACTACATGAAAATTCATACTAAAAAGTAAAATAAGAGAAAACTTTAATAATTTCCACAAAAACTTAATATATATATTAATAATTACATGGTACCTTTTTTTCGGTTTTTCTTATTTTTTTTATGCGCAGTTAAGGATTATTTATTTAACTAAGCCTGTGTTATTTTTTTAGGTTGCATTAATTTATGGGAGTGATGGGTGCTTGCGTTCAAATGAACTACACGCAATAAAAATAGAACATGATACATTTTATGAAGGCTGCACTAGAGTTTTAGTTCCAGTTACCAAGACTAAGATTCCTAGGAATTTCACTATTACTGATAATTTTCACAATATCGTTAAGAAATATGCAGATCTAAGACTGCCAGATGTATCGAATTCTTTTTTTATGAATTTTCAAAATGGAAAACGTACAAAACAAGTTATCGGTATACCTAAACAAGTTTGCAAAAATGGGTAGATAAATTGGAAGTTTTTTAAAAATCGCTAATCCAGAAAAATATACTGGTCACTGCCTTCGTCGTTCGTCAGCCACATTGTACGTTGATGCAGGGGCAAGTATAACAGCTCTAAAACGCCACGGAGGCTGGAAATCAACTTCCGTAGCGGAAGCATATTGCAGATTCACAGAAGAACAAAACTGACACTGCTAACAAAATTTTAAGCCAAATCATTCCCAATTCTAACATTAATACTCGTATTTCTACTCCATCATATCTACGTCCATCTGTGTCTGCCACTGCTGATGCCGACAATTCTTCCCATGATAATTTTTCCATTACTAATGCCGCCACTGACATTAGTATTGTTACTACACCCTCTACAATAAATTTTAATAACTGTCCTAATCTTACAATTAATTTTAAAAATAAGTAAATCATGAAATTACAATAGACCGACAAACAATTAAGTTAAATGTTAATTGAATTTTGAATTTCTAAGAAATTTGTTTTATTAATACTTTACATTCCTTTTCTTAAACAAACACTAGCCAAAAAACTGAATTCATAAGACAAACATGTTTACTTTTATTTCCTCAAAACGTTGTATTCTTGATATTTCGTGATAACATTTTTCAAAAAATAAAAAAGGGAAGAAAGTTTCCCATATGAACTTAACTTTTTTTCAGGCACTGTATAAATGGATGTTTTAGATAAAGTATAGTATTTGACTCGCGTCTAATGAACCATAATACACTCGGATGATTTACAACACTCGCCTTTGGCTCGTGCCGTAAACTTCATCCTCGTTTTATTATGGCCTACATTATACGCTCGTTAAATAATATACTATAGAAACTACTTAATCAACTTAACAAACAAATTTGAAATACATGTTATATGTTCATATAGCCACGTGCCGACTTTGACCACGAGTAACCCGTTGTCATGTCAGCATATTGCAACGAACCTGAGATGGTTCTACCTTATGTCGCAATTACCACAAACTAAGGTTGCTGCATAAGCATTTATGTAATATAAATAGTACATATAAACATGTAATTATTCATTAACTTTAGATTATTTTAGGTTATTTTTAGTGTTTTTGTAACAAGATTTATTTTTTATTTTTAAAAGTGAAGTTAGTTTCAACGTGATAACATACATATTAAGTATGTAAAATAATATTTTGAGGGTTAGTACCTGCGGTTTTGTCCTAGATTACAATGTTTTATTTGTATGATTACGTTTATAACGCTATATTTATATAAAAAAAAATTTCGACCATCTGATTTTTTCAAATACCACAGTAATTCAGAACTAAAGAGCTATTAAAACATTTTGTACATTTGGCATGTTATTAAAAATAAGTAACACGAATTTATTTATTCTAGATAATATTGTACCTATACAATACTATACATAATATGTATACTCAATAACTGTAATAATGACCCTAATTAAAATTTCAACGGTCTATAAAAACGAAACCTTTTAACCCTTAACCGCCGTAGTGCTGAAAGTGTTACGTCAACACCGTAGTGCGGTCTGAGTGACCGCAAATCTTCAAGAACCCTTATTTTTAAAAATAAATTATTTTTTTCGTTGTAACCACTTTTATAGAATAAAGTGTACCCTAAACTAAAGCTCTTATTATAAATTTTATTATAGTTTAGTTTGAAAAAATATAAACTGACAAAAATACAGTAAATAGCATATTTTATTCAACTTTTTACATTAACGCAAAAAAAATATTTTTTTTTCAGAACACAATATTTTATCTAAAAGTATTATTTAATTCTTAAAGTAAACAAACTAATCTTCAAAAAAAAAAAAAAATAATTTGAGTTATAACCTAAAAAAGTAAAAAACACAAGTGACAAAAAAATCAGATATTGTGGCTACAATTTTTGCAAATTTTAGATGCGCATTTCACACAAGTAGGTTTGCGGCACATTTTAAACAAATAAAATGTCTTTCTTTTACGTCTTGATGGGCAAGTCTAAAGTCTAAAGGATTTTTCCTATAGTGCTTGTGCTCGATCATAAAAAAAAAGTTTTTACAAGTTTTTCGTTTTTCCAGCTTTTCCTCTAAAATTTACGCTTATTCGTTGGAGGGGGATCTCCCGCCTCTTCTTCCCACTGTAGCAAAGTACTTTTAAAGTCTGGATCACCAAACCGAACTCTTTTGGAGGTGCTAGGATTCTGACTCATAGTTAAACGTCAATAAAAAGACAAATAAGTCAGAAAATCGCAAAAAAATAACTGGTCATGTAAAGAGCACAACTCAATTATTACTAACACAGACACCGTAGTGCGGTCCCTGTGACCGCTCAAAATTTTATCCTTATTTTTATTGAATGCCAACGCAACTGTCACCACCAAAACTCTGAGACAAACTGGTGATGCAGCCACTTGAAGGTACTGAAAATATGAATCCGTTCTATTAAAGTTGGGATAAGATATAAAGGAATGAAAATCCGCTGCGGTCATGGTGACCGCACTACGGTGGTTAAGGGTTAATATATCGCCATAATTTTTTCTGTGAAGTTGCTCTAAGAATCATGTATTATGATATGTGATAATAAAAAACGAATTTTGAATTATGGACAATTACGGATATTAAAGTTATTACCTGTTGACTGTACAGGGTGGCCCGTTTATTATAGAGGTACATTATGTCAGAGCCTGTTAGAGATAGCAAAATGAGTTAAATACAAAAGTGGCTAGGTCTGATTTATATTTTTTATTTATTATGTTTTTATATATACAGGGTGAATTATATGGCCGTAAACACTATGAACTTTTTTATTTTAAATAAAATATATCAGCTTTTTGGATTCTTCTTAAAAATACAATTTATTTTGTTTAGCACTTTCCATGTCCATTTTCAACTGTTTTTCAGATATTGACAGTTGCAATAAAGTTGTCATTCTCCAAATTGGAGGGGCTATGAAATTTTAACGACTTTTCTCAGAGAAAGACGATTTAAACAAACCTACCTTAGGTTTTTAAGAGCGTAGTCAATTTTGACAGGAGCTGTCAAAGTTAAATTGAATGTACCGCACTAATATTAGTCTGTGAAAACTTCATTAACGCACGGTTGTAGATAATAGTATATTAACGTACACGTTTTATAAAGCATCATTTTATAGCACGCGTCCATGTTAAAAAACGAGCCGCTTGCTGCGAGTTTTATAACGGGACAAGTGCTTAAAACTGCTTCATATAACACGTACGTTATACTATTTTTTCTAATTTGTAGTTTTTTCAATAAAAACACATATTTAAAAAGAAAATAAATCCTTCAAATTTTGTAAATTTTTATGTCTAAATTTTATGTTGGTAATACTATTTTTTATCATAGTAGCCTCTGGACAACAAAAATTATTTTGCGAACTGTCATTTTTTGATTTATTGACCCATTTTCACCACGAGATTCTAAAGTTATTTTAGCGATATGGGATTTGAAATTGGACGGAATACGTTGTGTGATCCTTGTACATTCGGTACATATACCAGCGTTCGGAAATTCGGTCGATTTTGCTACTTTTTTTCGAATTTCAAAAGACGTGATTTTACTTCACGGCATTGCAATTTAGTATGGGAAGGTTAGTAGATTGAATTTTGGATGGGATTTGGCAGAAAATGATAGCGAACAAACCCAAACGATAATGTTGTAGTGCGCATTTCTAATAGTGTCTAGCTTTGTTTACATGCGCGAGGCCATAAAACTGCCACTTTCGTGATTATTGTTTGCTTATCTAAAGGTAAATTGTCTATGACCTTAAACAATAGAAGTTAATAGGAACTCTTTAAGTATAATAGAGAAAGCTACATTTCTGGGTGTCGATCTGGATAATGTTTTTTCATGGGCAAATCACATTTATTAAATAAGGAGAAAAATATGTGCAATCTACAGTATGCGAGTGTTATCAAAATACACAGATTTTCAAACCAAAAAAATTATTTGTTATTCAAATTTTGAGGTTCACATTCGATATTGTATAATTTTGTATGGAAGTTGCACGGACATAGAAAAACTATTTATTTGTCTAAAAAGATAAATATATATATCATTAAAAAGACAATTTTTATGCCCCGAGGGCATGTAGGTGCGCTTATAATATTTTTGTTTGTATTTTAGCTACAAGCAATACAAATTATGATAACCTAGCGGGTAAACGAGGTGAACCTCTTGAATTTTAATTTTTTTGTTTTTGCTTACTACCTTATAAACTCATTTGTAGTTACTCGATAATTTTTTTATACTTGCATAAATTACAGTTAGAACATTTTCGAATTACATGGAATAAAAAAGAACGCCCTAGGCAATAATTTTTAAAACAGAGCTTTTGTCACTTCCACTAATTTAGAAAAATGTTTAAAATAAGTAATGTTTGTAATTTAATTTTACATTAAAGTACAAAGCCTGATTTTTAGAAAAAAAGCTTATTGTAAAACTGGCAGTAAAGTAATTTAGAAAATGTATTTATTTATAAGACCCTCTTAAAATACAAACAAGTCTGACAACAAAAACTAAGATTGAAATAGGTATTCAGTGTATTATTTTTGTCGGTTTAAAAAAAAAATAGAAATAGAGATACTTACACTTGTTTTGGTTTAAGGTCTTCCTCTTTAAGGTCGATTTCCTCATTTTTAATTTTCCATTCATCATAGACAATTTCAGATGTTTGTGCAACTTTTCTTATGTTTTTGTTCGGTTCAATTTTTATTGGTGTCTCCAAATATTCAGGATAAAAATCTTCTGATCTGTAAAAATAAAATACGATGGGTATTTGCTAAAATGGATATAATATATATCCAGGTTATCGATTTACAATTTTTTAAAGGAAAATTACTACTCAAATGTTGCTTTTGTGTAAATTTCCTATTTCTCAGGACGGAGGCGCAGACTAAGATTTAAATTATTTGTGTCGCTTTGCATTTAAATTTCAATATGTGAATATATTTTTAGTCAAAAATGAATATTAACAGCGCGATATTTTTTTTATTGTAATTGGTGCAAATTTACGAAATAAATACATAAATTAGAGATAGATTGGTTCAGGCACAGTCTAAGTTTGCCATTATGTTCAGTGGTCAATCTACTTGTTGTTTTCGTTTTACTGTCCAGGCCGAGCAAGGGCGTATTCAGGTTTTTTCATAGAGGGGACTAGCTAAAATTTGTCATAAGGTTACAAACTATTAAGGGCGGCATGTGAACTACAATTGTTTGCGGGGAGGGCAATAAAATTTTCTAGCTAGATTTGTAGCTACCACAACTTGTAGGTATATTGTAAAAAATACTCTCAAATCAAGTAATTATTTTTTAAATGCCCAAAAAAAATTTCAGCTATAGTACCCCTATTGATAAATGCACGTTGCAGCGTGCTTTCGATTGACATTGAATTACGAGGCATCAGTTGTCAATGTCCGAGGGAATTTCGGTCAGAAAATTTTTTAATAAAAAAAATACAATAACTCGCAACTATGGAGGACTTGAGGTAGGAGGCCGATCCCAATGCATTGGATTCGGTCCCAAATTAGCATCGGTAATTCAGCTTTACGAGTCGCTGTAAGATGGCGCGCGTGTTCGAAGTGGGCTATCAAATAATGGTTTCTTATGGACGCAATAACTATTTTCATTTAAATTAGTTCTTTAAGGAACAAATAAGGACTTTTATATGAATTTACACTTACTTTGTTATACTTATTAGTAAACTCGGCCTGTATAAAGTTCCAACGATGCTTGGTTTTTAAAATACAGAGTATTAAACATTCTAGCTATACCTTTGGAGCTCGAAAGAGACTTATTTGGCTGCGTTTTCTCTCTGAAAAAGATCCTGTCTTACACCCCGACACAAAGCAAACTCTACTTTTATAAATTGTACCATTATTTATTATAAATATGGAAATTAATTACAATACAACGTTATTTGTCTTGTCTTGCCTTCAAACATTATTTGTTATTTCGAAAAATAAATTGTCAATTGTCAAAAGTAAAAGCACAGAAAAATAAATGGTTTAAGTAAAAGTTAAAAACTATGGAGGATCTAGTTTTCCATATTAAAAACGAAGAAGAAGAAGACAACATCAGCCCACTTCGGACGCGAGAGCCATCTATCGGCCAATAGCGAACTAACCAAAAAACCGGGACAGAATTTGAAAATGCTGCCATTGTCGATCGGCCTCCTACCCTATAGTTCTCCATACTCGCAACAAAGCAATTATTTATTTATTAAAAGTAGAACTGGTAATGGTACAAAACGTGACATTTTGAAATTTACTTGGAATATGAAGGTGTCAAAGTCTTGATGTCATAATGATTGAAAACTACCAGGAGTTTTGTTGTCAGTTAAATGTTGATATGGTTGGGCGATATGCACTTTTTATTGCATTTTTGAGTAGCTTTTGACGTTCCACGACCAATAATGTATCACACTTCTCAGTAACTTGTTTGCTGTAGGAATTATTTGAGGTTTTATAAAAAATTAAAGAATGGGCAATAACATTGAATCATCAATAGTGTGCCTTGACTTCGGCAACAGACAACAGTGTTGCTTAGGTTTGATATAATTTTAATGACTCAGTTCCCTTTTAAAAATGATTTTTTTCTAATGAGGAAAAACGCGATATGCTTAATATTTCTTTTTAACTTATGTCACTTAAACACAAAAAATACAGCGGAAATGTATTTTTGCAACAATATCCCGCAACCTACCCCAGTATTGTTTCCAAGATTAGATAGGCGGTTAAGAGAGGATGGTACATTTAAAAAAGGTAGAAATAAATATGGAAGTAAAGTTAGTGAAGAAGACACAGAGTTGGTTCTGGCTCAGGTATTTTAAAACTATTTAAAAAATTAAAATATTCTAATACAAAACAAATTGTTTTAGGTAAATAACAATAAGTAACTGTGTCTCGACTCGACAAATTGAGGTAAATTTGAATAATCCAACGATACACCATATAAAAACATGGACAATATTAAAGAGTAATGGTTACACACCCTTTAAACTCCACATATCACAGCAATTGCACCCGGGTGATAGCGAAAGAAGATTAAATTACTGCATGTGGTTAAGGGAGCAAATCAATACAAACAGTGATTTTTTGAAAAACATTTTATGGTCCGATGAATGTAAATTTACAAATTGCGGCACATTCAATCGCAAAAATAAGCATGTTTGGAGCATTGAAAATCCCAGGGAAAATAGGTAAATAAGGAAACAAGTCCGATTTAGTGTTAATGTGTGGGCTGGGAATGCTGGGATATATAATGATAAAGCAATTGGTCCATTTCTGTTTGAAGAAAATTTAAATGGTGACAGATATTTACAATTCCTAAATACTGAGCTACAGGAATATTTAAGTGATATTTCCCTAGGCAGACTACCCCGAATCTGGTACCAGCAGGACGGGGCGCCCCCCCCCCCCCCCCCCCCCCACCCACAACACATGGGTCGTGCATTTTTTGTGTTTAAGTGACATGAGTTATAAATATTAAGCATATCGCGTTTTTCCTCATTAGAAAAAATCATTTTTAAAAGGGAACTGAGTAATTTAAATTATATCAAACCTAAGGAACACTGTTGTCTGATGTCAAAGTCAAGGCACACTACTGATGTTTCAATGTTAATGCCTACTCTTTAATTTTAAAAAAACTCCTACAGCAAACAAGTTACTGACAAGTGTGATAAATTATTGGTTTTTGAACGTCAAAAGCTACACAAAAATGCAATGAAAAGTGCAGGTCCGTATTTAAAAAATGAATGTTGATGTTGGTATCTAAAAAACGAAACGTCGTATCTAAAAAATAAAATTATTTTCTTGAAGAGCATAAAAAAGTGCTTTTGGTTTTTTGAAATCACTAGTAATAAGGCCGCAAATAAATAAAAACCCAAAATGATTTTTTCAGTTTCTTTCGGATAACTCCGGAAGTAATCGTAATTTTAAAATTTTTCTTTAGCTTCTTATTCAGCACAAAAAGGAGCAACTTTGCCTCAATTTAACCAATTCTCTATCTCTTATAGTTACCGAGATAGCAATGCTATTACTTCGAATTTGTAACAACCTGTATTAACGTCAATCTGTCTTCTTTGATGTAACACATCTGAAATATTTTGTGTTACTATTGACATTAAATTACTAACAAAAGGCCTGTTTTTAAGAAAACCATTTTGATATAGATGTTCCATGCCTCACTATTGGATACACAGATTTAAATATAATACTCTCAAATATCTTTGCCAGAGTTGATAGTACAGCGATTGGCCGATAATTACTTATGTCTGCCTTATTACCCTTTTTAAAAACTGGACATATTTTGGCTTGTTTCCAAATATCTGGAAATGTTTTAGTCCTAAGACCTGAATTAAACAGAGGGTAGCATAGCATGTCAATGTATCCCTTGAAAATAAATTAAGGAATATTACCGGGGTCAATGCTTTTGCCCTGTTTCTGATTTTGTATCGTGTCTAGTACATGTTCCAGGTTAATTTTATTTAGAATAACTTCTGGGGCATTTACATTAGCAATACTATCGCTATCCATGGAGTACACAGTAAGTACTGAATGACATATTTTTCAGAACATAAAGAGAGCTTTTATGATTGTTAATGTAAGACCAAAAATTTCGCGTATCAATACCAATATTGTTTTGTATAGAATTTATATAGTTTTTACGGGCAGATTTGACATCTAATTTTAATTCCTTTTTCAACTGTTTTAATTGGAGATATAGGTAGGTATTTCATCATTATTGTTTTTTTTTTATAAATTTTTCTTAGTTTATCTTTGGTTTTAAGTTTATTTATTATATTTCCTGAAAACCAAACAGGATATCTTCTCGATTTACATTGAGTTTTAGGAAAGCACAGATCGAAACATTTGTGTAATTTTTTTGTAGAATGCCTCAACAGCAATGTTTACATTGTTATGTGCCTCGAGAAAACTCCAATCAGTTTGACTAAATATAGGGTATAATGATACATAGTCCGCCCTACAAAAATTGTATGATTGAGTTATAGAATCTATTTCTTTTCGACTTTCATTAGTCACATTTAAAGTTTAAAACTAACAAAAAAAATGGTTAGAAAGCTTTAAATTGTCACTTAACTTATCAAAAACGAATTATATTGCATTCTCTTTAACATGTGCCAACATACCCGACTTCACAAGTGTCATGGTTAATGATCAACAAGTTAATGAAGTAACGCAAACAAAATATCTTGGAATAATAGTAGACCGATTTTTAAAATGGTACCCACATCTTGAATATTTATCTAATAAAATTATAACTTTGACTCATAAATACTACATTTTAAAAGATATCTTAAATACAATATAAGAGCCTAATTAAATCATTGATCAGGTACGGAATTCTGGTCTGGAGAGGTCTATATGACAGTGCTCTTCACAGATTGAATATCACTCAAAAATATATATATTGAAAGTTATCTTTAAAAGAAATAAATTGTATCCCACAAAATTGTTGTTTTCTGATGATATTTGTAATGTTCGGACTCTTTATATGCTAACTATATCAACATTTATTTATAAAACCAAATCCGCTGAAAATACTATTAGCCACTGTTATCACACGCGTGCTGGAATGAATAGGGATATGATTATTCCAGTAAATTATAACAATATCAATTTAAAGAGTGTTTGCTACCTAGGGCCCAAAATTTACAACATGATGCCAGTAAGATTTAAAAGCATAACAAACCTACATAGATTTAAGGACGAATGTAGAAAATACATATTAACAGAATTTAAAAAATTTGAAATTTTAAAAAAATAAATAACAAAATAATATCGACTATTTATTCACATCACGAAGTGACTATATTTAGGTCAGAGCTCGGGTTAAAAATCTAAAATATAGTGAATCATAAAATGCGTAAGATCCTGGTACATACAAGTAACCCTGTTACTTAGGTACCAAACCAATAGTAGTTAGGATTACTTATAAGTATAGAAAGTTAATTTAATAAAATATGTTTCTGTAAATATATTATTTGTAATAAATAAATTAGAATTAAAAAAAAAGTAATTTTTAGTGTTGGGTAAAATTTGTCTTCCACAACAAGGCTAGATTAGCCTAGATTCAGAACATTGTAGAACTTTGGTGGGCCATATATTTTTAACTGGAGCGTGAAAATGGCGAAAATATTACGGGCATTTGGGCCACGCGATATTGTTAATTTCCTAAAGAAGAATGGTAAGATAAGTAAGTTAAAAATAATATATTAACGTACACGTTTTATAAGGCATCATTTTATAGCACGCGTCCATTATAACGGGACAAGTGCTTAAAATTGCTTTATATAACACGTACGTTAATACTATTTTTTTTAATTTGTAGTTTTTTCAATAAAAAACACATATTTAAAAAGAAAATACCTAAGTCCTTCAAATTTTGTAAATTTTTATGTCTAAATTTTATGTTGGTAATACTATTTCTTATCATAGTAGCCTCTGGCAACAAAAATTATTATGCGAACTGTCATTTTTTTTGATTTATTGACCCATTTTCACCACGAGATTCTAAAGTTATTTTAGCGATATGAGATTTGAAATTGGACGGAATACGTTGTGTGATCCTTGTACATTCGGTACATATACAGAGCGTTCGGAAATTCGGGCGATTTTGCTACTTTTTTTCGAATTTCAAAAGACGTGATTTTACGTCACGGCATTGCAATTTAGTATAGGAAAGATGGAAAATTCAAATAAAGTTGAAGTTAAAATCGACATTGGAAGGTTAGTAGATTGAATTTTGGATAGGATTTGGCAGAAAATGATAGCTTGAAGCATTTACAAAAGATTGGTTTATAGATTTATGCAACCAACATACATGACTGTTATCCACACAGAATAAGTAGGTTATCAAGCTATTTTTCCTCTGCGAAAAATGGGTTTTCTCGTAAATCACAAAGGCCGCGCAAGTCAATGAAATAAAACATTTAAATGTTACCAACGTCAAATAAAGAAAAAACGCGTATCGAAATGGCTTCATTAACGATACGCAAATGCGTATCGTAATAGATTTGTTATGATACAAAATTAGTTAATTTTTTAAATTGTATAAATCAGTAAATAAACCATATTTTTAAATGTTTTAGTACTTGTGTGTTTGAACTATAATTGTAACCTAGCTTTTAGGGGATGTCAATTAATGGAGCTGAGAGGTTGGTGGTTCTCCAGAAATCGACATTCCCTACGTTACTAGTGTCTTGTAAGTTCCAGTGTTTGCCTAGTTCTTATTTAGTAACTAAGTTTTTTTTTCTTTTTTTTTAGAAAAATAACACACACTAAAAAGTATCAGTCAAGTAAAATGGTTGATAGGAATGTGTGTGTTCTAAAAGAGATAGACATTTCACAGAAATTAGCTTAGCATCGAGTTCAGAATGTTGAGAATAGCCTTAAATATGTATTTTCAAAACCTATACGACATACTCCTGACGTCAAAATAGGTCGATCTAAGCCGACTTAGTTATATCAAAAATTGTCTCGTTTAGCCGGTAGAGGGCGTCAAAAATTTGTAAAAATATTGGTTTTTCCTAAATTACGTGAAAACCGGCTAATCGATTTTAATGATTTTTAGTAACCTATGTAGACTAATACTATAAAATGACGTTTTCTAGTAGTATAGTCACCGGCTGTAAATAAGTGGAAGTGTTATAAAAGTGATATAATACGTCAACATTTCTCCTCATTTTTTATATGACAACCCAGATATTTTTGTAGAGTGACTGGATGTATTTGGAAGCTATTTTACCTCTTTAATATTTTTCGTGGAATGAGCTGTTTTGCCAGAAGAAAATATTTACAATATTTCGTATTTACAATATTTATAATTATTACTAATAATACTAAATATTGTAAATATTTTCTTCTGGCAAAACAGCTCATTCAACGAAAAATATTAAAGAAGTAAAATAGCTTCCAAATACATTCAGTCACTCTACAAAAATATCTGGGTTGTCATACCTAACGCCGTTCATATAAAAAATGAGGAGAAATGTTTAAGTATTATATCACTTCCACTTATTTACAGCCGGTGACTATACTACTAGAAAACGTCATTTTATAGTATTAGTCTACATACTAAAAATCATTAAAATCGATTAGCAGGTTTTCACGTAATTTAGGAAAAACCAATATTTTTACAAATTTTTGACGCCCTCTACCGGCTAAACAAGACAATTTTGGATATAATTAAGTCGGCTTAGATCGACCTATTTTGAAGTCGGGAGTCTGTCGTCAAACGTTGTACACGTATTTTCCGGACACCCTGTATAGTGAAAATTGTAATTTCCATTTCCAACAGTTTTAATACTGTCCAAAGCTTTGTTAACCTTCATAAACCCGAGCGGGGTACAGCTGTACCCCAGACATGAATTTTTGGGTATATTTTCTAAAATATTTTTTTTTACTTAATTTTCTTCGAGCTATGTTTTTTAAATATACAGAGTGTTTCAGAACATGTGGGCAATCTCTCGGATTCATATAAATTAGGTGAAAATAACGTGATAAGTTCATATAATATTTTTTCCTAAGAGCCTCCCTCGAGGAGATATATGCCCCTAAAGACCTGCCCTGAAAACTAGTTTTTTATTGATAGCCTATGAATCGCCCTGTATATTTTGATTAAAATTTAGTATAATCTACACTATGGAGAGCTTTATTAAATAGGTTAATAATAAAATGTATAGTTCATTCTGTGGGCCAGGAACGGACTAGCTTGGGCATAAAAAATCATACATCTTTGACAGGTACGAAAAATCCACTTGACCGTTAACATGCTTTAAAAAGGTTTAATTGTACCTGTCAAAGATGTATGATTTTTTATGCCCAAGCTAGTCCGTTCCTGGCCCACAGAATGAACTATACATTTTATTATTAACCTATTTAATAAAGCTTTCCATAGTGTAGATTATACTAAATTTTAATCAAAATATACAGGGCGATTTAAAGATTAGTTTTCAGGGTCGGTCTTTAGGGGCATATATCTCCTCGAGGGGGGCTATTAGGAAAAAGTATTATATGAACTTATCATGTTATTTTCACCTAATCTATATGAATCCAAGAGATTGCCCACATGTTCTGAAACACCCTGTAGGTATATCTAAATTTTTATACAAAATTTTGAATAAATTGCTTTTTATTGTAAGTAACTAATTATAGAGAGTTTTGTTGCTTGGGGTCCAGCTGTTTTTATTACTTCTAATCATTTTATACTTATTATTTTTTTTAAATGTGTTTAGGTACTCATTTCTCAATGCTGACAACTTTTTTGTGTAAAAAATATATTTTTTTATAAGCGGAATGTTTTATTTTTAATATTCCCTAATTATAACATTAAAAAAATAATAAGCCAAAAAAATGTTGGGGTACATTTGAACCCTATTCGGTATTTAATGTAAGTTTTTGGCCATGGGTTTATGAAGGTTAACAAGATGTACTTCTTATAACAATAAAGTGTATTTTCATTTGATTTGATTATTGGATACCCTGAAAATACACTAAATTTACATAGGTAGGTACGTCTAATTGTGTCGACTACTGGTGCCTTTACCCTAAATAGTTTTAAAAGTCGAAAAAATGGCAAGAACAGTATCTTATTATTATGGAAAATACTACTCCCACATTAAGTACATCTGTGGTGGAATTAATACAAAAACATTTAAATAATATTTCTACGGACAGTTGGAAGAATTGTCTGCGACACTTGATTAAGGAGGAAATCTCTTATCTGATCCTTAGTGATAGTGAGACAGAACTGAATATAGAATAGGTAAAATATTATTTGTATAGAATTAAGTAGGTAAGTATAAATTTTTGATTTTCCAATAATTTGTCTCCTTTATAAATAATTTATTGAATGTAGTATTGTTTTATAATGTATTTTTTGTGTATTTTATATGTATTTTAGACTTATATAATTGCATTTGTTTTATTGGATTTTTGACGTACGTAAGTGCTGTGTAGATATATTAACATGAATAAATAATTTTGAAATAAGAGAATATGTATACAGATAAAAACAAAATCCTTCCCTGCGCCCATTCACTGTAGTTTCAAGATGTTGGGAGCAACACAATGGGGTTCAATCAGGTAGTTAATTTATGGCAGTAAAAGCCAACCCTATATTTTGAACATTTCATAAAATTGTAGTATTTTGTGCATTAATGGCGGAAGTGTTCTATGACTTATATAGGTACCTTCAGAAGATCCTACCTTCAGTGCATATAGCTTATACTTACGTCGAAGAGCACTCTCCTTTAACGCTTATAACCCTGGAAACATGGTCTTTAACAATTTCTTGTTTGATATCGGCAGCACTGATTAAATCAGGTACGTCCTGGAAACAGTTATCAAATTCAGACTTTACGGATTCTAGTAAACTTAAACGATCCATATTACAGTAATACAAAACATAAACATACACAATACAGAACACCAATGATAATAAAGTAAATAAAGACAAAGAAAATTTATAGGGTTAATAAAGGTAAACACAGCTGTCGCAGCTTTTCAGATATCTCTTCCTCTTCTTAAAGTTGAAGCACCTTCTTCTTCACAATTCACATCCTTTTGGCGTCGGCTGCGCTAAGGTCGAGTCTCCACTACCCATGGCCGTAAATTTGACAGCGTACCTATTTTCTAAGGGTGAGAGTACAGAAAATGCATCTGCAAATATAGCGGACTTGCAGACACAAAATAAATTGCAGAAATTTGACATTACAAAAACTATTTCCAAATCCGCCATTTTTACCGTAGTTAAACCGTTTTATTCAATTTAACTCCGTATATAACACACCGACCTTACATAACATTCAACCTAGCTACAACAATAACTACCTAAATTAAAATTATGATGGAAATATATTTTAAAGTTAATATTTTTACAGGGAAAACCGTATTATAAAGCTGCCGTCTGGGAGCAATAGCAAAGACGAAGGACTTACCCGATTGCTAAATTCGAGGCCGATTTGGGATAATCTGGCCAAGGCACAAAATTCCTAAGCAAGTAAGAAAGGGAGATATATTTTACTCTCTCTGTGTTTTATGCGACAGCTTGGCCAGGAAATTTTTGCACCGTTAGGCATCAAGGACTTAAATTTTAAATTATTTACAAAAATAATTAATTTCTGGGAGAAAAAATAATGAGTAGGTATGAATACATATTTTACCTACAGGTATGTAGGGCCATGGCACTGTGGCTCTACTGCACGACCCGCCGCTGGAAGCTAGAATTAATAACATTGATAACAGGCCAGTTCTTTCCATTTTTATCATTAATTTTCAAATTATCTCCGTAAAAAAATAAGACTGATCTTTGCTGTGCTAATTTAAATTTTTAAAAGGAACTCTCAACTTAGCCGTTTGCTTTGCTTTGCTATTTAAAAGTAACTTAACAAAAGGACCTCGGCTATTATTTCATTTTTAATTTCCATAGAAAATAAGCTCATCGATCTCGCATAAATGTCTTTGTAAAACGTTTCTGATAAGTAATTACCGCATGTACAAAATCTTTCTCTTTTTAGCGTTTGATTGATCAATCAAAACACTGAATCATGATTTACGTTCTCTTATAGGGATATATTTATAGGTAAATCACCTATTGCTTGGTTTAAAAGGAAATCATAAATTGTTAATTTAAATTTTTTTATTAATTAAGAGATATACATGGTGTCCCAATAGTGCGACAACAGTTTTATGGTGTTAGAATTTTTTTTTTATAAGAATACTTTTTCCCTAAATTTTAATTTTTATCCTACCGCATAGAGAAAAGAAAAATAAAATTTTCTACGTCTTCAGTTTTTAAAATTTTAATTTATTTATTAAGAAAATAAATAAACAAAATACGATCGTTAAGGGCACAGTTCTCAAGGTCAATCATGTATAAAAGACCTATTAAATGGCTTGAATGCAGGGGAAACTTCCGGAACCTTATTGCAATTATTTAAAAAAAAAATTAGTATCTAATTTTGGAAGGGCTGTTCAGGGAGGCATTGACCAATAGTATTCCGGTGTTTTTTTTGTTACTAAGTGCACAAAAACTTTAAAAAAGCAATTTTTTGTAACCACTAAAATTGCCACAATTTACCTTTTAAAATTCTTAAAAGTAAACACGTCGATTTTCAGAAGTAAAAACAACAGTTTTTACTGGTAACAAGATATTTTCTAGTCTATCTGATGGATGTCATCTCTCCTAAGAATTCCAGAAAACATGTGTTTGTTTTAACGGAAAAGGTGACCTAATTGCACAAAACACGAAAGTAAGCAAACTATGACCGGGTTAACTAACATCTGCCTTGCTCGACCGGCTCCAGAATATGTATGTCTTTCTTCTTCGTATGCCAAAAGCATAAAAATAACTATTCTGGCCAACACAGCACTACGCATGCGAATCATTAATAGTTAGGCAAATCGAATTGACGACAGAAAATGGCGTCGTTAATCCCACCTTAATAAACACGCAACGTCATATCTACCTCGACCCATGAATCACCGGGATTCACGCTGAAGCTCGAGCGCCTCATCTGAATATCTGACAGGTTGTTTCTAGTTTTAAGCAGTTGTCTATTAAATTTATCAAGGTTTCCAGGTTCCAGGAAAGGTTTGTGACTCTCTAGGAAGATTTTTATTATTGGGAAGTATTATCAATAGGTTCGAATTCAGGATATTAATGCTGAATATGATGATATATGATATAGCGAAAAGGCCCATTGTACAGGGTGTCCCAAATTTGATGCTCACCGCTGGGATCTCGGAAACTATAAAAGATACAGCAAAGGTGTTAAATTGGGGCAAAGTTGAATAGTTTGGAGTTTAAGTTAATGCCAGTGAGAAATTAATAAAATTCCGACTACTTCCGGAGATATCGGGAAAAAACAGAAAACTTTTTACAGGCACTTTATTACACGTTTAAAGATATCGTTTCTAATTTAAAAAACGACGTTTCGGTTTTCAGACATTACCATCGGATAAAATTTCTTAAATCTGTATACGGACCTAAAATTAAAATATTATACTTTCTGAAGTATGTTGTTTCCCCAAAACACAAACCAATAACATTTTGCCAATTTTTTTTTTGAATCAAAAATCCATCATCCGTACTTAAAATTCCTTTGCTACCAGAATATTACTTACTATTATTATTTATTTATTTGTTCCATCAGGATGCCATAGGGCATATAGAACCTGTCTATACAGAGTTTAAAATATTCTTAAAAATAAACAATCTTTAAAATAATTAAAATATAGAAGGGCAACAGAATTTAAAATTATTTTATCGTCAACCGCCAGTAAAGCCGTACATGGTTGGTTGGTTGGTTAAAGGCGGGGGTCGGGTTCGACGTGTGGCCCAAGATTCTTACACTGCAGCCTTCTGGCTTATTGTGCGCCCCAGTCTTGTTAGAAAATGTTTGTTCCTGCTACGAGGTCCAGTAGTTTTCTTCCACGTTTGTCATGCGGGAGGTTATCGCCACATCGAATATTTCCGAAGATTTTGAATATTTTACGGTTTAGCGCTTCGCAGCTGTATATGATATGGGAGGCGGTTTCATCCTCTTCACCGCAAAGTCTACATTCAATGGGTCCAATATAGACTCCCATTCGTTGAAGGTTGTTTTCTTAAGTGACAATGGCCTGTTAGTAGGCCGGTCACTTGTTTTAACTGGGCGCGCGTCAAGAGCAGCATTCCAGCTGATAGCTTCTTCGAGGGCCTATCGATAGCGGCCCGTGCATGTGCCTGACCAGGTATACCGTTCCATCGAGATAGATGTTGTTTTTGCGCCCATCTGTCTAATGTTGTTTTGGTTACCTTTTTTGATATTCCAAGGGCGGGTTCTGGGCCCCTGAAATTTTGAGCAGATCCGGTTCTTGCCAGTTCATCTGCTTTTTCGTTGCCTTTTATCACTGAGTGACCAGGAACCCATATGAGTTCAACCTTGTTGTTTCTGGCTGCAGGTCTTTTATAGGTCGTTAAAGTATTCCATTGTGATTTTTGATGTAAATCGGAAGGAGTTCAGAGCAGCTTGGCTGTCCGACAGGATATGTACCTTTTGGTCGTGGTAGCCCTTTTCTAGATTCTTTTGTACGCATGCTTGTATCGCTTGAACTTCTGCTTGGTATACTGTGGCGTAGTTTCCCAGGGGAATGCTGATTTCCATTCTGGGTCTTTCCCCAAATATACCTGCGCCTACTCCGTTGGCCGTTTTCGATCCATCAGTGTACCAAACTAGGCCATTGTCTAGCGACGGAGATTTTCCTTTGGATCACATATCATGCAGGTTCGCACCTGACATTAAATGGTTTTGTAAAGTTATATATCGCTTCCATGCGATCGGTTTGCATCTCCAGGAGCTCATCGTTGATAAGGTCCGTGGCTCTTGTGTGCCCTATTTTCTCGGGGCGTTGTTTCCATTCCCCGTTTGCTTTCATCCTAGAGGCGCTGCAGTTGGCCTCCATTTTGATGTGTATATCTGGTGGTGTTAGTCCTAGTATGACTTCCATTGCTGCGGTGGGGGTGCTTCTCATTGCACCGCTGATACACAAGTAGGCCAGCCTCTGTACGCTGTTGAGTTTTGTGGCTGTCGTGATTTGCTGTGTCTTTGTCCACCAAACTACAGACCCATATGTCATCAGGGGTCTGATGACTGTGACGTATAACCACAGCACCATCTGCTGCTTGAGTCCCCAGGTTTTCCCAAACAATCTTCTGCATCTCATTAGACACATTTTTGCCTTGTTTAGCTTATTGTTAATATGTTGGTTCCATGTCAGTTTCGAGTCCAGGGTTAGTCCTAGATATTTTACTTCGCTGACTGTTTTTATCTGTTCACCAACGATTTTTAGGTTGTTATAGTTCCCTGCTTGTCTTCGTTTGGTGAATTGCAATGTTGCAGTCTTAGCAGCGTTGACTTAAAGGTTTACCTTTTCACACCAAAGTTGCACGATGTTTAGTGCTCTTTGCATAAGCTCTGCTAGTATAGTGGCATGTGTACCGATGATAAGTATTACCACATCGTCTGCATAGCCTTGGGCGTAGAATTCCTCTGCTTGAGACATGCTAGTAACTCATCTACCACCAAGTTCCATAGGAGAGGTGACAATACCCCTCCCTGAGGACAGTCTTGCGTTACATCGGCCCTTATAGAATCTCCCTGTAAGCTAGTTTTGACTTGCCGGTATTGTAGCATGTTGTGGATCCATCTTCGTGTGGTATCGTCGACTCCATGTCTTTTTGCGGCAGACATCATTGCGAAGCAGCGTTATCAAAAGCCCCCTGTATGTCAATGAAAACACCTAGGGCAATTTCTTTGTGATATAGCGCTGTTTCGACCCTTGTTATTAGGTTATGTAAGGCAGTTTCACAAGATTTGCCTGGTTGGTAAGCATGTTGATGTTCGTGAAGGGGTTCCTTTATGAAAGTACGTTATCAGAGTGATTTCCGGAAGTAAACGAACAGTTTATTGTAAAATAAAATACGTTCTCTCCAAATGACATTAAAAGCGGTATTTTAATGACACCTGACAGGCTCAAAAGGTGTCATTAACAATTTAAATTTAAAATGACAAGTAAACACAACAATTCAATAAATGTCATAAATAACATACATAAATATAAAAAATACGATTTTGCGTGAAATTGGAACAAATTTGGAGAAAAAATTATATGTTTTACTAGGCAGAAAAGCAGATTTAATGCCTTGGCTGGTTTCCTAGCCTCGGCTGCGCATCGTCTATGAAACACCAGCCGCGGCATTAAATCTTGTGCTTTCCTGCCTAGTGAAACAAATAACTATTACCTGCGGCAAATGCGGCAGATAAATACTTTTACCCTCCGCAAATTAGTGACTTTGACATTTATTAATCAAAAATCGTCTGTCACTGTCACGCCTTTCCCTATGACAGCTCGATAATAGTTTTCTAGCGATTTATTGCGATGAGTTATACTTCAATTTTTTATATTATAAATTCTGAACGGTTGGCGATAAAATTTGTTTCAGGTTACTCTTCTACCCGGGCCTCTCCTCTCCTTCGATTTTTCCTTCTATAATAAGTTTTAAAAGTCGATACTTGTCATTCCTTAAGATGTGACCAAAATACTCCAGTTTGCGCTTTTTTAGTGTGAACAGAACCTCGAGCTGTTTATCGAGTCGTTGAAGTACCTCGGTGTTTCGCACTATTTCTACCCAGGAAATTCTCAGGATCCTTCTGTACGTCCACATTTCGTCGTCACACTCAACAACACACTACTTTCTTTCAGACAAATAGCACTCTATTAAGTCACTAGCAACTCCTCTTATCCCATACCTATCAAGCTTGTTTGTGCGGGGATAGCATGGTCCACACTGTCAAATGCCTTTAGAAATATCCAGGCATACAGTTACTGTACAGTTTCTCTCATTCATGGAATCCAATATTTTTGTTATTGCCTGATATAATGCCTTAATTGTTTATTTACCCCAACGAAATCCATATTGACAGTGAGTGATAATGCCATTCCCATCCAAAAAACCAATCAACCTTTCATAAATCAACCGCTCAAAAACCTTACTAATATTTGACAACAGTGATATTGGTCTATAATTTTTATTTTCATTCTTTCTACCTGGTTTTTAGATAATGGCTTTGCCTGAGCTATCTTTAGATCATCCGGAAACACCCCAAAGGAAAAGCACAAGTTTATTATATGGGTTAAAGGTAAAGAGATCAAGTCTGCCACTTCCTTTAGTAGTGCCACCGGAACCTCATCATGACCTGCCGATTTTTTTTTTAGACCTTTTATACATTCATACACTTCTCTCAACCAGGGCGCTGACAGTATTGCGATCTCGGGAACTATAAGATATAGAAATACGGTTAATAAATGGGAAACATTTTAGGCAATTTTGTTATAGCAGTTTATTGGTGCTTGCGGATCGATTCTGGCTCTTTCAATTTTTGAGATATTTTGAATATACTAACATGTTGCATTTCCTTAGATCGGTTGTAACAAAAGACTTCTATTACCGTTAACTGGGGCTTCTTTGATCAATAAAATTTTAATTTTTGATTGTAGTTAACTAACCAGTTGTGATATTTGGAAACAAAAAAAACATAAATATTTGCGGTTATACCTACGTTTAATCTAAAAACGCTGTAGGCATTCAGTAAACTTTAACAGAAATCCAAAAAAAAAAGATTGATCAAAGTTTTAGTTCATTTGGGTGCCTTATTTTTGCTCTTAAAATCAATGAAGCCTCGTTCAATATTAATTTCAATTTTTTTTTTTTAATTCTGTACTTAATAGTTAGTTTCAAAAATAACAGGTTTGTTTAAAAAAACAACCAGAAATTATTTGATTGATCATGATCAAAGTTGCCCCCATAAGAGGCGATCAAAGTTACCCCACGAAGGTTTTGGAAAGCTGGACGGTCTGATTATTAGTTTGAAACAAATCTAAAAAAGTTATTTACATCTTAGATACATGATAGATTTATAAAATCTATAAACGTAAAAAGTAAACATTCTTACCTTGTAGTACGAGAACCGCGGCAAAACGCACCACCAAATATCCACTATCATTAACGTGTGATAATTAAAAAATATATGATGAAAAATTTGCGCTTGCGCAGTAATTCAAGAAAGTAAAAGTTTAGACATACGCTATCAAAGTTAAGGCCAGAGAACAGGCCCCGCCCCTATTGAAAATGGGTATAAAATAGCAGGCAAAACAGGGGTACTTGCTGGTCAACATTTCTCTTAAACTATGGGTTTTACATACCTTAAATTTTGGTGAGGTGTCACAGAAGGTTGGTGGATTATCATGAAGTAAATCGCTTTTCGAAAAAGGTATAAATAATAAAGAAATTACACTTGAAAATCATGTTTTTGCTTTTCATGACCTCGACAAGAAAATCACTTATATACAGAAGTCCACATAAAAAACACAAATTCAATATACTTCTTAATATTCACTACAACTTTCTGTTTCCCTAAAAACCTATTTTTTTGTTAAATGTTCGCACAATTTCGATAAATATAAAAAAAACTTGCTTAGAACCTGGTTTACTTTTAGGCAGTCAGCTGTTAGTAACTTTTAGGGATATTTGGTTTTCACCAATATAAAATCTACAGAAACCTACCATTTAATCGGTTTAAGTGGTTTTCGCTAGGTGTCGGCACCGCGAATGTCCCATTCGATTATTTCATTCATAAAAATCCGTTATGTCGGCTTTACACCATAACGCAATTCTCTATATTATTGACCCAAATCGATGTAACTGGAACATAGAATTGAACTTACGATAATTTAAAAGTTATGGCGTTATTGTCGCTTTTAATTGGTAAAACGATGGTAGAACATGCATTTACAACATACTATGCATTTATCACTAAGCTTGTTATCTCGGTTTTAGTTATGTGAAAATAAGCTAATTTATTTATTTTTAAATAAAAAAATTAAAACTATAGAGTAAAAGTGTACTTTAATATTTTATTTTACGATAATAATTACACTAGATATATTTTTTATTATGTTATCTTCATACTTCTTTAATTATTATTCTCTCATCCGTTTTGTTTTGCCTTTGTCAGTCGTAGTCAGCATGTAGATATGTGTTTCTGTAACTGATCCTAGAAAAATATAGGCATGTTTTAAATATAGGTAAAAAACAGGTATAGCCAATCACACATTGCTGCCCTTTAATATTTTAATAGTTTGTTGAGAATAAGTAAAACAAAATGTATAAAACATTGATTCATGTGTCAACCAAGTCATTAATTCTTGACAAAATATGTATAAATTTACAAGAAATACCTATGCTGTACAGGAGGTGGGACAGAATTATAACGTACTTTAAGATTTTTTTTTTCACTGGATACCTCCTCGGGAGCAAAGTAAATCATCACCATTTTCAGATAATAGGTGTAAATTTTACAGGCACAAGCACTGTCACTAACAATTTTTCTGTATTTCTATTCTTTGAAAAATTCCTCAAATAGGTAATACCTATTTAAGCCAAAAAAACCTATTTAAAATCCCGTTAGTTGATTTTATATGTAGTAAAAATTAAATAGCAGGACTCTGAATAACCTTTTCGACTAAATATCACGTTAAAATAAAATACTATATTATTGTTTGTCTAGCCTCGAAGAAAATGAAAAATAAAACTCGGACATGCAAATGACATTTTCATTAAAATATTAAAAGGAAATCACAATTACCATTTGAGTCTGTCTTAGAATTCCTCGTAATCTGCTGATCGAGTGCCTCGTTTACTGGTTTTTCATTCATTCTCTACTTGAAGCTTTCTCAGCAATGGTGTATTTTCAATAAAAATATCTACTTCCATTGTCAGCCTGGAAAAGTGGAAAGGCCTGGGTAAAATAGCTAACCTAAAGGTGACAACAAAATTTTGTCTTCAAAATTCATTCTTTCACATCACATAACGAACAGCTGATCTAAAACAAAAATACCACAATGCAAAAAACACTTCAGATTGGGTTAAAATAAAATTATTTCCACTTGAGTTTAGCAGAGAATCGACAAGATTTAAAAAGATCAAAAAAATAGATCGTATAATATACATAGTAAGCAAGAATCAGCAAGATTTAAATTAGTATTGTAGGGTTTAGTAATTAAAATATGCGTATTTATACATTTACCAAAACTTAGGAAAAAATAATCAAACAAGTGTTGGCACATTTTGGTTAATAATGAGTTATAAGTATGGGATGACTTGTATAATCATAAAAATAATTAATCAAATTTAACAAACTTACCTTTAACAGAACAAAAGGTAGCTCGTGTTCATAAACAATATTAGTAGAAAAGATAAACAAACTCTTTGATAAACTCTCTCAGCCATTATCACTTAGGGCGAGGTTGGGCTGGGCGATTCCATTTTTGTGGCATTGTGGCCGAGTCCAATCCAAGAAGACCCTGAACAATGCAAAATAATGCTCGGGCCCTTCGTAGCCTATATTTGTCTCCGTCTGCATTAAATTACCTTCGCTACATATAAAGAGAGACATATATAGCTCGAACGAAGATAGGTCTCCTTGCTTAGTAAAGACGTTCAGTTTTTACAAATAACGACGTAGGAGTTATATTAAGTCATACATGATGGGGACGGTAAACGTAGGGCGCTTAGTTGGTGTTTTGTGGTAGGGCGTCTACTAGCGGCAAAAGTCTGGCTCTGACGTCACAACATGTGCTTCCATTCCGCCAATCTTATTTTCACCGGGCTGCTTGTCACTTGTCACTGTTCACAAAAAAATCACATCCAATAAAACTTTTACCAAATAGCGTAAAAAGAATTCTAGAAGAAGTAAAATTTAAATTTTACCCTACAAAGTGCAATGTTGCCAGAATGTTCTGCAGTGGCAGTTTATACTTTCAGGGTTTATTTCTGCGATTATTTTTTAAAAGTTGGTTAATAAGTACCTAATTTCGCAAGTATGGATGCAAAAATCCTTATTTTAAACAATATTCAGGACTTAATATTTTATCATTTAGTCAGTTACCTACATAAATTGTATATTTACAAAAAATACAAGTACGCTTTAGGTAAGTGAATGGGGAATCAAATCAAAAAAATAGTATTTAGTTAATTACACAATAAATAATTGCAGGCAATTTCAGAGATTTTAAAACAGTGGTAGGTATTATTGTTTGTTTAAAGGTTGTAGACAATGATGTATCTTGAGTAATAGATGTGTTTTGGACTTCCATTGCCTTTAGTTTTTCATATTACAACGTTTCAACTGGAGATACTTACCAGTTGAAAGTTGAAACGTTTGTGATATGAAAAACTAAAAGCAATGGAAGTCCAAAACACATCTATATTACTCAAGTGGTATTATTATTATTATTATTATTATTATTATTATTACGCAAATGTGAGAATATTTATTTAAAACGGCAACATTGCACTACTTTTGGAGACAGAAAAATAGCAAAATACCTATAAAATAAAAGTCCATCAAAAATTATTTTAAAATTGGCATTCTATTTTAAGAGTACAATTCTCCGAAATCTTGAACTGTCTGCGATTCCAATAGACCAGTAAATTACAGTATATTAAAAAGTGACCATCGGCGAGTAAAGAATAATTTGTCAACTAGCTGTTGCATTGTGTTCATAAAAAGCGCTATGTTGCCATTATAAATTACGTTCACGGCTCGGTACAGCGCCATGTATTACAAACAGCTGATTAAATTCATAATAAGCGCAAGGTTTGGCAACATCCTAGCTTTGTAAGGAAAATCACACAGCACTGCTATTATTGGAGAAGTAGCCTTAAATGAGATCATAGAATTTTACTATCTTTTACAACTCCATTCAATATTTTAGGCAAGTAAAAATATATTGCAAATCGGAACGGTGGCGCCGTCTTATTAATTTTTATGAAAGTATTTTGTGATGACGTCTGTGATCACATGATGTGTGGTGAAAAGCACGTGGATAATGTTCCCTTAACCCGCAATTATCAAGGAAGCCCCAGTTGACGGTACTTATATTAGAAGTCTTTGGTTGTAACTATGTTATTTTCCAATATTTTTTAAAAATGTAAACAAATTTTCATAGCAACTTTTTACGTAGAATGTGCCCACTTGAAAATATTTTAGTTAAGACGTTTTGGTTTTGTGGAAACTGCAACCGCCATATTAGATTTTTTATTTATCGAAAAGTACTTAATTTTTCCCATTTAGACTATAAATCCAATAATAATATAATATGATTTCTTTGCTATTGGGGATTGTGCGTGTTTAATATTTATGGATTTCTAGGTTTTGTGTAGTTTAATGAATTATGTTTGTGCCTTTAGTAACTTGGATACAATGACTACAGACAATTGTATGATGATCAATTTAAACATATCTAACCAGGCCTAGGCTACACAAACAAGATTTAAAGCCCAGACCTGTCTATTATCCCATTTGTTAAACAATAATTTGGCAGAGCACATGCCTATTCATTTGTGGTTTTGTTTGCTTACATGCGCAAGGCCATAAATTTGCTACTTTCGCGATTATTGTTTGCTTATTGCTTATCCAAAGGTAATGCAACATTTTAGTTTATTCAAAACATCTCAAAAACCCAAAGAACCAGAATCGATCCGCAAGCCCCAATAAACTGCATAATTGTCTAAAACGTTTCCCATTTATCAGTCTTTCTATCTCTTATATATTTTCCGAGATCGCAATACTGTCAGCATCAATTTCAAGCACCCTGTATATTTAATATTATATATAATAATTTTATATACATATAGTGACATTATAGGATTTTTATTGGAAGTTATGTTATAAATAAACTTAGTTTAAGCCTGGAAAATCGACTTAAACATCACTTATAGAGTCCAAATGAATGTCAAGTAAGAACCGGGTTTAATACTTGTACCTAAACTATATTCACGTTTGAAATACGCCCGATGTAAACACTGACCGGCGCGTGCTCTCCGCAAGCCGAACCGCCAGCTAACCTCGTGATTGCCAATTCTCGCAACGCTATTGGCCGCGCGGTCCTGCTGTTCACGTGCTTTTGTTGACATTAGGCGTATTTGAAATGTGAATATAGTTTATATATACTTAATTTGTGCAACTTTAATAGAGATTTAAAGCTTGGTTTAGCCTAAACCGTAATTGTACAACCGGGCCTTAATGTCAATTATATAATAATATTAAGAAATTACATTAGTCACCCAAATCTGATACGCAATCATATGAATAGACAGTTAATAATTCCTAACAGTAGTAAAAATATTAATATATAGGAAACAAAAAAAAAACTAAAAGCCTTTCCTCCACAAGTTTATTGGAATAAAAATATTCAATTGCGGTCTCTATATGTTTCGAACGCAGAAACGTTCATTATCAGGAGACAGAAAAAGCTTCCTTTGCTGGTGGTGCAGCAGAAAAGAAAATGGTGGAAAATCAAGGTATACAATCTAAATGGAGCTTTCATGGAATATAAAAAGGTGTGTTGGTATATGAAATGAATGGTGAAGAAAAACTTGGTAAAAATTTAAATCGTACTGATGGGTACGATATCAAAACATAAACTTAAAAGGGGAAGTCCAAACCAACTGAATGGAAGGGAAAGGAAACAGCACTTCTAAAAAAAGATTTATTTTAAAAATTAGTCAAAAAGACATGAAAATGTTTAAGAAAGACCGGCATAGTATTCATCATGTCGAAATCTGTAAGATGAATAAAAAGAAAAAGATCAAAATCAGAACAGTCAAGACTCTAAAGTTGTACTTACACAAATTAAATATTAAACAAGCTGTTTGGGGGCACTGAGTTTTGCTAACGCAGTAGCCCCAGTGGACTATAATTTCAAGACATACATCTTTAGAATTTTTTTAAAGAAAAACGTATAAAATTTCAAAAAACTTTTGTTACGCCATTGTCCCCAAGTTTACGAAAAGACAGGTGGCGAAACAGAAAAACCAAGAATATCCATAACAACAAGGACATGTTAGATTTGAATGTAGTTTTTGACACGGTTTTAATTTTCTGTAAAATAAATCGTATAAAAAAGTGTTTACCCAAGTCAGACTTTTATTAACCAGTACCTATGGATGTGTGCATAACATAATGGACCTCAGACCCGGATCTTAAACCGCAAAAGATCGGAAAAAGCTGTTAAAAGTGCCAAGCCCCGGCAAACTTAACAGAGAAGGACGACGCTCCATTTTGACAACGTCATATTGAGACAGCTGGTGACAACCAGACGGGAAGACATTCCGTGAGTCCGTTCCTTTTATGTAGCGTTGATATTGGTTATTTTTTAAGTTAAAGAGTTTTCCGTAAAAGAAAAATAAATAAATATTCATAATTTAAAGATGGCCGACGAGCTTAAAAAATTAAGAATTTCGAGAGGGCAATTTAAAAGACAACATGCTTTGTTAAACAAGCATCTTGGCAATTTATATAAAGAGTTGAGTGTTTTTGAAATAAAAAACTTAAGGTTAAGATCTGATAAGTTTCAGAAAGATTTCACAAACTTTGAGAGTATTCAATATAAGATAGAACATTTATGTGAGGATAATGATGAGGTACAAGATCAACTGGCAATTGAGTTGGAAGAAGGTGAAAAAATATTAAGCGAATTTTTTGACATTGTATCTGTCATTGAAAGCATTTTAGAAAAATATGAAAAACCGATCAGTTTACCTCACCACAATCCTCAAACAACTCAACAACCACCCATTAATATTCAGGTTGTCGCACCTCCGACTACAAGTTCGGGGATGCCAAAGTCTAATTTACCGGTACCAAATATACCTAAATTTTCTGGCGGTTTTGATAAATGGTTAGAATTTCGAGATGCTTTTGTATCTTTGGTTGACAATGATCTTACCGTAGATAATGTTAGAAAGTTTCATTATTTAAAAGGTCTGTTGCAAGGCGAAGCGGCAGATTTATTAGAGTCCATTCAGATTACAGACCAAAATTATCATTTGGCCTGGAGTTTGTTAAAAGAAAGGTTTGAAAATAAAAAATTGATTTTGCATAATTACGTTAAATCGCTTTTTGACATACCTGTGTTGACAAAAGAGTCGTATATGTAGACTTGCGAAAATTATTAGATATCTTTAATAAAAATATTAGGGCATTAACACAATTGGGACAACCTACTGACCAGTGGGACACATTATTAATATACCTCATTACTAGTAAGCTAGATCCCAGAACCAGGCGAGACTGGGAGAGCTATATAAAATCGGTGGTAACATAGCAACTATGCAAGATATACAAACATTTTTAAAGGGTAAGTGTGAGTTGCTGGAGAAAATAGAAATGACAAAAGTAGATACGCATAAAACAATAAAGCCTCCATATAAAGGATTGTCCAACCAGCAATTCACAAGCAGAGCGCATGTAAGCTATAATCTAAATAATAAAACCAATTTTTCTTGTTATTATTGTGCTGGCAATCATTCTGTTTTTAAATGTGAACGTTTTCAAAAATTAAATTTGGATAGTAAGTTAAGTGAAATAAAGAAATTAAAATTGTGTATTAATTGCTTTAACCCTGCTCACGACTTGTCATATTGTGACAAGCCCCCATGTAAAAGGTGCCACCTAATGCATAATACAATAATTTGTAAGAATTCGCGCATTCCGACCGAGCAGCATAGTAGGTTCAACCAGAGAACTGAAACCATGCCAATCAAAGAGAGACACGAAGCAAAAAACGACGAAGCATCGAGCAGTATGAGAGATAGCCGCGATAGAACGACAAGCGCGGTCTTGGTAACCGATACGGGACCGGTAGTTCATGCGCACACAGTGGAGAGCGCGAAATTTGAATCTTTACATGCTTTGGGACAAAGCACTATTGGCGTAACAAGCGCGCATATGACAAATGTAAATTATAAATACGCTCTTCTTTCGACGGCTGTAGTAAATGTTAAAGATAAATTTGGCAAAAGTTATCGTGCGAGAATGCTGTTAGATCCCGGATCACAGAGTAATTTTGTAACTGAAAGGTTTGGTAACAAGCTTAATTTGGAAAAAGAAAAGGTTAATTATCAAATTTCCGGAGTGGGAAATAATAGTATGCTAGCTCAATTTAAAACTAAATTTCAGATTTCGTCGCGATTTGGACATTTTTCAAAGGAAATTTCGTGTTTAATTTTACCAAAAATTACCGAAGCTATGCCGATATGCGATTTTGATGATACTTTTATTAACATACCAAGCGATCTTAAATTAGCCAATCCGGAGTATAATATAAAATCCGAAATCGACATTTTATGCGGAGTTAGTTTGTTTTACGACATTTTATTAATGAGCCAAATGAAAATTCAGAACGTGACATTACAAAATACCAAATTAGGATGGGTAGTTGGTGGAGAACTCGATTTTTTAATGTTTACGGGAAAAGTGCAATCGCACCTTTCAATATCATATGAAGACTCGGTCATTAACAAAAGCTTACTAAAGTTTTGGGAACTTGAGGAGTGCAATAGCATTCCGAGAACAGACGATTATTGCGATCAGCATTTTTTAAAAACTCATAAACGAGACGACGACGGGCGTTTCATAGTACAGATTCCGTTCAAAAAGGAAATCGAAAGACTAGGAAAATCAAAAGACATGGCAATTAGAAGTTTTTTGACGTTAGAAAAGAGATTAGAGAAAAACAAAGACTTAAAGTTAGATTACACCGATGTCATAAATGAGTACAAGGGATTAAATCATATGAGTAAGCTAGATATAAAGTTAGAAAATTTAAGTGAATTAGACTCATATTATTTATGCCATCACGCAGTGGTGAAGCAGACTTCACTGACAACTAAAACTAGAGTAGTATTTAACGGTTCTGCAAAAACCGACAGCGGAATATCGTTGAATTGTGTACAATTACCTGGACCCGTTATTCAAAACGATTTGTTATCTATTTTGTTTAGGTTTAGAAAATCAGAATACGTGTCTTGCAGATATCACAAAAATGTGTACATTTGCAAGTGGTTTTAAGCGAAGATCAAAGAAAATATCAAAGAATTTTTTGGCGTGATAACCCAGACAAAAACCTAGAATGTTTTCAGCTTAACACGGTGACTTTCGGTATGGTCTCTTCACCGTACTTAGCCATTCGGTGTTTATACCAATTAGCTATAGAAAATCAAGACAAATATCCTGTAGCCAGTGACGTTATTAAAAATGATTTTTATGTTGATGACTTACTTACTTCACACGACTCGGAAACTGAAATTTTAAAAATACAAAATAATATTACAACAATTTTAAGACAAGGAGGTTTTGAGCTAAGGAAATGGCTTACGAATAAGCCAGAGCTTTATGAAAAATTGCAGATAGACCAGAATTTGGACTCTAGTTTTATAATGTTGGGTGAAAACGATAAAAATAAAACACTGGGCATTTTTTGGAACGCGACTAAAGATATAATTCAGTATCAGACTGATACTATAACACAACCTTTAAAGATTACAAAAAGGGCCACATTATCAGTGATTAGTCAAATATATGATCCGCTCGGTTTAGTGGGTGCGGTTGTGATAGTGGCTAAAATTATTTTACAAGATTTATGGCGACAAAAGACTTCTTGGGATCAAGCCGTACCAAATGATTTAGTACAAAGGTGGAATACCTTTTGTAGTGATTTTAAAAATATTTCAAACAGAAATACCAAGATTCGTATTTCTATCCAATCCTGATGTTGTTGAATTGTTAATTTTTGCAGACGCTTCTTTAAGAGCTTACGGATCATGCGTTTTTATAAGATCAAAAAAGCATGACAATGTTTCTTGTAATTTACTGACAGCAAAGTCAAAAGTAACTCCAATTAAACAACAAACCTTATCGCGCTTAGAACTTTGTGCAGCGGTTTTATCGATAAACTTAGCCAAAAAGGTAATCAATTCACTAAAAATTAATTTCACTAATATCTATTACTTTAGCGATTCTACGATTACTTTACATTGGATAAATGGGGAGCCCGGTAAATGGAAAACTTTCGTGGAAAATAGAGTCAGTCATATTCGTTCTCTAAGTTCTATCGACCAATGGTACCACGTAGTTTCAAAGGATAACCCGGCAGATATCATTTCACGTGGTTGTACTGCAACACAGTTACAAAATAATAAGTTATGGTGGGAAGGTCCCACTTGGGCAAAAGAAAATCATGACACTTGGCCTGTGATACCAGTGTCAAAATTAAACGAAAAATTACAGTCCACTACAGATTTATTACCAGAACAGAGAGTTTTTGTGCATCAAAATATTATTTTGAATCCTTTTGATATTTTTTCTTTGTATTCAGATCTAATAAAGTTAAAATTAGTTTGGGCATATTGTCAGCGTTTTATTTATAATTGTCGCAATAAAATTAAGAAAACAGGAAAGGTGACTACTCGAGAAATTGAGGATAGTTTTTTAAAATTAATAACGTTAGCGCAAATACAGTCCTATTTAAGCGATTTTTATAAATTAAAATCAACCGGTAAAGTTTCAAAATCTAGTAATTTGAAAACTTTGAATCCATTTTTTGAGAACAATCTTATTAAAGTAGGAGGCAGAATTCAAATGGCAAACATTCCTGTTACTCAAAAATATCCTATAGTACTCAATCATAAACATGTATTGACAAAATTGATTATGGTAAATGAACATAGACGCATGTTGCATTGTGGTCCACAGCAACTACTTTATTCTGTTAGAATGAATTTTTGGCCAACTTGTGGTAGAAGTTTAGCAAAACAAATAGTGCATAGTTGCATTACTTGTTTTAAAATTAAGCCAAAACCTTGTGAGTATTTGATGGGAAACCTCCCAAAAGAAAGGGCGAATATGTACTTGCCTTTTGTTAATACAGGGTGTGATTATGCAGGTCCGTTCCTAATTAAAGATAGGAAAACTCGCAACTCGAAAATTCTTAAATCTTGGATATGTTTATTTGTCTGTTTGTCAACCAAAGCTATCCATCTAGAAATTGTAACTGATTTGACAAGTAACGCGTTTTTAGCATGTTTTAGGCGATTTACGTCTTGAAGAGGCCTACCCTCTAACCTCTATTCGGACAATGCAACAACCTTTATTGGGGCGAACTCTGAATTAAAAAAGTTTTTGGAATTAGAAACTTCAGATATTTCGGAAATCTTAAGGAAAGAGGGCGTGCAGTGGCATTTTATACCCCCACGTGCACCAAATTTCGGCGGTATTTGGGAAGCCGGTGTACGCATGACAAAATATCATTTAAAGAGAGTTTTAGGCAACACATCTTTAAACTATGAAGATTTTCAAACGGTATTGACCCAGATCGAAGCGATCTTAAATTCACGGCCAATATCTCCGTTATCCTCCAGTCCTGATGACTATTCCCCGTTAACCCCAGCACATTTCCTTGTTGGAAAACCTTTAACTAATGTTCCTGAACCTTGTTATCTTGAAATACCAGAAAACCGACTTAGCCAATATAAGAAGTCGCAGCAATTAATTCAAACCTATTGGAAGCGATGGTCCAGTGAATATATTACCGAACTTCAACAAAGATTAAAATGGAACGACAACAGTTCTTCAATGGTAAAACCAGATGATTTAGTAATAGTTAAAGAAGATGGTTTACCACCTTTGAAGTGGAAAACAGCACGAATTTTGGAAACTCACCCTGGGTCTGACCATGTTATCAGAGTGGTCACACTTAAATTTAGTGATGGTTCCATTACTAAACGTCCATTAGCTAAAATATGTATTTTACCAATATCCGACTCCAAACCTGATGAAGTCCACGACCATTCAGAAAAGGGGGGAATCACACAAGAATGAAGATTTTTGTGTTTAAAGAACTTTGAATAGTTATTTAGTTATAAGTTAACTCAACCGAGAAAATGACATTGTTTGAGCATTTGTTTTTTTAGAACTTTGTGTATGTTGAAATTTTAAATTTCAAGGCCGGCGGTATGTTACGCCATTGTCCCCAAGTTTACGAAAAGACAGGTGGCGAAACAGAAAAACCATGAATATCCATAACAACAAGGACATGTTAGATTTGAATGTAGTTTTTGACACGGTTTTAATTTTCTGTAAAATAAATCGTATAAAAAAGTGTTTACCCAAGTCAGACTTTTATTAACCAGTACCTATGGATGTGTGCATAACAACTTTAAAAAGAAAAAACTACATCTAAGTACGCGTGCTGTAACTAAAGCGAATGGCAATTATTGACAATTTCAGTAGATAGACAGTTGGTGTGGCGCTAAATTTAAACAAAGTAAAATCAAAGATAACCGTTCAAGAACAAAAAAGCTTAATGAAGGTTGGGTCGATACCGATCATCAAAACAAAATCAAACAACCAACAATAATATATTAAAAGGCGGGGAAAATGCTATCACAAACTCCTGAGGCTTAACTACGACAATCTAACCCAACTTACTTCAGTCTAGAAGTAGATGATTTCGGAGATACAGAGCGTCAAAAGCCCAATTTGGTTTAAGTTTTTTTTAAATAATTTGTTTAATAATTGGTGTATTGTTACAATATTCGGCTAGAGGAATTTGGAGGGCGCCACTTGCGGTACCTTGCACACAATTAAAACGAAATACCTTTTTTGAGCCATTGTGTATGAAACTTTTAAATAAAGATTTTTTATTCTTCAGCGTCTTTTATTAAAAAAAGGTATACATAGTAAAAGTTGTTTTAAGCAGCCGTTTTTGAGATATCTGGATTTTAAAAATTCACTTTGTGTATATAATTATTGAATAATTGAACACAATTTGAAGCGATGGCGTTAAATTAAAATAACTGTCACTACAAACTAACTAGAGTTAAATCGAATCTAAAAAACGATTCAAGCATAAATTTGAATGGTCAAACAATTTTTACATTTCTTATCGTCATGAGCGTACAGTATATCAACGAAGAAATGACCGATGTTATTGGTTTTTGGATATTGCCAATTGGTTTAGAACCTCGCAGAGTACACAGTAAAAAATTTCTGAATCGTCGCTTATCAAACCATAAAACATTCCAGGCAGGTACCGCAGGTGGCGCCCTCTAAATTTCACAATAGCAGATTTACATTTTTTAGCTCCACAAAATCCCCCTGGCCGAATATTGTAACAATACACCAATTAGAACCAAATTGAATTTTTGAGGCTCTATATCTCGTCATAGTTAAGCCTAAAAAATTTGTTGTAGCATTCTTTCCGCACGTATATAAATCCGTATATAATTCTAGGTTGTTTGATTTTGTTTTAACCTTGATTAAGCTTTTCTGTTCTTAAAGGGTTATCTTTGATTTAACTTTTGTTTAATAATAATTTAATCGAGCTGCCAAAAAGTCGCACACAGCTTCTTTACAATTATATTCTTCATAGAGGGATAAATTTGTTTATTAAAATACCGCACATTATAAAGTTAAAAAATGTTAACTCATTCAAGAGATATTTAAAAATGGTAAATCAATCAAACAGTGTTTGATGTATAATCATACTAATACTGCTACTTTTCTACCTTTCACTCCATTTTCACTCCTGTAAAAAAATTTTATGAATTGTTTTTTCCTTTTCTTTGATTGTTTGTTTTCCTGTTTATACTAAGCTCCTACTGTAAACATAGTTTTAGTGGATGAACCTACATAGTTTTATTGTAAAAATATTTTGGTTTAATAAAGGATTGATTGAAAAAATTTACCACCACACCAACTGCCTGTCTACTCAAACTGTCAAGTGCCATTCACTTTAGTTACAGCAAGCGTACATGTAATTTTTTTCTTTCATAATTTTTTGGATTTTTCTTTTTTTAAATTGTCCTTTTAAACAATTACCTATGTTTTAATTATTTTAGTACATTATTTTTCTACGTGAATGATGAAAGAGTTTTGGACTTCCATAGTCTTTATTTGTTTTAAATTACGTTTCAAGTGGTAAGTATCTCCAGTCGTCTTCAGGTGAATACTGTATTCACCTGAAGACGACTGGTGACATAGTGTATAAGTGTTTGATATTTACATTGGCCATACCTAAATTTATCTGATACATCAACTTCCTCTATATTTTAATGACGTACCAAGATATGTCTCTTTAAATAACGTTTCGTAAGTGTTTGATATTCACATTGACAACATTTAAACTTATCTGAAGCATCAACTTCATCTATATTTGTATGACGTGCCAAAACATGTTCCTTTAGACTATTTTTCGTAAGTGTTTGATATTCACATTGACCACACTTAAACTTATCTGAAGCATCAACTTCCTCTATATTCTTATGGCGTCTTAAAATATGTCTCCTTAAATCACCTCTGGTAAATGTTTGATATTCACATTGACCACATTTAAACTTATCTGAAGCATCAACTTCCTCTATATTTACATGATGTCTCAAATTATGTTTTTTTAAACTTCCTTTCGTAAGTGTTTGATATTCACACTGACCACACTTAAACTTTTCTGAAGCATCAACTTCCTCTATATTTTTATGACGTCCCAAGATATGTCGCTTTAAATGACCTTTCGTAAGTGTTTGATATTTACATTGACTACACTGAAACTTATCTGAAGCATCAACTTCCTCTATATTTTTATGATGTGCCAATTCATGTCTCTTTAAATGACTTCTCCTAAAGGTTTGATATGCACATTGACCACATTTAAACTTATTTGAAGCATTAACTTCATATATACTTGTATGACGGCTTAAAACATGTTCCTTTAGATTATTTTTAGCAAGTGTCTGATATTCACATTGACCACACTTAAACTTATCTGAAGCATCAACTTCCTCTATATTTTTATGATTTCCCAATTCATGTCTCTTTAAATGACTTCTCCTAAGTGTTTGATATTCACATTGACCACATTTAAACTTATCTGAAGCATCAACTTCATCTATATTTGTATGATGTCTCAAAACATGTTCCTTTAGCGTATTTTTAGTAATTGTTTGATATTCACATTCACCACACGTAAACTTATCTGAAACATCAACTTCCTCTATATTTGTATGACGTCCCAAGATATGCCTCTTTAAATTACTTATCTGAAATGTTTGATATTTACATTGACCACATTTAAACTTATTTAAAGCATCAACTTCATCTCTATTTGTATGACGTCTTAAAACATGTTCCTTTAGCCTATTTTTCGTAAGTGTTTGATATTCACATTGACCACACTTAAACTTATCTGAAGCATCAACTTCTTCTATATTTGTATGATGGGCCAAGATATGAATCTTTAAATAACGTTTCTCAAGAGTTTGATATTCACATTGATTACACATAAACTTATCTGAAGCATCAACTTCCTCTATATTTTTATGTCGTCCCAAAATATGTCTCTTTAAACGACTTTTCCTCAGTGTTTGAAATTCACATTGACCACACCTATACGTATGTGAAGCATCAACTTTCTTTGTTTTGTTATTTCGTTGCAAGATATGTAACTTCAAACTACCTTTCTTAATTGTTTGATCCCAATGATTACATTTGAAACTATCAAAAGAATGATTTTTCTCTATATTATTTTGTCGTAAGAAACCCATCTTCAAATTACATTGCTGAGCTGATTGATGACAATCACAATAATTGCAGTTAAATTTATAACTTTCCTCGTGATTTTTATATTGAAATGCATTTTTATTTAAAGTACATTTCCATCTTGTTTGATGACACGTGCAACATTTGTACTTTGTATATGCGTCACCGTATTCTTGATCGATGCCATCGATTGTTGTACTGAAAAAATAAACAAAAAATTGATATAACTTCAGAATTATACATAAGGTTGTTATGGCAGCAGAATTTTCAAAGTAAATTGCATTTTACTAAATTTAATTAATTTAGGATAATAAGTTTAGAGACTGAGCCATGGGGAGGGAGAGTGGCCTTCTCGCTCATATTGTTTTAAGTCAGTAAAAGTTGGGAAAATTAAAACTTAGTTTGAAAATAACCTATAATCTTGTTACTCAGAATAGTTGCTACTTTTAATTTACTGAAGAACTAAAATTAAATCATTGGCATTTTCTTGCAAAAAAGGTAAATTACACTTTTTAATTCTTACTGTGTAGGCATTTTGTAAAGAAGCGACGACTTACGACGCGACGGCCGGAAACGGGGAAACAAGTATGCATGCATAATAATTAACTTGCACGGTGCTGCTGTTTTGGACAAACTTTTTTTTATATGCTTTAGATTGATAGCGAAAAAAACATCCTTGTCTGTTGGTTGTCAATTACTTAACTTTGGTGGTTGTGTTTTTTCACATAAATTTTAGTGTGAATAAAAAGAAAATATGACTTTTCAAATTTTCTATAGATCCATATTCTTTCGTGTCTATAAAGATAATGTCAGAATTTTACATTTTTATTTATAACAGAAATATCATGAAAAAACTAAACTTTTATGCCCCGAGGGCATATAGGTGATGATTTGCCCTTATATTCAGCTTATATTAATTTTGTTTATATTTTAGATACAAACAGTACAAAAATGATAACCTGGCTATTAAACGAAGTGAACCTGTTGAATTTTATTTTTTTTGTTTCTGTTTACTATCGTATAAAGTCATCATTTGTGGTTACTCGATACTTTTTTTAATACTTGCAGAAATAACAGTTTTGATACTGTCGAGTTGCGCCCCCCGTCCTTGTCGACCCACTCGCTGATTTCGATACACGATAATAAAAATTAAACAACCTAGTTACTCCATATGAGTATAGCTTAAAATTGAGATAAAAAAAAAATAGCACCGTGTCTTCCACAGGCGGTCCTAAACCATGTTGCAAACATTTTTTAAAAAAAATTGTATAACAATAACCCTTCGGAATTGAATTTACCAATGACATAGTATCACAGGTGAAAATTTTACATCGAAATTAGTAAAAATCCATTTAATTAGCACACAAATTAATAAGTACCTATATTATTTTTGTCGGTTTTTAGGAAAAAAAATAGAAAAACACATACTTACACTTGGTTTTGTTTAAGGTCTTCCGCTTTAAGGTCGATTTCCTCGTTTTTAACTTTCCATTCGTCATAGACAATTTCAGATGATTGTGCAACTTCTCTTGTGTTTTCGTTGGTTTCAATTTTTATTGCTGCCTCGAAATTTTTAGGATAAAAATCTTCTGATCTGTAAAATAAAATACAATGAGTATAATATATCCAGGGCATCGATTTAGAATTTTTTTAAAGGAAAATGGACTACTCAAATGTTGCTATTTTGTAAATTCTATATTTTTCAGGACGTAGGTGTGTTTGTGTGCTTGGCATTTAAATTTTAATATGTGAATATATTTTGAGTCAAAAAATCAATATTGATAACAGCGCGATTTTTTTTTATTGAAGGTAATTGGTGGAAATAATACATACATTAGAGGTTTAGGCACAGTCTAAGTCTGCCTTAAGGTTGTGCCGAATCCAACAGTGGTAATTGCTTATGATTTTAGTTTTACTGTCCGGACTGAGTAAGGGCGTATTCAGCTTTATGTCATAGAGGAGTAAGTCGCTAAAATATGTCATGAAGTTAAAAAATATTAAAAACGGCATGTGGAATATAATTGTTTTTCGAAAGGGGCGGGTGGGGGAGTAAATTTGTCCATCCCGATTTGTACCTACATCAACTTGTATATGATAAAAGATACTTTTCCATCAGGAAAGATTTTTAATAAATGCTCTAAAAATGTTTCAAGGAAATTTATGCAAACTCATTCATTGATTGAAAAAGTTATGGCATTTTATCTCTTATTATACATAACGTGGGCCTGTTAAGAAAACAGTATATTTAGTAACATGGGCTACCTCGTGTGACCAAGTACTTTTAGAGCAGATTTTTGGTCACTTCGTGGCATTCTTAAATTTGTTTATAAGATTTAAACCAAATTGTCAGATTTAGGACTGTTGTGCATGCGGTTACTATAAATATCTAGAGTAATTGCACAAAATATGGTTTTACACTATATGGATACGAATAATTCAAAAACTTTAATTAAAAAGCTAAAAAATTACAATGAACATATTTAATGAAAGCAACGGCGTTTTATGCCAAAGTCCATAGACGTGCGTTAATTTGTATTCCTATATTTTTCCTAGAACGGCCCCTATTATTGACGTATTTATGTCGGCTCTTTCGTGTATTAGCAAAAGTATATGGTGCGATAAGTTTTCTTTAGTATAAGCCCCCTAAAAGGTCAGGGGCTAATGTTTTTCTTTAGAAAAAAATAACACAACTTTTAAAATATATATTTTTAATTTTTATGAATTTCAATTTTGTGGCCATTTAAAAAAAATTCAATGGACACTTGGAAAATTTTACTGAAACTGTGTTTCCAATAGTATCATCTATAACTATAAGTACGTAATTTAAAGAAAATAAAATGACAGCAACGATGTTTTTTGATTTGTAGTTATATATTTTTCCCTATTATTGATGTATTTCTGTCGGCTCTTTCATTTATTAGCAAAAATTATTGGTGTGATAAGTGTTCTTTAGTATAAGCTTCGTAACAGGTCGAGGGCAAAAGTTTATCTTTAAAAAAATAACATAACTTTTGAAATTTTTATTTTTTATTTTTACGAATTTCAACTTTGTTGCCATTTCTTTTTAAAATGCCATCGGCAATAGTATACTCTATAAATATACGAAGTTTAAATCACATTAAATGACAGCCACGGTGTTTTTTTGCAAATTTATTAAACAGATAAATAAGCTTTTTTTAGAACTGGGATATATAGACATTTTTCCACTGTTAATAACTAAAAGAATCCATGTTAATATTTATATAAGTAAATATGATACTCTTATAAGATCACACGCTGTGGCAATAACAGAGTTTGAGAGGTGAAAGTATGTAGGAAATATTACGATTTATTGAAAGCTTTTGATTGTATTTCTCATTCTGTCCTTCTCAAGAAGCTTGGGTTTTATGGCCTGCACGAGGGTAGTATTGTCCTTTCGGAGCGAAAGCAGGTGACGTCCTTTAGCTGTGCAGGCCAATGAATTCTGAGGCACTGACGAAGACTCTGACGTCGCTGCACTGTTGCTGAAAATGGAAAAAAACGCAACTCACTGGATGGATCCCACACGAAAATTTGACATCCACATGGACACTGTCTATTCCAGAGTGTCAAGGGCGGTCCACTTGTTGGAGCAGCTTTCGAAAATGGTATACTCTATTGACCCTAAGTGTAATAGTTATGTTCTCGGAATACTACTATACTTGTTATATGTACACAATCTGAAATATACCAACTTAATAGCAAAATATTGCAAGTTTGCAAATAACACAGTGCTAGTATACTCTGGGGAACCTGAAAAACAACTCGAAGAAACTGTCAATAGCGATTTAAAATATTTTAATTGGCTGTGTTAAAATTATTTTTAAATGTCCAGAAAGCAATGTTTACGGTTATTAAACAGAAAAGTAAATCACCATGCAATCCCCAAATTAAACTTAATGAAACAAAGCTCAAAAGGATAACTGAATATAAATACCTGGGAATCACTATCACAGATGATATCTCCTGGAATAACCATATAAGGGGTGTGACAAACAAAATAGTTCCCATGTTGGGTTCTATTAGAAGATGTGCTCACAAACTCAATAAAAATAAATATCGGGTTCAAAGAAGTCGGTTACAAACATACAGGTGAAGCTAATATAGGCGTGTTATTAATCACTGCTGTCAAATTTTGACAGGTAAACGTCAATTTTTTTAAAAAAATTATCTTGTCTAGGATCGTAGCTACAATATTGCCAAATGAAAAATTTTAATAAAAAGAAGTTTAAATCACTCCTGTCAAATTTTGACAGCTGTCAATGTCAAATTTTTATCGACTATTTTTTTACCGAAGATAGTAACTGCAAGAATCCGAAATTAAAATTTTTTTATCTCTTCAAATAATAATCATTTAAATCGCTGTAACTTATAAACGACTTATCCGATTTTAGCAAACTAAAGACTGTTTGGAAGAGAAATGTATGCACTTTGACCAATCGTATTTAGTTGTCCATAATAGTTCTCAAAAAAAAATGCTAGAAGGCGCAATTTGCAATAACAATAAATTTTTTGATTTTCCTCCGAAAAAATAAATCATACGGTATAATTATAATACCATTATCGAAAAGTAGATGAAATTTGCTAGAAAAAATATTAAAACCGCAGCTCGATATCTCCGTTCGTTTCTGAGTTATTGCCAAAACAATAATTTTTAACACAAATTGCGCCCTCTAGCAATTTTATTAGAAACTATCTTGTACCATTGGATACGACAATTGAAGGTTCTTCCAAACAAGTTTAAATTTAGTAAAATCGGATAAGTCGTTTAGAAGTTACAGCGATTTTAATGTTTAAACTTTCAATAACTTCTCCCACTCTTATCAAGTGAAACTGTAAACATTAAAATCGCTGTAACTTCTAAACGACTTAACCAATTTTACTAAATTTAAGCTTGTTTGGAAGAGAAAGGTAAGTACCTTTAATTGTCGTATCCAATGTACAAGATAGTTTCTAATAAAATTGCTAGAGGGCGCAATTTGTCTTAAAAATTATTGTTTTGGCAATAACTCTGAAACGAACGGAGATATCGAGCTGCGGTTTAAATATTTTTTCTATCAAATTTCATCTCCTCGATTATGGTTTCATAATTATACCGTATGATTTATTTTTTCGGAGTAAAATCAGAAAATGTATTGTTATTGGAAATTGCGCCCTCTAGCATTTTTTTTTGGGAACTATTATGGACAACTAAATACGACTGGTCAAAGTGCATACATTTCTCTTTCAAACAGTCTTTAGTTTGCTAAAATCGGATAAGTCGTTTATAAGTTACAGCGATTTAAATGATTACACTTTCAACAGCTTCCCCCACTCTTATTAAAGTCGGTACGCCAATGAGCATAAGACCAAAATGATGCATAATTGTCCAATCTTTAAAATGGTGTTATCAAACATATACCTTAATGTGAAATTTTCGGAGTTATGTAAAGTTTAAAAATTTACTTTTCAATTACGCCCTCTTGCGGCAAAATGCGGAACTTGAAAATTATTTCCAGAATTTTCTCATGGCCACTTTTATTATCATTTTTCTTTTCCTGAGTTTTTATGCCCAGTAGTTTCCGAGATATGGCCGCTCTTTGACCTTAATGAAACACCCTGTACAAGCAAGCAAACATACAGGAGAAGCTAAAAGCGTGTTAAAAATAAAAATATACTGCTTCTCTACAATAGTTTTGTCGAACCACACTTACGATACCTGATGCCCTGCTGGGGAAATACAAGGGCTAGACAACTGGATCAGCTCCAATTACTTCAAAACAAAGCGATTAAAGTGATATTTGGAATGAGTTACTACATGCCCACTGAGGAAATATAAAAGACTGCCATTCTTGAAAATAAATGAATTGGAAGTATTAAAACAAACCAAACTAATACATTAATATCAGAAACAATAAACTGAAAACTAGTATAAAACTGCAGAATAAGAGACAATAAATTATATACACATACAACACAAGAACAAACCATGAATTAAGAACCACATACGCTAGAACGAAAAAAGGGCAGGACTGACTAATTTATTGAAGCATACAGGAATGTAATAGAATACCACTAATAAAAAAATAGTAAATGACCACCCTGTATAGGTAAGTCGGTTCGTTGAAAATACCTAAAGTATTAGGATATATGCATAATATGGTATACCTAAGCAATAATGCTGAATTTAAACTAAAACCAAACGACATTATTTTTTTCTGACACCCACCCTATAGCGAACGCAGAGAAACCAGATTTTGAGCAGGCTTAATACCTACTCTACATACAATATTTCGCCATTCCCCCGATTCCCCGTTCGTTTTTTACTTTCGAACCAACAAACAGACAGCGACCATAGACAATTTACCTTTAGATCCGTAAAGCTTATCTCCTGCGCAAACAAAAGTTACGTTTTATGGGTGAAAAAATACGTCCGAGCGATAGACAATTTACCTTTAGACAAGAAAACAATAATCACGAAAGTGGCAGTTTTATGGCCTCGCGCATGTAAACAAAGCTAGACACTATTAGCCATGCGCACTGCAACATTATCGTTTGACGAATGGGAAAATAGACAGGTCCGGGTTTTAAAATTTAAATTCTTGCCAAAAAATTGGAATTTCTTCTCAATTTTTGATCAAGTTGGGAAAAAAGGTAGTGATTTCTGGCATTTTTAGTAGTATAGTAGCAAACCTATCAGATTTTAAGGATAGAAAATTGTTTTTACGGTTTTGTTTTTAAAATTTGTTTAAATGACTCGTCGTCGTGTTTTTAGTTCGAAAAGGAAGAGAACAAGAACAGGTAAATTAAACTAGTCTTATAAAATCGAATACAAAAACTAACAAAACCAGCAAAATAATCAATCTACGGTGTTATCGCGTACCTAACCTCAATACATCATTACTCCATACTTACCGAAAATACGAAATACCAGGTATTTTACCCCTATTTATAACGTAGGTATCGGGTCTGTTAAGACAACAGTATATTTAGTAACATGAGCTACCTCGTGTGACCAAGTTCTTTTAGAGCAAATATCAGATTTTTGGTCACTTTCCGTTTTATAAGATTTAAGCCTCTTGTGAACGCGGTTACTATGAATATCAAGAGTAATTGCACAAAATATGTTTTCGAACTATGGATACAATAAGTTTTATTTAGTGTAAGCCCCCTAAAAGGTCAGGGGCTAATGTTTTTCTTTAAAAAAAATAACAAAACTTTTAAAATATATATTTTCAATTTTTGTGGTCATTTAAAAGAAATTCCATCGGCACTTGGAAAATTTTACTGAAACTATGTTTCTAATAGTATACTCACATATACGAAATTATCGAATAACGATATTTAAAAAATAAAATATCGATAAATCGATATTATCGTTATTTATCGATATATCGACTATATCGATATTTTTTTAAATATCGATATTCGATATTGGAATTTCAATTTCGCCCAGTCCTAATTGTATGTATCAACTGTCAGAAGTATTCTTGAATATTATTCTATAGTATGGAGTCCGAATTATCAGAGTCATAAATATGCAATTGAAAAAGTGCAAAATAAATGTTTAAGATACATACCGCGTGTCTGCTTAAGTTCGCAGCATATGGAAAACTTTTTTATTATTAATTTTACGAAAAAAAGTTATTCTTTATAAAAAGTTCTGCATGGTCTAAAACCTAAAACACAACCATCAAATATCGAAATTTTCCAGTCATATACGAGATTTGTCAAAAAATGTGAATTTTTCCCAAGAGTAAAGTACCTTTATTTTTGACATTATCAAAAATTGTTATCAAAAAAAGTTGATCAGAACTAAAAACCACGTCTAAATATACAATACCATGCATTAAATTAATTAAATAATTAAAATAAACTAATAAAATAATTTTTCAACATAAATGAGTATAATTGCATATTTAGACGTGGTTTTTAGTTCTGATCAACTTTTTTTAATAACAATTTTTGATAATGTTAAAAATAAAGGTACTTTACTCTTGGGAAAAATTCACATTCTTGGGAAAAATTCACATTGTTTGACAAACCTCGTATATGACTGGAAAATTTCGATATTTGATGGTTGCATTTTAGGTTTTAGAACATGCAGAACTTTTTATAAAGAATAACTTTTTTTCGTAAAATTAATAATAAAAAAGTTTTCCATATGCTGCGAACTTAAGCAGACACGCTGTACACTATAAAGAAACTGGCACATATCAATTGCATAATATATCTAAAGTAGAAGTTATGAAGAACTATAATCTTGTTAGTTTAGAAAATCGTAGTTGCCTCATCGTTGCTGTTTCTGTATAAACTGTTAAACAATAAGATTAATGATTCCAACTTGTTAGCCTCAGTAAATTTTTATGTATCAGCCTATAGAACTAGGAACCCTCTAACCTTGTATGTAGAGAGTGCAAGAACTAATTACTATATTAATTCCCCGATTATTATGTGTAAATTATACAATCAAATTCGAGAACACTGTGATATATTTAACATAAGCCATGAATTTAGAAAATATATTAATACAATGAAGTAGATTTAGATTGTAGATACGTACCTACATATGTATGGGATTTATTTTTATTATTAAGATTAGCATTCCTACTCTGTAATTGGGTGTAAAATCTGTAGAGTTTGTATTAAATAAATAAATAAACATAAACTGAAAACTAGTATAAAACCAATTGTGAATGAATTAAGAACCACATACGTTAGAACTAAAAAAGGACAGGAATATAATAGAATACCACAAAGAATACTTAATGGAAATTAATATCAAGAGATATATAATATAAGGGACTATATAAAAAAATAGACAATTAAGCATCAGGATTGAGAAATAGAAACTACATTTGTCGGCTTTTCAGAATAACTTTACTTAATGTTAATATTTAGAATATACAACCTGTAGGCCTCGGTGCCAGTTTTATTGTAAACTTTTTGGAAGTCAATAATAAATTATTATTAAATAAAAGTATTTCTCATTACAACTCAGCTATTGCACTTTTTCGTATTAGCGATAGTAAATTAAAACCCTGTATACGTGGGTTCGTTGAAAATACCTAAAGTATTAGGCTAGAGGCATAATATGGTGGACCCAAGCAATAATACTGAATTCAAACTTAAAACAAACGACATTTTTATAGTATTATGAGATATACAGTAATACAAAGTTTAACTTATAAATATCCACTATATTAAACAGAAAATGACATGTTTCGCTAACACTGTAGCTTCGTCAGATGACAATGATTAAATAAAGGTGAAAAGTAAAAATTGGGTGCAATAAAATTAAACTATTTAAGATGTAAATAAAACAGTGGAAGGATCACAATTGTGGGAAAATCCAAGAGGGTTTAAAAATTAAATTACATTAGGTACAATATGGGTAGGTATTTACAAAATCTTAATTATATGGTCAACAGAATAAATTTAGCAAAGGTGAATTATTTAAATCTAATTGATCATTAAGTAACAGGTCCGTATTTTTAAGTTTATTTATTTCCATAGATTCTAACAAATTCAGTTTTAAGCCTTTGTTTTCTGTATGTAAGATTTTAAAGGAAGGATCGAAATTATGTTGATAATCAAGTAAATGGTTAGCATAGTTTGAGTCTGTTTTATTTTTTAGATAACTGTTATAATGTATTCTTTTGTCAAACTGTCTACCCGTTTGGCCAATGTATGTTTTAGGACAATCTTTGCATTTTAATTTATAGACGCCTGATTTTTTGTTTTTATCGCTTTTAGTTTTATTGTTTTTGATGAATTTACTTAAAGAGTTATTAGTTTTATAACACAAATTTATATTGTTTGTTAAAAAAATTGCCAATTACTTTGCTAGGTTGTCCAAAGAAAGTGACAAGTTTAAATTGGTCAGAGTTTTTGCTTCTAGGAAAAACTAAGTCAATAGCATTTTTGTAAGTTTTTTTTTAGGATTTGGTCAATTAAATTTGAGTTATATCCGTTATTGGCTACAATTTGTTTAATAATGTTTAGTTCTTTTTGAAAATTGATTTTATTTAGAGGGAGAGTTACTAGTCTATGGATCATACTGTGAAAAGAAGCTAATTTGTGTTGTATAGGGTAGCAAGAAGAGTTGTGTATGACAGTATCAGTATGAGATGGTTTATGGAAAACGGAGAAAACGTGTCTATCATTTTCTCTTTTAATATTTAAATCAAGAAAATTGATAGAATTATCACTTTCGTGTTCTATTGTAAACTTGATATTTTTGTGTAGGCTGTTAATAAATTCCAAAAAGACTTTTAACTGTCTATCAGTACCAAGAAAACATGTTAAGACGTCATCAACATACCTATGCCAATAAAGAAACTGTTTGAAATAAGGATTATTGCTTATTTTATTTTCTAAAAAATCCATAAATATTTCATCCAATAAAGGACTAACAGGGTTACCCATAATAAGACCATTTTTGCTAGTGTATATTTTGTCGTTGAACTCAAAATAATTTTGTTGTAAGAGAATTGATAATTTCTTGTTTTTTGATCAGATTTACATTTTTTCAGGTAAGTTGATTGACCAAAGTAATCGTTTCATCGACAGGTACGTTGGGAAACAAATTCGTAACATCAAAAGAGATTAGCTTAGCATTGTTAGGTAAATTAATATTATTAATTTTATTTACTAGCTCAAGAAGATTTTTTGTTGCGAATTTGGCTGAAAATTGGGTGTTACTTTTAATGATGTCTATTAATTTTTTTGAAATTTTATACGACGGTGCAGAAAAGAAAGAAACTACGGGTCCGATAGGGTATCCCTCTTTGTGAAGCTTTATTAGTGAATATAATTTGGGAGACTGAGGATTCAAAAGAATTAATTTGGAAGAATCTATGTCAGAAAATATACTTTTACAATTATGAATAACACTTTTTATAGATTTTTGAAATTTGGTAGTAGGGTCTCGTTTTAAAAATTGACAGTTGTTGGGATTTAGGAATTCAATATATCTTTATCATTCATCATCATCATCATCATAATATCAATTAATTTGACATTATTTTTTTCTGATACCCGAGCGAACCCAAAGATACCAGATTTTGAGCAGGCTTAACACCTACGTTACATACAAAATTTCGTCATTCCCCGTCGAAAAGTTTTTACTTTCGAACCAACAAACAGACAGCGACCGATGGATGAAAATAGGAAACATGTTTTTCGTGATCTAGGGACCAATTAATTTGTCGACGTAATATCTCAATATTTTTTTTTGCAATGACAATTGGTACTACTTTCTCTACGAGGAATGTAAAAATTATAAAAATAATACAGAAAGGGGAAAATATATCGACTAGAGCGGATAAATATTTTTTATATAATAAAGTAAAATAAGTGTGAAGTTGCCTTTTGTGATAAAGTACACAGGGTAGTCAAAACAATGGATTTCCTGGGGCGCAATAACGGATCTAGGATTAAGTTAAGGGGGGAGGAGGCTAAAACCCCTGTGGCCCGCCATTCCTGAGACGGGTATAGACAATGACTGCCGTTTCGTCCTTGTTAGAACTCTACGGAAAGTGAATAAACTCAATTCAACCACACACACAACGAAACCCCGTAATTAAACCATACTTAAAAATAACGCAAGTAGAAAATAACTTTACTGTTATTTTTTCGTTTCATAGTTCGACTGGATTTGCCTTTTGCATTGGAGTTAATTCCTGTAACATGACGTATCCTCGTATTCACCTGCGTTTAAGTAATCATATTGACAACCGGATTCAGGTGGATGCCATCTACACTGACTTTAGCAAGGCTTTCGACAATATTAGTCATAACATTCTACTCAATCGTCTTGCTGAGGTTGGTGTTGCGGGTGCCCTCCTGAGCTGGGTCGAGTCCTACTTAAAGGATAGGAATCAGTACGTTCACATTCATGGCTTTCAATCCGACTCTTTTATACCATCCTCAGGAATACCCCAGGGCTCGCATTTGGGGCCTCTATTTTTCATTATTTATATTAATCCGATAGGAGCCTGCTTTCATCACTGTCAATTTTTGATCTATGCGGACGATCTAAAGGTTTTTAAAAAAGTAGAAAATAATTTTGACTCACTATGTATTCAGAGGGATCTTGACAGATTGGTGAGGTTTTGCGACGAAAATAATATTTTTGTTAATTTAAGTAAATGCTTATCTATCACTTTTTCCCGCAACAGAAATGAATATGTTTTTGACTATAGAATTGGCACAACCATACTTACGAGGGTTGATCGCGTGCGAGACCTGGGAATTCTGATAGATTCAAAGCTGATTTTTGATCTACACATCGACACGGTTGTAAACAGTGCTTCCAGAATGTTGGGATACATCATGCGCAAGTGCGCTTCTTTTTCTAATATTAAAGCAATCATATGCCTATACAACTCTTTTGTTTTGAGTAAGTTAAATTTTTGTAGTGTGATTTGGAGTCCGAGATACTCTGTTTATATTAAACGTTTAGATCACATTCAAAATAAGTTTTTAAAATTCATCTCGTTTAAATCCCACCTGAACGACATTGCTATTGCTCAACGACAATTTCAAATTACTCCCTTGACAGTTAGAAGAAGTATATCTGATATACTTTTTTTGTACAAAATCATAAATAATATCATACATAACCCCGATATACTATCTTTGATTCGTCTTAACATACCTCAAGTCAACCTACGATCAAACGAAATTTTCTATGTTCCATTCAGGAACACCAATTGTTCACAAAATTCACCATTATGTAGAATAATCAAATGTGTTAACCTTTATAGTGAATTAATAGATATATTTTCACAATCACCAGCAACCATTAAGAGACTATTAAAAAACATTACTTAACAGAATTTATGTTATATTTTTTTTATGTTAAGACATTTTTTTTTCTTTATATTAGGCAAATATTATGCGTTTAATACAGTATTGCGATTTATGTAAGAGATTTGTTTAATAGTTGTATTCCTTTCGAATAGGTAGATTTATGTAATTTTGAGGGTACTTTTTTGGGATTATTCCTGTTTGTATCCCTGTTGACCATGAATAAATAAATAAATAAATTAAAGTAAATGTTAAATACGCGGTTTCATTGTTTGTGGAGTCGCATTGGCTTATCCGTTTCCGTGGAGTCCTAATTAAGACGAAACGGCCGTCAGTGTCTTCTCACGCCAGGAGGCCATTGTTTTGGCTTCCCTATGTAAACTTTATTATAAAAGACAAATTAAACATTTATTTGCCCGCTAGCCAATATATTTTCCCCTTTCTGTATTATTTTACGGAGACTAAGTCTATCATATAATAATGTTTATTTTATAGTAAAGCTAACAAATACATAATTAACACTGGCAACAATTTAATAAAACAACTACATTCACATTTATTGCATGCTTTTGCAGTAATCTATACATTTTTTTAAAAAGCTTTTTATTGATCGAGAAATCTTTCGCTATTGGGCATTTTATTGTACTGAATAAGTTTATTATAGAAAAGGTTTTTTTTTTGCTATACATTGCAGATACTGTCCCACACAAAAGTTCTCGCTGGTCAGTGTTCGATAATTAGGTAATCTGACACTTTTCTTAAATGTTGTAAAAAATGTTTATGAAATAATCCGTTTTTATTTTATGTGTTACTGTCATTGTATTTAATATATAAAATTATTTGTCTCACTTAGCACGTCAGTCGATGTTAATATATGCGCAACGCTTGTGTAGCGATGATATGAAAGTACGTGCGCATTGCCTAATTCGGGTTTTCTAGCAATTTATCTCTGTCTCATTAAGAAGAACCAAAATGGGTGTACAGGGTCATCCAAAAAGGACTGAACAGTGAACAAGGGCCTATTTTTTACTTTCCCTTTATTTTTATTAAAACCAATATTATAGCCATTTTGTTTCTTTTATTGTAGAATCTAAAATTGCCTAACATTACATAGTTTCTCACCCATGGTCATCGTTAACCGATCGCAACTTCTTTCATAGCCGATCCCCGCATGGACCGATCGAGGCCCGTCGGATAGTCCGATTCCTTAATAGCTGGCAGCGAACTAGCTCGCTCTAAACTTAAGAACTAGTTCATCTAGTTCACCTTAAAAAATAGTTTTTTTAAACAGTTCGTTTGCCAACTACCCATCACCAGTGCCCACTGGGGCGAAACATCGCGTCGCCATGTCATATAATGGCACATTGCCGAGCACACTGCCCAATAAACGTATTTAACAGTTTTAAGACAAATTATATGTTCTGAAGAAAAAACAAAATTTAAATTTAACTTCTTAAAACTTTGACAAGTACTAGCGCGCGGCGCCAAGACTTAATAAAATTTAAAATATTTTGATAGCCCCAAATAATAAGTGTTTGATATTCACATTGACCACACTTAAACTAATCTAAAGCATCAGCTTCCTCAATTTTTTTATGACGTCCTAAGATAAACGACTTCTCGTAAGTGTTTAATATTCACATTGACCACATTTGAACTTATCTGAAGCATCAACTTCCTCAATATTTATATGACGTCTCAAACTATGTATTTTTGAACTACCTTTCGTAGGTGTTTGATATTCACATTGACCACATTTAAATTTATCTGAAGCATCAATTACATCTATATTTTTATGGCATCTTAAAATATGTCTCTTTAAATAACTTTTTGTAAGGGTTTGATATTCACATTCACCACATTTCAACTTATCTGAAGCATCAACTTCCTCTATATTTTTATGACGTCTCAAAATATGTTTCTTTAAATCACCTCTGTTAAATGTTTGATATTCACATTCTTTACATTTAAACTTATCTGAAGCATCAACTTCCTCTATATTTTGATGACGTCTTAAAATATGTATCCTTAAAACACCTCTGTTAAATGTTTGATATTCACATTCACCACATTTAAACTTTTCTGAAGCATCAACTTCCTCTATATTTTTATGGCGCCTTAAAATATGTTTCCTTAAGTCACCTCTGTTAAATGTTTGATATTCACATTCACCACATTTAAACTTATCTGAAGCATCAACGTCCTCTATATTTTTATGATGTCTCAAGATATGCAGCTTTAAATAACTTTTCCTTAGTGTTTGATAATCACATTGACTACACTTAAACTTGTCTAAAGCATCAACGTCCTCTATATTTTTATGACGTCCCAATTCATGTCTCTTCAAATTATTTTTGGTAAATGTTTGATATTCACATTGACCACATTTAAACTTATCTGAAGCATCAACTTCCTCAATATTTCTATGACGTCTCAAACTATGTAATTTTAAACTACCTTTCGTAAGTGTTTGATATTCACATTGACTACATTTAAACTTATCTGAAGCATCAATTTCATCTATATTTTTATGGCGTCTTAAAATATGTCTTCTTAAATCACCTCTGTTAAATGTTTGATATTCACATTCACCACATTTCAACTTATATGAAGCATTAACTTCCTCTATATTTTTATGGCGTCTTAAAATATGTTGTCTTAAATCACCTCTGTTAAATGTTTGATATTTACATTCACCACATTTAAACATATCTGAAGCATCAACTTCCTCTATATTTTTATGACGTCCTAAGATATGTATCTTTAAACGACTTCTCGTAAGGGTTTCATATTCACATTGATCACACTTAAACTTATCTGAAGCATCAACTTCCTCTATATTTTTATGACGTCCCAAAATATGCCTCTTTAAGTTACTTTTCGTAATTGTTTTATATTCACATTGAGTACACCTAAACGTTTGTAAAGCATTCTCTTTTTTTGTGTTGTTATTTCGTTGCAACATATGTAACTTCAAACTACATTTCCTAATTGTTTGATCACAATTATCACATTTGAAACTATCAAAAGAATTATTTTTCTCCATATTTTTATGTCGTAAGAGACCCATCTTTAAATTACATTGATGAGCTGATGGATGACAATCACAATAATTGCAGTTAACTTTATAATCTTCATCGTGATTTTTATAATGATATGCATTTTTCTTTAAAGTACATTCCCATCTTGTGTGATGACACATGCAACATTTGTAGTTTTTATATTTGTCACCGTATTCTTGATCGATGCCATCAATTTTGGTACTGAAACAATAAACAAAAAATTGGTATAACTTGAGAATTATACATACAGGTTGTTATGGCAGCAGAATTTTCAAAAGAAAATTGCATTTTACTAAATTTAATTAATTAATTTATTATTATTTTTTATTATTAGGGGTAAAGCAGTAGGCGAAAGTCCGATGAAACTGCTTTTTGCACAATGTCTACGCGTAAGTGTTTTTTTTATATAATTTAAAGTTCAAAGCAAAGTAAGTCCATATAATAATTTTCTCTTTATACGGTACGCTATCACAGCACGTAGATGGCACATTATCACAATCCATTGACGACTGACAGATCACAGCAAACACAACACACTATCACAGTATATTATAGATGACATAGGTACAGTCAATCACATACATGTTTTAAGATTTAAAAATAGTGGACCAAGCGAGCATTTATGTTTTCAAGGTCATAGTCAACTCTGTTATTAAAACTGTTGACTGAGGGAGCGCTGACAGTGTCACCTAGTAAGCTATTCCAGGTGTAAACGACCCTATTGCTGAAAAAATTATGTCTTGAAAGCCTGGCACATCTCTCTTTTAATAGTTTAAGGTCATGACCTCTTAGCAATATATATTATTGTTCCTAAGAAGTATATCTATATCCACAGTGTACAAATTATGAACTATCTTGTATGTTTCTATGAGGTCACATGTGAAGCGTCTTTCTCTAAGTGTTGGCAGATTAAATACAATAAAATTAGTCTCTCTTCATATAACATGTTTCTCGTGGTTGGCGACATCTTGGTAGCTCGGCGCTGCACCCTTTCTAAAAGCTCAATGTCTTTGACAAAATAGGCAGTCCACACACTGTGTGCGTATTCCAAAATACATCTTACATATAACTTATACATTCTGCTGATCATCTCTAGTGATTTGTTCTCAAATGCCTTGCCGATCAAAAAAAATTATGGAGTTTGCTTTTTTACTATATTAGCTCTATATGGGTTTCCCATTTTAAATCGCTTTGTATAAGCACACCAAGGTATTTTTGCTTAGAAAAAGGTGACTCCATTTGGCCTATATTCCAAGCACGGATTATTTGCTCCAATATGCAAGATACTGCATTTAGCTTCATTTAACGTAAGCTGCCATGATTCAGTCCATACTTCGAGGTCTTCCACTAGCGTATTGTTTAGCAGGGGATTGGAGAAGAACTTTGAATCATCTGCAAAAAATGACTTTGACGAATTTATTACTTGAGACAGGCCAGATATAGTATAAAATATGAACAGAAGGGGGCCCCAGTACAGACCCTTGGGGTACCCCGCTTAGAACTTCATATGGCTCGGAGACAGCTTGCTGTATTCTAGCTCGATTTGTACGGTAAGTGAGGAAGTGTGTGGTCCAATTTAGTAGGTTTTCTCTGATGCCTAAATGCTCTAGTAGGCCAAGGAGTCTTCTGAAGGGGACAGTGTCAAATGCGCCCTTAAAATCTAGATAAACAACATCGGTTGGTCTGTTTAGTCCACTCATTCAGACAAGTAAGGAGGTTACTAACAGTTGAACGGCCAGGCAAAAAAACAATGCTGCTGCTCGGGTAAAAAAACCGTGTCAAATCCAAGGCGATCACCTTTTCCATGCACTTGCATAGAATGCATGTAAGTGCTATGGGTCTGTAACTGGCTGGAAGACACATATTGCCCTTCTTAAAAATGGGAACAACAAATGTGGTTTTCCAGGAATACGAAAAGATGCCAGTAAACATAATATTAATCAATACTGCTGCCAACGTTGTTGCTAGGGCGTCCTATGTATGTTGCAGAAAAATTGTGAGTAGGTGATCTGGTCCAGGACTGGCATCCTGCTTCATGGGTGTTAGTACCATTTTGATACTTTCCGGGGTAAAATTTATAGCCAGCTCATGCTGCGACCTAGTTTAACATTTGTGGTAAGTTGGTGAGATTTTCCAACGTTAATGCATTTTGAAATTCTTTGGCAAATATGTTGGCTACTTGTTGCGCTTCGACAATTATCTCATCAGAATCAGTGTCTCTAAGAGCAAAGGAGTTTGTACTAGAATTTAAAGATCTTTTTATATATTAAAAAAAAAACACGGTTTACTGGACTGGGTTAATAAGTTATAATTTCATAGTTTTTTCTGACATTGTGAAGCTGATTCTAAACAGCATTGTTTTAGATCTGGTAAGTATGATAATTCTCAACAATTTTACTTCTATAGCGATTCCAGAGTCTACTTTTCTTCCTAATACTTCGTCTCTCTTCAGCACGGATCCAGGGCTTCCCAAAATTAAATCTTACCGTCCTCTCCGGGATGTTATTATTAATAGCTCGACCAATAAGTGTCACGCATTCCTCATAAGTTTCAATAGTGTTTTGATGGTCGTTTTCCAAGAGGTATCAGCACTCCAAAAGTTGCGCTTTTTTATGCTTTGGGTTGGTTTAACTAGCACTTTCAATTGGACCTCTGTTTTAATTACAATATGGTCACTTAACCCGATAGGAGGCAATTGACATATATTAGACACACTACTGGTATCATTTGAAAATATTAAATCTAGTAAAGAGCTTTGGTCACCTCGAAACCTCGTGTTGAAATTAATCAGTTGTGTTGCATAACTCTTGTACTAGTCTAATAATAGCTGTCCCTGGGCATTCGGAGCAGTCGTTGTCATCGACTGCCAATCAATATCTGGAAAATTAAAGTCCCCAAAAGCAAATATTAGTGGTTTATGTGCAAACATTAAGGTCATGACAGTAGTAAGTGTTAACAGATGCTCCTGTGAAGTGTTGGGTGGTTTGTATATACGGCTTACCATCATTCTTAAGGTATCTATTCGTGTATTCAGGAACAGGCCATTAATTGAAGGTGAAAGTATGCATGCAGGGTTAATAGTGCTGTGTACAGTGTAAAGGTTTGCCGTTTAGATATTTCTTTACAAAAATGCACACGCCTCATCCTCTTTGTCCGTTGCGATCGTTACGGAAAAGGTTGTAGCCTGGTAATCCTACAAGCGATTCAGTTATTTCTTCTCCTAACCATGTTTCTGTCAGCATCACAAAAGTTGAGTCCTCGATGTCTACAACCACTCTAAATTCGTTTAATTTTGGCTTAATGGAGCTTACATTGCTGCATATCATAGAGATATTAACCAGTGGCACACTAGATTCAATAGGGCATATTTTGCTACTTAGTTTTTTACTTCCCTGTTATTTGTTGATTGATCACACACTCTGTCTGCTGTAAATTTAATTATTTTAGGAATTCAGTTCAGTTACTCAGAATAGTTATTACTTTTAATGTACTGAAGGACGAAAATTAAATCATTGACATTTTCTTGCAAAAAAGGCAAATTAGAGTTTATTTTTCTTAATTACTTTTTGTGCTTGTCTGGTTATTGTCGATTACTTAACTTTTGTGGTTGTGTTTTTTCATATAAATTTTAGTGTGAATAAGAAGATAAAATATTCAGTTTAGATATAAGCAGTACAAATGATAACCTGGCGGGTAAACGAGGTAAAACTGTTTACTATCTTATAAACTCATCATTTGTAGTTACTCGATACTTTTTTTTAATACTTGTAGAAATAACAGTTTGGATATTGTCGAGTTGCGCCCGCCCATGTCGACCGACTCGCTGATTTCGATACACGATAATAAAAATTAAACAACCGAGTTACTTCATGTGAGTATAGCTTAAAATTCTGATAAAAAAAAAATACCATCCTAAACTACGTTGTAAACATTTTTTTTTCAAAATTGTCTAACAATAACCCTTCGGAATTAAATTTACCAATGACATAGTATCACAGGCGAAAACTTTATATCGAAATTAGTAAAAATCCATTAAATTAGCACACAAATTTGTTGTGATTGTAGCGTCGCAGCTCCTTCATGGATTAAAAAACAGCGCCAAAGACAATATTTTTTGTAAACAGAGCTTAATAGTTCCACTATTTCAAAAAAATGTTTAAAATACTTAAATTTTACATTAAAGTACCGGGTGGTCAAATAAGCGAGGACGTCGGCTTTATCTCGGAAACCATTAATCGTACAACTTTCGGAAAGATTTTTTTATGAGTAAAGTGGTCAAGAGAAATTGCTGGAAATTACTTTTAAGTTCCTTATTTTGCCGCAAGGGGGCACAATTAAAAATAGTTTTTTTAAATTCTAAATTTCTCCGAAAATTCCCATATCAAGGTATAACTCTGATTACATCATGGGAAAGCTTAGACAATTCTGCATCATTTTGGTTTAAGGCTCATTGGCGTACCGACCTTGATAAGAGTGGGAGAAGCTATTGAAAGTGTAAAAATTAAAATCGCTGTAACTTCTAAACGACTTATCCGATATTACTAAATTTAGGCTTGTTTGGAAAGGGAAAATAAGCGTCTTCAATTGCCGTATCCAACAGTACCCGATAGTGTTTAATAAAATTGCTAGAGGGCGCAATTTGTAATAATAACAGTTTTTTCGATTTTATCCAGAAAATTCAAATTATACGGTATAACTATGACATCATAATCGAAAAGTAGATGAGATTTGCAAGCAAAGATGTGAAGACCGCAGTTCGATATCTTTGTTCGTTTCAGAGTTATTGCCAAAATAATTTTTAATACAAATTGCGCCCTCTAGCAATTTTATTAGAAACTATCGTGTACCATTAGATACGACAATTGAAGGTACTTCCAAACAAGCTTAAATTTATTAAAATCGGATAACTCGTTTAGAAGTTACAGCGATTTTAATGTTTACACTTTTAATAGCTTCTCCCACTCTTATCAAGTGAAAGTGTAAACATTAAAATCGCTGTAACTTCTAAACGACTTAACCGATTTTACTAAATTTAAGCTTGTTTGGAAGAAAATGGTAAGTACCTTCAATTGTCGTATCGAATGGTACAATATAGTTTCTAATAAAATTGCTAGAGGGCGCAATTTGTATAAAAAATTATTGTTTCGGCAATAACTCTGAAACGAACAAAGATATCGAACTGCGGTCTTCACATCTTTTCTTGCAAATTTCATCTACTTTTCGATTATAATGTCATATTTATACCGTATGATTTGAATTTTCGGGATAAAATCGAAAAAACTGTTATTATTACAAATTGCGCCCTCTAGCAATTTTATTAAACACTATTGTGTACTGTTGGATACGGCAATTGAAGATACTTATTTTCCCCTTCCAAACAAGCTTAAATTTAGTAAAATCGGATAAGTCGTTTAGAAGTTACAGCGATTTTCATGTTTGTTCATGTCAATAGCTTCTCCCACTCTTATCAAGGTCGGTACGCCAATGAGCTTTAAACCAAAATGATGCAGAATTGTCTAAGCTTTCCCATGATGTAATCAGAGTTATACTTTAATATGGCAATTTTCGGAGAAATTTAGAATTAAAAAAAAAATTTCAATTGTGCCCTCTTGCGGCGAAATGAGGAACTTAAAAGTAATTTCTAGTCATTTCTCTTGACCACTTTACTCATAAAAAATCTTTCCGAAAGTTGTACGATTAATGGTTTCTGAGATAAAGCCGACGTCCTCGCTTATTTGACCACCCGGTACAAAGTCCAATTTTTAGAAAAAGCTTATTGTGAAACTGACAGTGAAGTAATTTAGATAATTTAATTTATTTATAAAACCATATTTAAATACAAACAAGTCAAAAACAAAACCTAACATTTGGATATTAAGTACATATATTATTTTTGTCGGTTTTAAAAAGAACAGAAACTTACACTTGGTTTTGTTTAAGGTCCTCCTCTTGAAGGTCGATTTCCTCGTTTTTAATTTTCCATTCATCATAGACAAATTCAGATGATTGTGTAACTTCTCTTGTGTTTTCGTTCGTTTCAATTTTTATTGCTGCCTCAAAATTTTTAGGATAAAAATCTTCTGATCTGTAAAATAAAATACAATGGGTATATTATAGCCAGGGTATCCACTACGACTACTAAAATTTTGCTATTGTGTAAATTCTATATTTTTTAGGACGGAGGTGCAGACAAAGATTTAAATTCCTTGTGTTTGTGTGCTTGGCATTTAAATTTTAATATTTGAATATATTTTGAGTAAAAAAATCAATATTACTAACAGCGCGATTTTTTTTTATTGAAGGTAATTGGTGGAAATAAATACAATGACATACATTAGAGGTTCAGGCACAGTCTAAGTCTGCCATAAAGTTGTGTCGAATCCAAAAAGTGGTACCAGAGGCAACCTACTTATTTTTTTAGTTTTACTGTCCAGACTGAGCAAGGGCGAATTTAGCACCATGTCATAGAGGAGTAAGTCCTTTAAAATCTGTCATGAAGTTAAAAAATATTAAGGACGGCATGTGGACTACAATTATTGTTTTCGGGAAGGGGCGGGTGGCATCAACTTGTATATTATGGTAAAAGATACTTACCATAATATACATGTAATTTGTTGTGATACCTCTGCTTCGATGTGGACTGTATTCTGGTTTGCCTGGTTCGGCCTCTTCTTACGTTTATAAGAAAACTAATATTTTCTATACTATTTCGTTTTATTTTTCTTTCGATTACACACGATATTAATGAGAAATATGTCACAATGACAATACAATATATTCACCCCTTTTTTCCAAAATGTCTCATGACCTGCTAAAATAGACAAACAGGTAATTATACGGAACATTGCCCCCCGCCTTGAAAGGACGTCCTTTTAAGAACCTTTACAGTAAAATGGATCATGAAACAACAAGTGACTAAACGTGATAACTTATTTCCAATGTCTAAAGCACTCAATACTATGGCACCACTAAAAGTTCAAAGGTAACGGACATATTTGAGCAAATGAGCGCTTTATTACTCCCGTTTTAGTTTTGATCAGTGCGACTCTAGCCACTCCATCTTTGCCGGGACATAATTCCGTGACTCGTCCGAGTAACCAATTAAGTGGGAGTTGGTTATCTTCTTTGATAACAACCAAGTCGTTGATATGGATTGAACCCTTTTCTGTTTTCCATTTACAGCGATGCTGTAACTCTGACACATATTCCAGAGACCATCTAGACCAGAAATGTTGCTGAAGCTGCTGTATTCGTTGAAAGTGCCTTAGTCTGTTCTCAGAAATATCTGTGTAGTCTGGATCAACTACTGAGGTCATAGGCCGTCCAATTAGGAAATGAGAAGGTGTAAGAGGTGTTACATCCATGGGATCACTTGATAGTGGAGACAAGGGACGCGAATTTAGCACTGCCTCAATTTGCACTAGCAAAGTATAAAATTGCTCAAAGGTTAGCAATGCGTTACCTGCTACACGCTTTAAATGATACTTTGTGGCCTTGACACCCGCTTCCCACAATCCACCAAAATGTGGAGAGTATGCCGGAATGAATGACCATGAAATGCCCTCATTCTGTATTGATTCCGTCAAAGCTTTAGAGTTTTCCTGCAGAAATATTCCAAGTTTTTGTAACTCTAGATTGGCACCAACAAAATTAGTCCCGTTATCTGAATACATTTTGGATGGCTTTCCACGACGAGATATAAAGCGTTTAAAAGCTGCCAAAAATGATTCTTTACTTAAATCCGATACAAGTTCGAGGTGAATGGCCTTGGTTACAAAACAGACGAATAAACTAATATAACCCTTTGTAATTTTGCAGCCACGACCTTGTCTATCTTTTATTGAGAACGGACCTGCATAATCCACGCCTGATGTAAAAAATGGGGGCGCTGGATTCAGTCTTTGAGCAGGCAAATTCCCCATGATTGGATTAATAGATTTTGGATTAACTCTGAAACAACGCACACATTTATGAAATGTTTTTCTTGCTAAATTTCGTCCTGCCAGAGGCCAATACTGTTCGCGAATTGAAGATAATAAAAGTTGCGGTCCTGCGTGAAGTAAACGATTATGTTCACTTACAAACAATAATTGAGTAAATCGATGTTTAGAGCTTAACAAAATTGGATATTTTTTATTATAATCAAAATCAGAATTTGCTAGTCTGCCGCCAACGCGAAGTATTTCATTTTTATCCAAAAACGGAGTAAGCCTTGATAACTTGCCTTTTACATTAATTATTGTTTTATCGTTATTTTTAAGATTCGATATCTCATTAAAAAAGCTTTGTTGTTGTGCTATTCTTACTAAACATAAAGAGGCATGACTAATTTCTTCAGAACTTAAAGAATCAACATTTCTTTTATCTTTAGTTGTACAACAATTATTTACAAAACGTTTACAATATGCAACTATACGCTCTAGCTTCTTTAAACTAGAATAGCTTTCAAAATCGATTACTGCTGATGAACTTGAAAGTGCGAATGAAGCTATATTTTTTCGCAACTCCGGTAAATCGCCATCTGAAGGAGGAGATTTAGGCCAAAATCCCTCGTCTTGCTTTAACCAGCTTGGGCCCAGCCAATAAACGTCGAGTGACAATAAACTGCTTGGCCTAACACCACGTGATACATAATCTGCCGGATTATCTGACGTTGGCACATGCCTCCAGTTTTCTATTTCTGTTAATTCTTGAATTGCTGAAACTCGATTTGCTACAAATACTTGTAAAATATTTGGAGCCATGTTCAGCCATCCAAGTACGATAGTAGAGTCACACCAATAAAAAGTTTTTTCGATTTTAATTTTTAGCGATAATTTAACCTTATTTATTAATTTTGTAAGTAAAAAAGCAGCTATTAATTCAAGACGAGGAATGGTTTGTATTTTTAAAGGTGCGACCTTTGATTTAGCACAAACTAATTTGACTGCAACGTCTCCAAAGTCATTTTGTGATTTAATATACACACAAGCACCGTACGCCTGCGAGGACGCATCAGAAAATCCGTGAATTTCGACTCGAATCGCATCTTTACACGTTATTTGTCGATCTATGTTAAGATCATTTAGCGCTACTAATTCATCACGAAAATGAAGCCATCTTGTATGCAAAGCTTGCGACAAAGAACTATCCCATCCTAGTTTTTCCAACCAAATATCACGTAAAATAATTTTTGCTAATATTATAGTTGCGCTCAATAAACCAAGTGGATCGAAAATTTGAGCTATCTCTGATAAAACTGTGCGTTTTGTAATGCGTTTGGCAAAATTCGTTCCTATTTTATACAAAAACCGATCTTTTCTGCCATTCCAAATTAAACCTAATGTTTTTGTATTTTCATTTGCGCCTAAGTCGATTAAATCTGTTTCGTCAGATGTTTTTATGCCTTTTAAAACATCAGAGCTGTTAGATACCCATTTTCTAAGATGAAATCCCGCTTTACAAAGGATCTCTGAAACTTCGTTCGCTAACGATATCGCATCTTCAATACTGTTTGCACCTGTTAACATATCATCTACGTAGAAATCCTCTTTGATAACACGAGAAGCTACTGGAAATTCGTTTTCACATTCTATACCAAGCTGATATAGACATCTGATCGCTAAGTATGCTGCCGATTTAGTACCATAAGTTACCGTCAATAATTCATATGCTTCAATAGGCTTGTCACTATTAGAACGCCATAAGATTCGCTGCAGAGACGTTTGCTCAGGATTTACTCGACACATTCGATACATTTTTTCGACATCTGCGACGACGACATAATTATACTTTCGATAGCGTAAAAGTATCGAGAAAAGATCCGATTGAATAGTTGGTCCAACCATTTGCAAATCATTAAATGAATATCCGCTTTTACTAGGACAAGAAGCATCGAAAACAACACGTAACTTAGTAGTTAAACTACTTTCTTTAACTACGCCATGATGGGGCATGTAGTAAGCTTGCTGAGCGTTATAAAGTTCTTTAACCTTAGACATATGCCCGAGCTCCTGATATTCATCAATGAACTTGCAATATTGAAATTTAAAATCTTTATCACGCTCAAATCTACGCTCTAAACCTAACAGTCGCTTTTCGGCTATATCGTACGAATCACCTAAGTTTTCCACTTTATTCTTTAATGGAATTGTAACCAGAAAGCGTCCCTTATGATCACGTTTTGCCGTTTCTAAAAAATGCTCTTCACATAATTTTTCTTCGCGAGAAAATACCTTAGAATTTGAAATTTCTTCTAATTCCCAGAAACGCGTTAGTTGATTATCTATTTCTATATTTTTTAAGAAAGTGCATTGAACGCTTTGATCATGAGACTGATTTGAATATACCTGACCAGATACAATCCAACCAAATTTACTTTTTTGTAAGAATGGCCCATAATTGCCTAATTTGACCTGCCCTATGCACACAATATTCCAAAAACAATCGGCTCCCAGAAGCATATCTATTTTACCGGGCAAATGAAAGTTTTCATCAGCAAGCTTTATGTTTCTTGGAATATTTAAGCTTTGTTTATCAATTTTAAAATTTGGAAGATTGCTAGTAATATTAGGTATAATTAAACATGAAACTTTACATGAAAAATTGTTTATCTGTGATTGAACTTGCAAAACTGTGTTGCCTATGATATTTGATTGTGTCTCGTTAAGTCCGCTAACCTTTAAATTAGTCGGCTTACAAGAAAGTTGCAACTTGTTACTGAACTCATGAGTTATAAAACTACTTTGCGATCCCACATCTAACAAAGCTCTTGCTACGAACGGTTTATTGTTTTTATCAAAAACACGCACTAAAACAGTTGCCAAAAGCACTTGCTGATTAATCGATACATTTCGTGAAGATAAATTTACGCTTTTTTGCTGAACATCCGTATGATGGTCAGCTGATTCGTTATCATTGTGATTAAATTTATCGTTCGCTTCTGTATGCAATAAAGTATGATGTCTTGCTTTACACGTTTTACAAGACCCAGAAAAACATTCTCTAAACATGTGCCCTGTTCTTAAGCAATTTAAACAAAGTCGTTTTTTCTTAGCCTGTTTTAAACGATCGTATAAATTTAGTTTTAAGAATTCAGAACAATTTTGAATATAGTGTTTGTTTTTACAGAAAGAACACACTGGTTTTACAGGATTGCTTAAAGAATTGCTAGTAATAAACGAATTTGTTCTTCTGTTAAACCTGCCTGTATTTTGGTTATTATCAGCTTTACCTTGCTCTATAGATTCAAGAAGATCTGCTCTATCTTTCAAAAAGCTAATAATGTTATCTAGTGTGGGTGTTTTAAAGGAAGCCTTCGATTGTTCCCACTTTCTTAGACTAACATCGTCTAACTTTGTTGAAATTAAATATATCACCAATGTATCCCAATTTTCCGTAGGTTCATTTAAAGTTTTTAAAGCCCTAAGATGTTTGCCAACACTGTCTACCATATTTCTTAATACACCGGACGACTTATTATTAATTTTGCACATGTTAAACAGAGCCTTTACATGATTTTGTATTAAAATTCTGGTATTGTTAAATCGATCGCAAATTAATTTCCACGCACTATCATAATTAGAACCTGAAAATTCTAAACTAGCGATTATTTCAAGTATTCTTGGACCTAGGTAGGCTCTTAAGTAATGTAATTTTTGTATATCAGAAAGTTTATTATTTTCATGAATTAGTGACTCGTAAGTGTCCCTAAATTCCAACCACTTATCATAATCACCGTCAAACTTCTTTATTTCGATGACTGGAAGTTTGACACCGCTATTATTATTATTAACCGGTACGTTCTTGTAAGTATTTTTAAACGAGACTGATCCCTGCGACGATTCGCTACCTCCGCCATTACCTAACGAACTGTTTGCAATAATAAATCTTTTAGATTTTGCTAAAACTCTATGGTAAGCCATTTCAAAAGTTTCACGTATGATATATTGCCCTTCACAATCGTCGCAAAGCTCTTCAATTTGACCCTGCAGGTCTTCAAACTCATCCAAACTACTCTGAAATCGCTCCACGCGTTGCTCTAGCTCTAAAAAGACGTTTTGATCGCCGATAATAAAATCTGAATACGATTGCTCTAAGTTTCCGACATATTTCTCAAAAATTGTTAACTTTGCTTTGACAGAACCTCTCTTCCTGACGAGTTTTTCTTGTTCATCCGTCATACTTGCTAAGTTATTTAAACAAACTTACTAGTAAAATATTGATAACTAAATTATCCCAAACGCGCCACAAAGTATGTTTAAATCAACCTTATTACGATAAAAACTCGCTAGACAAAATGAGGTTAGCCTAACACGCTTGATATAAAAGGTAAAAATCAAAGGTAGTTAATGAAGTATGGAACTGACACACCTTTTTGACGCATTCCTTCTAATTTTCACCCATAAAATCCGGTAGGAGGTCCATGTATTCAGATAACGGGACTAATTTTGTTGGTGCCAATCTAGAGTTACAAAAACTTGGAATATTTCTGCAGGAAAACTCTAAAGCTTTGACGGAATCAATACAGAATGAGGGCATTTCATGGTCATTCATTCCGGCATACTCTCCACATTTTGGTGGATTGTGGGAAGCGGGTGTCAAGGCCACAAAGTATCATTTAAAGCGTGTAGCAGGTAACGCATTGCTAACCTTTGAGCAATTTTATACTTTGCTAGTGCAAATTGAGGCAGTGCTAAATTCGCGTCCCTTGTCTCCACTGTCAAGTGATCCCATGGATGTAACACCTCTTACACCTTCTCATTTGCTAATTGGACGGCCTATGACCTCAGTAGTTGATCCAGACTACACAAATATTTCTGAGAACAGACTAAGGCACTTTCAACGAATACAGCAACTTCAGCAACATTTCTGGTCTAGATGGTCTCTGGAATATGTGTCAGAGTTACAGCATCGCTGTAAATGGAAAACAGAAAAGGGTTCAATCCATATCAACGACTTGGTTGTTATCAAAGAAGATAACCAACTCCCACTTAATTGGTTACTCGGACGAGTCACGGAACTATGTCCCGGCAAAGATGGAGTGGCTAGAGTCGCACTGATCAAAACTAAAACGGGAGTAATAAAGCGCTCATTTGCCAAAATATGTCCTTTACCTTTGGACTTTTAGTGGTGCCATAGTAGTGAGTGCTATAGACATTGGAAATAAGTTATCACGTTTAGTCACTTGTTGTTTCATGATCAATTTTACTGCAAAGGTTCTTAAAAGGACGTCCTTTCAAGGCGGGGGGCAATGTTCCGTATAATTACCTGTTTGTCTATTTTAGCAGGTCATGAGACATTTTTAAAAAGGTGAATATATTTTTGTATTGTCATTGTTGTGACATTTTTCTCAATAAAGATCGTATGTAATCAAAATAGTATAGAAAATATTAGTTTTCTTATAAACGTTAGAAGAGGCCGAACCAGGCAAACCAGAATACAGTCCACATCGAAGCAGAGGTATCACAACAAATTACATATGCACCAAAAATGTTTCAACGAAATTTATGCAAATTGATTGATTGGAAAAGTTATGGCATTTTTATCTCTTATTATACATAACGTAGGCCTGTTACGAAGCAGGGCCGTAGCCAGGCTTGAATTTTCGGAAGGGCCGTTAACATTTCTGGAAGGGTGAACTTATTAAACTTTTTTTTTTAATTTTAGTAGGTAGTATCTACATATAAGTATTTTATATAAAAATGAAAAAAAAAATAATATAATAAATCAAAAAATATTCTAAAACACGTTTAGATAATTCCACTTAAAAGAGTTGTAATTTTCTGTTGCCTCTTTCATTAAATTTTTTTAAAAAGAGTTCAAAATCTAATTTTTCGGTCTGTTTTCTTTCAAAGGCCAGAAAGATCAGGTCATCCATCCTCTGATGTTCCATTGCCATACGCTGGGGGCGATTAATGGCCGTTAAGGTGGAAAACGAGGATTCGCAGACTGCTGTACTGCATCCAAAAGTTACGCTGGTAGCAAACAGTTCGTATGTATTTTTAAAGGCCTGGAGTTGATTATACAGCTCATTGAATAAGTTGGTTGTTGCTTTGCGGGAAAGGGTTAATGTCATACAATTGTTGTTTTTTTCAGGAAGGGCGAATTTTTCTCTAGGAAGGGCGGCGCCCTGCCTGTCCCCCCCCCCCTGGCTACGGCCCTGTTACGAAGATCAGATTTTTGGTCACCTTGTTGCATTCTTAAATTTTTTATAAGATTTAAGCCTGTTGTGCATGCGGTTATTTAAAGTAATTATTGCACAAAATATGTGTTTGCCACCCACACGTGACATTAACAGCTGATACTGGTTTCTTCCTAAAAGTTCCCAGTTAAGTAACTACATTTTTTGGTGTTTATTATTTAAGTTGAACGGTGGGTAGAATAAACCAGTTTACGTTAATTAACTCTTCTGTTTCCAATAAGAAACATTTCATTTATTATTATATAATTATTATAATATATAATTTGGGTACAGTAGGCTAAACCTTGAGTTCACCGAGAACTAATCCAGCTATTTGTATTTCAAAACACATGGCATTGTACTACGCCCGGCTGACTGTAAATTATAAAATGGCTACGATGTTTCAATTGTAAATAAAATTTACGCTGTATATTTGCAAACCATTATCCTAATAAACCATTAAGACCCCCGTCCCGTACAAGTTTAAAATATGGTGAATGCCATGGTAAGCACAGTCCTGTCTCTGTCGCCAACCACTTAACGTATAATAGACCAATACTTTAACAGGCTGCCATAAAGGACAGGTGACTTACCCACGATGCGGCGTGTTCTTAGATAAATCTGACTACGAATAATTTGAAAAATTTAATTAAAAAGCTGAAAAATGACAATAAAGTTTAAAAAATATATGAAATTAAATAAAATCTATTAAATAATTAATTTTTAAAATTTGGGAATTTTAGAGGAATTGTTACTGGAAAAAATATTTTTACTTAACTTAACTTAAATTTTAAAAAACCTTGCTTATTTTAGTAATTAAATTCTAAAAAAACGGCAAATGCCTTTGCCTGGGACTATCCTTGCTAAAATATAATTTTTTAGTTGTTTACATTGTATTGAGTCAACTCAGATTTTCTAAATACAAATATTAGGTAGGTCCACCATATAGTTACAAATAGAGTAAAAACAAAGGCATACTTAATATTACATTTTAACTATCGGAAACATAACACGGACACATACAATATCTAGACCTTAAAAATATACTTTGCATGGGATAAAAACTCTAAAAAAGCGACTCCGAAGTGCTTCAATTAGCAGGGAAGATAAGCAATCTGCATTTTCTGGTCTTGACGGGAGGGCTTGGTTCTTCATCTATATAAACAAGGCTTCGAGAAGGAAACAATAGTAGTAAAATAATTAACTTTTAAAATGACCGCAGACATGTTAGCAACGGCATTTGGCAACGCAGGAATTATTCGTCGAAGGCAGCCGCTGCGATCCGTCCAATCCCGTGCACCGACTATGGGGCCTAAACCATCTGCACTGTGCAGTGGCGGCTCGTCAGGGGCAGCAGAATTAAGAAAATAGACATTCCCATTTCCATACTTAAAAAATTCTGTATTTTAACTATTTATTTAAACTAATGGTTCAATTAGTTTTTTTATTTAACTGTTTGCTTCAATTTAAAAATTTATTAACTCTTTTTCCGGTCGGTCACCTCTATATTAAACAATGTCTACGGCCGAAAGTAATAGTAGCAGGTCTTCTCACAGATGACGAACTATCGGCTAGCCGCCGAAAAAAGGCAGCAAAATAGGCAACCAAACATACGTATGACGTATATTCCCAGCAGTTCAACGCCATGTTTCAATTTTACCGTGCGGCAGTTCGGTATTTGCCTCACGTCGCCGATTTGCGCGGTTTTTCTTCGTGAAAAATTTATATTGATTATTGGTTTCAATTCAATCAAGTAAATCAAGTTAAAAAACTTGGAGTTTGGAATAAAAGCAAATATTAATTTAATACGTAGTGTATATTATTGATTCTTTTAATGTGAAGTGGTTTTCTGGTTTTTATTTATTTTCTTAAAATTATATTTACAATTTTCACCGTAAAATGCAACTGCGGAAATTTGCCGCGATGCCTGGGTAAGTTATTAGGCATGCGAATGACAGAGTGGGTAAATCGGTTAGTATTTTTCGCTAATTTTACTTTTTCGTATGTGGATTTTGTGATTAGGGCTCAATCCTTAATCGTTCGTAACAGCTTTTGACTTTCGGTTAAAATAAGTGATCAGTTTTTATTAGTTTCCTTAGTGTGAAAGCGGTGAAGTGCCTAAGTAATTTAGTTTTTGTGTCTTGTGCGTGCTTTTTAACATATTTTTTGCCGGCTTAAAAAATGTCTACAAAGTAAAGGTAAACTGGTATCGTAAGTTTTAAAAAAATCGAAGGAAACGTGCAGCTCAAATTGTAAGTATTACCAAGAGTAAAGATATTGTTAGTGACTTTTTATCTCAGAACTTTGCATCACTTCTGCATGATGAAAAAATAATTGTAAAAAACAATGGCCGTCCAACGCCAAAAATGTCTTCATTAATAAATACTAGCGGGAATGGTTCGAACAGATTATTTAATGTAAATTGGTACCAAAAATACCAATGGCTTACTGAAAGTGAAGTAAAAAAATAAACTTTTTTGTTGGGTATGCGTCTAAAAACAACATCAAAATCCATGGAGTAGAAGCGGGTACGATAACTTAAAAGAGTTATCTAGGGCACTTCAAAAACACGATGTATCAAAAGAGCATACGTACAACCAATTAAAATTAGATTTATTTGGTAAACAAAATATGTATAGTCAGATCTGGTCTTAACGTGCGGGTCCAAAGGTCACTGATCATATGCGTCAAATCAGACAACACAGAGGCTATCAAAATGTTGTGAGATTATTTACAAATATACCGAAGGAAGGAAAAATAGTTTCATTATTTTAGCTATCGCGAAGATAGCCACATATACTACCTAATATTATTAGTTTTGTAAAAATTATGTACAGGGGAGTTAAAAAAGTTACAAAAAATTATATAATCGTTAATTATATACCTACTGTACCCTTTAATTAAAAACGACAATAATAAACAGTGCAATTTATTTTAACAATTTTACGACTAAAACCTAAAAATAAAATGGCATTTAGTCTGATAAACTATTTCGATAATGAAAGAAAAAGTGGAAATTCGCAAACCAATATGCAGGAAACCGTAATGAAAACACTGGGAATTAGTTTAAGGACTATGCAGAATAATGTGACACCATGGCAAGTGTAGAAAAAATGACAAAACAAACTTTAAAACGCACGACAGCGTATAACCGTCTGAAAGAAACCTATGAATTGGGACTTCAAATCGCTTCTGACAGCTCAGTAAAACCTACATTTTTGGCTAGAATTGAAGGTATGGATAGATTTTATGAGGAATTTCAGACATCACATAATCAAAAGTATTATGATATGGCGCCGGATGTGGATGTGTGTCCAAAGTGCGCTGATAATTTTATTGTGAATTCAAAAAATGTTAAGTGTTTTATGTGTAATAAGAAATTTCACGCGATATGTGTATCGATTAAAGATACGTGGCTTAAGACAATGGCAGAAAATTCAAATTTATTGTGGATTTGTGACGCTTGTTACAAAAAACCTCTCGTGAAGAGAAATGAGGTTACCCTAGATGATGGATTGCAGAAAAAAGAAATAGAGTGCCTGAAGCGTGAAAAAGAATTATCCAATAGACTTTTAGAAGAGATGAGCTACTCAAATTCTCTACAAAAGTCTCTAATTACTGAATATGAAGAAAAAATCAAAGAATTGAAAAGGTCACATAGGAAGGTCAGTAAAGGTCAAGTCATTTCTGATACTCCACAACCTGTTGCTACGCAGGTGCCTACTCCGACTTTTCTCGCCCCTTATGCTGAGGCAACCAAGCGTGCGACGGTGGGTAATGCGCAGACTCCGACTACAAACTCTGTCAATGGTATGCCAAATGTCAGACAAAATAAAAACAACATCCAAACACAACAAAACAAAAGCGTATTTATAAACACGAACGCCGTCAGGACTGCAATTCATGAAGCTCAAGCAACCAGTGCAATGAGGGAAATACAGAATTTGAATATGGATACTGAACATATCAATGATGGATGGCAACAAATCCAACGCAGAAGAAACAGAAGATTTGTTGTGGGCAAGAATGATGAAAACACAGGAGTAAGGGGTGTACCTAAGTTCGTTTCATTGCATGTCACGAGACTGCACCCAAACACGAAGCCTGAAGATCTAAAACAAACATTGGTTGCAAAACTTCCGGAGGTAATCTGTGAGGAGCATATATCCAAACATCCTGAACTTTATACATCTTTAAAAGTAACTATAAAGCAAGATCATTTTCGAGAAGCGTGGAAACGTGAACTCTGGCCAAGTGGAGCTCTAGTATCACGGTTTTTAGCAAAAAAGAGGGTACCCAATCTGAGTTAGGACCCTCATCAAGAGATCTGACCAGACAAGCAGAGGTAACAAATGTAAAAAGTACTCGGAAAAGTATAACGAGCAATATCTTAGAACTCAACATTTACTACCAAAATGTACGTGGCCTGCGTACCAAAGTGCATGAATTGTATACAAGTGTGCTTTCGGAAGATTATGATCTCATTGTTATTACTGAATCATGGCTGACTGATAGTTTTAAAGACTGTGAATTGTTCGATGGTAGGTATAATGTCTTAGACGTGATCGAGTCAATGAGAAAACAAGGGGAGGTGGACTTCTTATCGCTGCCAAGAAGAACATTGTTGTTGAGGAACAGACATTTAATTGTAATTGTGAAATAGAGTGTTTGGTGACTAAGGTTAAGTACAAAAAGAAAGTATTCCTCTTGTTTTGTGTGTATGTCCCACCTAATATAGCCAATGAGAGTTTAATTACTTTTCTAGAGCAAGTTGAGGACCTTCTAACATGTAATTTAAATGCTTTAATTATAGGAGATTTCAATATTCCACATTATGTAACGGGTGGCTGTGATAGGAGCCTACTTATGGGTAATTTTTTAAATATATGTAATCTTAAGCAATGCAATACTGTGATAAATTTTATGAATAGAATGCTTGATCTCATTATTTCTAATCTGGGTTTTCTTAGCTGTAGTAAGTGTGAACAACCTTTAATTAAGGAGGACTTATATCATCCAGCGCTGTGCTTGTCTGTGCAACTGGGAGGTGATCGTATGGAGAATGGTAGTATCCAATCATCATATATCTATGATTATGCGAATGGGGATTTTAGATTGCTATATGAGCTGCTAAAATCAATAAGTTGGGCTAAGTTAAATGAGACTTCTGATGCTAATATTGCCCTTGAGGTTTTTTATGATAATGTTTTTGCATGTCTTGATCAAGCGATACCAAAAAAACAGGTAAGAAAGTGCAGTGGTGGAAGTAGGTATCCTAAGTACTTCTCTGCTGAACTTATTAAAAAAATAAAAAAGAAAAATCGATTGCACAGACAAGTTCATCGTGGTAAGGCTAATAAAGTACAACAACTTGAATATAAACTACTTAGGCGAGATATTAAGGCTCTTACGAAGCATGAGTACTTCACTTATCAACAAACAATTGAAAATAATGCTAATATTGATCCTAGTAGTTTTTGGAGTTTTTTTAAAGAAAAAAATGGTGAAAGAGGCATTCCACAGGAAATGCATTTTATGGATAAGGTTTTCACTGATCCCACTGCCATAGCAAATGCTTTTGCACAATATTTTCAGTCAGTTTTCCAACTTTCGAATGTGGGAAGTATAACAGATTCTCAGGGAAACTTTGAATTCTCAACAGTAACAGCGGATAAGGTAAGGGCAAGTATAAAAAAATTAAAGCCTAAGAGGGCTACAGGAAAAGATAATATTCCTGCTTATATTTTTAAGGGATGTGTTGACATATTTGTTGAACCTCTAGTTACTTTGTTCAATCTGGCTATTAGGACCAATACCTTTCCTAATAGATTAAAAGAGTCTGTCATTACACCGGTTTTTAAGGCAAACGAAAAAGTTAAAATTGAAAATTACAGACCAATAAGTATACTTAACACTTTAACTAAAATTTTTGAATCAATTCTCTGCAATGACATATTGGACAACTTAAAGCATAATTTTGTTCAGCAACAGCATGGGTTTTTGCAAGATAGGTCTACTGTAACCAATCTATATGTTTTTACTAATTATATAGCTGAGGCTATAAATGGCAAAGGTCAGATTGACGTGATTATGACAGACTGTGCAAAGGCATTTGACAAGGTTGACCATGGTATATTGTTGGGAAAGCTGAGAGATTTTGGCTTCTCTGGTAGTGCATGTGTGTTTATGAGGTCGTATCTTATGTTTAGGTACCAACAGGTTAAAGTTGGCCAATGTTTATCTAGGGAATTCCTGGTGACTTCTGGTGTGCCACAAGGAAGTAATTTAGGGCCTCTACTTTTTGCCATTTTTATAAATGACCTGTCCAACTGCATCAAGTATTCAATGGACCTTCTGTTTGCTGATGACTTCAAGATCTTTAGACAAATCACTTCATTTCAGGATTCTTACAAATTACAAATTGACTTAGACTCAGTTACTAAATGGTTTAGGGAGAATGGAATGTCTCTCAATGTTGATAAATGTGCTATTGTGACCTTCACTAGGAAGCAAAATTTCATAAACAATCAATATTTTCTTGATAATTCAGAGTTGACTCGGAGGGATGAGTTTAGGGATCTGGGAGTTCATGTGCAATCGGACTTAAAATTTAATACCCACTATGATTGTATCGTTAATAAGGCCTATAGGATGCTTGGCTTTGTAATTAGAAATACAAAAATTTTTAAACATGTCAATTCTATTATAAAACTGTATAATGCCTTGGTAAGACCTCATTTAGAATACGCATGTATCATTTGGGCGCCTCAAGCTAAGACGAATATAGATCTCATTGAAAGAGTACAAAAAAGATTCCTGCGTTATTTGTATGTCAGGAAAAATAATGAATATCCATATATGATATCGTATAGGAGTATGCTTGATTCTTTTAATTTTGTAACTTTAGAAAGTAGAAGATCTATGCAGGCTGTATTATTTGTATTCTTTATCATTAATAATCTTAAGTACAAAGACTTGTGTTTAATCAACAATATAAATATATTGGTACCTAAAATCAATTTGAGAATTAGAAGTATGAGGCTGTTTTATACAAATCCAATGGATTGTTCACCTCTCAACCATATGTTAGAACAATGCAATCAACTAATTGATAGGGCTAATATTGATTTATTTAAGTCAAATGCTATAGAAATTAAGTCTTATTTCCTTAGATAACTACTACAGATCTAAATGTTAAATAGTAAAGCGCTTTAAAAATGTTGAAATTTTCTTTAGTCTTCTAGTCCGTAGTTTTAAGCTCTCTCTTACTTGTTAATACTACCTCTTTGTGTTTGTAAGAGATTAAATAAATAAATAAAATAAATAAATAAATAAAATTATTTCTTTAATTTCTGAAGATGACTTTAAAACACGTGATGCAGTGCGCATCGCTGCAGATAAATATTACTATGGTTTAAAGGCAATCAAACATGAGGTTTCTATTAATGATCCAAATCAGTCAGTATTAAATAATTCTATTGCTTCATCAGTCTCTCATAAGCCAGGGACAAAGTTGCCTATAATAAGTTTGCCAAAATTTGACGGAAATTTTGCTTTATGGCCCAGTTTTTATGATTTATATAATAGTTTAATTCATTTTAATAATGATTTATCTCAGGTAGAAAAATTTTAATATCTCATTACTTCCTTAGATAAGGAACCCCTAGCACTAGTAAAAGGAATTCCGCTTACTGAAAATAATTATGTTATTGCTTATGAACTGTTAGAAAAAATATATCAAAATAAAAGACTTTTGGCAACTCATTATTATAATGAGCTTATCTCTGCGCCTTATATGCAAAAATCGTCTGCTAAAGAACTTAGACATATTTTAAACATTTTTTCTGAAAATTTAGCTGCCCCAAGAGCCTTACATTTTCCTGTAGATCAGTGGGATTTCTTATTATTTAATATGTTACTTCAAAAAATTGATGCAAAAACACGAACTGATTTCGAGGTTGAGCACAGTTTAACCGAGATACCTTCATATTTACAATTAAAAACCTTTTTAGAAAATAATTGCAAGGCTTTAGAGTCAGTTCAATTTAATTCATGTAATACTAATGTATATAATACAAACATTAACATTAATCAAAACAAACAGCCAAGAATAAACCCTTCTCATTTTAATTCTGGTGTTAATAATTCAAACTTTAAGAACCGAAGACAAACAACACTTTTAAATACTACAACCCCTAGTAATGCGTCAAAATGTCCTTTTTGTCCATCGTCTCATGCCTTATATCGATGCCCTTCATTTATATCAAAAACCCCAAGTGAAAGATTTTCTTTCGTTAAGCAACACAACCTTTGTGTTAATTGTTTAATTTCACCTCACCCGCTTCGAAAATGCGGGTCTACTTTCCGGTGCCGAATATGCATGGCTCCACATCATACTTTATTGCATTTTGAAAAAACTGATAATGCTTCTTCAAATAATCCTTTAAGTGCTGTGGCTTCAACCTCTACAGCCCAGACACGCCCTCTGTTGGAAAACCAACGATTAGATACTACTCTTACTAGTGTCATGGCTAGTACCTTAGCAGTTCGACAAAGCACTGTTCTTCTTTCTACAGCGGAAGTATAAATTAAAGATATTCGCGGTAATTTTCAGAAAATTCGGGCTCTCTTTGACACTGCCAGCATGGCAAACTTTATCTCTGAAAAATGTGTCAATCGACTGGGCCTAAGTCGCCAAAAACATTATAGTCCGATTAAAGGAATAAATGGTATGTCCGCTTGTCCTAGTAATGGTATAACTCAATGCCATATTAAACCTGGATATCAATCTGAATCTTTATTTTCATTTGAAGCTATTATTTTACCAAAAATATGTTCGGACCAGCCGAAAGTAAACATTAATTTTACTGATTGGTCGCACATTAAACATTTAAAATTAGCAGATTGTAATTTTAACATTCCCGGACCCATTGATATTCTTTTTGGGGCAGAACTTGTTCCACTATTTTTGGGCTCTGGGCGTATTTTTGGAAAACCGGGTCAACCCGTGGCTTTAGAATAGAAACAGTTTTTGGTTATATTCTTCAAGGCAAAACAATTATTGAGAAATCTGTATCTGATACATCTTGTTCGCTAGTAAGTTGCCATGTATCTATTGAAAATCAACTTGACCTCACACTTCAGAAATTTTGGAATGTTGAAGAAATCTCTAAACCTCCTTTTTTATCTCCTGAGGAGAAGAAATGTGAGGAAATTTTTAATTCCCTTACTACAAAAGACCCCACTGGTCGTTTTTTAGTGCCTCTACCTTTCAAAAATGTGAAACCTTGTTTTGGTGACACATATGCTCAAGCTTATCGTCGATTTTGTTTGCTTAAAACTCGTTTATTAAAAAATCCTGATTTAAAGAAATTAAACCCACAGTCGTCTCCACAAATACTTATATTAAAACAGTTAGATTAACTTGGTGTACATGTTTCGGTACTAGGGAGTACCATCATCAGCACCGAAGGGCTAAAATAAATATAAAAAGAATAGAAAGAGGAAGGAGAAGTCAGATTAACGTACTTACCCCAAGTGCCACTATTACAAGCAATGTACACTACTTCCGCAAAATTAAATCCTGATTTGTTTAATCAATACTCAGATTTTATGCAAGACTATTTAGATAGTCACCATATGTCCTTAGTTCCAAGGTCAGATTACAAATCTACTACTGCCTTTTATATTCCTCATCACAGTATACTCAAAAATGAAATTTCCGGTTCTAAACTTCGAGTGGTATTTGACGCGTCTGCGCGCGGTACTCGAGGTAGTTCTTTAAATGACTCGCTTCTTGGTGGGCCCAAGCTCCAACGAGACATTTCATCAATGCTTTTGACTTTTTGTTTCTTTCCATATGTTTTCATTTGTGATATAAAACAAATGTATCGTCAAATTCGTATTCTGCCACAGTTTCAAGATTATCAGAGAATATTGTGGCGTTTTTCACCTAATGATCCTTTAGATGAATATCATTTACTTACTGTCACCTATGGCATTTCATCATCCCCTTTTTTGGCCATTAGAACGTTACAAGAACTAGCTAATAAGGAGGAAATGTCATTTCCTCGCGCGGCCCAAGTCATAAGACGCGACATATATGTAGACGATGTTGTCACTGGCGGGTCAGACTTGGACTCCACTTTAGCGCTTCAATCCGAACTTATTAGCAAAGCTGGTGGTTTTGAGCTTAGAAAGTGGGCAAGTAACCATCCTGTACCCAAGTTTATTTTACAAAGGCGCGACTTGTGGCATACACAACCCACCTTTGATTCCAGTAAAATTCCTGGGGTTTCTCAGGAGGAAAAGCAAACGCTGCTTACGGCTTCAATTAAAGATGATTTGATTGACGAAATATTAACCAAATTTTCTTCACTTTTAAAAATTAAGCGAATTGTTGCTTATATTACTCGATTTATTACAAACTCACGTTCCCAAGACAGATCTGTTTCACAAAATCAGTTAAATCAATTGACACCGTTTGAAATTGACAAGGCATTTTGTCTTATTATTAAAAATGTGCAGACTACATGCTTTTCTGATATTTTTGACAAAATTAAAAATAACTGTCATGGATGTTGGCACGTTAAAGAACCCTACCCTCGACAAAGAGGGATTCGGCAAAATTACCAGATAGTGTGTGACAAATTCCCTGGCGTCGGTGATTGGTCTCGTTGCGGAAAAAGGCCGACGTAAAATAAATAAATAAAAAAAAATAAATAACAGTTTACTACCGAAACCATTCCGAAAACTTGCTCCTTTTCTTGATTCAGATGGTATGCTTAGGGTGGGCGGTAGGTTAAAAAAACTCCAATTTTAATTGATGCGGTAACGCATGTAAAAGTGGACTGTATTTCAAAATATGTTAGTTTTAAGAAAAAACAAGAGAATACGCACAAAATAAACGTGTTGAGACTCTTACCTTGGACTGAGAAGCCGTGGCGGCATAGAGGGCCCTCTTACTTCTTTTGTGGTTCTCTTAACTTATGTGCACTAACACTGTTGTATGGTCAAAACTTGAAGAAAATGTTCAATTAACGCATTTTTATGATAAAAAACGGATCGGCGAAGCAACCTTAGTACCGAGTTGCCCTTCTTGCGATTCTGACCTCGTCCCTAGTGACTGAACGTCTCACTTCGCATGAGCGACTCTGCGCTCCTCCTAGAGTCCAAAACGAGAACTTGTGCGTTCGCGACAAAAGTTATAAATTGATTTATTGAAAAATAAAAAAAAAACTAATTAGTTAAAAAAAAGGAAAAAACGTTACCATACCAATATTAGCCCAAATTAAAATTAACTAATTTAGTTTAAGAACAATTATACAAACCATAAAAGAAAAGACTTTTCTTAACAAACCGCCCACCAAAACGAATGTTTTAGACGTACAGGTAAAAACCCGAAAGCATAAATAAAACATATTACAAAAAAGAAAAAAAATATATATATATATATAAATTAAATAAGATTAATTGCCTGGTAGAGGGCATATCTTTACTACCGGTCGCTGAAAAGATCCGCGCGCAGTTTTTAGGGTTACGACGCGTAACACTCCATCCTTTCCTGGATGTAAGTCTGTGACTCGACCAAGCTCCCAATAAAGTGGAGGTTTTTGGTCGTGCTTTATTAAAACCAAAACACCCTTGGTAATCTCTGGGGCATGATGAACCCACTTGTGTCGTTCTTGTAGCGAATGAATATATTCATTGGACCAACGTTTCCAGAAATCGCTCTGTAAGCGCTGAATTAATTGCCAACGGCTTAGACGGCTGATTTTTATATCAGATAAGTCAGGTTCGGGTATACTACTATTTAAAGGTTCAAGGGTAAGAAAATGACCTGGTGTTAAGGGTTGCAAATCATTAGGATCGGCGCTAATTGGGCTAAGAGGCCGTGAATTAAGTAAAAATTCGATTTGCGTTAAAAGAGTGTAAAACTACTCATAAGTTAAATTTTGGGTACCAATAACCCGGTAAAGGTGAGTTTTCATTGATTTAACGCCTGCTTCGGCAAGACCGTTAAAATGTGGGGTACTAGGCGGATTAAAATTCCATTGGATTAAGAGTTCTTGAGCTGCAATTTGCGCGTACTCTAGAAGTATATTTGATGCGCCCTTGAAATTGGTGCCTTGATCACTTGAAATATGTATGCATCTGCCACGACGGGCGACAAAACGTCTAAAGGCAGCCAAAAAGGCTTCAGATGTTAAATCTGAAGTTGCTTCCAAATGCACAGCTTTGGTTGCAGTGCAGACAAAGACACAAGCATAACCTTTAAATACCTTGGCACCTCGATGTCTGGACATTAATAAAGAAAATGGGCCAGCAAAATCTATTCATACTGAAGAAAAAGGCTTGAGTTGAGATATACGGAGCTTTGGAAGGTCTCCCATACAAGGGTTATAAGACTTAGGTTTGCAGCGAAAACACTGAATACAATTAGAAAGACATTTATAAATCGCACTTCGAGGAGATAAAATCCAGAATTGCTGGAGTATTAAATAATGTAGGGTCTTTAAACCTGGATGAAAGTTCGTTTTATGAACCCATTCTATTACTAGTTCTGTTAATCTATGAGATTTAGGCAAGATAATGGGGTGTTTAATGTCATAATTAATGTTAAGAAAAGTATTTTCTTTTATGGTTTGTATAATTGTTCTTAAACTAAATTAGTTAATTTTAATTTGGGCTAATATTGGTATGGTAACGTTTTTTTCTTTTTTTTTTAACTAATTAGTTTATTTTTTATTTTTTAATAAATCAATTTATAACTTTTGTCACGAACACACAAGTTCTCGTTTTGGACTCCAGGAGGAGCGCAGAGTCGCTCATGCGAAGTGAGACGTTCAGTCACTAGGGACGAGGTCAGAATCGCAAGAAGGGCAACTCGGTACTAAGGTTGCTTCGCCGATCCGTTTTTTTATTATAAAAATGCGTTAATTGAACATTTTCTTCAAGTTTTAACCATACAACAGTGTTAGTGCACATAAGTTAAGAGAACCACAAAAGAAGTAAGAGGGCCCTCTATGCCGCCACGGCTTCTCAGTCCAAGGTAAGAGTCTCAACACGTTTATTTTGTGCGTATTCTCTTGTTTTTTCTTAAAACTAACATATTTTGAAATGCAGTTCACTTTTACATGCGTTACCGCATCATTTTTGGCCCCTCTTCGCCGGATATAAATTAGCTTCAAAAATCATTTTTAAAATATTTAAAATATTTTATTAATTTCGCTTCCTAATAGCCATTTTTTAAAATTTTTTGCTATAACATTTTTATGCCCAACACCGTGGATAAAGTCGCGCAGGTATTTATCGCTATAAACTAATGCGCGAGTTTTAGACGTGCATTTGGTCGTACCAAAAGTATTGATTTTTAAAAATTACAGGCGCTCGATCAATTTTTAAAATAAACAAACCTTTATTGTTGCATTTTCGGGTGTTAAACAAATGTTAAAATTTAACCAGTTTTCCGGGGTTCTTTCAATAGAGTGATTATTATTTCGGTCTAAAGTACTATTTTTTTCGTTTCGTCGTGTTATTACTAAAACTGTGACACCATGACAAGTGTAGAAAAAATGACAAAACAAACTTTAAAACGCACGACAGCGTATAACCGTCTGAAAGAAACCTATGAATTGGGACTTCAAATCGCTTCTGACAGCTCAGTAAAACCTACATTTTTGCACGTCAAGCTTGGTTTGAGGTCGCTATTTCGACGAATCCAAAATTTTAGGCAAAAAAATTTTAATTTAACTTCTTAAAACTTTGACAAGTACCTACTAGCCATTGCAGGATTTAAGAAATAAAAAAAAAATTAAATAAAAATTTAAAAATATTTTGATAGCCCCAAAATAATTTTTATTCGTTTTATCAAAGTTCGATATTAAAAATTTAAAAAAATAAGTAACTTACAAAATTATATTTTTGAAAAAGAAATCAAATTTTAATTTTAAATTAAATTCGTAAAAAAGTCACACTAATTTTGAACTGATTTAAATAAAATAAAATCAGATTTTCTAAAATGAAAAAGTTTCAAGAATAAGTTATTTTGAAATTTAAAATAAATTGCAATAATTTTTAATCACTTTCAAAGAAGCAGAATACTTAAATTGGAATAAGTTTATATCTTTCAATGATAATAACATTTCTGTACCTTATTTCGAAATCACAGTTGACAATTTTGCAAAAAAAACATGTGTCAGAGAATAGGAACACATGATGTCACCCAAAATATTTCCATTTATATTTCTCTGCGTATATGGTATAAAAAAATTCTATAATATTCTAGAACATCGCTACGTACAACAACGTATTTTGACGTATTTCACCTCATTATGCATCGTGTAACTCACCATCAGTTCTCTCTCTTTCTCTATTAAGTTTATAAGAGCGTCAAAGTCGGTACCGTGGAGTAACATAAATCTTTTATCCACAATCCTCGGCAGCCAACGTAATCATACAAAATATATATTTAAAAAACAAAGAAATAGTTATGCCCACTTAAAATTGTACTGCTATTTGTTCCATTAATGCAATCATCCTCTATTATTTTTGTTGTAAATAAATGTAGTTTACAGAACATTAGACATTATGACATTAATATAATATAATATACATGTTATTTGTCACATTTAATAGGATTATATAATATATCATATATAGATGTAAAGTAATGATCAAAAGTTACAGAAATGCACCTAGGTAACTTAATTTCCGTATGTGCACGGTGCTAGTATGTTTAAATGATAGGAAAAACTATTTTTGAATACAATGTCTAAAAATATAAATAATAAACCGAAAGAAAATTCATGTAAAAAGACTAAGAATGACTTTATACAGGGTGAGTTTTTTAAAGTGTTACAAGGCGATATCTCGAAAACGGTTTAAAATATTTTCCTAAAATTTGAGTGAGGGAATGGGGAGATGGGGGGACATATTTAAACATATTTTTGACGTCTACCCCCTTCCCCATTATGAGGGGTGGGGGGTAACTTTGGAATTTTAAATGAGACAATGTACTTTTTTATGGTAAATACGAACCAATGTAAAAAACTACGTACGTATACAAAAATGTTTTTATTTGCTCCCCTGGTTACGAAATTATGATTTATTCAAAAGAATTTACCTCTTAACTGCAACTTATTAAGTAAATTTTGATAAAAAAATAAATACCAATAAATCAAGGTCACTTATTTTAAAATTATTACTCGCAGTCATGAAAATGCGTTGTTTTAACTAAAGTCAGTCGAGACTTTTTACGTTTTACGTTTATTTCTCAGTTTGGTTAATTAAACATAGAAGCGAATTGTATTGTGCTAGTTTATACGTTGTAAATTTTGGGGGAGTGCAGAAAAAAGTACAGACAAGCTGCATTAGCGTGAGCGGAGAGGTTTCCTAGTAAATCCGAAATCTCACATGGCATTTAATAGGCTGGAAACAATAAGTCGTACAACCGACAGCCTGAAGACGAAACCACGAGTTCGAAAGCGAACTAAAACGAATGAAAATAGGGCAGTTGGGGTTCTAGGAATTGTAGCTATTGATCCGCGTGTAGGTTCCAGGCGGCTTGCTAGAGATGCTGGAATAAGTCAGAAATCAGTTATGACCATATTGCATTTGCTCAAATTTCATCCCTACCACATTACACTTCACCATGAGCTATATGGGCAAGACTAAGAAAATCAAGTTATATTTTGCAATTGGGTTACGAGCGAGGCTACGAGACAAATGCAAGGAAATAACAGGTTCCTCAATAATAGTGAAGATACTTTCCATAATTGTGGCCAGGTAGGATTTTAAGTTATCCCTTGTTGGTAGATATTGTAACTAACCCCTTAATGTGCGGAGCGAAGTGACCCGCTTAATGCTGAGTCAGGTATCACCCGCTTCTCGATCGGACGATGGCTGACGCATATATTATGAAACCTAATATTGTGGTGAATAAGACTTTTTGTGGATAAGAAGGGGAGTGGATAATCTAGTTAGTCAGATTGATATTGTTATGGAGTCGGCAGCTTATTATTATTAAAAGTGGTTGTTCTTAAAATTTGTGCTTTCTTTATCGAGATAATTAATTAAAAACTATAGTGGATTACAGTTCAGGTGTGCGGTGCAATTCACGTTTTAATTACTTAGCTAAAATAAATCGTAGTTTGATTGTGACATTGTTTAAAATTGGTGTTGTGTGTAAAGAAAAATAAAATAAGTTAGAATGGGTCGTTCAAGATCGCGTCGTAAGCGGTGCCGTTCGTCAAGCTCATCGAGTAGTGAAAATTCTGTGGAGAGATATCGGAAAAGAGATACCGGCAAAAATGTAAGTGAGAAAGGGCAGGGTGAAAGATCTTATACGCCTAGAAGAATACGTTCTACTAGTAGACCTGGCCGCTCACGTTCTCGTTCAAGATCGTTACGTAAAAGCAATGATGAGATTGATGCAAATCAACGCATTAAACATCTAGAAGTATTGGTTGAAAAGATCGTGAGAAAAAGCGACGACTCCGATAAATTTTCCCATCCTCGAGTGAGTGTAAGAAGCGATTGTATACCCGAATTTTCACCAGACAATATAAATTTAACGGCGTCAAAATGGCTTGAAAAAGTTGATCAACTCAGAGCAATAAATGGCTGGGATGACATAGCCACCATTTACCATATGCAGTCGAGGTTAATAGGCAATGCAAAAACTTGGTACCATAGTCTTACGGACTACAACCATACATGGGCTGAGTGGAAACGTCTTATTGTTAAATCGTTTCCGGATCACACGGATTATGCGGCTTTGTTACAGAGAATGCTTGACAGAAAAAAAGAAGTTGGTGAGACAATGACAACCTATTATTTCGAAAAAATGGAACTGTTAAGAGGTTGCCGAATAGCAGGCAAAAATGCTGTTTCTTGCTTGATAGCCGGAGTGCCTGAGAAAAATATACAGAACGCTGCTCGTGCAGGACGATACAGTGACCCCGAATCGCTATATGAAGAGTTTTTGTCAGCTATACATGATGAGTCTCCTAGTACAAGTAAACAAGAACGTGTTTATGCAAGGCCGTCTACATCATCAAAAGTTGTTGATGTGAGAGGTCTCCCAAAAGAGAATCCATCGACAAGTCGATCTTCGAAGAACGTCAAATGCTTCAACTGTGGTACAAGGGGCCACGTTGCTGCTAAGTGTTTTAAGGCGAAAGTGGAATGTAAGCACTGCCATATGCTGGGACATGATGCGTCAAGATGCTGGAAGAAAAACAAGGAGAATCTCACCAAAAGTACGGAAAGTAAGTGTATACTTAATTATGACTTATATAAAAACAGTAATAAAATCACTGCTAATGACGATAGTATTAATAAGTTAAATACATGCTATTTTATTGATTGCACGGTAAATGGGCATTTGTTACGTGGTTATGTAGATTCCGGTAGTAGCGCTGTGACAATACGTGACACAGAGGTTACTAGGTTAGGTTTACAAAGGAAACCAAAACAAGTAATGCTACGTGGCTATGGTGGTGGTTCTGTTTTTGCCAATTCATTTGTTGAAATAAAGTTGTTCGTTGACTTAGCTTGTGCCAATGTAACGGCATTGGTAGTACCTGATGACACGCAGCAGGTACCGGTTATAGTTGGTCAGCCATTTATAAATAACGAAAACGTCGTTATGACCGTGCATGGCAACCAAGTGCGATTATTTCCTAAAAATGAAATGGATCTTAGTGCTGTTAATAATCTTCCGCCTCGTAAAGTTACTTTATGTGCTAAAGAAACTACGATTATTCCACCACACCACATTGGGCATATATTAGTACGTAGCGACATACAGTCGGGAGATGTTTTCGTTGATCTTCAAAACAGGCCTTGGCCATCAAGATTCCACGTAATACCACGCTGTATTATACATATTAGTGAGGAAAGCGTCCTGCCTATATTTAATAATTCAGATGAGCCAGTAAAATATTTAAAAGACACTGTCATTGCTAGGGGTTACACATGTTCTTCCCAGCAGGGCATCCAATCTTATGATGTTATGTCCAGTTCCGCTGAACAGATGCCACTGCTTACCTTGGAGGATATTAATATTAATAAAGACATTAGCCAGACTGAAAAAGAGAAGTTGTTAGAGATGATCAATTTACATCGAGACTGTTTTGCAACAGACATTCGCCAGCTTGGTAAAAGTACCAGCACCAAGATGTCTATAAAGTTGACAGATGATATTCCCATCACATACAGGCCATATCGATTGCCATATTCTGAACGCGAAAAAGTTCGTGGTATAGTGCAAACCTTGCTGGACAACGATGTGATTAGAGAATCAAATTCTCCATATGCAAGTCCAATTTTATTGGTTCGGAAGAAAAACGGGGAAGAAAGGCTATGTGTAGATTATCGTACGCTTAACCGTAAAATTATCAAGGACAAATATCCATTACCGCGCATAGATGACCTTCTAGACCGACTGAAAGGATGCCAGTATTTTACAAGCTTGGATCTAGCCTCAGGCTATCACCAGATTGCATTGGAAGAAGAATCGATTGCAAAAACGGCTTTTATTACTCCGGATGGACATTATGAATACATGAGAATGCCATTTGGCCTTGTAAACGCACCTGCTGTCTTTCAACGGACAATGAATGAAATCCTGGGATCATTTCGTTTTACTACTGCGCTTGCCTATTTGGATGATATCCTAATTCCTACCAGAGACATAGAGAACGCTCTAAGCAATTTAGATTTGGTACTGGGTCTAATTAAGCAGTCTGGTATGACCTTACGACTTAATAAATGTTTCTTTTTACAAACCACGATTTCTTATCTGGGTCATGAAATTAGCAATGATGGCATCAAACCTGGAAATGAGAAGATAATAGCAGTTTCAAACTTTCCCACTCCAACCAATGTCCACGAAGTTCGCCAATTCCTTGGATTAAGTAGCTATTTTCAAAAATTTATTTATAATTTTGCTGTTATAGCTAAACCTTTATCTAATCTGACAAAGAAGAATGTTGCTTTTGTTTGGGCTGAGGAACAGATAAGTGCATTTAATGACCTCAAACATAAGCTAACTACTCGTCCTTTACTAGCCATATATGATCACGAAGCAGTAACCGAACTCCATACTGACGCTAGTAAACTGGGGGTAGGTGGTATATTGCTTCAAGTACAGAAAAATGGAGATCTAAAGCCTGTACAATACTTTAGTAGGGCAACTACAAATGAGGAACAAAAATACCATTCTTACGAGTTGGAGACGCTTGCAGTGGTTAGCTCCTTGAAAAAGTTCAGGATCTATCTTGTAGGAATTAATTTTAAGATTGTGACAGATTGTAATGCTCTGCGCTCTACCCTTACGAAGCGTGACTTAATCCCACGAATAGGTCGTTGGTGGTTAGCAACGCAGGAATATGATTTTTCGATTGAGTATAGGGCTGGATCGAAAATGAATCATGTCGATGCGCTTAGCAGAAATCCAATCATAACTAGTGGTGAATATGAGGAAATGCCCATATTACATGTTAATGTTAGTGAAGAAGATTGGGTATTGTCTGCTCAGCTTACCGACAAACGCTGCCGTGAGATACACGAAATTCTGACGAGTGGGCCAAAATCAGCCAAGGATAAGGAAATTACGAAGGAATACGTCCTAAAAGATAACCGAATTTATCGCATTACAAAAAATGGCAAACGTTGGGTGGTGCCAAAGGCGGCCAGACGTAATATTTTGATGTACTATCATGATGGAGCAGGCCATTTTGGAGTTAATAAGACACTAGAGGCTATTCAGAAACGATACTGGTTCCCGGCAATGCGTGGCTACGTTCGAAACTATATTTCTTGCTGCTTGGGTTGCCTATATAATAAGAGACCTACAGGAAAGTCACCTGGAAGCCTTCACAGTATAGGAAAGAAAAATATTCCAATGGACACTTTACATCTCGACCATCTTGGACCATTCGTTAAAAGCCGTAAAAAGAACAGTTACCTAATTGTTGCTGTAGATGGCTTTACCAAGTTTGTTTTCATGAGAGCTGTCCCAAATACAAAAACAAATCCAGTCCTGAAATTTCTTAATGAAATAATTGAGATGTTTGGTGTTCCACGGCGCCTAATATCTGACAGAGGGACTGCTTTTACAAGTACAGCTTTTAAAAGTTACTGCGAGCCTATGAATATCAAGCATACTTTATGTGCTACGGCGACACCCCGGGCTAACGGCCAGGTGGAAAGGATGAATCGTGTTATTCTAGACGCTCTTATGGCCCTTTTGGAGGACGAAGAGCACTGGGATGACATGATTCCGAAAGTGCGGTGGGGCATAAACTCCACGATCAGTACAGTAACTGGAAAGTCACCGTACGAGGTGTTTTTAGGGTATCGTCCACGAGGAGTGTCCGATGCATATCTTAGCGCTGAGATTTGCGAAGATATTCCTGTGGAATTAGGAGGTTTAAGAGAGGAGGTTTCCGAGCGGATTGCCGAACAGCAGCTGCATCAGAAACGGGCTTACGATAAAAGACACGCTTCTCCTCCTGTGTATGAAGTCGGGCAACAAGTGCTTGTTAAAAGACCGAAGAGCTCAAACACTGGTACCAGTAGAAAGCTTGAGCCGCGTTTTAAAGGGCCTTATGTGATCACGAAGGTACTAGATAAAGATCGGTACATAGTAGAGGATATGCCAGGAGCAAAATGTGCACGCGTGGCATATAAAGGGATATGTCCCTCTGATAAGTTAAAGGCTTATCAAACGACTGTAAGCTCAGGATCGTCAGAAGAGGACGAACGGAGCTCGCAGGAAAACTTATAGTAAGAATAATACTTATTCATTTTTTTTGTTTTTATGTTTCAGATAACCAGTCACGTTAGTGGGCTTTGCGAGGGCACAAAGCATATCAGGTTTGGCCGACTGTAACTAACCCCTTAATGTGCGGAGCGAAGTGACCCGCTTAATGCTGAGTCAGGTATCACCCGCTTCTCGATCGGACGATGGCTGACGCATATATTATGAAACCTAATATTGTGGTGAATAAGACTTTTTGTGGATAAGAAGGGGAGTGGATAATCTAGTTAGTCAGATTGATATTGTTATGGAGTCGGCAGCTTATTATTATTAAAAGTGGTTGTTCTTAAAATTTGTGCTTTCTTTATCGAGATAATTAATTAAAAACTATAGTGGATTACAATATGAAATTTTTCTTTTCTTTTGATTGTTTTTTTAAAGGTAAATAGACACAATGTGCACTATTGGGCGTCAGAAAATCCCCACTGGATGAGAACTCTGCCAAATCAACATCCTTGGTCAATAAATGTTTGGCGTGGTATAATCGGGGATAGAGTTATTGGCCCTCATTTCTTCATAGGCCACTTAAACGGAAAAATCTATACAGATCTTTTTAAAAACCAATTACCCCAATTATTAAACCAAAACATATCTTCTGACATGTGGTTTCAATAGGACGAAGCTCCACCGCATTATGCGATACAGGCCCGTAATGAGTTGAACGAATTGTTTGAAAACAGGTGGATAAGTCGAGCTGGTTCGGTAAACGGCCTGCTAGGTCCCCGGATTTTACCCCCTTCACTTTTTTCTTTATTTATTTTTTAATTTATAAAAGATAAAGTGATGGCGGCTACACCTTCAACTTTAGATGATATGAAATACCGAATCCGCGTTGCATGCTTATTAGTGAGACTTGAAATGTTATATGGGGAAGAGTGTGGGTAGAATGACTAGAATGGTTTATTATTCACTTGTTGAGAGTCACTTGAGGTATGGTATTGCTTTTTGGGATTTAGTAGTAAGGGCCTATTGGGCTGTACATTGGTTTGAAAAAGAGGGCATTAAGATACTTGTTTGGTGTTAATTGTCATACTCACTGTAAACCTTTATTTGTCAGGGAAAATATTTTAACTTTAATTGGAATTTTTATCTTGGAAACGGCCTGCCTTATCCATAAAAATAATAAAAATTATGCTACTAACAGCTCCTATAACATGCGTACTGTGAATGATATTCCTCTTCCTATACCAAAAACAACTCTCACCAAAAATTCCTCGATATTTGAGAGCATCAAAATTTATAACCACATACTTACCACTGGCTTATTGGCAGGTGATTGATGACAGTATTTTTAAGCAAAGACTAAAAAGGTAACTAATTACTAGACCCTACTATACTATCCAGGAATTTTACAATGATAATATCTAGGCATTTCCTTTGATTTTTTATTTTATTTAATGAAACTAATGGTAATCCTGCCAGATTTTTTGGTAGGATTGAGCTTGTCTTCCGTCTTAAGATTGATTTGGGTGTAATTTTTTTTACCATTACTATTTATTTTATTGTCTTATAAGGTGTGATTATCTATTTATTTGTTTATTGGATTACTTATTCTTACTTTATATACCTAGTGAACATTGTAATTTACATACATAATAATATTTTTAATACTGTCCAAAGCTTTGTTAACAAGATGTACTTCTAAAAATAAAGTGTATTTTGATTGATTGATTGATATAACGGGTACGATATTTATTCTGAAAAAAAGTGACAAAGTGTTTGGAAGTTGAAGGGAGACATTTTGAACATCTTCTGAAGCATGACAGACGATAAATAAGTTGAAATTAAATAGTAAAGTATTTTTTGTTTTTTATAACCTAATCAATCATAATTTCGTAACTAGGGGAGCAAATCAAAAGATTTTTTTGTATACGTACGTAGTTTTTTACGTAGGTTCGTATTTACCAAAAAAAAAAGTAAGTACTTACATTGTCTTGTTAAAAATTCCAAAGTTACTCCCCACCCCTCAAAATAGGGAAAGGAGGTAGACATCAAAAATATGTTTAAATATGTCCCCCCATCTCCCCATTCCCTCACTAAAATTTCAAGAAAATATTTTCAACCGTTTTCGAAATATCGCCTTGTAACACTTTAAAAGCTCATCCCTGTATATAGGTAAATGATCAGCAATCAGTTTAATCTAAATAAAAATGTTCTTGAATGTTTCTAAATTTTCGTAGAGGTATTCCCGAGGGGTAAACCACCCCCCAAAATTTGTACACTGATTTATATATTTATATTTCTAGATATTTCCAAATATTCCCTTATATTTCTAGGTATTCCCAAAAATTTCCTTGTATTTCTAGGTATTCCTAAGAGTACGAGTATGCGATAGCGTCGCCTAAGGCGCCGCTACACCTAGATGTAGCAATTCGACTATCGTACCGTAAGAGAACGTGCGACCCACAACAGAAATAACTAATCGGTTCTTTTTATAACCACACTTTTAATTATAAATAAATTTTCTACAGGAAATTTATAAAACCCTAACTATTTTTTTGGTACTCCTTTAACCAACCAATTATTATCTTTACATACATACATTACCACCCGTCGCAATGACGAACATAAGCTGGGGGGTATAAATGCGTTTTATAAAAAATACAATGTACCAAATAATTTTTGTTTAATTATACGACATAGGTACAAAAAGCAAATTCGAAGCCCCTATAACCCTAATCCCCGGTAATATCACTTTTTTTAAAATTAATATGACATTTTCACAACTGTCAAATTTTGACAGAAGAATTTTCTGCGTATTTTTCCCAGTCTCCGCATCGAATACTATACGACCCCATATTTTTTTCGTCAATATCCCTTCTTTGTTTTATACTCAACATCTGTCAAAATTCTGTAAATAGGTATTTAATTTGGCGTCTTTTTTTCGATATTTTCCGTTTTAAACGATGTTCTATGCCTAATTGTGAGAAAAGAAAGATATTTGCAAATTTTAAGAAAATTTTAATTTTCCGACATTTTTCCAGTCACGAAAATTTCGTAATATTCATAAATTGCCATTTACCTCAGCAAGTATAAACTTTAAGAAAAAAATTTAAATAACTAAAAAGTTGTATCTCGATAAGATGTTCATCTTAGATTCTTATTATATTTTGTATCTCTTACCGTTTTCGAGATATTTCTCAATTTATAGTTTTCATATTTTAGCTCATATCTCGAAACTGATAATACTTAGACAAAAAGTTTTCAAATAAAAAAAGACGCGTATTTAAACGTTCTATAAATTTAGTTATACAGTATGTCTCTGTAAGTTTGCATCATATGGAAAACTTTTTTATTATTCATTTTACGAAAAAAAGTTATTCCTCATAAAAAGCTCTGCATGGTCTAAAACCTAAAATGCAACCATCAAATATCGAAATTTTCCAGTCATATACGAGGTTTGTCAAAAAATGTGCATTTTTCCCAAGAATGTAAATTTTTCCCAAGAGTAAAGTACCTTTATTTTTGACATTATCAAAAATTGTTATTAAAAAAAGTTGATTAGAACTAAAAACCACGTCTAAATATGCAATAACACGCATTAAATTAATTAAATAATTAAAAAATTAAATAATTACTAATAAATTAATAAAATAACATAAATGCGTATAATTGCATATTTAGACGTGGTTTTTAGTTCTGATCAACTTTTTTTAATAACAATTTTTGATAATGTTAAAAATAAAGGTACTTTACTCTTGGGAAAAATTTACATTCTTGGGAAAGATTCACATTTTTTGACAAACCTCGTATATGACTGGAAAATTTCGATATTTGATGGTTGCATTTTAGGTTTTAGACCATGCAGAGCTTTTTATGAAGAATAACTTTTTTTCGTAAAATGAATAATAAAAAAGTTTTCCATATGATGCAAACTTACGGAGACATACTGTATAACATTTTTCTCTCAAATTTACAATAACGGAGTTATTCGCAAAAAATGAGAAAACGACCAAAATTTGTCCTCATTTTAATAATTTTTAAAAAAATCTGTCAAAATTTTAATTTGACAGGTAGAATTTTTTTTATATTTTTTCACAAATCTTAGCGATAATATCTATACGACCTAATGTTTATTTCATTATATTCGTTTATTCTAATAATTCTGACATATTGACAGATGTCAAATTTGGACAGGAAAATTTTTTGCGTATTTTTTTCAACTTTCTACCGTCAAGATACATACGACCATATGGTTTTTTTATTAATATAATTTTTTTTTTAAATCAATTTGACATATTGACAGGTGTCAAATTTTGACAGGAGAATTTTTTCCGTATTTTTCCCGAAGTCTCCGCGTAGAATACTATACGACCATATATTTTGTTTCGTCAATATCACACTTTTTTTTATACTTGACAGCTGTCAAAATGTGCCAGGAGAATTTTTTGCTTATTTTTCCCAAGGTCTCCGCATCGAATACTATACGACCCCATATTTTGTTTCGTCAATATCGCTTTTTTGTTTTATACTTGACTGTCAAAATTTGACAGAATTTTTTGCGTATTTTTCCCGAATTCCTTGGGTCACTGTCTATACGACCCGCTATTTTTTTTGACAGATTTGACATTTTGACAGGTTTTCTATATACCGCTTGTCAATAACATTTTGACAAATCTGAGATATACGTTTCGTAGTATACCACTACCGTAGACACCATACCAAATTCCGTCAAAATCGGATAAACTATAAGGAAGCTAGAGCGAAAAGAAAATTTTGACAAATCCTATTGCGAAAGTGAACGCTCCAACGGTACATACGATTTTCACGAAACTTTTTTTTCTCATTTATCTTTTCGAGAAGACGCTGACAGGCCATATGACGTTTCTCGGAAAAAAATTTTAAAAAAAATTGGCATTGAAAGGTGTAAAATTTTGACAGCGGAATTTTTTGCTTATTTTTCCCGAAATCTCCGCCCTAGAAGGAATACGCCTATAATTTTTTCAATTTTTTTTTAAGACCACTTTTTCGCGTCGTTTCCTCGTATTCCCAAGTATTTCCATATATATTTCCAATTATTTCCTTATGTATACCCAAGTATTCCCATATATTTCCAAGTATTCCCATATATTTCCAAGTACTCCCATATATTTCCATGTTTTGACAAATATTCCCTTGTATTTCCAAGTATTCCCAGATATTTCCATGGATTTCCTTTAATTTGTACACTGATTTCCAGGGGTGGTTTACCCCTCGGGTATTCCCTACATGCTAGGTAGGTACACTAAATTTTTTTTATTACTTAATTGCCTAATACTTATGGGGTGGTAATAAGTTATAAATCTTCGGTTCGGTGTTGTGTTGATACCTATGGCTTTGCAGAAGACATTCATCAAATTTGTAACTTCTTGCCTACAACTACCATATTAAAATACCAGTTTGTTCCTACAGAGCTAATTTTCAAAACAACAAATATGTGTCTTATTTATTTTTCTTTTTGCTTACTTTAAAAAAGATTTATATTGTTACAAATAAAATTTTTAAAAAAATTAAGAAATTGTCAATTTTGCTAGATAGCGGCCTCTAGCTGTCGCAACGGAATTCAGAACATATCGTCGGTTAAGAGTGTTAACCTGCTAACTCACAAATATACAATTGTTCAGGAATAAAGAAAAACTAGTTTCCTTACTAGAGCGTATTACCATGTGCTGCCTGTTACACAGCAAAACATTGGAAATAGCTGTTATCAAAATTTATTCATGAATGCACACAACAACAATTTCACAAGTCAAAGCAAAAATACATATATATATAAGCATAATTATTAGTAATTTTTTTTCCCACTAAAGGAATCTCACTTAAAATATTGTTTTTTTTTTAAAAAGAACATTATACAAACATATATTTAAAATAACAGATTTACACCTCAATAATTCGCACCCAACTAAAGGAAATCAAGACCAACACTTTGAGGTAGAGGGGGCATATCTCTCAGTTAAATCAGATCGCTAAAATCATTAAGGAAATATTCCTCCTCACTATAAAAAGCTTTATTCTTAAGGTATCGTTTAATTTTTACTTCAAATACTTTTAAGTCGGCATTTCTGATATCTATAGGTAGTATATTTAAAAACTTTATACCATAATGGTTCGCCCCATCCCTGGCCCTTGCAGTCCTACTATAGTTTATGGCGAGGTCATTTCTTCCCCTGGTATTATATGTATGAAAATCGCCATTAAGAGCATAAGCATCATGGTTCTTCTTTATATACATTAGACAGTTAAATATATAGATGCATGGCACAGTGAGAATGCCCAGAGAGACAAAGCTATTTCTACAACATTCAATATACCTCAAGCCAGCCATTACTCTTACACAGCGCCTCTGTATAGCAAACACTGTAGAAGCATGTGGGGAATGTCCCCAGCAAAGGATAGCATAAGATAGATGTGAGTTTATGAAGGCATAGTATGCAGTCCTAAGGACGCTTTCAGAAACAATACCCTTTAAGTTACGTATGATATAAATATTTCTACTTAATTTGCTAGCTAATTGGGTTGTATGCTCCTCCCAGGTTAACTTTGTGTCGAGATAGACTCCCAAAAATTTAACCGGTGTAGTATTTATGACACCTGGTCTTAGTGAGAAATTTAATATCTGCGTTTTAATAGCATTAATACTTAATTTGTTGGCGATGAACCAAGTCTGTACATCCATCTGCGTCTCCACGACCCCCCGATCCAGTTCCTCAAGATCCTCAGAGCTGTTAATTGTACTGGTATCATCAGCAAACAATAATAAGGTGGCAGAGTTCGTAGATATGCATGCATTTATATCGTTTATATATAGCAAGAATAATATGGGCCCCAAAACTGAGCCTTGGGGTACGCCATGCATGATATATCCCCTGTCTGAATTAGCATTATTAAAAGATACATACTGGAGTCGATTCGATAGATACGACTCAATTAAGTGTATGCTGTCATTACTGAAATTATAGTGAGAGAGCTTCTGGATCAGTAGGGCATGTGACACGCAATCAAACGCCTTCGTTAAATCAAAAAATGAGGCTTGGGCAAATTTTTTCCCCTCGAAGCATTCCTGGATACAACTGGTAAGCTCATGAACAGCTGTACTTGTTGACATATTATTTCTAAATCCGAACTGCCTTGGGTTTAGCAATTTGTTACTTTCCAGATAATTGCAAATTTGGGCTTTGAGAGCACTCTCGAAAACCTTACCGACAACAGGTACTATGGAAATAGGCCTATAATTTGATACATCATTTGGGGAACCTTTTTTGTGTATAGGGACTACACGAGCTATTTTCAAGAAGTCAGGAAAGACAGATTTTTTTAGACATATATTAATAATTTTTGTCAAGGGAATGATTATTATTTCTTTTAGGGTTTTTAGTATTTTAACATTTAAATTGTAGCTATCTTTACTAGGACTATTTTTAAAATTAGATATAATGTCTCTTACATCATTAAACGTTAGCTCCGTAAACTTGAAACACTCATGTTTCTTATTAATGTTGGGTGTTACATAGTCCATTGGGTTTTTATGGGATGTAGGGAGATCCTTTATGATGCCTTCAGCAATATTGCAAAAATACTGGTTAAAGTCTGTTGCATTTAAGCTTGAAGATAGGGGTCCCTTTGTAGAGGGATTATTTTTTTTTATAATGTCCCAAGCGGCTTTATTTTTGTTACTGGAAGAGTTTATAAGGTTATCATTATATTTCTTTTTACTCGCCACTATTTTATTACGGTATTGACTTCGAAAAGATTTTACCATTTCATGGGGAACCAAGTTTGGGTCTGTTTTATTCAGCCGGGTTAGCAAGTGTAAGGTTTCCCTACACTGTCTTATTTCATCGTTAAACCAATTCGCTTTGTAAGATGCAGATGATCCATCGCCAACTATTTTACTTTTCTCTGGGAAGCAAGCATCGCAAGCACTAATTATTATTTCAATAAATTTTTTACACATTATATTTACAGATGCATTATCATTTATAAAAGACCAATCGACATTCTCCACTATGTTATACAGATGGAGTAGGCCTATGTCTGTTATTGGTCTATAGGTTACCCGAGTGCCACCCCCTACTCGCTCCTTCTCCATCTTATAGGAAAACGAGAGAGCAAGATGGTCAGACAAACTCGGTTCAATAACTTTTACATGATAAAAAGTCTCATTAAGATTTGTAAAAATATTATCAAGGCATGAGTTATTTCTAGTTGGCGCGTTTGTTGACTTGAGGAGTCCGTAGGATTCAAGTAGGTTACAAAGCAACCGCGCTTCTATGGAGTTGTTTTGAAAATGTACATTAAAATCACCCGTTATTATTATGGTTTTTGTTAAGTCGAGTTTCTCCAACAACTCTGTCAATTTATTAAAATAAATGTTTAAATCTCCAACAGGGGAGCGGTATATGGTAATAATTTGTGCGCCCTTATATGCCATTCCTGCTACTTCAAAATTTACTTCCTCCGACATTCCCACCACATCAAAAGATAGCGGGGTAACATCGAGTTTTGTTTCAACAAAGATGGCCACGCCGCCATGATTACGCTCGGACCTACAAAAGCCAGAGGCCAGAGCGAACCCACTAATGTTAATTCTATCTAGTTCATTCTTACCGAGCCAAAGTTAAATACGGTTTTACTGTGGAGTAAGGCGGTTTACGCTAGGGTTTACGCATTTAGACTTACAGACGTTTTGTTTACAATTTAGAGTTAGCACTATTTCCGGGTGATGCAGAACGCCATCTATATTTAAATTGTTGAATAAGTCAAACTTAGTCAAAAGTGGAGTTAGCAGGTTAACACTCTTAACAGACGATATATCTTCTCCCGAATAAAAATTGTCTACATTGCTCTCTTGGTCTCAATTTGCAAAGATACCTTAAAGCTGTTTTTTGAAGCACAGCACAAATACAGACTGCATTAGTTGTTGGGTGCTGAATCCCCAAAACGATACACCATTTATTAAATTTGATTCCATCAAAGAAAAATACACTAACCTTGCCATGGAATAAACCACCTTACTTATTCCTTACAACCTTAACACTCTAGGTAGCACGCCGAAAATTTTGCTAAGTATAAGGATATGGTCTGTAAATTTAAGTCTTGAATCAATATGCAAGCCAAGAAACTTCAAAAACAGTTCTGCTATGAAATGAAACATCCTCAATAGTTAAACCTTCTAATTTGAATGATAGTGATGTATGTATACTCTATATTATTATGCATTTTTTTTTAAAGTATATAGGTAGGTACCTTCATTACGTTATGATTTCTACTTACGTTGAAGAGCACTCTCCTTTGACGCTTATAACCCTGGAAACATGGTCTATCAGAATTATTTCTTGTTTGATATTGTCAAAACTGTTTAAATCGGATACGTCCTGGAAACAGTAATCAAATTCCGACTTTACGGATTCTAGTAAACTTAAAGGATCCATAGTACACAAGCTTTTCTTAATATTTCTTGAAGTACTTAAGCACAGAACTCCAATAGTATTTTCTAAATTTATTTACTAAAACCCTCTAAAGTCTAGAGGTGACGATATAACTGTCACGGTTAAAAGTAACCGGTTATTAAGAAATAACAGTCGCTATCGGTGATTAAATATGATCCGAAGCAGTTACCAGTTATTCAATATAAGTACCAAGCGCTCGCACATCGCACTGCCAACTTATTTCGCCGGCTCATGGCAGCCTTCTTTCGCTGCACGCTGTTATTTTCTAAATAACTGGATAAAGAATAACATGGTTATTTTAGTAATAGGATGTGAAGCAACTACTAGTGATTCATATATCAACCGATCGCACAGCACTGCCGCTGCTTAAGTCGCCGGCTCATGCAGCCTTCTCTCGCTGTTAAATAACTGGATATTAAAAAATAACATGGTTATTATTAGTAATCGGATAATTTTCATATCACTTTGTGGGCGGTAACGGTAAGGTATAATTAATTTCCAATGAACGTTATTTCTCTGATATTTGATAGTCCTGGTTTGCATTTAAATTAACACCTTTACCTTATAGTAAATCTCATTTTTTGAAAATAACTGGTAACTGTTTAAAATAACAGTTAATTTAAAATAGCAGTCACCGGTATACCGGTGATTCAAAAATAACTCTTAAGCCCACCTCTACTAAAGTCTTAAACAAAACTCCTACTCTTCTTCGTTTGAGTAATTGGGTGGCACCAACCCACCAACGAACACTACACCAAGGGTGTAAAAAGTAAAAAATAGTTAGTTTTAGCACAGAGGAATAATAGGTCTTCGATGGGTTATTGGCTTCTGATCTTTGGAGAATAATTTGATAGCTAATCCAAAGATCAGAAGCACATAACCCATGCAAGATAATTTACCTAGCTCATTTTTTGTGAGGCCAGAGGTGGTCTGACTATAGGTCATACTCTGGGGTTAATCATCACTTCAGTGTTCAGTGCTGTGGAACAGTGGATTTTCTTACTACTGCTCTCTTCCTCCCTTTCTTCAGGTTTTAAAGTAGCTACTTAGACATACAGAACACGACTGAGAAATAACCTCTTTTTGAGCTAGGTCAATGGGAGACATAAATGGAATTGCCTCGGGTAGGAGTTGAAGTTTAGTAACCTACCTATCGAGAGAAAGATGATGAATAAGAAGACTGCTTCCGTTGAAGGTATGTTTGTTCCAGGAAGAGTCAGTGACTCCGTGAGGTATGTTTGTTCCAGGAAGAGAGTCAGTGACTCCGTGAACTTATTGAAATGATTTTTTCAAAATTTGAAAAGGTAATCAAGAGTTTAAATGAACTGAAAAAATACTCGTAACAACATTAATCCCACGGGAATGGTGGTTCCTCCCTACATTTTGTTAAGGAAACTACTCAAATTCTGCTATATTGTGAAAATTTTATATTCCTCAGGAAGGAGGCGCAGATAGATTCAAATGCTTTGGTGTTGCTTAGCATTTAAATTTTAATGTGACTATATTTTAACAAATAAATAAGTACATACTAATAATAATAATAAATAAACTGGCGAAAATTTTTATATAGTTTGTCTACACCACAAATAGCTATAAAGTAAAAAATGCAGTCTAAGTCTACCATAAATTTCAGTGGCGAATTCAGAAAGTGTTACTGGAGGCAACCCACTTGTTTTTATAGTGTAACGCCCTATTCTCAAAGGTTACTTACTTCTTTTCGACCTTTCTGCATAGGGTAGTAGTACTTCTTCTGTTGTGGATTTGTAGCTCGATTTGTAGTATGCAGTGTCATAGCCGGACTAGAGTCCGGCTGTGCCAGTGTGTTATACCACAGTATTCTAAATCACTTGTAGCAAGATAAAGGGAGCACTAATATATTATAAAAGCAATAATATTTACTTTTGTTTTAGGATTTAGGAGAAAGGCTATACCGAGCCTGTTTTATAAGTTCTTAAGTCCGTATTTTTTTTCAGTTTAATAAAATTTAAATGTCACTGTTTAAATGTACTAAAGGCCAATGTAATCAATTAATTCAAAGATAATTCACCCAGTTTTTAAATTCTGTATTTATAGGTAAATTTTGTCGTATACATTTTCAGAAAAACAACTTTGTTTATTGAATTGGTTTCTTTTAAACAGCAAAGCCAAGTAAAATTCTTTGCTTAGCTATTGTTATAGAAACGTTGCGCGAACAAATTCGTATAGTTAGTATTGGAAATAGAGAGGGGCATACTTAACCGCGGCAAGGGGGGAGGGAAAAAATCTTAAACTTTTTAAAGGGCCAACTCAGCCGTTGGCTTTGCTTTGCTGTTTAAAAAACTTAAAGGAACTCTGCTCAAAAGTTTCACAAGGTGATGGCAATGTACATGCGCTACAGAAAATCACTCAATAAAGTACTACTGAAAAAAAGCTTCCAAGTTCTGTGGTTATGATAGTGGATCAGGTAGATGCCCTGCATACTATTAGATACCCTGAAAGGTTGTGGCCTAGAGAACAAGATAAACGAAACCCGAGTAACCCTTGTGTCATATGGCAATAACAGTTTGAAGATTAAGCCAGTTGGGGAAATTTGCTTGTGGTGTAAGGCTGGTCATCAGGTTGCTCAAGTTTCGTTTATTATTGTTCATATTAATGACCAGTTGCACTTGCTGGGATGCCATATCACATTAAATGAAAACTCAGTGCCACATGCTCAGTCTCTCAGAAGGGTGCCACATGAGTTAAGACGAAAACTTAAAATTAAATTAATTGATTTAACCGATACTAGGTGGAAATCCATAATTATAGCATTATGGGATAGTACCGTAAAACAAAGTTAAACATGTAAATTTCCACTAGGTATATTAACAAGAAAAATGACATGTTTCGCTAACACTGTAGCTTCGTCAGATGACAATGATTTAATAAAGGTGAAAATTAAAAATTGGGGTGTAATAAAATTAAATTGAATGAAGATGTAAATAAAACAGTGGAAGGGTTACAATAGCGGGAAAATCGAACATAGGGTTTAAAAATTAAATTAAATTAGGTACAATATGGGTAATTTATAAAATCTTAAGTATATGCATGGCCAACAGAATAAATTTAACAAAGGTGAATTATTTAAATCTAGTTGATCATTAATTAACAAAATACGCACCTCTGACAAAAAATTTCAAACCCTTGAATATAAACAGTGACGTAGTAATATTTAATAACATTCAAAGACAATGAGAACCTGGTGAAATTTTATCGAAACAAGATACTCCCAGATCTTCCTTAGTAAAAGACAGTAATGGGAAAATAATTAGACGGAACAGAATTGATTTAAAGGAGCCAGAAAATATGTATATTCGACATGTTCCCACTGTCCTTGGATCAGAGACGTGTTCTGAGAATTCAAGTGATCTTGATATTAGTAATACACCGAACGAAATAGGATTTTTGTCGTGTTTCCGACAACAGAGCAAACCTTGTCAAGAGACGATAATAACGGTGACACCGGATAGTCCGAGAAGATACAATAACCGAATCCAGATGCGTCTCACAAAACAAGGTATGGTCGTGCTATTAGGAAACCCCAGACGCTTGATTTATAAAATGGGGGAGATGTATAATATTGCATATTTGAATATGTGAGTCTTCCCCTGTCTAAAGGGTGTGTGGTTGGCAACCAAGCACGATCCAAAAAGTAACTATATCTAGATAAAGTGGTAACTAGCAGTAGAGAGGTTATGTAAAAAACATGATAAAAACCTTGTGATTTAAAATAAACATAATTTTATAGAAACTTATTTTATTTTACTAACAAAACAATACAATATATGAACGAAAGAAAAAACTCAAAGTCTTCCTCCACAAAGTTTAATAATAAATTAAATTATTTAGGAAAAGTCTCTACATGTTTCGAACGTAGTGACGTTCATCATCAGGAGACAGAAATAAAACTTAGTGCTGATGGTTTTAGCAGGAGAGAAAATGGTGTCGAACCTTAATGGAGCTTTCATGGAATTATATATCGGATTTTTAATTCCATGAAAGCTCCATTAAGGTTCGACACCATTTTCTCTCCTGCTAAAACCATCAGCACTAAGTTTTATTTCTGTCTCCTGATGATGAACGTCACTACGTTCGAACCATGTAGAGACTTTTCCTAAATAATTTAATTTATTATTAAACTTTGTGGAGGAAGACTTTGAGTTTTTTCTTTCGTTCCTATACTTTCAACTCCACTTTAAGCATGGACTATTTCTTCAAAATACAATATATAATATTGTACCCCTAGAAAAAAGAAATGTTACAAGTGGTAAAAATTTTCGGAAAAAATGTAAGTTTTGTGAGTAGTAACTTAGTTCACTATTTTAAAATTTTAATGCATGTAAGTGCATGAAATATTATATTTAACTATTCATATTACTTAGGTAACATTTTCACAATTGTAACATAGTAAGAAGCCAATATATATTGGCTTTATATTAAATATTTAGATATTTATGTTACTTAATTACTTATGGTTACTTATAATAGTTTTGAGCTATTATTTACTTTTCCTATAAGAATTAATTTACTATCTTTAGAGTATTACCTTGCAGATAAAGGAATTTAGTTCACTAGGTGCAAAACTTAAAATCTTAAGAAAATGCACTAACTTATACCTGGTTAGTATAAAGTACCGAAACACTTTAACATCTTCAAAACCGCTAAAGCTATGCTTAAAATATTCGGCATTTGGAGGTTTCTGGGTATGGGGAATTGAACAATGTTATCGACACTATTGCCAGATTTCCTAGTTTTGCGCTGCACATAGTCGTTTTGTTATTTTAAATGGAATGCCCCAATTATTTTTAGTGCAATGAATTTAACTGCAATGAATTACTCTTTTGAGGATTTTTTTGAAGATATTTGAGCGGTTCCGGTACTTTTTACTGAAAATGCGCAAGCAACTAATAGGAATGAAATTTTGAAAATTTAGGATGTTACTAAGTTTAAGACGATCAATTAACTGCAGTAAAAATAAATGGGGCATTCCATTTAAGATAATGAAATGACTATGTGTAGCGCAAAACTAGGAAATATGGCAACAGTGTCGATATCATCATTGTTCAATTTCTCATACCCAGAAACCTCCAAATACCGAATATTTTAAGCATAGCTTTAGCGGTTTTAAAGATATTAAAGTGTTTCGGTACTTTATACAAACCCGGTAGGTATATCAAATTTAATAAACTTTGTAGACCTCTGTTTTCAGCAATACGTAACATATTCTATTCTATTCATTCTATTTTCTGCTATCAATTTGTTTTCCCCCATTACCCGCCAAAATAAATTTCTGCATGTTTACGTTTTTTACACAAGCTTTTTATGTTTTTCCACATTTCTGCTGGGTCACTCTTATTCATATCGATCTTTGCAATGAAATAGTATTTCTTTTGTTTTCGTATCATTTCTATTACTTTATTTCTCTAATCTCCGTATTATTTAAAGTCCTTTTCATTTTTTGTAATAGCAGCTCTACGATACAGCTCATACTCATACTCTGGAGCTTTTCATCTACCTATATTTTTATTACGCCCCAAAAGATGTTTCTTTAAATTACTTTTCGCCAGTGTTTAATATTTACATTGACTACGCCTAAACTTATCTGAAGCATCAACTTCATCTTCATTTTTATGACGTCTCAAAATATGGTCATTTAAATCACTTTTCGTAGGTGTTTGATATTCACATTGGCCATACCTAAACTTATCTGAAACGTCAATTTTATCTACATTTTTATGACGTCCCAAAATATGTCTTTTTAAATAACCTTTCGTAAGTGTTTGATATTCTCATTGATCACACTTACTTAAACTTATCTATGACATCAACTTCCTCTATATTTTGATGATGTCCCAAGAGATGTCTCTTTAAATAACGTTTTCTAAGTGTTTGATATTCACATTGATTACACATAAACTTATCTGAAGCATCAACATCCTCTATATTTTTATGGCGTCCTAAAATGTGTCTCTTTAAATCACTTCTGTCAAGAGTTTGATATTCACATTCACCACATTTAAACTTATCTGAAGCATCAACTTCCTCAATATTTCTATGACGTCGCAAACTATGTTTTTTTAAACTACCTTTCGTAAGTGTTTGATAGTTACACTGACCACACTTAAACTTCTCTGAAGCATCAACTTCCTCTATATTTTTATGACGTCCCAAGATATGCCGCTTTAAATAACTTTTCGTAAGTGTTTGATAATCACATTGACTACACTTAAACTTGTCTAAAGCATCAACTTCCTCTATATTTTTATGATGTCCCAATTCATGTCTCTTTAAATTACTTCTCTTAAGTGTTTGATATTCACATTGACCACATTTAAACTTATCTGAAGCATCAACTTCATCTATATTTGTATGACGTACTAAAACATGTTCCTTTAAACTATTTTTGGTAAGTGTTTGATATTCACACTGACCACACTTAAACTTGTCTGAAGCATCGACGTCCTCTATATTTTTATGACGTCCCAAGATATGTCTTTTTAAATAAGTTTTCTTAAGTGTTTGATATTCACATTGATTACACATAAACTTATCTGAAGCATCAACTTTCTCTATATTTTTATGGCGTCCCAAAATATGTCTCTTTAAATCACTTTTTTTAAGTGTTTGATATTCACATTGAACACATTTAAACTTATCTGAAGCGTCTACTTCATCTATATTTGTATGACGTCCCAAAATATGTCTCTTCAAATGACTTCTCCTAAGTGTTTGATATTCGCATTGAACACACTTAAACTTATCTGAAGCATCAACTTCCTCTATACTTTTATGACGTCCCAAGATATGAATCTTTAAATAACGTTTCTCAAGTGTTTGATATTCACATTGATTACACATAAACTTATCTGAAGCATCAATTTCCTCTATATTTTTATGACGTCCCAAGATATGCCTCTTCAAATAACTTCTCTTAAGTGTTTGAAATTCACATTGACTACACCTAATCGTATGTGAAGCATCAACTTTCTTTGTGTTGTTATGTTGTTGTAAGATAGGGGGCTTTAAACTTTCTTTCTGAATTGTTTGATCACAATGATAACATTTGAAACCATCAAAAGAATTATTTTTCTCTATATTTTCATGTCGTAAGAGATGCACCTTCAAATTACATTGTTGAGCTGATTGATGACAATCACAATAATTGCAGTTAAATATATATCCTTCCTCGTAATTTTTATAATGAAAATCCTTTTTATTTAAAGTACAATTCCCTCTTGGTTGATGACACATGCAACCTTTGTACTTTTTATATTTGTCACAGTATTCTTGATCGATGTCATCGAATTTGCTACTAAAAAAATAAACAAAAAACTGGTATCACTTGAGAATTACCCATATCTAAAGGCTGTTATAGCAAAAGGCTTTTCAGAGTAAGTTGGATTCTACTAAATTTAATTAATTAATTTAGGTCAATCAGTTCAGAGACGGAGCCATGGGGAGAGGGTGGTGGAGTGCCCCCCCCCCCCATGTTGTTATAAGTCAGTATCAGTTATGAAAATTGAAGCTTAGTTGGGTCATTGAAAATAACCTATACTTAATCTTCTATAGTTGTTAATTTAAATGTACTAAAGAACAAAATTAAATCAGTTTTTTATATAAATTTTAATTTGAATAAGAAAAAAGAGGACTTTCCAAATTTTTCTATATATTCAATTCAAATTCAATTCAAATTTTATTTATTTCTCAGTATACAATAATAATAATACGTAAAGACTTAAATAATATACTTTAAGAAAAATAAATAAAAACTTAACCCACTAAAGGCTACGCTGTGCGTGGGTACGTTTTAATTTATAACATGAACATTATTACATTAATCATAAACACCATGAACGAACTAATATAAAACGAATAAGCCTGATAAACCCTATCAAGGTTACCAACCCAAACCAAAATCGTTCAAACTAGAACCTAGCAACAAAATAGCACATTCTTGATATACTGTACACATACACTATACAGAGCAGAGAGTCAGCTCACGCATTCAAAATTGCATTCAACAATAAATTATACTTATACATATCAAATACAAACGATAGCAGTCCATTAATTAGACCATATGGTACAGGTTTTTAAAGTCAATATATTGGTGTATCTGATATCTAGGCAATGAAAGTATCCATTTTTTTATTCTTATTTTAAATAATGGAAAATGGGTTACATTTTTAATTTCCGAAGGTATAATATTAAATAACTTGGGACCCAGATAATAAAAGTTTCTCTGTAAGATTGATTTTTCTGTCCGAGGTACAAAATTTGACCGGCTGCTATATCTTGTGTTATAATCATGTTCTATCCTAAGCAACTCATTTTTGAAAATGAATTGTCTGGAAACGCATGCTAAAAAGTAAAGCTGCCTAATGTCAAATATACCACTCTCTGAATAAAGAATATTGGAAGGATAAATGAAAGGTTTTTTGAAAATTATTTTAAGAACCGATTTTTGGATAACTTCTAAATTATGTACATGAATCTTGCTTGCCGCGCCCCAAGCTATAATTCCATAAGTTAAATGGCTTTGTATTAGGGAGTAGTAAATAATTTTTAGTTGCTTGGTATCTAAGACTTTTGAAAGATGTCTCATTTTGTACAGAATGAATCTTATTTTTTTGACCGTACTATTTATTTGAATTTCCCACTTAAGGCCACTATCAATTATGATGCCGAGATATTTTATTTTATTTACTATTTTGAATTTAATTTGGGAGTTGTTATTACACGTAATTTTAATAGTGTCATAAGAAGGAAGATACTTAGAGTAAGATGTAAAGGGAACACAAAACGTTTTATCAAAGTTAACTGTAAGTAGGCGGCTACTGAACCAGTCATATATAGTTTTAAAATCTTTTTCGATTTTGTTCCGTAAAGAAGCCCAACACACGTCATTATAAAGCACGGCCGTATCGTCAGCAAAACTTATAATATCACCGGAAACCTCCAATGAAAACAGTTCGTTCAAATATATATTAAAAAGAATCGGTCCAAGGACAGTGCCTTGAGGTACTCCGTATTCTATAATTTGCATGTCACTGACGCAGTTATTAATTTGTACACACTGTTTTCTGCCACTTAAATAACTATTCATAAGCTCATAAGTAGTACCTCTAAAACCAATTCCCTCCAATACACGAAGCAACAATCCGTGGTCAACAGTATCAAAAGCTTTAGCCAGGTCGACAAAGATGCAACATGCCGGTCTTTTTTCATCAATAAATTTACATACTTTTGTTGTTAGATCGGTTATCGCATCCTGTGTCGACCGGCCCTCCCTAAACCCGAACTGTTTCTCTGACAAAATTTTGTATTTTTTGAGGTAATCAGATATACGCGTTTTTAAAAGCTTTTCAAAAATTTTGGCGCAAGCTGGAATCAGAGAGATAGGTCGATAATTGCCAACATTAGACTGGTCACCGCTTTTAAACAATGGCCTCACGAGGGCTGTTTTAAACTGTTCAGGATATTGCCCGCTCTCTATAGATAAATTGTAAATATGAACTAGAGGGGGAGATATTTCCTTGTTAACTAATTTTAAAATTTCTGATTTTAAATTATCTATTCCTGGAGCTTTATTGTTTTTTAAATTTTTGATAACCTTATTTACCTCATTAATATCAGTTGGAAGAAGGACCAGAGAATTTGGTTGAACCATTTTTAAATCTGGGGTAATATTATTTTCTATTTTAATTCTATCCGCCAATTTTTTGCCAATATTAGTAAAATGTTTCACAAACAAATCTGCAATTTGTTTTTGGTCGGTCACAATAGTCCCATCGTGCTTTTTTATTTCGAGATGATCCGTTTTATCTTTGGTTTTTTGGTTAGTTATCGAATTTACAACTTTCCATAAATTCACAGAGTCTTGTTGATTTTCGCCGATCAAATTTTGGTAGTAATTCTTCTTTGTTATATCAATCAAGATACCCAGTCTATTTTTATATTGCCTATATGCTGTTGTGTTCTCCTCGGTTGGACATTGTTTCATGTTTTTGTATAGTTGTTGTTTTTTATTTATTGATTTTATAAGACCATTAGTTATCCATTCCTTTCTTTTAATTTCATTATGTTTTACCCTCATTTTATATGTAGATAGATTTATGAAATTACCCAATTTTGAGTGCAGTAGATTGGTTGCTTTGTTTACGTCTCTATTTGCATAAACATCCTCCCAATGTTCATTTTTAACCAAGGACACAAATTTATTTCTATCTAAAATCTCTTTAGTTTTAATATTAGAATTGTTATCCTTTTCCGTAAGAACTTCCAATAATGTACTATAATGGTCTGTAACTGAAGTTTCGTATATAAAAGAAACAAATTCATTTGAGCTTGTTTTATCCCTGACAAAAATGTGGTCTATGCATGAACCTGAACCATTTTGTACCCTTGTAAAGTCATTAATTGCTGATAGAAACCCATGTCCCGCCATAATATTTAAATAATTTTGTGCTGATAAGTTAGTTTCTAAAATGTTTATATTAATATCCCCAACTATAACATGAATATCGCAATTTTTAACAGTCTCTAGATATTCTTGAAGATTTTCATTAAACATATTAATACAGGTAGAGGGAGGTCTATAAATAGCATTAATTAAGAGTATTTGATCATTAAATGCAGTGTAAATTTCAATCATTTTTAAAACACCTATATTTTTTACTAAATACCGGTAGTTAATTCCGTGTCTAATATATACCGCAACACCATCGTTCTGATTAATATCGCCCGCAGTATACACCAAATTATAGCCCGCGATGCCATGTAAAAATGGATCTTGAAGTTGCCAAGTTTCTGTAAATACTAGAAAATCCATAGATGTATCCAATTGACTTAATATAATTTTAGTTTCATCAATATTTTTTTTTAAGCTTCTAATATTATTGTGATATATTTTAAGATCTTTTTTATTCTGATTTGATTTGAATATATTATTCATTTCTAAACTAGTCTTAACGATATGTGACTTTATCGTTCTTATTTGAAAATCCTGTATATATCTATCCATTCTCACAATACCAAGAACCAACAAGCAAAATGTACACAAACAGATCTGTAATATATACAATAAATAAAGAGAAAAATCAATGTACCTTATTCGCAAATAATATGCATTATATTACATTACATAATGGACCAAAATAGCATGTAGTATTTTTAACCGAAAATCATAGTGGTTATTAACTTTAGGTTGACCTTTTAACTTTGTATTTACTTATTTAAAATTAACAGGTAAAATAAGATGGAAATATTTCCTAGCACTGCGTTCCAAATTTATAATAAACACATTCCTACAATCGACAATCATACAGACATAAAAGAGTGAAATTCAAAAAAAATTAGCCCAACAATACACCAAATCAAAAAACATACAACTCATACAAGCCAATCAAGAAAATAACAAAGTCCTAAACTGCATAAGCGTAAATAGACAAAAGACACTGCTATTTATTTGTATAAGTCTTGGGTGCCTTATTAATACTGTTTAATCTGGTTACAGGTCGTTCCAATTTTTTAGCAGGTTGGCTTGCGTTCTTAGTCTTTCGTTTTTGAGAGTCTTCAACCTTCTCCGTCACAAATACCTCTTCGTGCTTGTTTTCTTCTTCCGATCCAGTGCTTGTCAGTTTGGGTCTTGGCGTAGGAGTTGCAGGGGCACTACTAACAGGTCTTATTTTGATCTGCTCCTCAAGTTCCTCAATGTGTGTATTATTCACATGTGATGTTGAACCCTTTATATTATTAATGTCGGTGTCTATCTCGGTTTCTGAGTCCTCCTCATCTGTAGCTAGTTGGTTGGGAGTGTATGCTTCTCCATTAATGAAGAGTTTGTGATTTTTTATAAAGGCGTTTAAATTCTTTGAACGTGCCTTTTTTAGTCCTTGCCTTAGTATCTTATTTTCTTTTTGTTCTTCAAGACTTAGATCTTGTGCAATACTTATTCCAGTATTCTTCAATTTCTTGACCTTCTTTAGAATCTCTAGCTTTTTAAAGTAGGTAACCAGTTTAACTATAATTGGCCGTTTGGCGTTCTGTTTTCCTATAGTATAAACATTATTTATATCCTTAGATGATAGTTCGATATCAAGTAATTCACTTAATGTATCCGTAATAAACCTTTCCAAGTTTTCCTTTGGACTATCTAAACCGAATACAATAATATTATTTTGTTTAAGCTCTTTTTCGAGTTTTTGATACTTCACCTTCAAATCATTGTATTTGCTTTCAAATTCGATCGTTTTCTGATCTAGTTCTTCTTTGAATTTTTGTGTAAGTTCCGTAATTTCCTTTCCAATATGTTTCTTTATGTCCTCCGTCTGTTGATTGTTTGCTTCCTGCAAACTCCTTTTATTACTCTCTTCGAATTTCTGTATAAGTTCGTTTAACTGTTCAGCACTAATCATTTTAGAACGTAGCTTAAATTTAAATACACACCATCAATGTTTATTTATATGTATCAATGTTTATTTATATGTATATAGTTTTTTGCCCATTTAAAGGTTTTTAGCTGGTATCGCATTTAAATAGGTATCGATAATTCTTTAATTTACACGCGACTTTTCTTCTATTTCTAAGTGCTTTTCTTTAACTTACCCTTATGGTAGGGTACATATTTTGATTTAGAAGTTATAATTAAATCACATGTCCAGAAATTTCCATTTTAAAGGTACTATAGCACACAGAAAATCACTTTTATTTGCGACCTTGCGAGAACGCGTCGTGATCGTCAAGAATGAATGGGAACAGTTTACTGGCACCGTGACTTCCACAGGCGGTCCTAAACCACGTTGTAAATTTTTTTTCTAAATTTTATAACAATAACACTACAGAAGTAAATTTACCAATGACATAGTATCACGGGTGAAAATTTTACATCGAAATTAGAAAAAATTCATTAATTATCCCAAAATAATTAAATACTTGTTGGGATTGTAGTGTCGCAGCTCCTCCATGGAATAAAAAACAGCGCCATAGACAATATTTTTTTTTAAACAGAGCTTATTACTTCCACTAATTTAATTTTACATAAAACACAAACCTGATTTTTTAAAAAAGCTTATTTGTGAAACTGACAGTTAGGTAACTTAGATAATTTAATTTATCTATAAAACCGAATTTAAATACAAACAAGTGAGAAAACAAAACATTTAAATATTAAGTATATTATTTTTGTCGGTTTTTAAGAAAAAAATAAAATAGAGATACTTACGCTGGGTTTTGTTTAACGTCTTCCTTATTAAGATCGATTTCCTCGTTTTTAATTTTCCATTCATCATAGACAATTTCAGATGTTTCTCCAACTTCTTTTGTATTTTCGTTGGTTTCAATTTTTATTGGTGTCTCCAAATAGTTAGGATACAAATCTTTTGACCTGTAATAATAAAATACAATGGGTATTTGCTAAAATAGGTATAATATACCTATCCAAGGTATCGATTCAGGATTTTTAACAGCAAAATTGATTACTCAAATTTTACTATTGAGTAAATTTAATATTTCTCAGGAGGGAGGCGCAGACGAACATTTAAATTCTTTGTGTTGCTTGGCATTTAAATTTAAATATGTGAATACATTTTGAGTCAAAAAATCAATATAAATAACAACGCGATTTTTTTTATTGTAATTGGTGACAATTTAGGAAGTAAATACATAAATTAGAGGTAGATTAATTTTGTCCAGTTCGATTTGTACCCAACTTATTTTGTAGATAGACTTATTTAAATATGCCAAAAAAAAATTAACAAATTAAACAAATTAAGGGAATTGATGGAAGTTATGGCATTTTTGTCTCCAATTATACATAATGTAGGTATGGGGGCATGATACTAAAACAGTTTGTTTGTTAACATGGGCTACCTCGTGTGACCCAATACTTTTGAATCAGATATATGATTTTTGGTCACTTGTGGCATTTTTAAAATTTTTATACGATTTAAATCTGTTGTGCATACGTTATTATGAATCTAGAGTAATTCCACAATTTATGTTTTTACAGTATATCAAATATGAAATTTAAAAAAATGCTATAATTTTTTTTATTTTGGGAATTTTAGAGAACAGGTTATTAAAAGAAATATTTTTATAAATAAAATTTAAAAAACCTTTATTAATGTAAAAATTAAATTCCACAAATCGGCAAATACCTTTGCCCGGGATGTACCATTGATTAGCAATAGAATATAAATTACGTCCTCTTATTGGTTGTTGCTAATCCCAGGAATGTTTTGTACATGCATTGCTAATTGCGGGTAGAGTTTGTCTGCAATTTTATTGCGTTGGTAATGAGTGGATCATTTGCCTTGCTTTTGCTAATCAGCGATATTTTTTGTCTATACGATCTTGTTTGTGCATTTCGCATTTTAGTTTTTTTTTCGCGTGGTGTTGCCAGCATCGGTTAAGGCAGCAGAGCAGCCACGCCATTGAAAAATGGTTCTAAAATAGCCTGCAAAACTATTGTCTTGTATACATTACCGTTAAACTATGGGTTTTGGACATGAATTATATTATATCACCCTTTGCCATAGGATAATACTGCATTTCCCAAGAAAATGCTGAGTTGCTAAATAAGCATCAACAGACTTTAGCGAAGCCTAGATCTTCATGGGAATTAAAATTTAGTCGGGTTTTTATTGTCACGCTATCAATAAATATATACTTAATATTTTTGTAAAAAATAATTTTTAAAGTTGGAAATAAATATTTAAAAAAATACAAATCTCTTGTTCGAAGATTTAATTGGCACAGTCGTGCAGATTTTCGGAGTCGATCGTATCTAACAAGCGATTTTTGTATCAAAGATTTACCCGAAATTATCCAAGTATTATTAGAAAACACACGTGACAGAAAAACGCAAATAAATTTGAAAAATGTTTTAAAATTAACGAATACTAATCCCCAAAGAAAACCGGTTTCCACCGAGAACCAACCAAAAATACATATGGACAATCTAAGACGACCAATTAGGAAGACCTACTCTTTTGATAATTAAAATAAAATTTCCTTTTCAGAGTTTCTGGAACCCTCGGATTCCAAGAAACAATTTCAATTCGGAAACTAGACAACAACCCTGGACTTATCCCTCTTAAATTAGGAACTATGAAAGTAGAATATTATTAACACAAGCTTATTCATTTCTATGACTTAAACCCGATATTGATAGAGATCAATAAATTACATAATCAACCAAATACCCTGTTTAAATTAATAATTAACAAAGAGTACTCCTATGACACTTCTAATTACAGGAAGATATTAAGTTTCATTAGAGATAAAGTAGACATAAAACAATAATACAAGACTGGCTACAAACCTATAAATTAACGTTGAATTTAACAAAAACTAATTACATAGCTTTCTCACTGACTGCTGCAAATAAATAGACCCGATTTTTCAAAAATTTTAATCGGTGAACATGAAATAAGTGAAGTATATTGGGAACATTTTAGATAAACATCTTAAATTTATCTATCCAATAAAATACGAAGGTTTATGCATAAATTCTATTTACTTATTAGGGGAATTCTTAAGCAGGGCAGTTGTCGAAATGGTTTAAATAAATCTTTTATTGAGCAGTTAATACGATATGGTATTTTGGTATGGGGTGGGCTGTACAACAACTGTTTGTACAAGTTGAACATAGTCCAAAAATGTATACTTAAAATTATTTATAAAAAACATCGATTATATCCTTCCCACTTACTATTCTTAGAAAAAATATGTAACATAAGAACTATATTTAATAACGACTATTATTGAACATATGTACACGGCATTCTGTTAGCTAGCATATTTTCTTAATTTGCGCCAAGTTAAAGTGAATTTAATTACTGGAGTTTGATATTGGCATATTCCTCCTGGCATGCTGGTTATTATGCCATAGTAAAAACCGCCGAATATTTCATATAATCAGAGATATATGGCAAAAACAAATAAACAATAGACAATACAATAGTTAATCTGTGCAACAAAAAACGGCGTTTAAATAAATAATAAAAACTTGGTGAATTATCAGAAACAGGGACAGGTGAAGTATCATGATTGTACTAACTTTTGTACAATATTAAACATCGCTGGAAAATTGAGTGCGATGTATGTGTCGTAGGCTGATAGTGAAATCCGTCATTTCATGAAGCGCCGGCAGATTGTGTAATAGGTATATTAGTAACTGGTTTTTTTGGGTTTGTCAGAGCATTTTTTTTTATTTTTATAAAATAATATTAGTTGAAAAAATTTAATTAAAAAAAAAATGCTCTGGGGAACAACGAACAAACCAGTTATCAATATACCTTTTAGACGGAATTACACAATCTGCCGGCGCTTCATGAAATGACGGATTTCACTATCAGCCTACGACATATGCAAGAATTCGGGCGGAAGCAGAATCGCGACTTTCTCCTGCGACTACTGTCAAGGAAAATATTGCAAAACTTGTGCCAACCTTATATCATCCGAAGTAAAGGTATTGGAACTAAAAGAAGGTCGAATTCTGAAATTTATCTGCATAAAATGTGAAAAATTTTATTGGTAAAAACAATTGAAGACAAACACAATATAATTCAAGCCAAGGAGGAGATAATCATGCTCCTAAAGAAAAAAATAGAGGAATTGGAAACTTTTCAGACAAAAAATATAGAACAGCAATACACCTACAGTCAAATAACACAAAAGGAATAAAGAACGACTCCAAAAAATAACACAAATTTACCTAGCATTATAATAAAACCGAAACAACAGCAGAACATAGAAAAAACTGAATCTGATATCAAAAGAACTATCAAACCAACAGACCTGAAAATAGCAATGAAGAACACCAGAAGTACAAAGATTGGAAGCATCTTGATAAACTGTACAAATAAAAATGATATAGAGACTCTAAGAAGAGAGGCGGTGAATAAGTTAAAGGATTATGATGTACAAATAAAAAATTAAGACTACCTAGATTTAAAATAATAGGTTATAACGGTGATCTTAATGAACAGCAAATATCGAAATCCATCAGAGATCAAAACAATATTTTGGAAGAAAAAGACATAGGTATTCAAAATAACGTACATTAAAAAACCAACCGACCTAATACATCATCTGTGTTGTTTGGAGAATGCTCACCATCCGTGTTCCGAAAACTAATGTACACAAATAGGATACATATTGAGTGAAAACGCTATCCTATATATGAAGACTTAAGTATAGTGAGATGTTTTAAATGCCAACAACACTACCATAAAACGGAAACATGTACAAACAAACAGGTATGCGAACATTGCTCTAAAGAACATTATATAAAGGACTGTCCAAAAAGACATAAAAAGTGTGTGAATTGTATTACAGCAAATGATAAATACAAATTGAATTACAGTGTAGATCATAAGGCAAATGACACAGAGTGTCCATCATATCAGTACCTGTTGAGCTTAGTGAAATCAAAAATTGACTATGGCGATGGAAATGGCTTCTGACCAACAAGAAATTGTGATATTAAAGAACTTAAAAACACTAGCTAACGAGGAACAACAGAAAAGTTATGTTATGCTGTGATATAATTGGGAACAAAATTGACTTAAATAGCAAGCTGCTAAAGATATGACACCTAAACATCCGAAGTATTCATAAACACTTTAACGAATTCTTAGTTTTTCTTCACACAGTATTATTTTGTGAATTTATAGCCTTAGGAGAATCATTTCAAACTCACAACAGCGAATATCAAATTGATGGAAATACGATGTTTTTTAATAGTGCTGAATATAATAGAAACGATGGAATTGTAATATTTATAAGGTCAGAACTAATATACCGAGTAATATACCATATTGAACATACTCTTCTTAATAAATAAAAAGTAACTCTTAGTAAAATATCAGTACAAAAAAGTAACAAACAGTATAATATAGACCACCCAGTACGAATAGCTTACTTTTCCTTGAAGACTTAGAACAATTTTTTTTTAGATTTTAAGTTACAAGCTCAACTTGATATCCTCTTGGGAGATGTAAATATAAATATTCTCGACAAAAATGAAATTATAGTAAATTCATACCTTTCTCTCTTATATAATTTTGGCTTTATCTCATACATAAATGCACCAACACGTATAACTTCTGAAACAAGCTCATGCTTGAATCATATTTTTGTAAGACATAAACTGGACGTTAAAGACATTAGATGTAGTTCATATATTATTGAATCCGATTTGACTGATCACTATCCTATTATGATTAACTTACACACACCTAACAACTACAATGAAAGAACTAAAACAAAAATGACAATTAAGACAACAACCAAAATAAATTAACAAGATTTTGCGAACAGAATAAGGCTGGAAACATGGAATGTGTTACAGAAAAACGACGTAAGTGAAGCCACTGACGAACTTTACAAACTAATGACTGACATCTTGAAAAAAAAGTAGTAGTTTAAAAAAAATACTTATTTAAAGAACAATTAAAACAAAAACCGTGGATAACAAACGGGATAATACAAAGTACTAAATACAGGGACAAAATGAAAAAGAAGCTTTTGTTAAATTTCAATAAGATCGATAATATTATATACAAAAACTATAGAAATAATCTTCAAAAAATAATCCAAAAACGAAAGCATGAATATTATCAATAACAGTAACTCTGCTCCATTTCCTGATATTAAGAATATGGCCAATCATTGTAATAATTATTATATCGAAATAGGAATCAATATAATAAATAAAATTAAAAAACCCAACACTGAACGCAAACTCAACACAAATAACGTTTCCTCTTTATTTTTAAAACCGGTAGACGCGAATGAAATTACAAAATATATAAATGACCTAAAAAACGACAGCGTCCCGGGTATTGACAAAATTAGTGTTAAACTTATTAAGAAAATCTATATGCATCTAACCAAACATTAGTACACATCATAAATCTAATTTTCAGTACGGGTAAAGTTCCTGATCAATTCAAAATATCGATAGTGACCCCAGTTTTTAAAACCGGCGATAAATCAAATATTAGTAACTACCGTCCTATTAGCGTAATAAACAACTTTTCAAAAATATTTGAAAAATGACCCAAAAACATACTTCTACAATTTCATCAAATAAATAAACTTCTTTCAAAAAATCAGTACGGACTGGGACTTCAAATGCACTGTATGATCTGACTAGACAGCGAAAAGTTAGAAAATGGTGATAAATGTGTTGCAGTGTTTTTGGATTTGGCAAAAGCATTCGACACGGTACCTACCCCATGACCGGTTCTTGGACATATTATTTAAACATGGAGTCAGGGGCGAGGTGTTGAATGTTTTTAAAAGTTACCTAAATGACAGAAAACAATACTTGAAAATTGGAGACACACTTAGTTATCCGCTTAATGTAAGGATAGGGGTACCCCAAGGAACCGTCTTGGGACCAACACTCTTCATTACATATATTAACTCCCTAACTGACTTACAAACTGAGAACGGATCTATCATATCATACACGGACGACACCGCAGTAATATTCTCTGCAAAAACTTGGCATGACGTAAAAAACATGACAGAAACAGGACTATCTAAAATAAAAATATGGCTTGACAGTTTTGGGCTGACACTTAACGTACAAAAAACTAACTACTTTGCATTTTCTCTCACTGAGGCAAATCGTCCTCACTTTGAAAGTATTGACATTGAAAATTTTAATGACAGCATTAAAGAAAAATCTTATACAAAATATTTAGGTGTAACAATGACAATGACAATAGACGAACAAACCCGAACAAACATTTAAAATGGGACCATCATATTCTTGATCTTACTAATTCATAAATTTTATATTTTACAGGAAATCTGAAGCAAAAGACGTTTCTGTTTATAAAGCTATTGCTGAGTCAGTGATACGATATGGAATAATCGTGTGGGGTGTCCGGTCTTTATATATCTTGGAAATCTGCTCTTTTGTTTTTAAAAACGAAAATTTAAAAAATCATGTAAATTACACTTACTAAACACGAAACAAAATACAGAAGCACATTATCATACCAAAAAGTAACACAAATGTAAATCTTAGATTTGTCAATTAGGTATTTAGCACCTAAGATTTATAACATTATTCCCATGGAAATTAAAAGTATTAAAAAAATTAAACCATTCAGGAAAGCATGTAGATTGTATTTATTCGAAAACTTTGTATTGTTTGAACACCTATTCTAATATAATATTCTGTAAGTAGGTTGAACTCTAAAAGAATTAACCAAATTATTTTTAAATTTATTACCCAATAATATAGCAGGTATAATATAATATAGTATATACTTCATAGTTTATAATTAGGTAGGTACAAAATAAAATTTGAGTTAACTATCACTTAGACTTTAGCACATACATATGTTAAGTCATCTAGGTGCTATTTATTAAAGTATTTATCCTTGTATTTTGCATCTAAATCGCCGGATATGGTTCCTCATGATGTTGTAATAAATAAGTTGTGAAAATTTTAAAATTCTATCAAATGTAAAATACTATTGATGAATAAAATTATATTTCAATATATTATGTATCTACAGTTTGTTCATACATATATAAAAATGGAAACTTATGGAATACTATAAATCATATTTACAACACCCGTAATAGAGCAGATGGAAATATACAAATACCTGTTAATTACAACAATGTTAATTTGAGGTTTATTAGCTACATTGGCCCAAAGGTTTATAATATGATACCTAATAAAATAAAAAGTATAAGGAGTATTATACGATTTATTAGGGATTGTAGGAAATTTATTTTTCAAAACGTTTATGTTTTTGAGATGTTGTTTGACTAGTTGTAAGTATCAATTGCCGAATAGTGTTTTTAATTGACTATTTTCTTTGAATTTGGAATCGGTAAATATTATTTTGGTTGGTCGAGTGTTTTATGTTTTAATTTTAGTGGCACATACAAGTGTTTCAACACTTAGGTGTTTTATAAACTTTTATAATACTATATTAATCTTTGTATGAATCTTTAGATATTTTGTAATTTTGTAATACCAATAAAGAAATAAATAAATAAAAGAAATAAATAAATAAATAAAAATACGTGAAATGTTACCGCAACCTTTTTGGCTTACGTTCAATATTTAAATCAATTTCAGGAAACTTAGATTACCTATGTGGAGGGGGAAAAATATGATAAATTAATTCAAGAGTTGCAAAGTAACCAAATAAATTTAGCTAATAACATTAAAAGGCAAAATACTCTATCAGTTGCTGTAATTGATAAATTCAATAATAGGTACCATTCAATATGAAACAGATTATGTATGTATGTATGATATTCTAAACTCTACAGGGTCTCCCAAAAGTAATGGGACACAGAGCAACAGCAGACTCCTTAAGGCGAAATAATGCGATTTAATTAAACTTACCTTATCCCAACATTGATAACAACCAAGATACGGGGTGTCAAAGTTTTAATTTTGTTTTCGTTTTTTTTGCGATTATTTCTTAACGAAACGACATAGCAGCACAAAGTTAAGGGTTTTGGGGTTTTTTGAGGTGAGGAATTTAAAATTATCCATAGTTTTTGTGTAACCAGTAGAGGGCGCTGCCTACGGCATGGCCCACTCCTTCAAGTATGTTGTTGTTTGTAATATAATAAAGCCCTCCACGAAGTTTTAACGTGAACTAGTTAAAACTACGGTTTTTGTAAAAAAATTTTTATTTTAAATTTCTGAATGAACCCCGTAGAGGCTATTTAGGGAAAAATCCTTCAAGTATGTTGTGGTTTGTAATATAATAAAGCACTCCACGAAGTTTCAACGTGAACTAGTTAAAACTACGGTTTTTGTAAAAAAATGTTTATTTTAATTTTCTGAATGAACCCCGTAAAGGCTATTTCTGAAAAAATCCTTCAAGTATGTTGTAGTTTGTAATATAATAAAGCCCTCCACGAAGTTTTAACGTGAACTAGTTAAAACTACGGTTTTTGTAAAAAAATGTTAATTTTAATTTTCTGAATGAACCCCGTAGAGGCTATTTAGGGAAAAATCCTTTAAGTATGTTGTAGTTTGTAATGTAATAAAGCCCCCTACGAAGTTTTAACGTGAACAAGTTAAAACTACGGTTTTTGTAAAAAAATTTTTATTTTAATTTTCTGAATGAACCCCGTAAAGGCTATTTCTGAAAAAATCCTTCAAGTATGTTGTTGTTTGTAATATAATAAAGCCCTCCACGAAGTTTTAACGTGAACTAGTTAAAACTACGGTTTTTGTAAAAAAATGTTTATTTTAATTTTCTGAATGAACCCCGTAAAGGCTATTTCTGAAAAAATCCTTCAAGTATGTTGTAGTTTGTAATATAATAAAGCCCTCCACGAAGTTTTAACGTGAACTAGTTAAAACTACGGTTTTTGTAAAAAAATGTTTATTTTAATTTTCTGAATGAACCCCGTAAAGGCTATTTCTGAAAAAATCCTTCAACTATGTTGTAGTTTGTAATGTAATAAAGCCCCCTACGAAGTTTTAACGTGAACTAGTTAAAACTACGGTTTTTGTAAAAAAATTTTTATTTTAATTTTCTGAATGAACCCCGTAAAGGCTATTTCTGAAAAAATCCTTCAAGTATGTTGTTGTTTGTAATATAATAAAGCCCTCCACGAAGTTTTAACGTGAACTAGTTAAAACTACGGTTTTTGTAAAAAAATGTTTATTTTAATTTTCTGAATGAACCCCGTAAAGGCTATTTCTGAAAAAATCCTTCAAGTATGTTGTAGTTTGTAATATAATAAAGCCCTCCACGAAGTTTTAACGTGAACTAGTTAAAACTACGGTTTTTGTAAAAAAATTTTTATTTTAAATTTCTGAATGAACCCCGTAGAGGCTATTTAGGGAAAAATCCTTCAAGTATGTTGTAGTTTGTAATATAATAAAGCCCCCCACGAAGTTTTAACGTGAACTAGTTAAAACTACGGTTTTTGTAAAAAAATGTTAATTTTAATTTTCTGAATGAACCCCGTAGAGGCTATTTAGGGAAAAATCCTTCAAGTATGTTGTGGTTTGTAATATAATAAAGCACTCCACGAAGTTTCAACGTGAACTAGTTAAAACTACGGTTTTTGTAAAAAAATGTTTATTTTAATTTTCTGAATGAACCCCGTAAAGGCTATTTCTGAAAAAATCCTTCAAGTATGTTGTAGTTTGTAATATAATAAAGCCCTCCACGAAGTTTTAACGTGAACTAGTTAAAACTACGGTTTTTGTAAAAAAATGTTAATTTTAATTTTCTGAATGAACCCCGTAGAGGCTATTTAGGGAAAAATCCTTTAAGTATGTTGTAGTTTGTAATGTAATAAAGCCCCCTACGAAGTTTTAACGTGAACAAGTTAAAACTACGGTTTTTGTAAAAAAATTTTTATTTTAATTTTCTGAATGAACCCCGTAAAGGCTATTTCTGAAAAAATCCTTCAAGTATGTTGTTGTTTGTAATATAATAAAGCCCTCCACGAAGTTTTAACGTGAACTAGTTAAAACTACGGTTTTTGTAAAAAAATGTTTATTTTAATTTTCTGAATGAACCCCGTAAAGGCTATTTCTGAAAAAATCCTTCAAGTATGTTGTAGTTTGTAATATAATAAAGCCCTCCACGAAGTTTTAACGTGAACTAGTTAAAACTACGGTTTTTGTAAAAAAATGTTTATTTTAATTTTCTGAATGAACCCCGTAAAGGCTATTTCTGAAAAAATCCTTCAACTATGTTGTAGTTTGTAATGTAATAAAGCCCCCTACGAAGTTTTAACGTGAACTAGTTAAAACTACGGTTTTTGTAAAAAAATTTTTATTTTAATTTTCTGAATGAACCCCGTAAAGGCTATTTCTGAAAAAATCCTTCAAGTATGTTGTTGTTTGTAATATAATAAAGCCCTCCACGAAGTTTTAACGTGAACTAGTTAAAACTACGGTTTTTGTAAAAAAATGTTTATTTTAATTTTCTGAATGAACCCCGTAAAGGCTATTTCTGAAAAAATCCTTCAAGTATGTTGTAGTTTGTAATATAATAAAGCCCTCCACGAAGTTTTAACGTGAACTAGTTAAAACTACGGTTTTTGTAAAAAAATTTTTATTTTAAATTTCTGAATGAACCCCGTAGAGGCTATTTAGGGAAAAATCCTTCAAGTATGTTGTAGTTTGTAATATAATAAAGCCCCCCACGAAGTTTTAACGTGAACTAGTTAAAACTACGGTTTTTGTAAAAAAATGTTAATTTTAATTTTCTGAATGAACCCCGTAGAGGCTATTTAGGGAAAAATCCTTCAAGTATGTTGTGGTTTGTAATATAATAAAGCACTCCACGAAGTTTCAACGTGAACTAGTTAAAACTACGGTTTTTGTAAAAAAATGTTTATTTTAATTTTCTGAATGAACCCCGTAAAGGCTATTTCTGAAAAAATCCTTCAAGTATGTTGTAGTTTATAATATAATAAAGCCCTCCACGAAGTTTTAACGTGAACTAGTTAAAACTACGGTTTTTGTAAAAAAATGTTTATTTTAATTTTCTGAATGAACCCCGTAGAGGCTATTTAGGGAAAAATCCTTCAAGTATGTTGTGGTTTGTAATATAATAAAGCACTCCACGAAGTTTCAACGTGAACTAGTTAAAACTACGGTTTTTGTAAAAAAATGTTTATTTTAATTTTCTGAATGAACCCCGTAAAGGCTATTTCTGAAAAAATCCTTCAAGTATGTTGTAGTTTGTAATATAATAAAGCCCTCCACGAAGTTTTAACGTGAACTAGTTAAAACTACGGTTTTTGTAAAAAAATGTTTATTTTAATTTTCTGAATGAACCCCGTAGAGGCTATTTAGGGAAAAATCCTTCAAGTATGTTGTGGTTTGTAATATAATAAAGCACTCCACGAAGTTTCAACGTGAACTAGTTAAAACTACGGTTTTTGTAAAAACATGTTTATTTTAAATTTCTGAATGAACCCCGTAGAGGCTATTTAGGGAAAAATTCTTTAAGTATGTTGTAGTTTGTAATATAATAAAGCCCTCCACGAAGTTTTATTGTGAAATGCCATTTTTACAGAAATAGTTTTTTCCCTCATTTTTGAATCTACCTTGTAGTTTATTTTTTTGGTAATAATAACGCCTATTAAATTGCGCACACTCCACCTCTTATAGACTATAATAGTTTTTCTAATTTTGCCACAATTATATTATAAATAAAAGATATACATATTTATAATCAGGGAAAGCATACACTGCCTATGTGGTACACTCCGCGCGAAATATTTATTTATTCGGCCGTTGGCCGCTGGCCGCTAGCTTCAGGTTCATGGGCGCTGCCTACGGCAGGGCCCACTCTTTTAGCTGGCATAACTTTGTTTAGGCGTCTTATATCGAGCATACTATTAAAAATAAGTTACTTTATTTCTTTTACATAAAAAACGTATAACTTATTAAAGTCGCTAGGAGCAACCATTTTCGAGACAATAGCATTCGATATTTTTAATGCAAGAATGCTAAAATAATTAAAATAATTGTGTATTCGTATTAGTATTATTTATCACAGCTGGCCTTGATTAAAAACAACGACGTTTCTAAGGCAACAACATGTTCCACAAAGTATCATCTGTCAAAGCTATTAATTTTTTTGGTAATGCCTCGACATAATTTATTTTCCAATGCGGAACTGCGTGATATGCTTTGTATTTATGCACAAGAAAATGTTAACGGTAGGAGTGCAGGGCGCAGGTACCAAGACATGTTCCCGAATAGAAGGCAATCAAACTGCAAATTATTTCAAAATATTTATGACTGACTAGGAAACTGGGTTGTTTCGACAAAAAAAAAGGTTTCGGGCCGTCCAAAAAACATCCAAAAGTCCGACAGTCTTTTGTAAAACGTATAGCGAAATGTATTGAGGTCAATGGTGGCCATTTTGAACAATTGCTATTTCGGCGTTACCATTTTTATTTCTAACTATTTTGTTACTTTAAAATGTTATTAAACTAAGTATTAAATAAAATTCTTATTAGAATAAAATTAGTAATTCCGTATACGAAAAAGCGTTTTTATTAGAAAAAATAGTCAACCTTAAGTATCTACATTAACTTTGACACTTAGGAAATGTAGCTGGTTTACAATAATTTTAGGTCAGAAATTCACCGTTACTCGATTTCCCGTTACTTTTGGACCACGTACTTAGTTGCATTGGACATAAGAAATGCGATGATCTCGAAAATAGTTGCTTCTAGCGACTTTAACAAGTTATACGTTTTTTATGTAAAAGAAGTAAAGTAACTTATTTTTTTAATAGTCGGATCGATATAAGAAGCCTAAACAAAGTTATGCCAGCTAAAAGGAGCGGGTCATGCCATAGGCAGCGCCCTCTTCTGGTTACACAAAAACTATGGATAATTTTAAATTCCTCACCTCAAAAAACCCCAAAACCCTTATTTTTGTGCTGCTATGTCGTTTCGTTAAGAAATAATCGCAAAAAAACGAAAACAAAATTAAAACTTTGACACCCTGTACCTTGGTTGTTATCAATTTTGGGATAAGGCAAGTTTAAATAAATCGCATTATTTCGCCTTAAGAAGTCTGCTGTTGCTCTGTGTCCCATTACTTTTGGGACACCCTGTATACTGCAAGATATCGAAAATTTTAACGGCCGAGGTATTATTGAGGTTGCCCTTTGATGCACTGCTGGCTCTGTCTGAGGCCATTAATGATAGTTGGTCCAAGGGGCTTTTCCCCGCTTGCTTAAAGTCGTCTCTCGTGATTCCTCTGCATAAGGGAGGTGATTTGAATGAGCCATCTAGCTTTAGACCTATCTCCTTGTTATCTAGTCTCTCTAAGGTTATTGAAAAAATGGTCAAGAAGAGAGTATGGAATTACTTATTAGCACACAATATAATAACATGTTCTCAGTTTGGTTTCCAGAGGGCAAAGGGTACTCATGACGCCATCTTCAGTTTCTTGGCGGGGGTATATCGTGGAATTAATGGCGGCGGGGCAACTGCGGCGGTGGTTTGTGATTTGCCCAAGGCATTTGACTGCGTGGACCACGGAATACTGTTGCGGAAGCTCGAGCGATATGGTTTTAGGGGCTCGGCTCTTGGTTGGTTTTGTTCATACCTTGAGGGCCGTTCTCAGGTGGTTCGTAGTGGTGGCGTAAGGTCATCGTCGTTGCAGGTTAGGTGTGGGGTTCCTCAAGGGTCGGTTCTGGGACTTTTATTGTTTTTGATTTATATTAATGACATAGTGCGCATAGAGATCTCGGGAACGTTTACCCTGTTTGCTGATGACACCTCTGTTCTATGGCATGCCCGCGATGCCCAAATTTTAAGGCAACTAATATCTAAGGACCTTATCGAAATAAAAAAATGGTGTGATGCCAATCTGCTTACTTTTAATATCGAAAAGACGAACATTATAGGCATTAAGTGCGATATGTGTCGTAGTCGGAGATTGTCCATGCATCGATAGTATTTTTCTCGAGCTCTGGCTTAAATTCTCTTATATCCGGTATAGTTTTAAAATAATTTATAAAAAGTGTACCTAGCAATCTTTAGTAGTGTTATCTTGTGAGTGTAAAAAGTTTATGGTAATACTTCTTTAATTACGGCAATAATTAATTATTTTGGGCTTCCGTTGCGCCTGTTGCCGTTTCTAGCCCTTTCACTCTGATAAACTCGTGACTGTCTTTGAACCTGTATCTTATAACGCTGCTGCCCTGCTGTCTAACCCATTCATAGTATGACGGGGAAAACTAGAAGCACTTCAAGTGGCGACGATCCAACTGAAAAACTCATACAAAAGGTTTGTTCAAATTTCGCCAATCAGTTAAAAGCGGACTTTGACCTGAGATTCAACAAACTTGATGATCAGTTAAAGCTCATGACAAGTTCATTTGATAAAATTAGTTGCGAAATCAAGTCTAATAAGGACGCCATCGTTGCCTTAGATGAAAAAACAGATGTGTCGCAACAGCTAGCTAAAAGAAATTCCCTTCGTTTTCTGGGATTCCCTGAGGAAGAGAGGGAGAGCGTTATCGATACCATCGTTGGCTTTGTAAATTCTAAACTTAACTTACAGTGCTCTAAGCGCGATATTGACAGTGCGTTTCGGTTGAGTAAGACTCATGATGGTCATAATAAGCCTCGGGTTATTTTGGTTACTTTTGCTGTTAATTGGATTCGAGAAGAGGTTTTCAATGCCAAAAAAGTCCTTAAAAAATCTAAATTTGCTATATTTGAGGACCTAACCAAGAAACGCTACGATCTACTCATGAGTGCTAAAAACACATACGGAAAAACTAAAGTGTGGTCTGCTGGTGGTAATATTTACTATTGGAGTGAATCCGAAAATAAAAAGAAATTAATACCTCTCTAAACTTATTTTGATGACTTTGTTTTTATTGTTTGTCAGTATAGGTATTCCATTTATTTATCTGCTGCCGATTTCTTTATCGATCTGGTAGGGCTATAGAGTCGAACGTAAGGACTGTTTTCTTTTTGCTTATAAATATGTTTAAATTTAATACCTGCTTTAATAAAAATCCGTTTGTGTACAACCTGACTTTATTTTTATCGCATGTATGATGATGCCAAAATACTTTTTTCAAATGTATAATATAAATTTTGCCATTTTAGTGTAGTTATTAAATTATTAGGTTAATAGTAGTTGTGATGGTACCTGTAATGTATCTACTTATTTTTATAACTTAAAACTCAATGTCTTAGTTGTATACTTATATAAATTTTTTTAGGTATACATTTTTTTTTCTACACTTGTTATAGGTACCACCATAGGCTTAGATACTTTTTGTCAGGTTATTAGTCAGGTGCATATGCACGGTTACATTATTTAGTCATTTACTTAGTTTATTGCAAATTTAATATTTATCGCATTTTGTTGTTCCACAGGTACAACTTGGTAGTGTGAAATATGTTACAGGAGACCTGCTTCATTTATTTTTATCATAATTCTGAGCCTATATATATATAATAATATAGTGATATGCGTGATAATTGGATTGATTTCTCGCATTTTAATGTGCGTTCGCTTTGCGCTCGATTTGACATGTTTGCAGATGTTCTGACTGGGGGCACTTTTGATATTGTCGGTCTATCGGAGACATGGCTTAATTCTGATATGGATGACAATGGAGTACGAGTTGAGGGATTTGATTTGATTAGAAATGACCGCACTGGTCGAGGTGGGGGTGTGGCCTTTTATATAAAGAATTGTTTTAATTATTCTGTGTTAGAAATACCTAAAGGCAATACATCCTTGGAGCAACTGTGGATTTCAGTTAGGCTGGGTGGGAGACGAGTGTGCTTGGGTGCGCTATATAGACCTCCTAATTCTAATTTAAACGTCTGTATGGACGAATTAGAAAATTCTTTGGTGAGTTTCTTGCCTGAATTTGACTTTGTTGCTTTTGGCGGCGATCTTAACGTAGATCTTAGTAACCCCACTAGTGCGGGTGCTGTGTATCTTTGTAGTTTATTTAATAAATACGGATTAACACAATGTATTAAGGATCATACTCGCGTCACTCCTTCTACTAGGTCACTCTTGGATGTCCTGGTATGCTCGGACTTAAATCTTGTACAGGGTGCATCCGTAATCAACATGGACGACATATCCGACCACAAAATGGTCAACTTTACGATCAGGATATGTAAAACCAAGCCAGGTCCTACCTTCAAAACTTATCGGGACTATTCAAATTTTCAGTACAATGATTTTTTGCTTGATCTTCAAAATATTAACTGGCATTATATATATTCCTTAACCGATATCGACGCAATGGTGGACTTCCTTAATAACAATGTTATAAATATTTTTAACCTACATGCTCCTCTTAAAACTTCAAAAATTACTAAAGCCCCAGCGCCTTGGATTACACCCACTTTGAAATTTATGATGAAGCTCAGAGACAGGGCATTTTCTAAGTACAAAAAACTTAAAACTGACGCTACTTGGACATATTATAAAAGCTTACGCAATCAAGTAAACATTGCAGTTAGAGCCGAAAAAAAAGCTTATTTACAACATACCTTTAGAAGAGACCCTAAAAACTTCTGGCGCACTATAGGTTATTTAAATTTAAGTTCTAACTCTCAATCATCTAATTCATTATTAAAGGTGGGTGACTCAAATGATTTTAATAATTTTTTCACTAATTCACTACCTACTGTCGGTCCTGCTGATCGTAACTTTATCGAACAAAACTACGTAAATAAAAGGTTTAACCAGTGTGATGATTTTAAATTTAATGCGGTTACTGATATAGATATTGACAAAATTATTACCAGTTTGAAGAGCAACGCGGTTGGAAATGATGGTATAAATTTGAAAATGCTGCATTATATAACTTCTTATCTATCAGACTTTATCTGCTTCATAATCAATAGATGCCTTTTGACAGGCTATTTTCCGAATGCCTGGAAGACCGCCAATATTGTGCCGGTTCCTAAAGTTACAAGTCCTAAACAGCTGTCGGATTATAGGCCCATCAGTATCCTACCTACTTTATCTAAGATCCTTGAGAGAGTTGTGGCTGACCAATTAACTTCTTTTTTGAATACGAATAACATTCTTCCACCAACTCAGTCAGGGTTCCGTAGAAACCACAGTACAACCACGGCCTTGTTAAATATAACTGACGACATTTTGGGGGATTGGGATAACAATAACTGTAGCTGCCTTATTTTGCTTGATTATAGCAAGGCCTTTGATACAATTGGGCATGATATACTACTTACTAAACTTAAATTTTTTGGCCTGGGTGATGTAGCATTACAATTTTTTGAGTCATATTTTTCTAACAGATCCCAGCGGGTAATAATTAATGGTAGTCCTTTCCAGTTGCATTTCATTAGTAGAGGTGTGGCTCAGGGCAGCATTTTGGGTCCTCTTTTATTCTCAATTTATACTTCTGATTTTTCAAAATTTCTTAAGCATTGTGAGTCCCATCAGTTTGCGGATGATACACAGTTGTACTTGTCTTTTCTACCCCCTGATGTCGCTACTGCCGTAATAAAAATTAACGAAGATCTTAAACTACTTTCGGATATCTCTAAATCCCACAACTTAATTCTAAACGAGGAGAAAACTCAGCTCGTAGTATTTGGTAAATACAAGTCTCAAAATCCTGTGTTTCAAATCTTTGTTAACGGCACTGTGATAGAGCCTATAAATACATGTAAAAATCTAGGACTGCATATTGATTCTGAGTTTAGATATTCAGATCATATTTCTTCATTGATTCAAAAAACATACGCTAAATTGAAACTTCTATATATGCATAGAGATATTTTTGATACGGATACTAAATTACGTCTAACTGATTCTTTAATTTTATCCCATCTTGGTTATTGTGACGTTGTCTACTGGCCTGCATTGCTTCAAAAAGACAAAAATAGCTTGCAGAAACTGCAAAACGCGTGTCTTAGATTTAGTTTTAATGTCCGCAAATTCGATCATATCTCACCTTATTTGATCGAATCAGGATGGCTTACTGTCAAAGAGCGTTATGTACTTCATATCCTACATCTGGTTTACAAAATTAGACTAACTGAACTTCCTTCTTACCTCTTTAACAAACTTACTAAGGGTTCTGATGTGCATAATGTTCTTACTCGCCACAGGGATTTGTATAGTGTTCCCAAGCACACCCATGCTTTTTTCAGCGTTCATTCCGCTATACGGCCGTTACCACTTTCAATTCTTTGCCATACTGTATCAGGATGGCTCCCAGCTCTGCTGCCTTTTGTAGGGGTGTTAAAGAGCATCTGCTGGCGGGTCGCGGTCCGCGCTAGCGTTTGCGCAGCATGTAATTTCCATATTTTTTTTCCTATTTTTGTTTCAACTTGTTTCACTTTTACATTGCTTTTAGTTTTTAACTTTTTTGTTTATTATTTTACTTTTTACTAATATTACTTTAAGTTTACATTAGGCATACTCTTTTTTTTCCTTTTATATTCAAAAACATGTATTTTCCAGGTTAGAACTTTTGTTTTTTTATATTTTTGTTGTTTCCTTGGATTTCTATTTTATTTATTTTTATGAATTAGGTGGTTGTATGACAGCTGTAGTTGAATACCGCCACCTTTATTAATATTTTTTGTATTTATATTTGTGTATGAAATAAAAGGCATTATTATTATTATTATTATTATTATTATATGCAGGGGTTGAATTTGGCCTCGGAACCTCTTCACGAAAATACTTCAACACGGTTTTTAGGAATTGTCATTGATGGCGAACTTAAATTCGAAAATCATTTAATGAGCCTGAGTAGAAAACTGTCATCGGCGTGTTTTGCCATTCGTACCGTAAGGGCAGAACTTGGTCCAGCAATTGCTCGAACAACTTATTTTGCACTGTTTGAATCTCGTCTTAGGTATGGTATTGCATTCTGGGGGGCAACTTCTAAGTGCTTGTTGAATCTAATTAATTATTGTGTTACAAAAGAAGGCAGTTCGCTTATTTATTGCAAATGTTCACCAAAGGGAACCTTGTAGGCCACACTTACGAGCTCTCCAAATTTTAACGATGACATCATTGTTCATTCTTGAAATTTCAACATTAATTTTTAAAAACTACCATGTCATTCGTGAATCGGAGCGCTCAACCCGACAGACGTTGCATGTACCCCTGCCAATACCAAAATACGAGTTGACAAAGAGGTCCATCTTTTATGAGGGCAAAATTTTTTTTAATAATTTACCTGACAGGATAAAATCCTCAAATTCCTCAAGGGTGTTCAAGCGAGCCCTAAAAAGAATCCTGCTGCAAAAGGCTTACTATGACATGCTATAACACCCACCTCGGCCTAGACCTGACTTTTACTTATCCGAGCGGCTTGATAATATCTTGGCCAAAGGTGGGGTATAAGATTTATTAAATTTTGCGGGATTCGGAAGATTCCCGTGCTTCAATGCAAAAATGCAAGAACAACCTATTTTTCACTTTTATCTAACTTAATTCCCTACAGGTTCCCTTTAGAAATTGCCTATTTAAGTTGTGCAAAAGTTGAAGATTTATTAGTCTTTTCCATAGAGTAAAACAGCTATTGATACACAAATTGTAGTTTCACAAACACTATTTATTAATTTCAAATGTAAATCAAATTTAAAATGGTTACACACAATTTTCAATTCACAGGCTTAATCTTTCCATAATTAATTTACCTTTTACAACATTTAAAACCTTATGTTGGAGCCACCCAGTATAATACACATTCTTTGATCCTCACTGTAATCCAAAATATATTCCTAAAATAGCAGATGTGGCGCTATGACACTTACTCTCTCGGCTATAAATAACTCGGTCGTGCTCTCAACTTCCGAAACCGTTACATCATCTTACAAGACGAAACAATAATACATTTCCTTAAAGTTTTATCAACCGAACCGACTTCCGTAAATCGCGACTAACTGGCAAAATTAACTTTCTGACTTATTTCGCAAAAACACGGAGTTCGAGTAAATACTGTTTACTTTTCATTTTTCAAACGGACAGAGTAACACTTAATAAATTGACTAATTTCACTTTTCGCGATTTGGATCGATTTTGCAAACAACGCGTACAATACTGGAACAATGACTGCAGCAGTGAGACCTCTGTCCGTCTTTTATATCAAATTTTCCCCCGATCTAATCCAGGTGCATACCTATAAATCATTCTATTGTCATACTCAAAACAAAGCAATTAATTACCTAATTTCAGGACACACGTGTGCGCACGTGTTCTTTTGTTCAAGACATTCCGATAGGTTATAATTTTAAAGGTGACATATTTATTACACCTTGTCACATTCTTCGGCAATTAACTACTTTGTGTTGTCACCTATAATTAATTGGTACTATGCCGAGGGTTACCGAAGCTTCTTCGGATTGCTATTTTTGGATACGAATAGACCTTTTCACGCAGGTGGGGTTTACAAGGAAGGATCTTCCTTCCTATTCGAACTGTTTCCCCGTGTTAGTTTTTACCGGGCCGCGATCCTAAACAGTCGAAATGTTGGTGATTAAAAAGTTTTTAAACGGCTTAGTACCCTTTGTTTTTGGATTGTAAATTTATTTTGTGCTGTTTTTCTCTGGATAAATTTTATTTTAAATAACAGTGAGTTTTTATTATTTTATTTAAAATAATTTACAATCCTTGCTTGTACATCTCTGCAAAAATTCCTGAAACCATCGGTGTTTAAACTGATTGATTTCATTCACTTTTTCGGAGTGCAATAATGGCCTTTTTAGTATTTTTGGATACTTTTGGATACTACTTAATAGTGAGTCTTAAATATTTTTGTAAAGTTTTCTTGTTTTTATTTTTCCTCTCAAAATAAATTTAAAAAAAATTAAAAATTTTCTTTCGTAATAAAAACTTTTTAATCGAATAAAAATAATATGACTTAATTTTTAATTAATTAATTTTTCTACGCTTACTTTGAACAAAATTATTTAATTCAATTACCTATTCGCGGGACACTACACCACTTCCCCCTTAATTTTTAAAATCCCTTTCTTACTGAAAGGATTTTAAACAAAAACATCCCTAATTCATACATGTGTTGATAATTCGGTTAGTAGGTCATTCAGAACCCTCGTCATAATAAGTTCATTGAACCTGTTTCTCATTTTGCATCTGTTGGATTAGATAGAAGGTCGCTTTAAAGAGTAAGTATCAATAACGCCCTTTTCCTAAATTTATATAACCATGTCTTAACTTAAATGCTACCTGCTATATTCGAGTCTTTTTCTTTAAAATATGGCAGTATAGATACATGGATAATTTTAGTCAATAAATGTATGAAAAATTAATTTTAAAACAATGATTTCTTATCCATGTTTCTAAACTTTTACCTCTTAATGGAATGCATTAGTATGGTTTCTTAATTATTTATATTTAAAAAAAATAATAATAAAAAAAAATTAATTAATAATTTTCGAATTTTTCTCTTTTATGCAACCTGTTTAGGATGTCGCGTTTATTAATTAATTTTCTTTTCAAAATAAAATTTATTTTAGATAGTACTGTTGAATTTCTACATTTTTATAAGACTTCTTAAAATTACCTTATGAAAAGTTAGTAATTATGTACATTAATTTATAGAGAGTTTTGAGAAAAAAAATTTCTTAATACCTAAATTTTTTTTTTTTTTTTTTATTTTACCTACTAGTAAATGATTAAATAAAATGGTTAAAATTAGAATAGTTATTACATAAAAAAATAAGCACACACAAAAAAAAATGTAATACCTTATTATTACCTATCAATTCATCCTTGTGGTTGTTTATTCATGACTATCACTGTCACTGTCACTGTCATCATTGTATCGCGGATATGGTCTTTTCCTTTGGATGGTCATGTGGAGTTCACTCAGGTGGGACACTTGGTAGTCGAATCCCGGGCTAGGATCCGATTCACCACCTGATGTTGAAGTGTGTTCCCTTCTGTTCGATGGTCCTGGCTGGTCGTTCGGTTGCGTGGAATGGTAGGTGCTGTCTGGCCTCATTGTTTCTGGCATCTCTGCTGATTGAGTTTCTCTTACTATTGTTGGACCTTGCATCCCACTTGGCCCTGGCATGTTGTTGTATTCTGGAGGAGGGTACTGCGGCGATTGAGGTCTTCTGGGTATGCCGAATGGATTAAAACAGTCGCCACATGGACAGTCTGGCAACCCATTTTGTCTTAATACCCTCCAGAAGTCCGCCAGCCTGAATAGGTCCCTACAACCCGGCATTGGTCTGCAACTCGGACAGTCACACCAATCGGGGTTGTAAGTTGCCTCGAAAGCTCTAGCCCAGTCAGTCCGGAACAATTGGTATTCCAGGTGGACTAGGGACAACCAACATGAAATGATAGCTCGGTATGGGAGGGCATCCTCTTCACCTGGCTGGTGTCCTCCCATTCTGTCAAATAGGTCTTGGAGGTGGTATAACGCCATTCTTAATATTATATTCACAACTGGTCGGTTGTTTTTTATCAGGCGGGTATAGGTTAACATAAGAATCATCCACTTCATTCTTAAGTTTGTTTTATTTTTTTTTTCTTATATGGAACGCGACAACACTTTTTAAGGCTTTACAAAACGTTCTAGTCTAATACTTTTAATGTACTCGTATGTATATAAAGTCACCACGAATCGAAATGTCTTAATAACAGTTATCTCGCACTCACGGTCACAATCAAAAGTTAAATAACACAATTTTTTAAAACCACGCGCTTCTTAAAGTCCCTTTTTATACTAACACAAAGTGGGGGATATTTCTAATTCTAAATATCTACCCTCTAATTTGTAATACTAAATATTTTTCAATGCTGGGGTTATTATGAATCTTAATTCATTTTTAAATATAATATTTTTAGCTACCGATAAACAGTTTATTTTCAATGGTCATAAAGTTTCCTATATTATGACGACAGTTTAACAAATAATTTCTCGTACAAGCTCATTTAAATGTCTCCCTTTTAATTAATAGCTGTTTTCACCCCTTAGGTTCGGATCTCCTGCTGACAAAATAACAAACTCTTATCTTTATCCTATTTTCTTAAATTTTAAATTATTTTAGAGAATTTGGCCTCTATCCTCCGTTGGTAATATCGATGGGTCTATTTTTAACATCTGTTATATGATACTTTTATGCTTTTAGGGTGCATGTTCGATAGTTGCTTTCTCTTCTCAGTGCGGCGGCACTTTACGAGTGGGTTTTAGTCTCTGTTCTGGTTATCATTTCCTTTATTCTTAAAATACGGATTCTTAACTTTGTTTCTCTAGATGGCGCCTAAAGGTCCTTTTTATGAAATTTTTAATTATTTTTTATCGGTTTCTTCTTTTCCAAATAGGCTCCATTTAATGTTTGGCATATTTTGCATTTCCTGCCGCAAGGTGGCGTACGATGTTTGTTTCGGTTGATTTATATTTGATGATGTAGCTCTATCTACTTCGTTTTCAATTTGAAATGACACTTGCTTTTTAGGTACTGTATTGGTAATTGGTGAATCGCTTGCTGGGTGTTCTCCGATCTATTCTGTTTTTCTTGCCTGTTATGTAGTACGAACAAAGTTAGAGTATCCCAACAGGATGCTATAAGATGTGGGGTACAACCAGTTATTCTGTGAATAGCCACTGCGTTCATGAATGTTTCTATCAGAAATTTAATAATTCTGAATATAAAGTATAACCCAATAAACCCGCTCATAAAATCTCCCAAAATTGTAAAATATCCATACAATTTTTGTATTGTACTATTTGCCAATTTCTCTAATTCTTGTTTGTTAAATAAATTCAATGCAGAGAATCCTTGTGACTGTACATCTTGTCCTGCAATACGCCTTACTAAAATATTATTCATGGCCTGTCTTTCCGCAGAAAACATGACTGCTTCTTGTGCTTGTCGGATTTCGCTTAATGTATATAGTCCACTTTCACCTAGATTCCGTATAGTTTGAAATTTGTGCGGTAATTCATTATCCACTTTTAGTTCTTGTGGCACAATCCCAAAATTAGGATATGGGTCAAAACCTGTCCATCTGCCTTCAAGCAAAAATAATGCCGGTATGATTGAATTGCATTCAGTTTCTTCTCCGTAGTCTTGTAATATTCTGGTCACTGGTGACATATATAGGCTTTTGTTATTTACGGTGACTGGTAATTCTACATAGCAATGGTCCGTCCGTCTAACTTCTACGGCGACTGGTACACATTTCAGAATAAACAAGGCTTCTCCACTCACTTTTGCTACGTAGCCAAGTTGATTTTTTACTAGGCTAGCCACTGCATGTGGATTGAAAGTAGCCATGGCAAGTCGGTTTTTCAATATTTCTCTATGTAATAAACATCGACGGTGTATTGTTTGTGTGAACATATCATTTAGTGTTCGCTTGAAAGACTGTTCTATATAGAGAAATTTGGTGTTTACGTAGGTGAGCATATCTGCGTCTTTATTTTCTGACACTCCGGTAAATGGGGTTTTGTCTGTAGCAGATACTTTCCTTAAGAGAAATATTCTAGGATGCTCACTTTGCCAGACTGTACTACCGCAAATTTTTTCGTCGCTAATAAGTTGTATAGCAAAAACTTTATTTCTATCTTCGACCACTACGTACATGTTTGGATTTTTTCCTTTTTCTTGAATATATGTGGCCATTCCTTCATATACTATATTAATTGTGTTGCACAAGTTTTGTCTAGTTTGTTCCCATGAGGTTTGTCCGTTTACAAAGTCCGTACATTCGCCTGGTAAATAAGGACACTTTACTCCATTTTGTAGGTGGATTTCATTAGTATCTAGCGTAACCCTGGTATGATAATCTTTTAGGGTGATTCGTATATCCGACTGCACTATTACATTATTCCATTGTCTTCCTTCTTCAATATATTGTGTACCTTCACAATTATGTTTGCTATCGATTTTCCCAGCTATCACAATAAATATTGATATTGAGGCATTCTGTTTTAATTTATTTATTATATGACCATTAATTCCATTAAACTGGCGATAAGCGTGTGTTTTTCTACATTCTTCTGAGCTCATTTCATATATGTAACTGGATAGTCCTCCGTCTACCGCAGATTGGTGCGAAAACGCTCCACAATGCGTAATAATTCGCGTAATTTCCACTAAACAGGAATACACGTGAACATATTCAATGTTCCTTCTCTCTAAAACTTGTACGTGCGTATCTTCTACAAAATATCCTGATTCTGGGTCTGGACAGTTACTGACATCCTTTAATGATATTGCAGTTATATTAGTAGAAGGATTCTTACAATCATATGCTATTAACACGGCATACGTGAGTTGCATCATAGCAGTGAATACTAGTATCCTCACTGCAACAAATAAGAGAGTTAATATATCGGTAGTTCATTGTTCCTAAGATTATGGTGGCTCCTAACTAAGTTTTTCTACATCTCGTAATCATTGAACCTTCTAGGTGGTCTGATTTCACGAGTTCGCGTCTGTCTATTAATTACAGGTGGTTCTCTCTCCTCGTCAGAATCTAAAGAATCGTCCGTCATTCCCTCTGACGAATCTTCGCTACTTTCTTCCTCTTCCGCTTCTTCTTGTACTTCCTCTTGAGGTACAAGCTCTCCTTCTCTGCCATGATCTAAAAATTGATCAATATTCCTTTGTACATTTTCTTCGTCCAATTCATCACTTGTATCATTTTCAGCTTCCTTGCCGCTTTTACTATATTTTTCCGTTTTATTTAATCTAGCTTTTTCTTCGGTGACGTTAATTTCCTTGCACGGTTTCAATCTATCCGCATGTACCATGTGTTCTTTCTTCCCACTTATTTCCTTAATTTTGAATGTCACTGGTCCTTTCTTTTCTATAATCCTATACGGTCCTGTCCATTTGTTATAAAATTTTGCTGCTAGTTTCTTTCCAGGTATAGCTGGTGTGTATAAATAAACAAGATCTCCTAATTGAAATTCCTTTCTAAGCCTTTTCTGATTATGCTTTTCACAGCGTTTCTGTGTACTACCTTCCAAATTCTTTCTTAGAATCCCTTCTGTTTCCTTTTCACTTATGTTACGTATAACATAATCTTCATTCTCCTCACTATTTTCCACTATTTCAGTTTCATAGCCTCTTGCTATAACCATTCTTTTCTTTATAACTATTTCCTTATTAGTTATATTCGTTGCTCGTACAGGAATAGTTTTATTGGTTTTACACAACACTCTCGCGACGAGTATTCCTTTCGGCGTACTGTCACTAGGCCCTTGAACCATGAATGGTGTAGAAACACTTGCTACTCCTCTTACATTTGCAGGAAATATGGCTTGTGTCATAGGAGGTATGACCAACTCTTCTGTCAAAGATATCATTACACTTTTCTTATCCACCTTCGTGGGTAATTCATCACTGTTTTCTCTCTTAAAACAACTTTCACTTATCTCTTCAGTCTGGGTACCCATTTCTAAACTTACTTTAGAATTTCCTTTCTTTACAAAACTTTTGGAACCGGCCGGTTTTCCAAATGATGTCCCAAACTCTTCAATATTTGCACTTGTTTCCTTGGTATCAGTTTCCAGATGAGTATCAGTCATCCGAAAACTGGATCCCTGCGTCACTGATACTAACGCGGGATTATTTATTAAAGTAGTTTGCGACTTCATCCATTTTTCTTCCTTATTACCCAACTGAATTTTCTTCAATTCCTTCAATTCAGCTTCTAAGAAGGCAAGCCTTTCCTCCAACTTGCTTGTAGCCTTCTCTTCTAACAACGGTATGACATTCTCAAATGCATACATACAATTACTACTCCAATCTATCTTGACTCCATATTTCCTCAAAAAATCTATTCCTAGCAAAATATCAGCCTGAAAACTGTCTGTTTCTATAACTACTAATTCCTGCTGAATTACTATATCCCCTGGAAATGTTATCGCTACCTGTGCTACTCCCGATGTAGGTATTTTATTTCCTTGGATATCCACTAAATTTAATTCTGATTCTCTTATGAACCCCTTGGCAAAATCAGGTTTTACTAGGGATATTACGGCTCCACAATCTATTAAAGCTAGGCATGGCTTACCATGTATACTAACTTTAATCACACTACACGACTTTGGGGTTCCTCCTTCTGAGCACGTAAATATCCCAACCTTCGATTTCTTTCTTATTCCCAACTTGCCTGTTCGGCAGCCGACTTCCGGGGTTTCCAATCGACTGCGTTCGTGTTTAAAGCTGTTCGCTGAAAGTCTCTATTTAATCCCTTTGGACAGGTCCGGGCTAAGTGTCCAATCTCATTGCAAGTAAAACATCTTCTATTGTTATTTCTCTGGTTTGCAAAATTTTTCTTTTTAGGACAACCAGTACTAATGTGTCCAGGTTCATTACAGGTAAAACACTTTTGTTTATCCTTTTCCCAACAGTAGTTAGCAGAGTGACCCACTTTCTGACATTTAGTACACTTGAAATTTTGATTTCTTGGACGAAATGCTGGTTTTTTGTTTGCAGTGTAATTTCTTGAATTCGTTGCCGTTGTACTTGTAATCAGTCTACATTCCCTACTGTTTGAAGGATGAATCAGATTTTCAATTGATTCTTCTCTCTCTGCTATTGTTAAAGCATCATCCAGAGACTTTGGATTTCCCGATAAAACTCTTTGCTTTAATGGCATTATCAATCCTAACGTAAACTGAGTTGTTACATCTTCTTCTAATTTATTTTTTATTGGATCATCTTTTGCTGGATCTCCTGTCAAAGTAATTGTTCTGTTACCCAATAATTTTAATCTGGTCAAATACTGTCGACAAGCTTCCCCAGACCTTTGTCTGCATTCTATAAAATTCTTCATTGCAGATCCCTTAACATATTGTCTCTTAAATTGATCTTTTAATCCATCTTTCAGTATCTTCCAGCTTTTTGTATCTCTAAACTTTGGCTCTGAATCTATAAACTGTTTTGCTCTATTCCTTAATTTTAACAAAGTAATAGCTACCATTTGTTCCTCTGTCCAATTTGCTAGTGTTCCTGTTCCTTCCACTACTGTCACGAAATCATCAATAGGTGTCGTCCCATCATAGGTAGGTAATGAATCTAGGCCTATTATGATGTTAGCATACGTAGTTCCTTGAGCTGTTGTAGTAGCACTTGTTGTTGTGGTTGTCGCTGTTGTTACTGGTGTTGCCATCTTGATTTATTTGCAATTTAGCACTTTATGGGATGAATATTCGACCCACAAGTAAGAATCTTCTGGTTTTAATCACTTGAATGACCCAAAAACCTGACACCAATTATAACACCCACCTCGGCCTAGACCTGACTTTTACTTATCCGAGCGGCTTGATAATATCTTGGCCAAAGGTGGGGTAAAAGATTTATTAAATTTTGCGGGATTCGGAAGATTCCCGTGCTTCAATGCAAAAATGCAAGAACAACCTATTTTTCACTTTTATCTAACTTAATTCCCTACAGGTTCCCTTTAGAAATTGCCTATTTAAGTTGTGCAAAAGTTGAAGATTTATTAGTCTTTTCCATAGAGTAAAACAGCTATTGATACACAAATTGTAGTTTCACAAACACTATTTATTAATTTCAAATGTAAATCAAATTTAAAATGGTTACACACAATTTTCAATTCACAGGCTTAATCTTTCCATAATTAATTTACCTTTTACAACATTTAAAACCTTATGTTGGAGCCACCCAGTATAATACACATTCTTTGATCCTCACTGTAATCCAAAATATATTCCTAAAATAGCAGATGTGGCGCTATGACACTTACTCTCTCGGCTATAAATAACTCGGTCGTGCTCTCAACTTCCGAAACCGTTACATCATCTTACAAGACGAAACAATAATACATTTCCTTAAAGTTTTATCAACCGAACCGACTTCCGTAAATCGCGACTAACTGGCAAAATTAACTTTCTGACTTATTTTGCAAAAACACGGAGTTCGAGTAAATACTGTTTACTTTTCATTTTTCAAACGGACAGAGTAACACTTAATAAATTGACTAATTTCACTTTTCGCGATTTGGATCGATTTTGCAAACAACGCGTACAATACTGGAACAATGACTGCAGCAGTGAGACCTCTGTCCGTCTTTTATATCAAATTTTCCCCCGATCTAATCCAGGTGCATACCTATAAATCATTCTATTGTCATACTCAAAACAAAGCAATTAATTACCTAATTTCAGGACACACGTGTGCGCACGTGTTCTTTTGTTCAAGACATTCCGATAGGTTATAATTTTAAAGGTGACATATTTATTACACCTTGTCACATTCTTCGGCAATTAACTACTTTGTGTTGTCACCTATAATTAATTGGTACTATGCCGAGGGTTACCGAAGCTTCTTCGGATTGCTATTTTTGGATACGAATAGACCTTTTCACGCAGGTGGGGTTTACAAGGAAGGATCTTCCTTCCTATTCGAACTGTTTCCCCGTGTTAGTTTTTACCGGGCCGCGATCCTAAACAGTCGAAATGTTGGTGATTAAAAAGTTTTTAAACGGCTTAGTACCCTTTGTTTTTGGATTGTGAATTTATTTTGTGCTGTTTTTCTCTGGATAAATTTTATTTTAAATAACAGTGAGTTTTTATTATTTTATTTAAAATAATTTACAATCCTTGCTTGTACATCTCTGCAAAAATTCCTGAAACCATCGGTGTTTAAACTGATTGATTTCATTCACTTTTTCGGAGTGCAATAATGGCCTTTTTAGTATTTTTGGATACTTTTGGATACTACTTAATAGTGAGTCTTAAATATTTTTGTAAAGTTTTCTTGTTTTTATTTTTCCTCTCAAAATAAATTTAAAAAAAATTAAAAATTTTCTTTCGTAATAAAAACTTTTTAATCGAATAAAAATAATATGACTTAATTTTTAATTAATTAATTTTTCTACGCTTACTTTGAACAAAATTATTTAATTCAATTACCTATTCGCGGGACACTACAATGCGTGAATTTTATGACGACCCGCCATTATAGCTATATGAATGGGTTTTGCATGTGTCGGTGATATTTTGTTTTATTGTGGTTTTTTGTATTTATCTGCTTCTTGCCTGTTTCTGCTAATTAGGTTTTTATGTTATGTTTATTTATTTATTTATTACAAATAATATATTTACAGAAACATATTTTATAATATTAGCTTTCTATATCCATAAGTAATCCTAACTATTATTAGTTTGGTACCTAAGTAACAGGGTTACTTGTATGTACCAGGATCTTACACATTTTATGATTCCCTATATTTTAGATTTTTAACCCGAGCTATGACATAAAAATAGTCACATCGTGATGTGAATGAATAATCGATATTATTTTGTTATTTATTTTAAAAGATTTTCAAATTTTTTAAATTCTGATAATATGTATTTTCTACATTCGTCCTTAAATCTATGTAGGTTTGTTATGCTTTTAAATCTTACTGGCATCACGTTGTAAATTTTGGGCCCTAGGTAGCAAACACTCTTTAAATTGATATTGTTATAATTTACTGGAATAATCATATCCCTATTCATTCTAGCACGAGTGTGATAACAGTGGCTAATAGTATTTTCTGCGGATTTGATTTTATGAATAAATGTTGATATAGTTATGATATAAAGAGTCTGAACATTACAAATATCATCAGAAAACAGCAATTTTGTGGGATACAATTAATTTCTTTTAAAGATAACTTTCAATATATATTTTTGAGTGATGTTTAATCTGTACAGAGCAAAGATTATATATTATATATTTAACTATATTTAGTGTAACCTATTTTAAAAAGCTTTGTAAACAAGAACATGTTTCTTTTACAATAAAGCATTTTTGACTTGACTTTGACTTTGACTATTTATTTCTCACAGCTGCAAATTATGCATCTTAGCCCAGCATAATTAAAACTGCTGATTTATTAAGCAAACTAAAAACTCTTAAAAGATACTTAAATAAGGAACAATTTCCAGTTGAATTAACTTTAGAAAATATACCCGTTTTCAAAATTTATAAAAGTAAATAGTTTTATTTTAAACAATAAAATTCATTACATATTCCCAATTATGTATATATAATTACGATATGTAAAGAAATCATTGGAAGGCCTCTAACGCAGCTGAAGGGCGATGTGGCGGCAGCAGTGTTCTGTGATATACCTAAGGCATTCGATTGTGTTGTTAACCACAGAATTATGCTGGCTAAACTGGAGCGTTACGGTGTTAGGGGCACTGCTCTGAACTGCTTTGCTTTCTATCTTTCTGGCAGGTACCTCGAGCTTCTGTTCTTGGCCCGGTTTTATTCCTATTGTATGTTAATGATTTGCCTTCCATTGATATTAGTGGTATCTTTACTTTAGGGAAGAATCACACTGAGCGACCATGATCGACCGTCCGCGATCGACCAGTGACGATCAAATTTCCAACACGAACATTCTTACCACAAAAATCACACTGAACGATCGTCCTCGACCGTCCGCGACCGATCTACGTCGACCCTGTTTGAAATTCCAACCTGCTGGAAATTTTGGTCGGTCTCGGACCATCCCACTTAATGCGCATGACTAATTTTTTTATTTTACACCAAGTGGAAGTGGCGTGCAACTCTAAAACCTAGCCCTACTTTTTCACGCTGGTTTTATTTGCTTTTGGTCATTTGTGTTTATATAGACAAAGTATTATCTACAAAAGACTCTTGACATTTGACAGGTTTGACATTTTCGTACGAGCGGTCGACAGCTGTAGTCGGTCGACCAGTGTGACTAGAACCCTGAATTTATGCTATTTTGATTGTTGGTCGTAGCCGGTCGATCGCGGACGGTCGATCATGGTCGCTCAGTGTGACTCCTGACTTAATCGCCAACGATACTACTATCTTGTGGTGTGGAAAAAATGCAGAAAAGTTAAGTAAGGCGAATTGTGCAGAACAATAAAATTACAAACAATAGTGTGATGCGAACCTATTATGTTTTAATATCAGCAAAACTAGTATTCCCATATTTAAGTTTTCGTTTTCTAACTTAATTTTGGCAGATAATTTTGTTAAAAACTCGGGCGAGGCTAAATTCTTGGGTGTTTAAATTGATGACAAACTTAAGTTTAAGGACCACATTCTTGCATTAAATGGGAGAATAGCGTCCGGTTCTTACTCAGTGCGAGTTGTCTCAAGAGAATTGGGAATAACGTGTGGGTAGAATGGTTAATTTTTAATTTGTTAAGAGTCACTTGGTCACATTGGTTTCGCAAAAGAGGGTATTAAGATACTTGTGTGGTGTTGTCATACTCACTGTCAACCTTAATTTGTCAGGGAAAATATTTGAACTTTGATTGGAATTTTTATCTTGGAAACGGCCTCCCTTATCCATAAAAAATATAAAAATTATGCTATTAACAGCTCATATAACATGCGTACTGTGAATGATATTCCTCTTCCTATATGAAAAACAACGCTTACCAAAAATTCCTTGATATTTGAGAGCATCAAAACTTATAACCACATAATTACCACTGGCTTATCGGCAGGTGATTGATGACAGAATTTTTAAGCAGACTAAAAAGGCAACTAATTACTAGACCCTACTAAGTATACTCTCCAGAAATTTTACAATGATAATATCTAGGCATTCGCTTGTAGTTTTGTAAAACTTTTGATTAGTGTATTCTGAGTGTATTCTTACCATATTTTTTGTAAGTTGCGTTTCTCTTAGTCTTAGATTGATTTGTGTGTAAATTTTTGACCATGACTCTTTTGTTGTCTCATAAGGTGTGACCTCTTGACATTTATTTATCAATTCATTGGATTAATTTTTCTTACTTTATATACCTAGTGAACACTGTAATTTCCATAGCAGTTTTAATATTGTCCAAAGCTTTGATAACAAGATGCACTTCTTATAACAATAAAGTATATTTTGATTTGAAGCTGATAATAAAATTATAGTCTTTTGTTGCATTAATGGGATGAAGTGTCCAATGATTTAAACCTTCAATGTGTATATTATAGTTTATACTTACGTCGAAGAGCACTCTCCTTTGACGCTTATAACACAGGAAATATGGTCTTTTACAATTTCTTGTTTTATATCGTCAAAACTGATTAAGTCAGGTACGTCGTGCACCGTACAGTAATCAAATTCCGACTTTACGGATTCCAGTAAACTTGAGCGATCCATAATACACTATACACTTGAACTTGAAGCTTTATCTACTTTTTTAGTTTTTTATAATTTTTGTTCTTTAAATAGTACGGAGCACAGAAAAATAAAGGGTGTACGGGGTACGGAATATTTTCTTCTTCTTAACTTCTTTTTGGCGTCGGCTGCGATAAGCTTCATTCGCCAGTACAGTTTGGGCGATCGTAAATTGGTTTGCTTTACAGCATATTACGACCTCAAGCTCTTCTTGATTTAATTTTATTCACGTTTACTGACCGTTGCATTGTTGTTTTTGTTAACTAATTGTTTGAAATGAAATGAAATGAAATGAAATGAAATGAAATGAAATGAAATGAAATGAAATGAAATGAAATGAAATGAAATGAAAACATTTCAGGTCTGGCCCAATGCTGGCCAAATACCCTGTTGCCAGAATGGCCATTACGGCAAAGTATTGGCAAACGGTGATGGGCCAGTACGAATAGTACACACCGGCCAGCATGTGGGCTGATACATGCCAGCCGTGATGGCAAGGTAATGGCTACCTTGCTACCGGCCGAAACCATTATGGCCAATAGATTCTTTGTAGTGCTGGGAAGTGTAGTTCACTTTGCTGATTTCAATCTTTCGTTCTCGTTCAATAAAGTGAATAGTTCAAAAGACTAGTTCGTTTAGTTCATTTAGTTCACTGATTTATACTGGCATCGTGAAGTAAAAGAAATATTTTAAAATTTAAATTATATATTAAATTACTTAACAAAAAACCTACGAATACAAAAGAAATAAATATTTTCTTGATTTACCCACCGATCACGTTGTTTTTATATTAAAAACACAGCCTCCTTCTGAGAAGAGCGCTCGGCCGATACAGTAGACACCGACAATATTTATTCATTTCAATACCGAAATAGTCCGAAATCATCGAGGCATGCATCGGTCGGTCAGGTGACAAAACCTATAATCTCGGTCGTCTCGCTCTCGCTTGCGTAGTACAGACTTTAGTTTACCTTGTTTCAATCTCTCAGTAATTACTGATTGAATCTTTTAGTTCAGTTGTCAGATTCGATCTTTTGAACTAGTTCGTTCGCGAACTACACACCTCTAATTCTTTGCCAGTACAGTTCTGGTGACGAAACTGTACTGACCCGAACCCTATATGCAGGACTGTCAAAGTGAAACTCGTACACCCTAAATGTTTTAAATATATATTTATTAGCAAATACATTTTGCATTTACAATAGGTAAGATTGTGAATAGAAGTCATTCTACCGTTCAAAGCATCCCCGACCGCAACAAAAACGAAAATAGAATACAATAAAGTTAAAAAAAATCCTAAAAAATGTTTAATGATTACGTCGAACGATGGATTTTACAAAAAGTGTTATCAGTCCATGGTCCATTATCAGCTAGTCTGCAGTGTCTGCACAAACAAATACACTTTTCTCTCACTTTCAATCACAAAATTTGTCTGTACGCTTACGCCAAGACGCTATAACATCAAAATGGCCGAATTCGAACCTCGAACGCTCGAACGATGAGTTTCGAGAAGGCCGGGAGGCAGGACAACGCTACCAACTTTTGAATTTGTTTTTCGTTTTAAAAATATTAATTTTAGCATGGGATCGGATAATAGATAATCAAACCTTGAAACATTAACAAAGTAAATTAATTACAATAATATATAATTTTTAATTACAAAATATATTTACCATCTATAGAAGTTGAATACAAAAGCTATCAATAGACTCAATAACTGTCAATGTAGCTATGTCAAAATGGCTCAAACGGCAACGTTGCGAACTTTCTTTCATAGGACCGACCAATAGGAATTAAGCAATTTATCACGTGCAATAAGGAAGTTTTGGAAGAATTGGGCCATTACCAAGCCGGTGTTTTAAATGTTTTGCATGACGTCATGCTGTTAATACACAAACTATAAAATTGTAAAACATTTTAAAGAAAGAGTGTGTGCCACAAGTAAATGTGGACTTGTGTTGTCATTTAAACAGTAATTGTGATTGTGTAAAAATTTATGTATGCACGTTTTTACAGACACCTGGCCAATGACTTTTTCTCATCGCATTCCATTACTACCGTTACAATACAATGAGACCAATGCTGGCCTAGCATCGCGATTTCGTCATCATATGGCCCGCATCGAAATGACAATGTGCTAGCAACTACTTTAATTATTGTGAGTTTGGCCAATACTGCCAGTGTAATAAAGTTGAAATGCCGGCATTGGTATGCCAAATCGCTATCGTGGCCTGCATCTTGCCACTGTTGCCAGTACTGGGCCAAAGGATGGCCATTGATTCATTGTTTGCTGGGCGGGTTATATGGAATGACATAAAGTCAAGAAAAAAGGCATGATGGCGAGTTAAAAAACAATTTTACATATCGGAATTTGTTAGCTTAAACATTAAGCTAGCGATACTAAAAAAACGAAGTTCTAATATCTTTCATTTAAAGAAGATATCAAAGAAAATGCTAAAAAATCGTTCCATATATCCCCGTTCTACGGTACCTATTACAGTTTTTTTCATTCGTGTAAATCAACACCTGAAATAAAAACGAATGAAGCGTTGTATATTTCATTAATAAAGAGAAATAAGTTTAATACTATGTCATTTTTAAACATCCATAATTATATCAAATCAAAAGAATAATAAATCAAAAATCAACACCACTGCTTTACAAAATAATACGAATACAAAGTGACAATAAAATTAACTAATGGAAACCAAGGTCTGGAAACCACCACAATTCGGCGTTGCCAAATTAGGACATCCCAGATTTTTGTAACTTATTTTAAAAGCTAAAACAAAAACATCTTGTATTAAAATTAATTTTTTTAAAACATTTATGTATGTTTTAATATATCATAAATAATTTGGATGTTCTTTCTTTTTTAAAACCAAATAAGAATACGTTTGGCATTGCGATGTTAAAACGTAACGCTTATATTTTACATGTAGGTAAGTACATAAACGAGAGTTCTCTGAAAATACTTTATTTTGAAAATTTTGAATCTGTCCTCAAGTATAGCCTCATATTTTGGGTTGGGATACAAAAAAGATTAATTAGGATAATTAAAAAAAATAACCATTTGTCAAGTTGTACTTAGATCTATTTTTAAAAGTATATGGGCTTCATGACTGTAGGGGAAAGTGCTGTACCTTGGAACATTTGTACCTTGAAACAGGTGCGATTTCAAGACATATAGCGCCACCTCGTGATTCTCATCATCACATATCAGTGAAGTCGGCCGTAAAGAATACTATAACTCTGTCATACTGTCTTTTACATCATCGTTTTATTTCTCAGTCAGACAAATATGTTTATCGTCTGAGAAAGTAAAAATAAAGGCAGCTGTTATTTCGAGTTTTACGTCAAAAGGTAGGAATCAATTAATTTACTACTTGGTTATTATTATTCTGCATGTATTTTAGTACGTTATGGATATATTGTAATTCAATCAGTTTAATCTGCAAAGTGCTGTAGTGACTTTCTTTACAAAATGGCGCATTCTTGTACCTTGGAACATGCTTACTGCTGTACCTTGGAACAGCAACAAGTGTTCCAAGGTACAAAACACCAACAATGCATATACAGAAATTGTGAAAATTATTGGATATGGAGTGCCTACAATAATTAGAGAATTTTTTTTTATGGAAATTTGAAAATGCCAAGAAGTAAGGAAGGGAAGAAAAGATATAAAGTTTCAAAAACTGATATGGAAAGAGCTGTAGGGGCAGTAAAAAATGGCGATATGTCAGAAGAGAGCGATGAAGAAAATGATGAAGAAATATCTTTAAGAGGATCTTCTGATGACGATGACATTATGGCGGAGTTTGAAGAGGATGAAATTAAAAGAGGCGTAGACTACGCAGCTGGGAAAAAAAAATGTCGTAAATATTTTGGGTCTCCCAAATGTGGTCAAGGAGATTGGCAAATACGTGGCATTTGTATACCAAAGACAAATCTATCCTGGGAAAATTGTATTTGATGACGAAGGGGCGACTATTTCTTCCATGATAAAGTCCATTAAGTCGTGGAAATGGCCAGAAAAGGCAGATTTGTTACACTATCCGTGGGTAGATGTTATTGGCTTAATCATGCCTCCCAAGCAGGTTTCGAAAAGAGGGTTTTATGTCGTTCCTGAACTGTTAAAACTGGAATAAATTGCACAATTTTCTTAATTTTTGTATTCCTTTTTCAGGAATGTAAAATCTTTTTTCTCTGAATTTCAGTTTTTTTTTTTAAATTTAGTATTTTTGATATGTAATTAATATGATTTTATAAGAAAAAAATGTTCAGTATTTTAATAGTTGTTACGTTCCAAGGTACATGATATACTGTTCCAAGGTACGACGGTTTTGTACCTTGGAACGTTTGTAGCCTAGGTAATAAAAAAATAGTAAGTACCGACATGTTTATTTATACGTTCTGAAAACCATTCGGAGGCAAGGGCAAAATTTAGGGCTATATGACAAAAAAAAATTCCACCCGATGGAGACAAAAACTGGACAAAAATTAAATAAAAACCAATAACTGTTCCAAGGTACAGCACTCTCCCCTACATGGTTTGTACATATATGAGTGTTTGATGTTCTTATTCAAAAACAGAGAACTCTCTGATTCCTTAAAACATCACGTATATAATACAAAAACACTGAATGTTAATTACGCTCCTCATAGGCTTAGTCTGACTGAAAAGGCGCCTCAGTACATGTGCATAAAATTATTCAATACTCTTCCAATTAATAGACAGTTTTCGTTGTATTTTAAAAGCGATTCCGATAGCCGCTATTTGACAACTGTGACATTTGAGCTGTCATTTATCGTTATCGTTACGGATAAGTGGCGGGAGCTAACGGACGGAAGACAAAGCCATAGCGAAAACGGAACGCATGCGTAATGACCATTTTTTTGAATCTAAATTGAAATTTCCATACAACTGTGCTCGATTAGCTCGATACTGAATGTCCTGGCGATCAAGCACCTCCAAGAGAAGGGCATCATCCAAATCCGAATCACAGGATGAGTCCAATAAAAGCAACATTTCGTCTATCATGATGTTTTAGAATTTTGGGTACTAGGAAATTAAACCCAAGCAAAAAAGATAGCACAAAACGTATATGAAAATATGAACACTAACCATTAAAGATAGGCTATGTTTACTGTCGAATTCGACTTAACGTTAACGTTAAGCGAATTGAACGAAAACTATTTTTACGATCTGTCAAATAGCGGCTTCGTATTCGTATTTGTTATGGTTAACCGTTTGAATTTGCCAATACAACGAAAACTGTCTAATATAAAGGTTGTCACAAGTCAGGTAAAATTTAAACTAAAAGTTAAAAAGCTGCTACTAAATTTGAGCCATATTTGTGCGAGTAAGACGCGATAAGCCGCTTCAAGCGGGGTCATTTGAGCGAATAAGTGATGATGTCGCTTTTAAAGACGCTTTAAGCGATACTTGGCGGTGTCTGGAGACCGCCAGAAAGATAATAAGCGTGTGGTGGGGGGTAAATAACGAACTTTTGTTGATGTTTGTTGGGTTTTTAAGGTTAGGTGACAATTGGCATATATATTGGCGGTACCGGCAGTCTACGTTTTCCGTTTTATGTATTTTTAAACTGTTACAATGTCCGAGGAAATGTCGGGTATGGTCACCGTCAATTTAAAAAATGTCTTGGTTTAAATACCTGTATATCGAATCATTCTCATAAATGGATCAAATATGGTGTTCCCTTGCCATAAATGAAACTAACAAATTGAGAACCATAGGAATCCGTTTAAAAATAAATAAACACGTACGCGAATACAGAAAACTCATCTTTCTCTATAAAGGAGAATAGTTCTGCTGCAGATATATTTTCCATTTTAAACACTTTTACACCAACATCAAATCGTAAAACTGGACGAAAAATTTAAAAAATATTTTTTAAGGTTAAAAAAGGAAAAAAGTCAAAACTGAGTGACATTGTGACATTTCAGCGGTAAGCGGTGTGTTTGTGCGAATCAAAAATTTAATGACGTCACGCTTAAAAATCCAACTGGAAGACGCCAGTTCGCTCAAATATGGCTTTGGAACCGTATTGTCTTAAAGATCTTTGCCAGGACGTGTAGAGTTGTTGTGTGACGTCATTTTCATTTTATGTATTTTTATAATTCATAATCAGTATTAATCTGAAATAAAGCATTTATTTATTAATTTATTTATTTAAACGGGCAAAAGCGAGGCGCTTGAGCCACGATGAAAATGTACAGAAGCGGCAACGTTTTATGTTTATTATAATTTTTACATTGGATTGTTTCTCTTGGATTCGGTTCTTTATGCTTGTATGTACTATTATTTTCTTCCTACATATAGAGTTGATTTATTAAACATTGTTATAAAATGTAGACGTAAAGTGTTTGTTTAATAAGTTGAAATAAAATGTCTACCTGAGAATTGCCCAACCTTAAATTTTGGATATCACCTAATGCACCTTTTTGAAATACACACATCGCCAAAATTCTTGGACCCCCTTATGTTAGGCAAAATGAGACACTATTATTATAAGTTAAGAAGTTTATTGCAAAGTACATTTAATTTGGTTATGTATCCAATACAAATTGACTGAATTAAATTTTAACTAAACAAGAAAAAAAAATACGAACAAAAAATAGTGCATATTGTTTGATATTTACATTGACTACTCTTAAATTTATTTGAAGCATCAACTTCCTCTATATTCTTATGACGTCCTAAAAAAATGTATATTTAATAAATTTCTCGTAAGTGTTGCATCATCACATTGATCACATTTAAACTTATCTGAGGCATCAACTTCCTCTATATTTTTATGACATTCCAAAACATGTCTCTTTAATAAACTTTTCGTAAGTGTTCATATTTACATTGACTACACTTAAACTTATTGGAAGCATCAACTTCTTCTATATTTTCATGACTTCTCAAAATATGATTCTTTAAATTACTTCTTTAAAGTGTTTGATATTCACATTGATCCCACTTAAATTTGTCTGATTTGTGTGTCTTCCACTTCTTCTATGTTTTTATGACGTCCCAAAATATATCTCTTTAAATAACTTCTTGTCAGTGTTTAATATTCACAGTGACCACACATAAACTTATCAGAAGCATCAACTTCATCTATATTTTTATTACGCCCCAAAAGATGTTTCTTTAAATTACCTTTCGCCAGTGTTTGATATTTGCATTGACCAAGCCTAAGCTTATCTAAAGCGTCTTTATTTTAATGACGTCTCAAAATATGCTCATTTAAATAACTTTTCGTATGTGTTTGATATTCACATTGGCCATACCTAAACTTATCTGAAACGTCAATTTAATCTACATTTTTATGACGTCTCAAAATAAGTCTTTTTAAATAACGTTACGTAAGTGTTTGACATTCTGATTGATCACACTTAAACTTATCTATAACGTCAACTTCTTCTATATTTTTATGATGTCTCTTTAAATAACGTTTCCTAAGTGTTTGATATTCACATTGATTACACCTAAACTTATCTGTCTGAAGCATCAACTTCCTCTATATTCTTATGGCGTCCCAAAATATGTCTCTTTAAATCACTTCTCTCAAGAGTTTGATACTCACATTCACCACATTTAACCTTATCTGAAGCATCAACTTCCTCAATATTTCTATGACGTCTCAAACTATGTATTTTTAAACTACCTTTCGTAAGTGTTTGATAGTTACACTGACCACACTTGAACTTTTCTGAAGCATCAACTTCGTCTATATTTTTATGACGTCCCAAGATATGCCGCTTTAAATAACTTTTCGTATGTGTTTGATAATCACATTGACTACACTTAAACTTGTCTAAAGCATCAACTTCCTCTATATTTTTATGACGTCTCAAAATATGCGTCTTTAAATAACCTCTCGTAAGTGTTTGAAATTCACATTGACCACATTTAAACTTATCTGAAGCGTCAACTTCCTCTATATTTTTATGACGTCGTAAAATATGTCTCTTTAAATAAGTTCTCCTAAGTGTCTGATATTCACATTGATTGCACTTAAACTTATCTGACTCATCAACTTCCTCTATATTTTTATGACGTCCCAAAACATGTCTCTTTAATAAACTTTTCGTAACTGTTTCATATTCACAGTGACTACACTTAAGCTTATCGGAAGCATCAACTTCTTCTATATTTTTATGACTTCCCAAAATATGATTCTTTAAATGACTTCTTTTCAGTGTCTGATATTCACAGTGACTACACATAAACTTATCTGAAGCATCAACTTCCTCTATATTTTTATGACGTCCCAAAATATGTTTTTTTAAACTACCTTTCGTAATTGTTTGATAGTTACACTGACCACACTTGAACTTTTCTGAAGCATCAACTTCCTCTATATTTTTATGACGTCCCAAGATATGCCGCTTTAAATAACTTTTCGTAAGTGTTTCATAATCACATTGACTACACTTAAACTTATCTAAAGCATCAACTTCCTCTATATTTTTATGACGTCTCAAAATATGTGTTTTTAAATGACCTCTCGTAAGTGTTTGAAATTCACATTGACCACATTTAAACTTATCTGAAGCATCAACTTCCTCTATATTTTTATGACGTTGTAAAATATGTCTCTTTAAATAAGTTCTCCTAAGTGTTTGATATTCACATTGATTGCACTTAAACTTATCTGACTCATCAACTTCCTCTATATTTTTATGACGTCCCAAAACATGTCTCTTTAATAAACTTTTCGTAAGTGTTTCATATTCACATTGACTACACTTAAACTTATCGGAAGCATCAACTTCTTCTATATTTTTATGACTTCTCAAAATATGATTCTTTAAATGACTTCTTCTCAGTGTTTGATATTCACATTGATCACACTTAAATTTATCTGAAGCATCCACTTCCTCTATATTTTTATGACGTCCCAAAACATGCTTCTTTAAACTACTTTTCGTAATAGTTTGATAATCACATTGACCACAGTTAAACTTATCTGAAGTCTTAACTTCCTCTATATTTTTATGACGTCCCAAAATATGTCTCTTTAAGTAACTTCTCGAAAGCGTTTGATATTCACATTGACCACACTTAAATTTATCTGAATCATTAACTTCCTCTATACTTTTATGACGTCCTAAAGTATGCCTCTTTAAATTACTTTTCGTAAATGTTTTATATTCACATTGATCACACTTTAACGTATGCGAAGCATCAGGTTTCTTGGTGTTGTTATGTTGTTGCAAGACATGTAACTTTAAACTCTTTTTCTCAATTGTTTGATCACAATGGTCACATTTCAAATTATCTAAAGAATCTTTTTTCTCTATATTATGTCGTAAGAGATGCATCTTCAAATCACATTGCTGAGCTGTTTGATGATAGTCACAATAATTGCAGTCAAATTTATAAACTTCTTTGTGATTTTTATAATGAACGGAACTTTTAATTAAACTGCTTTTCCAACTTGTTTGATGACATATGCCACATCTGTAGTTTTTATATTTGTCACGGTGTGCTTGATCGATGCCAGCGAATTTCTTACTGAAAAAATAAAGAAAAAATCGAGATAACTAAAATTATAAATAGAGGGTGTTATGGAAACAGCATTTTTACAGCAGATTGCATTTTGCTTAATGGTTAATGAGTTCAGAGACGGAGCCATGGAACGGGGAGGGTGTTTCCCCCCCCCCCCCCCCCATGTTGTCATAAATTGGCAACAGTTGGAAAAATTAAAGCTTAGCTTAATAATAATAATAATAAAAAGTTTATTTAACATTTTTTGTTTACATTTAATGTTAATATATATTTTTTTGTATAAACTTAATTCCGAAACTCAGAAGTAAATACTTGTATTGAGTTAAATATAATAATAAGTTAAATATAAATTTAAAGTTAAATAATAGTATAATATTTATTGTAAAGAATATATTTTATAATTCAGACACAACTATATTATAATATAAAACAAACATGACAATATTTTATTTGTATTTTATATCACTATAATATACGAAGATAGCTTGGTAATTAAATATAACAGACTACATTATTGTAACTTAGAACATATCCGTACTACTTTTAATGTACTTAGTTATGTACCTACTGATCACTGAACAACTAAAATTAAATCATTAGCATCTACTTGCAAAAAAAGCAAATTACACCTTATTGTCTAATAAAATGCAATTTAAAATTTTAGTGTTTAGGCGCGTTTGTAATGAAGCGACGACTGGCGACGGCCGGCATGGCATGCATAATTTACCTCCACGCCAAATCTGCTGCTGCATAAGCACCCTTTTTTGCTGTGGTTTAGACTCTTATCAATAGCGACAGGTTGTTTGTCGATTACTTAACTTTTGTTGTATTTTTCATTAACATTTTAGTGTGAATAAAAGAAAAAAGGACTTTCCAAATTTTTCTATAAACCCATAATTTTAATTTTTCTAGTGGTTTTGAAAAAATAGTATATTATATACCTAGGTTGAAAAGTGAGCCATTACTGACCAAGCACTACACGCTCAGGTTATAATGTGCAGGGTCAATAATGGCCTTCTCAACCGAGGTATATATAGAATTTTTTTTACTACTCACCGCCGAACTAACACCACAAGACCTCATTTTTGTTTTAAAACTAGCCATTTCCTCTATTATTCAAACATATCGAAATATCAAGTAGCCTGGGGCTCAGTAGTCAAGGGAACGAATAAAACAATTGAAACTAATGCGTTTCAATACACGTCATTATTCTAAAATAATTATGGCCCCCTTTTGAAGGTTTTAAGTAAAAGTTTTTCAATAAAATATTAAAATAGGTATGGCTGAGAATCTTAGCGACCAAAGCGACAGCGATTTAGAAATGGAAAATTGTACCCCCTCCGAGAGGGAGCGGCTAGTGCGAGCCGTGGTTTGTTGCCTGAAAAATCAAAGCGACTTTATGTGAAGGCATACACTCAATTAAAGAAATGTTGAAATCAACTCTTTCACAAAAAAACGGTATTTCGAAGTATTTTCAAGTAGAAGCATTTTTGAAAAAGAAAAATGTTGCCTATAAACCTAAAAAATCACGTGTATTCTCGAAAGAAGAAATTGATACATTTTTAAATAAAGATGATGATGAATTTTTATCAAAAAAGGTATGGATTTTATTATACTCATTTTTTGTCCTAATAAGCTCTAAATTCTAGGCTATTGTGATAATTGGCATAGCCGGTGCTTGCAGAACAGACGAACTTTGCAATATGGTTCTTAATGATGAGGACATTCGAGATGGGATTATTGTGATAAGTATTCCTAACTTTAAAAATGGGGAGCAGAAAATGGAGGAGACCTACTAAGCCTAAAAGGGCACGGTGGATGGGAGTCGGCGACAGTAGCTGAAGGATATATTAAGGAATCGATAGCGGACAAGAAGAGAATAGCCAAACTAGTACTAGCCAAAAATTTTATTCCCCGAGGGCATGTAGATGATAAATTGCCCTTAAACTTTGCTTATACCAATTTTTTATTGTATTTCAGATACCAGCAATTCAAATGATGATAACTTAGCGGACAAACGAGGTGAACCCATGATACTACCACCTAAAGATAAGATCATGCGCAGGTTATGTTATGTCTCTCTTTCTCTGCTTCATCTTGTCATCGGGTGACAAATAGTGCGCGTGCTTTATAGGTTATATGGCCTAATTACTTGCATTTTACTTCGTTTGATCTATTATTCGGCTTGAATACGTTATTTTGTCTATTTCTATTGAACTTTGGTGTGTCTATTTTGTATAAACAATGGTTTACTGTGCAGTGGGTTGTGCTAGTAACAACAATAAAAAAGTATAAAAAAAGTATAAAAACAGTTCTTACCGATACTTTAGTTTTTCAACTGCTAAAGAGATTTGCAATTTTTGGGTGCAAAAATATTATCAAAGGCATGGTTTTAATATTAAAATTGCTAGAATATGTACAAAGCATTTTGGGGATGACGATTTTTGTGTAAAAGAGAAGCTATTACAATTCAGACTGCAGACTGCAAAGAGGATTCTTTTTCATGGGTTAACCATTTAACCAAAGCCTACAGAGCAGTTTTTACCGAAATGTAATGAGCTCGACCACATATTTAATAATTATAATGGAGACTCGCTGAAAATTGAAAAAAACTACCTACACAATTTAAATAACCTAGCCAAAAATGTCGATTTCAAAAAAACTTTTTTTTAGGTGAAAAATGTATTTCAAAATAAAAATGCTAAATAGAAATATTAAAGAAATGTCCAACATGCGGAAGCGAAAAATGACAAAAAATAGTAAAGTAAAGTAATCTGTATTAATCTTTCAAGCTTATTTACAATATAATATAAATTAGCTTTTCAATATGCCCATGTATATCTTAAATTTTGATAAAAGTAAAGACAATCACACTAATTCCTAATAATAGATATTTTTCACATCATAAAACGCTTGATCCACCAACCAAGTAATTAAACAAAGTACTTCGAAAACAGACAGATTGATCTCCAAAAAGTAGGAATTATAAATATTTAAGTTTCTAAATTATATATTGTCTATAAGATAATGGCGTCCCCGACACGAGGCTCCTGTCCATCGAGAAAGACCTCCAACTAGATGGACAGATGACCTCAAAAGAGTAGAGAGTAACTGATTAAGCGCGGCACAAGACCGCAATAGATGGAAAATGTTAAGGGAGGCCTACGTCCAGCAGTGGACAAGACAGGCTGTTTGATGATGATGATGATAAGATAATATTAATAATAAAAAATCATAGGTAAATAATCTATATAACATTGAAATTAAAAAATGGCCTTTAACTACAAATTTATTAAAAGTATTTTAAAACTTAATCTCTTAATTAGTCCCCCGCAAACAAGTTAAATTTTAGGGTGTTATTTAATATTATATTTAAATGGATAATATACAGGGTGTCCCTAAACTTATGGGCCGTAGAGTAACTGGAGATACTAGACATCAAACTAAGCCGATTAAGTCATATACGTTTTTTCGGATTGTTACTCGTTCTAGAGATACAGGGTGTTGAAAGTAAAAGTTTATTCTCGAAAATAAGCCATAATTTTAAAACGGTTTAATGAATCGAATTGAAAGTTGGCAGTATTATGTTTTTATGAGCAAGAAATAAGAATTTGTAGAAATTTTTAAGTTTCACACTAAAGTCTATTTTTATTCGAGATGGACACGACCAAAACAAAAGCATGCCATGAGCACGTGATTTCCCTAATAGCTATATTTATAAGGGCCGCATTTAGAATCATTAAAATCTTATTTTTGCAATATTTTTTTAAATTATTTTTGGTGTGAAAAATGCTATATGAACAATTACACATTTTGTAGGTTGGTGGGTAGGGTCAGATCTATTGATATACAGGGTGAGTATAAAGAACCAGAACGGGCGATTTCGTAAAGTATAATGTTTAGCAAAAAAAAGTCTTAGACAAGAGTTTTAGGGTTTTAAAGGATTTATAAGACCATAATATTTTAGTTGTACAGGGTGTCCTAGAAAAACGTGGCAGACCAAAGTAATGTTTTTTTTTAAATGGGACACCGTATATATTTTAACATTTTTTGTTTCTACATAAAAGTACGAGTATAATAATATATCACTTGAAAACATTCAATTATACCTTTAGGAGCTATAAACAATTGAAAATCGTTATTTTAACCTATTTGACAGCTTTTTATGCCAAACCGGTATGAGAAGAAGCAAAATTAATTTTACATTCCTACCTTAGGGTTTTAATACCTTTATAACAGTAATTCCATAAATGGTACCACATTCGGCAGCATCATGGTACTACAGTTGGATAGGTCAGATCACATATTTTTTTTTAGAACATAATTCCTATTTTTTTTAAATAAAAAATAAATTTATGTTGTTTTGTTCACTTAGTATCACAAATTAGTATAAACTATTCGGTAACACAAAGAGCAATTTATATTTGCAAGATATGTTGGTATCTGATGGATGGCTCGCAAAGGTGATAAGGCGGAGGGAAAGGGCGTTACTGCTTTTTGAAAGTTTATTTTATCGTACTATTTTTCTGCACAATATGTTTAAAAATCACTTATTTTCTATAAGCATATTTTATATTTTCACCATGTGAAAAAAAAACCCTATGGGCAACCGTGTATATATTGGTCACATAAGTAGTGAAAGTAAAAAATGTATTTTTAATACATAAAAAAAGCACTATTCAGATAGATCTGAATCACTACTGGTTGAGGTTGTATCCTCATTCTCGCTAACGTGAATCACAAGGCGTTCCACTTGGATCTCCATGACGTTGTCTAGTTCCCACATTTTAGTTTCCACATTTTCCCGGACATGTGCAACACATTTTTGCCATTTTTCTGGTGTAATATTTTCTAATGCCAGTTAAAAATCTTTTAAAAACACGCAAATCGTCAAAGAGGCCTATTACAATACTGTATAAAAACAATAGCCAGACTGTCTGGAGATGCAGGTGTTAAAAGCGGCACGATCGTTTGATCCTCCATCGGAACGACCAATAAGATTTGGACAATCCCTTCTATCACGCGCTGATCACGCGCTGGCAATGTTTATATCGTGTCCATCTCGAATAAAAATAGACTTTAGAGGGCGCTAGTTGCATACACTGGGCTTCATAAATCTATGATTTTTTTTCTTACCTGTGATATTAGGTGTTTTTCAATTAAAGTTTCTTAAAGAAGGGCATTTTCCGAGTCAAAAAGGTGTACTTGATTGAACTTAATATCTTTAACGGTTTTCGAGATATTCCCCTTTAAACATCCCAAAGCATAAAAAAACATAGTACATAATTAAATTAATATTTTAATTATCACAACGCAATAAATTCGAAACAGTGGAACAAAAACAAGAAGCTCACTTCAGTAAATGTTGAAAGTGACCACCGTTGACCTCAATACACTTTATTAAACTTTTAACTAAATAAATATAATAATATATAATAATAATAATAATAATAATAATAATAATAATAATAATAATAATAATAATAATAATAATAATAATAATAATAATAATAATAATAATAATAATAATAATAATAATAATAATAAAATTTTACTTTCAACACCCTGTATCTCTAGAACGAGTTACAATCCGAAAAGACTTATAATATGACTTAATCAGCTTAGTTTGATGTCTAGTATCTCCAGTTACTCTACGGCCCATAAGTTATGGGACACCCTGTATAAATATATGTAAGTATATGCGTATTAATACTGCAAATAAACTTTATTATTATATTCGGGGTCTATTTTCTGTATTTATCTGGTTTATTTAATTCAAACCCCAAGTGTATTGAGAATGAATAAATGTATAAAAGATATTTTATATGACCTTTATTATTATGTATTTTGTTACAAGTAGGTACCATTATCACAGAAAACTAAGATAAATAATAACATTGTGTACAGGGTGTTCCACCTAAGGAGGTAATCGGCTATATCTGAGAAAGTAATAACACTAGGACTTTGGAAAAAAATATATATCCATAAAAGCGGCCAAGAAAAATTGCTGGAAATTATTTTCAAGTTCGAAAAATTACCGCTTAAGGAGTAAGAGAACTTTCAAAATAGAAATGCCGATTTTCTCTTGATTTTTCTTAATAAAAATATGTTAAGAATATAAGCATTGTATTCTTCATAAAATTATGCAACTTTATGTTAAGAATCGTTTTTTTCTATTTTCAATATAAAGTGGTGGGAGAAGGTCAAACCTTTTTTCTTTCAAACGCTGATACCTCTGCTTTGGATAAACCGATTGTATTCAACTTGGTCTTGAAAAAAAGCCCTTCTTTTCCTCTACACGTAGATCTATTAACTATACCATATTGAATCTGATGGTGGCCACTAGATGGCGTTTTTCAGTAATTCCTCAATGAATAAGGATTTTCTCAAAAAAATCAAATGTTATGATATGACTTTTTCATCATATTTTATTTTAGGCTTATAAAGGCTATTAAATAGTGGAATAAAAAATCCAGGTCCGTATTTAAAATAAAAAAGTTGATGATGGTCGCTCGAATCCGAAACGTGGTCAAAAAAGGAGGGAAAGAAAAAACCAAAAAAAAAAATTTCTTCCCCCCTTTTTTGACCACTTCCATGCACATGTCTCCAACCTTACTGAATCAAAAGTAAAAATATTTTATCACATACATTTAGAATTACTTTTACAAAGTTTTTTTTTTAATTTTTCTTATTTTTCTCTTTATTTTCCCACCCAGAGTATCTTGACACTGTTCTTTGACCGTTCAGTGTGCTGTGATATTTCCTGTCTTCTGCGATATAAAGTTTTTTCACTCCTCATGTATACCATCGAAGGCTCCATTACGGCTTAGTACCACTATACTTATTTTCTCTATTGCTAATAACATCAGCTTTTTATTATCTACTTGTTTTCCTGATGATGAGTGTTTCTACACTCGAAACATGTCGATTCTATATATTGAATCATTCTAGGTTCGCCTAGTTTTTTTTTTAATAAAAATTGTGGAGAAAGACTTTATGCTTTTTTTTCTTTATTATTTAAACTATTAGCGCTTCTCAAATTTAAATTATTTTACTAGTTTTAGTTTATTCAATATAAATTAGGGCCTGAACAGTATCTGGATTTAATCTAGATGGCTGCCATATTAAGGCCTATTGTTGTCCACTAAATTTGTAATATTTCCTATATAATTGTAAGAATGTAATAATGTTAAAGAATGGATTATAACAATAAATGTATATTAATATTATTAATTAAGATTCGATTTAAATATAGACAAGTCTGACAATAATTGTCGGTATTTACGTAAAATATAACGAAATGTACTTACATTTGGCTTTGTTTGAGGTCTTCCTCTTTAAGGTCGACTTCCTCATTTTTTATTTTCCATTCATCATAGACAATTTCAGATGTTTGTTCAACTTCTCTTGCGTGTTCGTTGCTTTCAATTTTTATTGGTACCTCGAAATTTTTGGGATAAAAATCTTCTGATCTGTAAAAATAAATTACCATAGGTGTTTGCTTAAATAGGTATATGTACATATAAGTATGCAGGGTATCAACTAGGGATTTTTTTCAGAAAAATTGACTACTCAAATTTTGCAATTGTGTAAATTTCATATTCCTCAGTACGGAGGCGTACACGAAGATTTAAATTGTTTGTGTTGCTTCGCATTTAAATTTTCATATGTGACTTTACAGGGCGGTGTCCGAAAAAAGGAGGGCAATCTATTGACCATATATTACTGAGCGGAAATAATATGACTTTTGCCGTGCATTTTTCATTGTTGACCCTTGTGAAAGTTTGAAATTAAAAACTATTTTTTTTTTAATAATTCGAGTAGGTACCTATTTAAAAAGATATTAATTTCAAATTTGGTACACTGCTTCAGCATAAAGAGTTTCATCTTTTAAGAAAAATAAAACAACTATTCAAAATAGGGAGGATCCAGTACCGACTGACCCCCCCCCCCCCATTTTTAAGTACGTGCGCCAGTATTCCGAACTATATATTTTCAAGTAACAATTAGTTTTTGTTAAATTTCGATAAAATTATGCGTTTTGGAGATAAGTTGAAAAGTACGGGTTCCTAACTGTAATCTCATCATTTTCAAATGCGAAATCAGGTTAGTCATTGTGGCATTACCATTTATACAAAATATGATTAAGTGAAACTTTGCAATAGGTTACAATACCGAAAGCAAAGGACTATAGTGGATTTCACCTTAGTTTTTAATGCTTTGACGTCTCTCTTGTCAAACATATAAGCCAACACGTGATTTTAAAATCCCTAATTCTATAAACGGCTTTCAGGCACGGGCATTGGCTAGATTAACAAGAGATGGACATATAACTGACCGTAGTTACCTGTACATGACGAAGATGCACACTACACAGTTCAATACGTTACCCTTCAATGAGCTCAAACTCGTCAAAAGCACAGCATCGCTCGTATATGCCGTTAGTATGTGCATCTTTGTCTTACGCATTTGCTCTCGCATATCTCTTTTCGTACTTCATTAATTCGATTGTCTCGTCGCGTTCTTTAAATATCACAGAGCCGCATTGGGACTTGAGACACACCGCGCACTACGTGCATTCTGCTGTTAATTCAGAGTCTTTAATTCTTGATCGTTCGTGTTATTGTTTTTGGTATTTTCCAGACAGCATTTTGCTTATATTTTGTGCGTATTAGACTTTTTGGTTTTAAACTACCGGACTTTGTGTATCTGTGACGTGTTTATTTTTATGCAAAAGTAAGTAAATAATTAATGTCTCGGACGGTGACGACGACATCGACAGCTTGTCAGATGAAGACCAAAAATAATAGGGAACTTGCAACAAAATTAAATTTGAAAACCACAGTGAACCATTATGCTAAAATAAGTTTTACATACAGTTGTATTAAAGAGTGCTTGAGGTATCTGTTCTGCAAACGCATGAACAAAAATATTTTTTTGTAGTATCTACTTACATTATTTTTTCTTTATTCATTAAAAAAAAAATACCTACTTCGATAACATTCCAAACTTTTATTGTTTTATTATAAACCAACGAAAAGTTAGACCTATTGTAAACTTCAAACTCTTTAGAACCTAGTCTAAAGAAAAAAATATCTACCCGTGAATAAGAAAATAAAAAAGTAAACAATAAGCTATTAAATATAATATAGGTATAGATTTTTTCAACTTAACACTGCATGGTCTAAAATCAAATTAAAAAACAAAATAATTCTTTAATAAAAAACGTAGTTAATTATTGATGATACTAGATTCACGACTGCCCCTTGTATATTTTTTATTGTACTAAAGTAAGAGTGTGTTTCTACCAAAATAACAGCACTTTATTATATTATGAATAAAAATTAAATGAAATTGTTTTTCTGATATTCTATCCTATTTCCATTCCCCTTCAGTGTTTTTTTTTTGAAATATCTTAAAAATTGCTTAGGTAATTATCGTTCCATCCATAATTACAACTACAAATAAATTGACCCATGTTCACACATAATTTTTAAGTCCGGCCCTGGCCAATCCCTAAGTTCTGTAAAAAGAAATGTTATAAATGACATGTGTCAGCGGCGGCCATTAAAAACTAAGGTGAAATCCACTATACCAGTTCAGGGCAGTGCCCCTAACACCGTAACGCTCTAGTTTAGCCAGCAGTATTCTGTAGTTAACACAATCGAATGCCTTAGAAATATCACAGAACACTGCTAAAGCCGCCACGTCTCCCCCGTTTAAACTGCCCATTTAGATTCCTGAAAACCAATCGGACAGTCAGTTACCTAGTACCTTATTTTTCAATAAAAATCCAACATGTCTCTTTTTAACGAGCTTTTCAATTATTTTAGATAATGTGGGAAGCAGTGAAATAGGTCGAAAAGTTGCCCAATAAACAATAAGAATAGCTCCCAGGTAACTTAAATTATTCTTTTCAATATTTTACAATAGTGGTAGAAAAATATAAATTTGTAAATTTAGAATTTAACTTTAGTATCATAAGTACTCTTGAAAAAGCCCTAGAAAGGCGAAACATATGTAGAGCAATTCTATATTAAATAAAACATCAAAAAGCTATAAGTGTTTTACTATAAAATATATATAGAATATAAACTGCTTTAAAGTTGTCTATGTGTTTTATCTGTTCCAACCTGGAATATGATTGGTAAATATGAAACCCCTGGTATGGTATTTACACTCAAAAAATTAAGAGAGTATAAAATAAGTTTCTAAGATTCCAAGTTGGGTGTCTCTTCTAACAATATTAATTATGATAATATTGGCAGTTTCCTAAACAACCCTTTATTGGTAAAAAGAACAATATAATACCCAGATTTTTTGCATTTTTCATGAATTTCTAAATTACTATGTGAAGGATCCAGATATGATGGTTTCTGTGGGCTTTAATGGCTCATCCAAAAACTTATTTAATTGTTTCACCAAACAAATTAGGGTTAAAGTTCTGCTCTCACTAGAGTGGCTAAATTGTGTAACACTCTGACTACAGATTTGGACTTCTTTAACACCTCAAAAACTCCCAAGAACTAGATAAGTCTCAGAAGCTTTTATGATATATTGTTTCCTTAAATTTATACAGGAAAGACTGTTATTATGTATAACTGGATAAGATTTAATTTGTGTTAATTACTACACTAAGTATAAGTATTGTTAATGGTATTTTTACCGTAAATAAATATTTCCTTTCATTTTATTCCATTTTAAACAATTAGGTACATTTGAGGATAAATTTGAAGTAAACAAACTATTATCAGTTTGACAAGTGAAGCTCAGACGTTGCAAATACTCTCAACCTCCCCAATTAAGAATCTGTAAAACCGCCGTTGTGGAGTGGCCCAGATGTATTTTTCTACTTGTAAACATCCTGGTAGAAGGCCATGAAATAAACAAAGAAAGAAATTTATTTTCCACTCTGAATTCATAATAATTAGAATTAAGTACCTCTACATATAATCATTTTTTAAAGGGGCAAAACTGAGAGAACAGAAAACAGTATCTTATAAATACTCGCAAGGCAGCTGATAAAATTTCAGTCTCTTAAGAAGTAAAGAATTTTAAGAGTAATAATTTTTGCACTAAGTACTAACCTATAAAATTGCCATTATGGACCGATTATTAACCTTAGATATCGTTTTTCTCTACCTTGTCATTATTATTGACCATGGTTAATAATAAAAACAATATATTTGAAAGCAGGTAACTTGATTTTATGAATCTGCAGTAATAACATGGAAGGCGATTTCTTGTAGCTAGACAACCACCCAATTATTATTGACCAGCACAGGAAACTTGATTGAAAAAAGTTACAGAAGCAACCGTTTAAATACATACCTTCAGTTCTGTAAAAATATGTATGTTGTAAATGTATTAATAGTGGAAAAAAATTATATTAATCACGGTTTAGACAGCTAATAACCCTCGCGTCTTAAACTTAATGCTCCGGTAGGGTCTCCATTTCCCCGGATTTGCCCGGACATGGTTTGGGTTTTCAAGGTGTCCGGGGACGTCCGGGCGGATTTAAAAAAAATGTCCGGGCTAAAGCGGACAATCATCATAAATCATAATAAAATAACATTATATCAACAAATTTCATAAATTTATTTTAAAAGCGAGGTGAAATGGTTATAGAATATAATAATATGTAATATTTGAGTGACTATACATACAGCGTGTCTTCGGAAGTTCTTACCAAATGGGAAACTTTTTAATTATTAACTCTACAGAAAAAAAGTGAGTCTTCCTAAAAAGTCCTGCTTGTTGAGAAAATAAATTTGCACAAGAATATTTGTATGTTGGATATACTAAAATAATACCTAAATCTAATAGTAATAAAGATTTGCGGTAAAAAAATTCTAGGCCACAGGGCGCCTTTTGCGGAAGACCCAGTTTTGAAAATAAGTATTTCTGGATACCTAAATAGGCTTTGAAACAATTGATTGTGGTTGGTGACAGAATAGGCGTTTTAGCAGTAGCAGTGACAGTTTGGCAATTATAATTTCTGTTTGAAAACGTGAACTTTTTGTTAAAAAAAAAGGTTTTTCCCTTTCTTAGTTACTTCAAACACTAACAGTGATGATTAAACTGACTGTTGATAAAACAATAGAAGTAGTTCTTATTATTGGCGTTATATATTATAAGACGCATCGCGCGGCTGCCGAAATTTTTAATACTTACTAGACACCCAAATAAACATATTAGCCGCTTTACTGTCGGCAATGCCGTAAATAAATTTAAAAAAACTGGCTGTCAAAAATAATTCAAGAAAAAACATCCAGTTCGAACACTTACTGAAGAAAATCAATTACAAGTGTAGGTACATGTTGTGTTGTTTAAATCCGGTTAGCCATTTTGAAGTTACGGATCATTATTTACACAATTGCTTGAACATCCCCCACCACTTTTCGTAAAGAGATAGAGCCGAGGATAGAGCAAAAAGTTTTTTTTACAAAAGAGACTCGAATTTACCTTTGTTTTAAAATTACGCAAATTTCATCTATTATTAATTCGTGGCACCTATAGGTTCCAGTATTTTGTCTTAATCACTCTTGTTATAAAAATTTTAACCGCAAATCTTTACGACTATTAGTTTTAGTTTTACTTACTTTTTGAAGTCACATGTATGTCCAACATACAAATATTCACGTGTATGTCCAACATACAAATATTCTTGTGCAAATTTATTTTTTCACCAAACAGGACTTTTTAGGAAGAGGCCCTTTTTTCGTAGAGAGAGAGAAATGAAGAAGGATATAGAAAATATAAAATCATCTTTTAAGAAGGAATCATACGCAACAGTACCTACTACAGAACAACCACAAAGACAAGGTTAGCAAAAACACAAACTTACCTACGATAATTATTAAACCCAAGGTAGCACAAAATTCACAAAAGACCAGAAAGGAAATTCAAACATCAATAAACCCAGCAAAGTTAGGTCTTGGAATTAGAAAGATTAAGGAAACCAAACATGGGAGTATAGTGGTTAAATGCGACACGGAACAGGACATGGAACGATTTAAGGAAGAAGCTGATAGAAAACTTAAAGACAAATTTGAAATAGAGCTACCAAAAAAAATTCTCCTAAAATAAAAATTGTTGGTTATACTGGTGAAGATTCGCAAACAGAATAAATGGATTGACACACTTGACCATCTGAAAATAACGTACATAAGACGACTCAAAAATAAACAAAATTCGATCATATACGCTGAATGTTCGGGAAATCTTTTTAACAGGATGTTAAATCATGGGGAAGTATACATAGACTGGGAACGTTTGCCAGTATATGAAGATCTCACTGTTTCGAGATGTTATAATTGCCAAGGTTTTCATCATAAGAGCAGGAAATACACAAAGAATGAGGTATGTGGTAACTGTGCAGGAAATCATAGTACCCTTGGATGTGACTAACGTATAAAGAGATGCATAAACTGCAAAGTGGCCAATGAGAAATATAAACTTCAACTGAACACAAATCACATAGCACTCGACAAAGAATGTCCATCTCTTAAATACCATATAGAACTTTTAAGAAACAAAACTGATTATGGGTTATTAATAAATGGTACTGAATGCTCAGAATGATATATTGGAAGAAATAAGTGAAGAAAATAGGATCCAAGGTGAAATGGTGGACCTAAAAAGGCTAAACGTTATTAAAAATAAGGAATATATATATTTAGCTTGATTCATTTCAATATTAGAAGCTTAAATAAAAATATTGATAATCTAATTACTTTTTTAGAAACATATACCTAATTTACATTATATGGATTTTATCGTGCTTACTGAAAACTTTCAAATTGATTCGATAAGCAACTGCAATATTCCAGACTATCAAATTTTCTATAATGAAGCTAATTATAATAAAAACGATGGTGTTGTAGTACTAGTTAAAAAACATTTAAATGTTGATTTCTCTGTTGTTCAATTGGCAAACTCAAGGGCAACTCTAAGTAGAATAGGTTTTGAGATAAACGGCACAACATTTGGTTTAACTGCAATATATAAGCCACCACCCATTCCAAAAACTGATTTTATAAACGACATTTATACATAGGTACCTAGAAACAATAACTTTTTTTTAATATTGAGGTTTTTGTGGGAGACATCAATATAAATACAGGGTGTCCCATAACTTATGGGCCGTAGAGTAACTGGAGATACTAGACATCAAACTAAGCCGATTAAGTCATATGAGTATTTTCGTATTGTTACTCGTTCTAGAGATACAGGGTGTTGAAAGTAAAAGTTTATTATTATTATTATTATTAATATTATTATTTATTTAGTTAAAAGTTTAATAAAGTGTATTGAGGTCAACGGTGGTCACTTTCAACATTTACTAAAGTGAGCTTCTTGTTTTTGTTCCACTGTTTCGAATTTATTGCGTTGTGATAATTAAAATATTAATTTAATTATGTACTATGTTTTTTTATGCTTTGGGATGTTTAAAGGGAAATATCTCGAAAACCGTTAAAGATATTAAGATCAATCAAGTACACCTTTTTGACTCAGAAAATGCCCTTCTTTAAGAAACTTTAATTGAAAAACACCTAATATCACAGGTAAGAAAAAAAATCATAGATTTATGAAGCCTAGTGTATGCAACTAGCGCCCTCTAGTGTGAAACCTAAAAATTTCTACAAATTCTTATTTCTTGCTCATAAAAACATAATACTGCCAACTTTCAATTCAATTCATTAAACGGTTTTAAAATTATGGCTTATTTTCGAGAATAAACTTTTACTTTCAACACCCTGTATCTCTAGAACGAGTAACAATCCGAAAAAACTTATATGAATTAATCGGCTTAGTTTGATGTCTAGTATCTCCAGTTACTCTACGGCCCATAAGTTATGGGACACCCTGTATATTGGAAAAAAACGATAATAATGTTGCAAATTATCTTGCTATGATGAGCTCTCTGGGTTTTCAGCCATATATCAACTCGATAACAAGATCTCTTTCAAAAACTTGTGTGGACCATTTGTTTGTTAATCAAAAATTAAAATCTAATTATTTATGTGTTGACTCCTATGTATTGGAGGAAGATATAACGGCTCACAGCCCAATTATGTTTTTCGTCAGCCAGAGAGAAAAGCATGAAGAAAATTTAATAAAACCTCAAAGTAACACTAAATCTAAATTAAATATTCCTAAGTTTAAACTACTATTACAAAATTTTGATTGGTCAATTGTAATGAATAAAAAAACCCTGAAACAGCAACAAAAATTTTCTTGGAGACTTATCAACAATTATCGTCAAGCGCCACACAAACATACACTATTAAATACAAAAAAACAACAAAGAATAAAGTTAGAGATAAAATGAAGAAAAAATTATCAAAAAATTTTAACCCCCAATTGGAAAGGAAATACAGAGAATACAGAAATAGGTTAAACAATCTTATACATAAACAAAAAAATCAATATTATAAAGATCAAATTAAAAATAATAAGGGCGACATGAAAAAAATTTACAAAATAATTAAAGATGCTACTTATGAAAACAATAAAAACAACAATACTTTTTTAAATATAAAAAATAAGGATGGTCAGAATTCCAGTAATCCACTTGAGGCATCGAATTTTTGTAATAACTATTACATAAATATTGGGATAGAAATGGAAAAAGAAATTCCAACGCCACAATTTGAACAACAAGTAGACCCGCCAGTAAGAAATTCTATTTACTTTAACCCCATAACAAAAAATGAGTTAATCAATCATATTTCAACTTGGAAAAATAATAGTTCACCAGGTTATGATGGTATACAGGCCGATATTATAAAGCAGACACATTTACAAATTATTAACCCCTTATTACATATTTTAAATTTAATCTTAGAAATGGGGAAAATACCACCTGAATTTAAAACTTCATTAGTAACACCTATTCACAAAGCAGGTACCATAAGACCTCCATAAATAATCACCGACCTGTCAGCCTTATTAGTAATTTTGCGAAAATTTGTGAAAAATGTATAAAAACTAGACTAATTAACTTTTTTAAAATCAATAATGTGTTATCTACAAACCAATTTGAATTTCTGGAGGGGTGCAGTACCGAGGACGCTTGCACAGATTAATAACTGAAGTTGTCAACAAATTAAATTCAAATAAAAAATGTTTGGCTGTATTTTTAGACCTTGCCAAGGCTTTTGATACTGTGCCTCATAACGAACTTATTAATGTACTTGAAAGATGTGGAATCAGAGGGATAGCTTTACGGTTGTTTACAAGTTACTTGTCAGAAAGACCTCAAATGGTCAAGTTAAATAATATCTTGAGTAAAAAGCAAAAAATTAAGATTGGCATTTCACAAGGAACGGTCTTGGGACCAGTGCTTTTTATAACCTATATCAACTCATTGTTAAAATTACATGTCGAAGGCTTAACCGTGTCTTATGCAGATGGTATGGCCCTTGTTATCTCTAGCTGGGGATACCTGGGACAATGTAAAAAATAAAACCGTAAATAGTTTAGCAAAAATAAAGAACTGGCTTTAAACCTATAAACTAACATTAATAAACTTATCAAAAACAAACTACATAGCTTTTTCACTTACTAATGCAGACAGACCACAATATCATTCCATTGTCGTAGATAATTATTGTATTAAAGAAACTTCATCTATAAAATACCTTGGAATTGTGATTGATAAATTTCTTAAATGGCAACCACATATTGATTATGTTTCCAATAGAATTCTCAAACACATTCATAAGTTTTACTTATTAAGACAATTTTTAAATAGGAAGACACTATTAATAATTTATAGATCATTTGTGGAATCAATTATAAGATATGGAATATTGGTGTGGGGTGGACTATATAATAACAGCCTGTACAAATTAAATATAATACAAAAATATATACTCAAAATTATTTTCAAAAAAAATAGACTGTACCCAACACATTTGCTTTTTGATAACTATATTTTTAACATTCGATCAATTTATATTCTTACAATTTGCTCCTATGTACACACTAGACATAACTTAAAACTTTTTGTTGATCATACTTATGAAACAAGAACCAAGAACAACAGACAAATCAAACTACCAATAAGTAAAAATAATCTTAATCTAAGATACCTACATTAATTATTTTGGTCCCAAACTGTATAATTTACTTCCCGGTGAACGAGCCGGTGAAGTAAGAAATTGCTTTAAAATAAGTTTCAAGCGTTTAATTAAAAATGTAATCTTTGAGAATCTTCATCAATTTGAAAGATTTTTCAGATAATTGTTTTATATATTTTATGTATTGTTTGTTAACTATTTGGTTTTTTAGTTTGAAATATATTTGCATTATACATATAACTGTACCTACATATAAATGTTAATTATTATTTAAAAAAAAAACTACTATGCACAATTGCACATACAGATGTTTCACATCTAGGTGCTTTTTGAAAAAAAAAATGTATGATATATGTGTGAAAATAATTTAGTTGATGATCGACGTTGTGGTCTATGGTCAGCGCAGCGGCCTCACAGATCGTAGGCCCGGGTTCCATTCCCACTGCCGGCAACGTCGATGTTAAATTTGGAATTTGGTTTAAGAGGTTGCGCCGTCTTTCGGAAGAGACGTTAAACTGTGGGCCCCGTGTCATGGATGTTGGCACGTTAAAGAACCCTACCCTCGACAAAGAGGGATTCGGCAAAATTACCAGATAGTGTGTGACAAATTCCCTGGCGTCGGTGATTGGCCTCGTTGCGGAAAAAGACCGACGTAAAATAAATAAACAAAAAAAAAAAAAAATAATTTAGTTGATTTGTTTTTATATTGTGGTGTATACAAATGTAATTTAATAAAGGATAGGTATACTTATATATATAAAAAAGTTTCCCATTTGGTAAGAACTTCCAAAGACAATCTGTATATTATATTATATTCGATATTGATAGGTACCCCATGCACTAACATACAATTCTACAAAGCGCAAAATACACATTTTTATTAATTTTTTAACGGTCCGGGTTTTGGGTCTTAAATGTCCTGGGTTTAAAAAAAAATAACATGAAAACCCTATACTCCGGCAATAATAGAAGCTGTCTAAACCTTTAAACTTTGGTTAACACTATACTAGCAAGCATTATACCTTCATTGAATATAATGTAAGTATACTTACTTCGAAGAGCACTCTTCTTTGACCCCTCCCTGGACTTTTACCATTTCTTGTTTGATATCGTCAAAACTGATTAAATCAGGTACATCTGGGAAACAGTAATCAAATTCCGACTTTACGGATTCTAGTAAACTTAAACGATCCATAATAGCAAAGCGTTTTAAATCCTTGTTCTTGAAGTAGGTATTTTATAAATTTATGTACCAAAACATCAAAACAAGACAACAATAAAGAGGTTAGTTTTAGCACAGAGGAATAATAGATTGGCAGGTTTGGCTGGACTCAATTCGGTTGATTATTTAAGAACCTGTCTAAGCGAAAGGTAGCTATTCTTCTTTACTTCTTTTTGGCGTCAGCTGGGATAAGCGCCATTCGCCAAAACAATGTGAAGGATCGTAAATTGGTCTGCTTGTATAAATATTACGACCACAAATTTTTCGTCTTGAATAATTTTATTCACTATTAATTTTTGTTACCTAATCATTTTTTTTTTTTATTTATTTATTTTACGTCGGCCTTTTTCCGCAAAGAGGCCAATCACCGACGCCAGGGAATTTGTCACACACTATCTGGTAATTTTGCCGATTCCCTCTTTGTCGATGGTAGGGTTCTTTAACGTGACAACATCCATGACACGGGGCCCACAGTTTAACGTCTCTTTCGAAAGACAACGCAACCTCTTAAACCAAATTCCAAATTTAACATCGACGTTGCCGGCACTGGGAATGGAACCCGGGCCTACGATCTGTGAGGCCGCTGCGCTGACCATAGACCACAACGCCGATTACCTAATCATTGTTTCAACTTATTTATTTACTTTATTTTAGGGGGTTAATTAGACAGATAGCACAACAAACGATTTAAACTCTTCTCGCTCCTGGGCAACAAAGGATGTAAGTTGCTGACTATTAATTAATTAATATGAAAAGGGAAAGAAAAACACAAAGTCTTCCTCCACTAGTTTAATGGAAAAAAAAAAATTCCAAATATTAAGGGTCTCTACATGTTTCGAACGTAGAAACGTTCATCTTCAGGAGACAGAAAGTTTTAAATCTATGCTGATGGTGTTAGCAAAAGAGAAACTGAAATTTAGAACCTTAATGGAGCTTTATGGATTTAAACAGAAGTGTAGAAGAAACATGGGTAAAATATTTGATAGTGGCGAAACCACAGAGCGATTAGAACATAATGAAGAGTTGTGAAACAACCAAAAAGTGGGGAAGAAGAAAACCTGTCTAGGTGTCGAGGCTTATTTAAAAATTTTTTAAATTTTTTTTTTTTTTAAATTTGTTGTTCAGGGAACTAAAAATTATTGTAGACATTATGAAGGTGTACACCTTCTGTTGTAGTATCTGTAAAAATAGAAATAAAGTTGTTATAAAAAACAGAACCTTTTGGGGTCCTGAGGACTAAACCTCAGTAACCCCGCGGCAGGTTAATTTGTAGATAGTAAAAATTTTAATTGAAAAATCGAACATTTTTAGACTTTTTCCTCGTCTGCCGGCTTTTTTTTTGGCAGACGAGGAAAAAGTCTAAAAATGTTCGATTTTTCAATTAAAATTTTTACTATCTACAAATTAACCTGCCGCGGGGTTACTGAGGTTTAGTCCTCAGGACCCCAAAAGGTTCTGTTTTTTATAACAACTTTATTTCTATTTTTACAGATACTACAACAGAAGGTGTACACCTTCATAATGTCTACAATAATTTTTAGTTCCCTGAACAACAAATTTTAAAAAAAAAATTTAAAAATTTTTTAAATAAGCCTCGACACCTAGACAGGTTTTCTTCTTCCCCACTTTTTGGTTGTTTCACAACTCTTCATTATGTTCTAATCGCTCTGTGGTTTCGCCACTATCAAATATTTTACCCATGTTTCTTCTACACTTCTGTTTAAATCCATAAAGCTCCATTAAGGTTCTAAATTTCAGTTTCTCTTTTGCTAACACCATCAGCATAGATTTAAAACTTTCTGTCTCCTGAAGATGAACGTTTCTACGTTCGAAACATGTAGAGACCCTTAATATTTGGAATTTTTTTTTTTTCCATTAAACTAGTGGAGGAAGACTTTGTGTTTTTCTTTCCCTTTTCATACTTTCAACTCCACTTTAAGCATGGACTATTTCTTCAAATTAATTAATAGTATTGTAAATGTAAATTAGTGCGCCACTAACGTCAGGTATGTTACCGGTAGTAAGAGGTTGCCTGGGAAACAAGCGGTAGGAAAAAAGAGGGTGACACAGACAGAGGACCTGCGACGGAGCGCTTCGCTGAAGATCGCTCTGGGTCTCGTTACGGTGTAGGACCAACCCTTTTGATTGATAATGTAGGTTGTTTGGTAAAAGTCTCAGTGAGTGAAGTGACAACGTACAACTACTTTTGGGTTACTGACTGATCGAGCAATTATCCGTCGACCCGATGGAAATTAGTGCAGTGTTGAAGAACTAAATAAGTAAACCAGCGATAGTAACAATACCGCGGCGTGCGCAATTGATACAAGGGGGACCTTTTCAAAGACCATTAAAGTTAAGGTAATTTTAGTTATAAGTTTAGATTTAGTTTTTATTTAATAAAACATTAAACATTATTATCCAATTTGTTTATTAACAAAAAAGAACCCCGTTCCCAAAATACAAGAAGTCTTCAAGGAGTATTGGACATCAGAAACTTTTGCCTCGGAATTGTAGCACCTAGGAATAGAGTACTTGAGAGGGATATATACATTTATTTTGTAATAAGTAGATATAATTTAAACCATTATTTTTATATATGTTTCACTATTATATTGTAAGAATTTTTTTTAAAATAATTGTATTATTAATTCGAAAAAGGTTTTGTCTGTTTCCTTCCGCCAAACTCATCCCCAGACGCGTTTCGCCGTTTACGGCTCATCAGCGAGGCTCAGTTTGGCAGAAAGAAACAGGGCTCGAAGACAAATCACTTGTCAGGATCGATTATCGACGGGAATTATAGAACCCGGTGCGACATCTTGCGTCCCAGTACGGTACCTTAGAAAAGGTCATCTGTGGTCCGGCACTTGTACCGGTTTTGTGAGCGCACTTGCAAAATTTTCTGTTTTTACAGAATAATCCCTTTACGACTGACCTTTTCTAAGGTACCGTACTGGGACGCAAGATGTCGCACCGGGTTCTATAATTCCCGTCGATAATTGTATTATTGTTTTATGCAATGATCTGCTAAATATCAGTAGGCTTAGTGTTCTATTCACTGGACTATGACAGCATGTCTAGTGCAGTTGGTAGTAGTAGTACATTGCAATATCGCGATTTTTGTACATTTGGGGCTTCATTTATATAACATTCAAGAAATATATTAATGGTCTATCAATTCATATTGTTAAAGAATGTAAATAGAAGTTTTCCTAATGTACGTTAGTAACCCATCATATCCATTGTTTATATTGTATAGGTATAAAAAAAATTATATCAGAGTTGTATATTATGTGTACAAAGGTTTCTAAGATTAATTCTCATATTTTGTAGTATTTTGAATTTTGGTTAATATTTTGTTGCTATTTATTATTTGGAAAAAGATTTCTCTTAGCTATTGATGGGCTGCAAAGTATAGCTAGGTTAATCACGATTTTTGCTCATTTATCATTAGATTGAGCATTCCTATTTGTTGGTATTCTTTTGGTTGTTGAATATAATATAGGCGCGTTCGGCATTGTCATTGCGGAGCAGACGAGATTTTTGATCACGTGACCACAGATCTGTCGCACCAATCTGCAATAAGAGAACTATTGAGATTTTAAAACTGACAATGGATAGGTTAGGTGATCCGATCCGAGTTTGTTTGTTTTTGTTTACCTGTTCCCAGGCTTGAAGAAAAACAACCCTCCCAAGTCAGTTCTTGTTTATTTACAACTAAATAAACCAAAAACAATTTTTCTTTTCTATTTCTTAAATCTAGGATTATGAAGATTCTATAGAGGTTTCGTCTAGTTCCTCATCCCTCAATTCAACTATTTTCTGGGACAGGGACATTTTAAAAAAAATAATTTTTATCAACAAAAACAAACCTTAAAACAGTAAAACACAAATATATAACCTAACCTCACCAAAAAGATAAATCTTTTTGCTCTGCCATCCTGAGATGGAGCGGTTAGATTACATCTAGATCGGTCCGAAAGTCATTTACCGAACGAAACCGATTTACCTTCCCTACATCCAGATGCCATTATCGAACGATCTAGACGAATCAGACGGGTCTGACGACAATGCCGAACGCGCCTAATATTGGAAACATTTTTCTATTTGTTCCATCGTAATGAAGTTTCCCTGTGGAATTATAGGTTAGTCGCACTATTAGGCGAGTTATTGGGATTATTTTCAGGTCGAGTGTTGGGAATAGTGTTACTATTATGAGGTCTTCTTAGTCAAATCTACTGTTTTTGTCAAGAATTTGTATATTTTTGGGGCTATTGCTAATTACTTGTGTAGGTATAGCTTCTTTTGATCTGTTGGTTATTGCTTTCCTGTGACTGGGGTCTTATCCATATGTAGGTTTCATTATTTCGTCGTATGGTTAGTTTATAGATAACATTTTTTTATTTACTAATTTTATTCCACATTTTTGTCTGGATTTTTATTCTTATTGGCTATGATATATATTGGGTTCTATCTGTGAAGTTTGATCCAGATATTGGGAGCTTGTCATTTGATTTTTTAAATCAACAAAGCAAAGTACAAATCTTTGCTTAGCTAAGTTGTTAAGGAAATGCTTGGCGAACAGCTTCGTATAGTCCGTAGGCATGGGTAATACAGAGGGGCATACTTAACCGCGGCAAGAGGGGAGTAAAAAAATCTTCGTTGTACTAAGTTAAATTTTTAAAAGGAACCTTCAACTTAGCCGTGGCTTTGCTTTACTGTTTAAAAGTAACTAAAAGGAACTCAGCCATTATAAGTTTTACACTAAGCAAATTTCGCAATTTTTAAAACCTTTTTGAAAAATCGAACACTTTGTGACAAGAGGTTCAACGAGCTAGCTATAACTACTGGTGTCTCCCAGGGATCCATTATTAGCCCTCTATTGTATGCTATATACGCCATGCCTGCCATAGGCTATTGAAAAATGTAAAAAAACACTTCAATGCAGATGACACCCAGTTGTATTTATTGTTAGCAAAAGGACGTTGCTGAGGGCTGTCTAGTTATTCAAAAGCTTTTGATACCCTTCATTATGAATTTTTATTTGCTAAACTAAAATATTATTAATAGGAAAGAAAATACTAAAAGTCTCCATAAAATTTAATAGAATATAAATTCTTTGTTCAAAGGTCTCTACATGTTTCGAACGTAGACACGTTTATCATAAGGAGACAGAAAATATATTGCTGATGATTTAAGCAGAAGAGAAAATGATAATTGGGATAACACCATAATGGAGCTTTTATGGCATCAAAAAATTGGATTGTTGAAATGACATCATGTGAGGAAAAATAGAAATGAAAATAAGTTAAAACATACTGAGCATGCGAACATCAGTTGAAAGGGTCTAGAACAACAAAAAAAGACCGGGGATGCAAAAAAAACACTTCTAAAAAGAAGTTGTTAACAAGGGTTTTCTTAATAAAAATATGTCTTTAAGACATTGTGTAACGCCCGCTACAATATCGTCTAAGTTTTACTTACTTAACTTTCGACCTTTCTCTTAGGCGCCGTTACAATTCTCTTCGTGTGGGTTCGTAGTAACAGTTGTGTTACGCCACTGTGTCTTGAAGAATGTTGGTAATTGCTAATGGAGCACTATGTTTATTTTAAGGGAGCGATTCTATAATTTTCAATTAATTTTTTTTAATGATTTTCAATCCATCTGATTTTTCTAAGGGAGCGTTTTTCTTTTACAGAAAGTCAACCACGATTTAATTCTTAACACTATTTTTATTATTTAGTAAAAAAGATGATATAATGTACGCGAAAATAATTAAAGAAAGAAAATATTGTGGCATATCGGACAAGTGTGTAACTATTTTTTATATTGGAATACACAGGGATCCAAGTTCAATGGATACCCTGGGGCGGGTAGACCACGACGGCCGTTTCGTCCTTGTTAGGACTCGACGGGCAGCCATAACCCAAGCAATTCCAAGAACGACGGAAAAATGTACTAAAAGCCTCCCTGTAGAATCAAGGCGGCCCTCAATACACCTTAGCGCCATCCCACGGAACCAACTCCAATATAAAAGATAGTTACACTGGTAATACGAAAGGTAGACAACTAAATAAACTACGAAGTGCATCACAATCCAGTATAGGGAACGCTATTTGCGTTTTCGTGGGATGGCGCTAAGGTGTATTGAGGGCCGCCTTGATTCTACAAGTGGGCTTTTGGGTTATGGCTGCCCGTCGAGTCCTAACAAGGACGAAACGGCCGTCGTGGTCTACCCGCCCCAGGGTATCCATTGAACTTGGATCCCTGTGTATTCCAATATAAAAAATAGTTACACACTTGTCCGATATGCCACAATATTTTCTTTCTTTAATTATTTTCGCGGACATTATATCATCTTCTAAACATTTTTATGGCTCAAAACTCAAGCGGATTGCGCGCATTCTGGTGGGTGCCAGCGTTGATCTGTTTTCTGGCCTGCAAAATGGCAGATGTTTTCGGTGAAAACGCAAATAGCGTTCCCTATAATGGATTGTGATGCACTTCCTAGTTTATTTAGTTGTCTACCTTTCGTATTACCAGTGTAACTATCTTTTATATTGGAGTTGGTTCCGTGGGATGGCGCTAAGGTGTATTGAGGGCCGCCTTGATTCTACAGGGAGGCTTTTAGTACATTTTTCCGGTCGTTCTTGGAATTGCTTGGGTTATGGCTGCCCGTCGAGTCCTAACAAGGACGAAACGGCCGTCGTGGTCTACCCGCCCCAGGGTATCCATTGAACTTGGATCCCTGTGTAATCCAATATAAAAAATAGTTACACACTTGTCCGATATGCCACAATATTTCCTTTCTTTTATTATTTTCGCGGACATTATATCATCTTCTAAAAGTTTTTATGGCTCAAAACTCAAGCGGATTGCGCGCATTCTGGTGGGTGCCAGCGTTGATCTGTTTTCTGGTCTGCAAAATGGCAGATGTTTTCGGTGAAAACGCAAATAGCGTTCCCTATACTGGATTGTGATGCACTTCGTAGTTTATTTAGTTGTCTACCTTTCGTATTACCAGTGTAACTATCTTTTATATTGGAGTTGGTTCCGTGGGATGGCGCTAAGGTGTATTGAGGGCCGCCTTGATTCTACAGGGAGGCTTTTAATACATTTTTCCGTCGTTCTTGGAATTGCTTGGGTTATAGCTGCCCGTCGGGTCCTAACAAGGACGAAACGGCCGTCGTGGTCTACCCGCCCCAGGGTATCCATTGAACTTGGATCCCTGTGTATTCCAATATAAAAAATAGTTACACACTTGTCCGATATGCAACAATATTTTCTTTCTTTAATTATTTAGTAAAGTTAAAACATTTTGGAGAGCCACCGTTCACTTTAAATTAATATCATAATTCTCAGTCAATCTAAATCTTTCCCGACACTTACTGTTATTTTTATTTGAAGAATAAATTTTCCCAGCCGAATTCGTTAGCCTTACACGTTTCCAACAGTAAAAATTAAAAAAAAAATTAAATTTCCTTCACTGATTTAAACGTACTGTCAATGCACTATCACTAATTGAGCCGCAATTAAATTTAAATAAAATTATCAAAATGCATAATGAAACTAATAGACAACTAACTTTCACTAAGACTTTTCCACAGTAACAATACTTCCCGACTACTTCCGCCAGAACGACTTTTTAACAACACGGTACACTTTTTCAGACTGACTTTTCCGCAAACATTGGTTTGTATTTATAGGGAAAATATGAAATAAACATCTCAAAAATAACAGATTTATGATGAGTTCTTGGAATATTCTAAAAATATTATTATCCATAAATCTTATTCCGTGACCTACTTTTGTGGAATCCCTTTGTCGGTACTAGGGCTGCTAGACCTCCCGATTTAGGCGGGAGCCTCCCGATTTGTTATGGACCCTCCCGCCTTTTAAACCAAGTCATCAAACTCCCGATTTTCTTTTTAACCTCCCGCATTCATTATAAATTTAATGAAATGTGAAAGGGCTTAAAAAAACCCACTCTACTCTAAAACAATATAAAATATGTGAGCATTACTAAAGGCGAATAATTAATGTTCTAAGTATCAAATATCGTTACATTTTGTCCTCGCCCGTCCGGCCCAATATTTGTATAATTTATCCAAACTCAGTTTAAGGACATTCCAATCATTCCATACGGCGGTAAACAGTCTCAAAGAGACCGACCTCACAACCAGGGTTGTCAGATCTTTCTTCTTTAATTCTTTAAGTTTTTTATTAAAGATGTTTCATTTATATCAGTATTCAATTGTTAGTCAGTAACTTCTTTTGAAAGCTAGTTTGCAAATATACTTTAAACCGAGGGGTTTTGAGTGTGACAGAAAAAAATAACAAGCCATTCATTGTTATAATAATACATTCTTTAGTCCTTAAGAAACAATATAACTGAAATCAAGACAAAAAGTGTTTTCAGTGTTTAAAAACAACTAATTAACAAACCCTTGTTTCTCGTATACTTATACATAATATATTATAACAAACCAGAAAATTTGGTAGAACTGGCAACAGTTCACAATTTATGCACGTTGTCAGGGGTGATAAGCGCCAGTTAAAGCGGCTGGTATAAGCTGAAGCTGTCGCCAGCCCGTTCAACGATCGATTCTGTCAGACAGAGATAGGCCAGTGACCGCCGATGGCGTGGAAGAGACGAAGATAAAATATACGTGATTTGGAACTTATGGACGGGCCGGGGAATGGTCCCAGAATGGAGTTCTGGTAAAAAAATTAAAGCATTTTCTGAGCAGTGTCGTGCCGTGTCAGGTTTATTTTTCTGGTTTTAGTTTTGGGTATAGAATCTTTGAGTTACCTTATATTATTTTAATATAATATTATTATATATACAGTGGGTTTATAAAGTGTAGAATGTACAAACACCTAATGTTAAACAAACTTATAAGTGTGTATACGCATTTTAATTATTTGTTTGGGACGCCTATGGTTAGGAGTTTCATACTGTTTTATGTCATTAAATTGACCTAATACTATATTAACATCGATTTATTATTCGAAGAATTTATAAAACTTTCATCTTTTTTGAGAACCTACCCGAAAATTTTGTACATTTTAGAATTGACCAACAATGGGTTTCTTATTTAAAAATTATATTTTTGTTATTATTTTGGGGTAGTAAAGACTTATTTTAATAAAAATGAACAGTTTTAATGCCAAAACGACTCAACGCCATGAATGTGGAATATTTGAGAAACAATTTTAGCTCATTAAGTACTGAGCAAAAAATTGAAATTAAAATTGAGGGAAGAATAAACTCTAAATTAACTTGACACAGACCACAAAGTGTAAATCTAGGAACTTTATTGTTATTGATAAGTTTTCTGCAAATAAAAACAGAAGAATGACCTTTATTACTTTTAAACAATATACCCACTAATGAAAAATAAATTGACCTTTTTTATTTTTGTAATCTTATTTCATTTTCAATAAAATAAGTAGGTAGGTAATCATAAATTTTTAAAATATTTATTAAAAATTATTGACCAAATTTGGGCATGGTCTTAAAAATTTTTCGCCTGTAGCGGCCTTTTAGTGCACCCCCAAGTTAATAAGTCACAAGCCGCCACTGGCTACGACCCTACCTTCTGCTTTTTAATATTTTAAATCTGGCAGCCCTAGTCGGTACCCAAAGAAACAGCAATTAACAGTGAATAAATATATCAAAATTCTAATAAATGAGACAGCTTCATTGAATTAAACAGATGCAGGAGTCAGGTGTCAGGTGTTTCTACTTGTACCAACTAGTTTTAACCGAGGTTATAAATACTAGTTCTCTTCCAGATTTTCTTCAGTAGCCGTCGTGCCTTTAAAGTGAAACAGTCGAAACACCGCGAGTCACTGGAAAAGTGAAAAGATATTAAAAGTTTTATTTTATTCTTTACCTAGTGATGTTGTGGACTTGTAAAAAAATGTTTCTTTTAATTTTATTTTTCGACAGTAATCAACTGTTAGAAAATATTGTGAATAAGTGAGTTTAATTTTAATTTACAAGGCTCTACAGTTATCCCAGTTACTGTCAATTTAATTTTAAAAAAAGTTTTTCTTTTTAAACACAATTAATAAAATTTTGGTTATGAAAATAATTAAAAATATTTCGTTTATTTTTAAACAATTAATAATTCATTGATTGAATGATTTTTTAGATAACTCTGTTATCATAATTTTTTTTTTCAAATTTATTTTAAGATTAGGGCTCCTTTTATACTGGGATTCTGTATCTCGGATACCGGAATCTCGGATACACATTTAACGTAGCGCTTAAGCGAAGCGTTTAGACGGGCGCTTTCTCGGATACAGAATCGCGATACTAAATTTCGGAATAACACAAGATAAAAAAAAGTATGCATTCCGAATTTCGGTATGCGAGATACTGTATCTCGCATACAGTATCCCAGTCTAAAAGGAGCCTTAAACTCAAATAGTGCTTATAAGTTAACACAACATGATTCAATTTATTTTCAAGCGATTTAAAATTAGTCAATAAATTGAAGTTTTATTTATTTGAAATACCCTGTCCACTACAATTGTAAAATATAGAAATTTTGTATTGGCAAGTAGGTATCATGTATTTAAAATAGAACGATATTTACTTTTTCACATAGGTACCCACTTAGTATGTTTTACCTTATTTTCATTTCTATTTTTCCTCACTATCTCACTTCTATCATTTTCTCTTCTGCTAAAACCATCAGCAATATATTTTTCTCCTGATGATGAACGTTTCTACGTTCGAAACATGGAGACTAAAGACCTTTGAACAAAGAATTTTTATTCTATAAAATTTTGTGGAGGAAGACTTTTAGTTGTTTCTTTCCTATTCATACTTTCAACTCCACTTTAAGCATGGACCATTTCTTCAAATTAAAATATTATTGCTTCTTACACCCTTCTCTAAATCTTATTAAATCAAAAAAGTTTCTTGTAACAATTTTTCAGATAAAATGTAAATTATTTTAGGCGTACCACAAGGACCTATCCTTGGACCGCTTCTTCTTATAAGTAATTTACTTATCCGATATTTTAAAATCTTTAAAACATTGCTTCCGCAGATGACACACAGATTTATTTTATTTTAATCTTAATGACTATCTAACAGCGTCAAATTTAATTACCTAACAAATATTTAAATATACCGTTTTCTTTAGAACGTACCCGTAGGTAACCCAAAGTTAAATCCTTTAAAATAGATTCTAGTGCTTTTTGGTAACAAAAATTATGTAGCTTTCTTAAATGAAAATATTACTATGACTCAAAGCTTCCAAGTGTTAGGTCGGCAAAAAATGTTGGTATAATTATTGATACAGAACCAAGATTTATGGAACATGTTAAAAACTCAATTCAGAAGTCCTATTTAACAAATATTGTTTAGTAAGTCAAATATAGTTTGCGTAAAATGCTCTATGGACCGTGTTTGGATGTTCTGGATAGGAATAGAATACATACAGCTCAGAATACAAGCTCACGTTTTATTTTTATCCCTAGAAAAGTTGATGATGTTTCACACCTTTCAAGACCTTGGATTGCATAAAATACACAATCGCCGATCTCTACACTTGGAAAAATAATATTTTGCACAGCCCGGCTTTACATGTATTTATAAAAATAAGTTCAAATTGCGGGATAAGATACATTCACATAATATAAGATTTTTAAACAAAATTACTCTTCCTTTATCACAAGAGCGTTTTAAACAACATTTACTTACGACTGTATTAAATTATAGAACAACTTACCTGATGAGCTAATTTTACTTAACGACAATAAATTTAAATTACTTTACCATAAACATTAATGACATTTACTTAATCATCAAAATCTTTAAATGAGTTATGATGTTATGGAATTTTTTTAGCATATCATTGATTTCTTAATTAGGTATAATAATAATAATAATAATAATAATAATAATAATATTAATAATATTAATAATAAGAAGAAACCTCCTTATCGGGTATATAGATTATTAAAAGGCCTTTGACTCTGTACCTCATAGCTGGTTAATAAATGTCCTTGAAATCTACAAAATCAACAAGAATATCAGAGAATTCCTTATACAAACCATGAAAACCTGGAGAACCAATATCCGATTAAACACAGAAACCGAGTATATCCAAATAGACGAACTCCATATCAGGCGTGGTATTTTCCAGGGGGGCTCACTTAGCGCTCTGTGGTTCTGTCTCTGTCTTAACCCACTCTCAAACATACTTAATAATACAAAGCATGGCTTTCATCTCAGGCACAATAAAGAAAACCAACAACAAATAAACCACTTATTATATATGGACGACATTAAACTCTACGCAGCCACGGAAACCCAGTTGAAGGGCCTTCTCAAAATGACGGAAACATTCACCTCAGACGTCTGCATGGAGTTTAGAAGAAGTAAATGCAGAGTACTTCACATAAACAAAAGGCCAGTGGAAAGAACATCATGAGGTTCAAGCAGTCAATAATAAAACACTAGACAACATGCTCAGCGAGGAAACATACAAATACCTAGGATTCCATCAAGGCACCAAACTAAACCATACCCACATCAAAACAGAGCTTATAAGTGAATTCAAAAATAGATTTACCAAACTGATAAAAACCAAGTTAAATTCCAAGAACCTTACTAAGGCCATAAATACGTATGCCATATCTACTCTCACATATTCATTCGGTATTATCAAGTGGTCCCAAACAGACCTAGAAAATATTAACATCCTCATACGCTCTGAAATTACTAAACACAGAAAGCTACACCCCAATTCATGTAAAGAAAGGCTGACAATCAAAAGAAATGTAGGAGGAAGAGGAATTATAGACGTAACATCCCTGCACACAAGGCAAATCCAAAAACTCAGAAAATTCTTTCATACTAAACATACCAGTCTCCACACAGCGATGAGCAATGCAGATAAAAGCTATACGCCCCTCAACCTATCCCAAACAAACCATCCAGCAGACACATACAATGATACACAATTACAACAAGTTAAAATTAATACCTGGTCAGAGAAAATCCTCCATGGACAGCATAGATACCACGTGAAACAAGATTACATCGACAAAGGATCATCATATACATGGTTAAAAGATGGTCAGCTCTTTCCCGAAACAGAAGGGTTCTTACTAGCTATTCAAGATAAAGTTATAGCAACAAGGAATTATCAAAAACATATAATCAAAGACACGGCTATAACAGACGACACATGCAGAAAATGCCACCTCCAGAAGGAAACGATTGACCATATTAGAAGTGGATGTAAAATTCTTGCTGGCCAAGAATACACAGCAAGACACAACGCAGCAGCAAAAGTAGTTCACCAAGTACTGGCCATAGCGTGTAAGCTCGTAGAAAACTCAGAACCATACTACAAATACACACCAACATCCATAATCGAAAACAAAGATTTCAAACTGTACTGGGATATAAATATTCAAACAGAAAAAACAATATCCGCAAATAGACCAGATATCACTCTTCAGTTAAAAAAAGAAAAAACCACATACCTAATTGACATAGTTATTCCTAGTGATACAAACATCCAAAAGAAATACAATGAGAAAATCTCCAAATACACAGACCTGGCAATGGAAATAAAAATACTTTGGAAGCAAGAAAAAGTCACTATTATCCCTCTTATTATGTCAGTGACAGGCCTCACACCAGGAACATTCAAATCACACCTGAAACAACTAGGAATCAACACAAACATACATCGAAACTTTCAGAAAACAGTCATTCTAAAAACATGCCATATTGTTAGATCATTTCTCAATTCAGAATAGTAATAATAGAATATGTAGGGACTTGGCATAGCCCGTCAGTCCAAAATAAAACCACAATAAAATTATGTGAGAAAAAGAAAGATAATAATAATAAATAGCCTTTATTTATATAATGTAGCCAGTAAACAGTAATGTAAAATTCCACAAATGTGGAGAGATCTAGCATGGCTACTCATCTAGCCACCTTATAAACAAATTAATTTAAAAAATAGACAACAAAACTAGTATAATATTATAACAAAGCATAAAAATTAAAAAAAAAACAAAAAGCAAATTGTACCAAAAATGAAATAAAAATTATTTAAATAAATAACATAACTGGAACGTAAAAAATAATAGTCTTTTAAAAAATTGACAGCTGCATCGCTTAACCCATATTTTATTTTTAAACATATATCATGATCTATTGTATCGAACGCGTTGCTGTAATCAAGTAATAGCAAACTAGTACATTGACCTTCCATCAGTAGCGCGTATTATCTCATCAGTGACTTTTAAGAGAGCCGTTGTTGTACTGAGTTGCTTTCGAAAACCGGATTGCGTGGCGGGAATGATTTTCAGTTGCAAACAATAATTACTCAGTTATTCATGTATAACTTTTTCTAGAACCTTCGAAAAAACAGGTAATAAACTTATTATTGGTCTAAAGTGGGATAACTCACTCGGATTATTATTTTTAGGAACTGGTAGGACATTTGCAACTTTCCATTGACTAGGAAACTTGTTGCAAGAAATGCAAGAATTAATTATGAATGTTATGTGTTTTATTAAGTGGGGGACTATTAGGGATATATTTCTTCGATCTAAGCCGTCAACGCCCCGGGCATCAGAACGCAACTCGGAGATAATTGTTTCCACCTTCTATGGGTAGGTAGGTGGGTATGTTTGATGAATTTCGGTATAGTAAAGCTTAGTATTGATTATATTTGTATTTTATTTATTTAGAACTTTTGGGTTGATCGGGGTTCAGTAGAGTAACCTCATTGGCTGGACTGCGCGTCGCGCCTGCTTAACAAATTTTCTATGTACTTTTTTGTAAATTAGTTTTCGTTTGTTTTAATAAAATGCATTTATTATTATTATTAATTGTTTGATATTCAAATTTACCACACTTAAACTTATCCGAAGTACCAACTTCCTCTATATTTCTATGGTATCAAATATTTTCCACTAAATTACTTTTGTAAGTATTTGAAATTCATATTGACCACACTTAAACTTATCTGAAGAATTATCTTCCTCTAAATTTTTATGACGTCTAAAAATATGTCTCTTTAAATTACTTTTCGTAATTGTTTGATATTCACATTCACCACAAATAAACTTATCTGAAGCATCAACTTCCCCTAGATTTTTGTGACGTCGCAAAATATGCCTCTTTAGATCACTTCTTTTAAGTGTTTGATATTCACATTGACTACAATTAAACTTATCTGAATCATCAAGGTCCTGTATGTCTTTATGACGTCCAAAAATATGTATCTTTAAATAACTTCTACTAAGTGTTTGATATTCGCACTGACCACACTTAAACTTATCGGAAGCATCAACTTCATCTATATTTTTATGACGTCCCAAAATATGATTTTTTAAATTACTTTTTGTAAGTGTTTGATATTCACATTGACCACACTTAAACTTATCCGAAGCATCAACTTCCTCTATATTTTTATGACGTCCCAGAATATGTCTCTTTAAATACCATCTTTTAAGTGTTTGATATTCACATTGACCACACTTAAACTTATCTGAAGCATCAACTTCTTCTATATTTTTATGACGTCCCAAAATATGTCTCTTTAAATAACTTTTCTTAAGTGTTTGATATTCACATTGACCACATTTAAACTTATCTGAAGCATCAACTTCATCTATATTTTTATGACGTCCCAAAATATGCTTCTTTAATCTACAATTCCATCTAGTTTGAAATGGACACAGACCGCATTTGTACTTTTTATTTTCGTCAACGCGTTCTTGATCGATGTCATCGAATTTCATACTAAAAAATAAACAAAACATTAGGATAACTCGAAAATTATACATAGAATGTGTTATGGAAGTTACTTATTATATTTAAACGCGTAAAATGTAATATAAAAACACATGGCATAAAAGATTAGTAATTTTTAAATGTCGCTTTACTATAATACCCAAGTGAGAATACCAACCACGCGGCTTTTGGAATTTTTGGCCCGCCGCTACTGTTCTAACAGTATTTTGTCGGCGGCCGCCGCCTTATCATCTCCATAATACTCTGTTTACATTGTATAAAGTCTTATATATATTATAAAAGGATAAATGAACGAAAAAAACTGGTTTATCCTAGTCATCGTTCAATATAAATAATAAACACCAAGAAAATTCAGTCTCTGAAACCTGCCGCGTGAGCTACGGCCCACTACTGGACTGGAAACTTTTAGGAAGAAACCAGTATCAGCTGTTAACTCACATATGGGTGTTAACCACAGACATGGCACAAGGAGACATCATTGTTTACATTTTGTCCCGATCAGAAATCGTTATAACATAAATCAGTGATGACACTGCTGATCAACCGCCTGTGCTTGCAAACGAAGGTTATACTAAGTGACATAGAAACCCGAACACCCAGTAAAAATGATTTAATTTTAATAATATTTTGTATACAAGTTTATCATCACAAAAAGGAGGTATGATTACATTTTTAGCCTTATCAGTTTCACATTCCACAAACCCGAACAAACCGAATAAACTTAGTCTGTCTTTAAAGATGGGTTGAAATTTTAATCATTTCCTTACTATGACCCTCCGGATGTTTATGTAAAATATTATTGAAGTTAAATCATTTTTACTGGGTGTTCGGGTTTCTATGTCACTTAATATATATTAATATATATTAATTTTAGATGCATTTGTCGTTTAGTAAAAATATTATACCTACTAAATGTATGTGTGGTTTACATTTTCTACTAGTAAAATTATTTAGTTTTGTAATAATAATAAATTATAACGTTCTAGGGGAAATCACTATTACAACGCTGTACCGAGGTTTTTACTGCGCCTGTCATGGATTTTTAATATTTATTCATTATCTAACGTCACAGTGTTGATGAGCTGTGTTTGTGATCAATTGCGTTTGTCGATTAATTTTTAGTATTTTTGCGACAAAGAACTATCTAGTGCTATTTATTATTTACAATGGTTCGCCAGTGCGGGGTGTGTAAGAGACCCCGGATTAATATTTCGGCGATAAGTGAGCTCAGACTGATTACAGCTTACAGTGTTGCAATTTTTCCAAGCCCTCTCGTTCTAAAGCGGTCTTTACACCTGTGAACTTGTTCTGAATCGTGAATAACTTCACGAAGAAATTCACAAATTTATTCGACGCCCAAGTTGGCCATTTACATTATCAAAGTTAGCCTTGAAGGTGCGTCATGAATAAATTCACGAAGAACTTCACAGGGGTAAAGACTGCTTAATCTGAAACCTTGGGGGTATGTATTTTTGTAAATAAATTGTTTTCTGATGAATTGAATGCTTCGTCACCTTATATTACATGTATGTGGTTATAACGAACTAAAAACAAATGAATAACTGCCAGAATATAAAGGAATTAATTTAAGACACTCGGTTTTTAATATAAATATTTTTACTGAATAATCAATAAAAGGTGCCCTTTTCTTTGAAATTTCATCATCATCATCATCAACGCGGAAGGCGTTTAAATAACATTGTGTTTAGAGCCTTGAATAGGCAATTTGCTATGAATAGCCTTAATTTATAGTGAATTGACATTCAGGACAAATGAACTGCTAGTTTAGCAAAAAAAACACTGATTAATTTTTATTAAGCGAAAAATTGGAAAATTTTGCAGTGGTGACATAGCCTATTGATAAATAGCACTTAGAAAGCCTTTCAGGAAAAATCATTTTTCGATTTGTAATCTTCGCCCTAAAATTTATCATCCCTGAAAAAATCGTCAATACGATAACTCGACGATTGGGTCAACTCAACACCTACCAAACTGCCCCCAAAAGAGGATATTACTTATTATTACAGACAACAAAAATTAACATATATTTCATTAAAGTATCAACAGCAACAGTCATTAATAGATACAGTTAAAGTCTCCACAGTTATACCATAACTGGATACTATAAAATCAGGATAAACTATTTCACCGTTAACCTGCTATCCAATAATTTCTTAAATTTGTTTAAACTGGTAGTATCTATGTCAATGTTAGACGTATACTCATTAAACAAGTACACATTTAATATATTGGCAAGCTCTTAAACAGATTTGTCCTGGAAAAATCCAAATATAACACTTTATTTGACATAGTGTTGACTCGATTAACAACACAGGATTATCAATCATTCCCTTTAATAACTCACATAGTTTAATTGGATATATTTTAATTCGTCTTTTTTCCAAGGACAGTCTGCCAAAAATATCTCTGATCACAGCCTTCATTTGGATTAGAACCATGTTCAGTGATGTGAGTCGGTCATATGACCATGTCATATGACTTGGTCACGACGTCATGACGGTCACGTCACATTCAATCGTGACGTCACCGATTGGTCATTTAACCTCACTTTTTAGTTTGTAGCCATGTTTTGATGACTACAGTTTAATAAACAAATAAAAGGTAAGTTCAAAGCTCGGTTTAAGGCATAATAATTGAATTTAACTAGCATAGGAGCTATAAAAAATTCAAAAGCATTATCTATGTAATATTGTTCTAAGGAAAATTTTAAGGGTCAGAATCTTACCTCTTCGGAGTACAATAATAGTGGGCTGGAATATATACACAAACTTGCTTCCCATTTAAATGCTGATATGAATGAAATATTTAAGAATATTGCAGAATACAGATGTGGGGATGGATTTTTTCTTTCGAATTTGTAAAAGTATCAATGACTAACCCTTTACAAAAGCCTATCAATTTTTGGAAAGGTATATGTACCAATCTCCCCCTGCGAAAAGTGGCAGAATTTGTACTAGATATGCCCCCAACATCGGCATCGACTGAACGATCATTTAGTAGCCAAGGTTTTATACACAATAAAAAGCGAAATAGACTGACCACAGAACGTGCCGGAAAATTAACATATGTTCACCATAATTTAAATTAACTAGGTAACACTACTACTAGTGGCACTAAAAAAACCCACTGCCACTAAAACAAGGAGTAGAAAAAAATATTAATATTAGGAATCCCGATACTCCCATTCGGCCCATTCCTATTGAAGTTGATGATAGCAGCGACAGTGACATTTCATCAGAATCAGAGAATGAAGAAATTTTGCAGGAATTGGAAAAAGTTTTAAATAGATCCAGTGAAGGTAGTGAAAGTGAAACAGAGGCCGATTCAAATTAATGAATAAAAACTTTTACGTTTTTTCCTTTAAACCAGTGGAGTATTATTGTTCCATTTGTTCCTATTATAAATTTAAAAATCCTTATGTTATGTTATGTTATAAGGTATAACCCCAAAATTTACTACATATAAAAAATAACTGATTTTTTTTTACTAAATATTTAAATGACCGTCATTTAAGTTATATGACCGTCATATAACGGTCATTGGTCACGAATTATAAATGACCGTCATTTTACATCATTGACCATGTTTCTTTAAATATATATATTTTAAGAATTTTCTTTGTATATCCTCGATAAAAATAACCCAAACATTGTGTATATTATTTTTGTCGGTTTAAAAAAAAGTAATAATTAGAATACATTGGTACTTACTTTTGGGCTTGTTTAGGGTCTTCCTCTCTTAGGTCGATTTCCTCATTTTTAATTTTCCATTCATCATAGACAACTTCAGATGTTTGTTGAACTTCTCTTGTACTATCGTCGGTTTCAAATTTTACTGGTATCTTCAAATATTTAGGATAGAAATCTGATCTGTAAAAATAAAGTACAATTGGTGTTGACTTAAATACGTAGGTATATATATTCAGAAGGAGTGAGATAGTGATGTAAAATCATCGATTAGAGATTTTTTTTAAGGAAACTTGACTACTCAAATACTCCCATTGTGTAAATTTTATTAATTCTCGGGGGCGCAGACGAAGGATTTTTTGTGATTGCATTTAAATTTTAATATGTGACTATAGTCTGAGTAAAAAACTTAATACTAAATGAAAACGCTTTTTGGATTAAAACTAAAAAATAAATTTGCAAACGGTTTTCCTCCAAATTGTACGTTGTAGGTACTATAAGGGATAGCCCAAAAAGAGTAGAATGTTTAAGATAATTTAAGAACAATGGCAACCCTCAAGTTCCCTCCAAACCTGTTTTTCTGGATGAAACCTGGATATACAGTAAAGGGGCTTTTAGGCGAAGTTGGCAAGATGATACTCTTCATACAGTTAAAAAAAAACGTCAGAGGGTGTACGGTATATATGCTGGTTCAGAAAATGGATTTGTGAATAATGCAAGTTTGATATTCCAGTCTGAAATCTGGTGATTATCATGATTCGATGAATAGTGAAAACTTTGAGAAATGGTTTGAAGAAAAATTGTTACCAAACTTGAAGGAACCGTCTTTATTATCATGGATAACGCCACCTATAATTATGGGCTAATTAAAAAAATTCCAAATACAAGTAGGTCATAAAGATTATTTATTGCATGGTTAGAACAAAGACAAATTCCGGTTTCACCATTTGCAATGAAGGATCAGATCTGGACAATAGTGAAGCAGCATATTATCCCACCCAAACGTTACAAGTAATCTGGAAAGCGCTATGTATTTTATTTTTTATTATTTTTATTTTATTTTAATAGGTTGGACGAAGTAGCATGGCAACATGGACATCGATATTTAAGACTTCCTCCATATCATTGTCCTTTTAATTCTTTTGAAATTGTTTGGTCGGAATGTAAGCGCAATTATGATGCCAAAATAAATTCTATGCATCCTGTAACAAATGACGTAGTTTTGGGTCTGTGGAATGAAACCATAAAAAATGTAACAGTGGAAAAATGGAAAAATTATGTAATTTCTCGATGCTTCAGATACTCTTCCCCGTATTATTAACTTGAACGAATCTAAGGACGATGATCCTTGCGGAGATAATTTATTTTAATTATTAAAAAACTGTATTTTGAAATGTACCAGCACAGCTGGTGGCAACATGGTTTTTTTTTTGTTTGGTGTCTTAGGTAAAAGAATGTGAGCATAGTTGCCGGTCCTCACATTTTGCATGCTCGATTACCTCTGGCGCCTGCACTAGTGTTGTCATTTTTCTTTTTTATCATTTTATAAATAGGATGAAAATATTTGAAACAAAATGTATAGACTGATGCACTTGAGATACACTAGACAAAAATATATGATTCAGATTTAAATTTTATAAATGAGTTTTATTTATTTTTCAGCAAATTTAAATTAATTAAAAATTACATACCGATTTTCAAAAACAAAATGTTTCCTCCCATGATACCTTTAACCCTAAATAAACTACTTATTTGTGACTTCATTAACAGTATAAAAATAATAATTAAAATTTGAAAAAACGTGCTTGTATTGTACTTGTTCACGTATATCCGTCTTTAAATGTAGATCAAACCTAAGAAAAATCATTACCTTTACCACTGCTAAGTCAAACTAAATAAATTAATTTACGACGTACCGCAAATATGGAGAATATGACGTAACGGCCAGCGGTCATTGAATGAATGAATAAATGAATATTTATTTGCTCAAGTTTTTTTACAAAAACAAACCCCAGAGGGTGTAGAACAGTGTCGTGGTTCACAATAATTACTTAATTATCTTAGTTTTTGGCTGGGAATTACAATTCACAAAATAACATTTATAATAAAATAAACCTAAAAGTTAAATAAAAAAGTCACATCAAATAATTTTCAAATGTTTAATAATACTGAATCAGGCTAAAAATTAATGAACGAAATATAAGAGACAAAAGATATGCAAACAGAAATGAGAGACACATAATTTAAAAATTCAAAAATGGTAGCGACAGGATTAATGCCTAGATTTGATCTACTTAAAAAACATAAATCATATAAACGTATAATCACAAACATTTTAGTGATTTGTACAGCTACAAAAACATTTAAAGTTTATAGGCATTGTATTGAGTTTATCAGATCATTAAAGAATTCATTAATATTATAAAATGCCTTACTGACTAGATATTTTTTTAAGGTACATTTAAGTTTAATCTTTGGTAAGTTTCTAATTCTATATGGAAAACAGTTAAAAAAATTTATAATACAATATTTGAAGTTTTTTTGCAAGTATGTAAAATTGTACTTGTCAGGTACTAAATTACTTTTCTGGCGAGAGTCGTGATCGTGTTTTACGTCGCAGTCTGCGAAAAGATCTCGGTTTTCAGACACAAACACCACCGAGTCCAGAATGTACATTCCTATAATTGTCAAAATATGTTTTTCAATAAAGATGGGTTTACAGCTTTCCCGTTGTTTCATTTTAAATATACTTCGAATGCACCTTTTCTGCATGACCATGATTCTGTGTATGTCAGGCGAATTACCCCAAAATATCACACCATATCTCAATCTAGACTGGATATATGCATGAAAAGCAATTACGGCAACCCCAGTACCTACTTGATCCGAAATTACACGCAGATCATAACAGTATCTAGATATACTGCTTGCTAAGTTCTGAATGTGCGCCTTCCAATTCAACCTTTCATCAATCTGCACTCCCAAGAAACGCATACTGTTTTGTGCCCTCAACTCCTCACCATTAAAGTTGAGTGTAATGTTATTTTCTGTCCTGTTCCCAAAGACGACAGTCTGCGTTTTTGTCACATTCAGCAATAGATCATTCTCTGAAAAATATACATCTAGGGCCGCCATACCAGTATTGACTCTATAAATAAGGATTTCATTATTTTCTTCACTAAATATGAGAGATGTATCGTCGGCATACATTACAGTGTATTCATCAGAGACATTCGGGAGCTCATTCGTGTATAAAATATACAGAAGAGGTCCCAAAATTGATCCCTGGGAAACTCCTCTAGTTATTTCTTGTAACCTGTACAATACCCCATTCTCATCACATTCAACCACCCGTTGGACTCTCTCTTTTAAATAGGATTCTATGAGACACAGAGCCGTACCACGCACCCCATACATCTCAAGTTTTCTACATAGCAAATCGTGATTTACAGAATCGAAGGCTTTTGAGAGGTCCATACACATTAACATTGTTTGATTTTTGTTGTTTAATGAGTTTAAAACCTTTTCTAGTGCTTGATAAATTGCTCTTATTGTGGATTTTCCCCTTCTGAAGCCATTCTGTTTATCAGTGATTATTGAATGTCTTTCGAAAAAAGACATCATTCTCTCAGACATAACCTTTTCAAAAACTTTACCGACATTTGACAAAAGAGAGATAGGTCGTTAATTTTTTTCTTCATCCGTTTCTCCTTTCTTATAAATAGCTTTTACATATGCGGTTTTAAGCATGCTTGGAAAGACACCGGTAGAAAAACACAAGTTTATAATATGGGAGAGAGGACTAGATACTTCATTAGCCACTTGTTTTAATACAGAGACGGGCACCTCATCTTTCCCTACAGATTTTTTATTTTTAAGACCATTTATGACTCTAATAATTTCGATGCCCGTAACTGGGTTCAAAAATATTGAGTTTCTGCAACTCTACTTTTAATGAAATCTTTATTCTTGTCAGAATTAAATGTTGGACATGCATTAATGAAGTATTTATTTAGCTTATTTAATATTTCAGTTCGGCTATCATATTTATTAGCAAAGTTTTCAAGTACTGTTCTTTTTCCCGAGTTTGCCTTCGTGATGTTATTTACTAGATTCCAGGTAGCTTTTGTTTTATCTACAGAATTCTTTAAGTAATCACAATTTGAAATATATTTTGCTCGTTTGATGACCTTTTTTAGGATTCTACAGTAATTATTAAAATATTCCCCAGTGACCTGACCCTTGATTTTTTTATGAAACAATACTCTTTTGTTTCTACAACAGAATTTATATTGTAAACAGTAAGTTTTAGGGAAGTATAGGAAATATTATAGCAACATTAGCAACTTAACTTGGTTTGATCACCAGAATTTAAAATTACTGTAAAATAAAATGTGTTTTATTTAAAAAGTTGTATATTATAATTTGTGAAGTTGTAATATATTAGTAGTAGTAGTAGTAGTAGTAACATGTTTTATTTAGCAAACAGCTACAATTAAATATTTTTTAATACATTTTTTTAACACATTTTCATAGATTTATTTTTAAATTCTAAAACGCAACCTTCTTTTAACAAAAACAGACAGAAAAGTTAAACATTATATACTAAGTGACAGAAACCCAAACACCCAGTAAAAATGATTTAATTTTAATAATATTTTGTATACAAGTTTATCATCACAAAAGGAAGGTATGATTAAATTTTGAACAAACCCGAACAAACTTAGTCTGTCTTTGAAAATGGATTGAAATGTTAATCATCTCCTTACTATGACCTTTCGGATTTTCCAAATTATTATATTCTATCAAACCTTTATAAAAAATAGACTTGCCATAATACATTTTTATATGTTTAGTTTATCAAATAAATACCCCTTTTCACTCAAGGTTTCGCTTCTTTAACAGGTAGTCGCAATAATATTTTTTCATACTTATTATCCATGAAAACATACTAATTTTTGTATTTTTCCTTTAGCAAATAACCATAGTAAATAGCCGTTATCCCGACAATGCCTTTATCCGGAAAGCAACCTGGAAGATTAAATCTAATATTTTGGGATTCTGCAGGTCAAAATTACTTAAAAACACCTAAAAAATAGCCGGCACCAAAATGGAATTTTACCCGCAAAACAGCAAATATATGGTAAATTATAAACATGAGGTTTGCTGGACACAAATTATAACAGAATCAATAATTTCAACAACAAAAAACTTATTTTTTGGTAAAAAGCTAAGTTGAAGTGGAATTTTTAACTTCGTTCAATCTATTGCCAACCTATTCCTCGTTGTTTTTTTTTAGTTTATTATTTTATTAACTAACATTTAAATAAAATCAATATCGTCGGCACATTATTTAGGTAATATATGACATTACAAAAATATCAATTTGTTTCATTGCTAATTTTGGGAGAATTGTATAGTAAAAACACATTGAATGTTGAAAGAAATCTTGCCCAATACTTTTCGCGATATAATTCTCCTAAAATAATTTATGACATTCCTTGACATTTATTTAATATGTCAATTATTATCCATCCAGAATACGCGGTCGATATTCCTGTTATTTAAATTTTGTGTAAAAGCTAGAAAAAATAAATAAATCTACGCGAAATGCGTTATAGGTTGGCGAGCATGTTGATACTCCCACCTTAAACACAAGAATGTTTGGTTAGGGTCAAAAAGATTGATCGACAGTTTTTAATTTATTGTTGCAAACAGAAGCAAAACCGAAGAAATTCAATGTTGCCACACTAATTTGTTACGTAATTTCGGATCTCTATAGAGGGTCAAAAAATCTAGTAATTATTGGTCCAGCTTTCTTTATGATGTTCTTGATCATTAAAATGTTTAAGCCTTGTGTTGCATTTGCGTTAATTTATTTTCGCAATTTATTAAAATAAAAAATTTGATCCAAAGATTACAGCTAAATTACGAAAATAATCTTATAAATTAGAAATGCTAGAAGTCAATGTGTAAAAAAAATTAAATTGAAAATGGCAAGGCAATCAAACTAACTTTGTAATTTTTAAAATAATAAAGAAAGTAATTTAATATCAAAGTTGCCTAGCAACCAGCAAAGTTGGTTAAATTTTGAATTCATGGATATCAATTTAAGAGTAAATTACTTTTTTCGAATAAAATGGTTATTTGTAAATAACTCGACAACGTGTCAAAAAACACGATAATCAAAATATATCACAACTTCATAATTTAACAGTTACGTTAAAATAGTTTAAATAATAAAAAAAAATTACTTAAAAAACACATTATTGTTTTATGACATTCCCCAGAAGGGATTACAAAAAGAACGAAAGCAGAACATTTGCAAATTCTGTTTACTTTTTTAGTCAGAAGATAAATAAAACTGTGAACCTAAATATGCTATTAAAACATTTTATAGGTAGTTAGTCACGAGGAACTAAACAGATAAATTTTCCGAAGAAAAGTCACTATCTCAAGGACAAACATAGGTAAAACTACATTCAGTAAAAAATTCCTAGATAATATATATTTAGAATATATAATATATAATAGAAGATAATATATGGAGACTCTTTGTCAGATGTGTCCCAATAGAATTTAAAAATTTACGTTTGGGCATGAGACTCATTTCTGGCGGAAATATACGACAAACTTTTATCATAGCATAATGACAATTTTTTTGTACTATGCTAAATTTTGTTTAATCCAAGAGTAAATCTTCGCGAACTATAGAACGGAAGGGTGTGACACTCCGTAAATAGTTGCACAGTCTTACAATCTCTTAGGCTACGCAGAATGTCAATTAATCTACCAATAAAGACGCAAGTTTGATCCCTGATATTACAATCGCTGCCTGGTAAGGGATAGAAAGAGTAATTAACAGTTTTTTTTTAAATAACATAATTTTATTATTTATTAACATGCCCTTTGAAATGGTTTCATTTCTTAATACTTTTTTTTTTTTAAATCGGTTTCCAAATTAAAAAGTTCCTTCATATTTTTATGACCACAAAATGTGTTTCCTTAAACAACTTTTAAAAATAATTTGGTAATCACATTGAACCACACTTGAACTTATCTAAAGTCTTAACTTCCTCGTTTTTATGACGTCGCAAAATATGATTTTTTAAATTACTTTTTGTAAGTGTTTGATATTCACATTGACCACACTTAAACTTATCGGAAGCATCAACTTCCTCTATATTTTTATGTCGCAAGATATGTCGCGTGAAGTTTCCTTTTTCAATAGTTTGATATTCACATTGACCACATTTAAACTTATCTGAAGCTTCAATTTCCTCTATATTTTTATGACGTCGCAAAATATGCCTTTTTAAATCATTTTTTATAATTGTTTGATATTCACATTGTTCACACCTAAACTTATTTAAAACATCAACTTCCTTTAAGTTTTTATGTCGTTGAAAAATATGTCTCTTTAAACTGCTTTTCATAATAGTTTGATATTCACACTGACCACACTTAAACTTATCTGACGCATCAACTTCCGCTATATTGTTATGACGTCCTAAAATATGTATCTTTAAATAACTTTTCGTAAGTGTTTGATATTCACATTGACCACACTTAAACTTATTGGAAGCATTAACTTCCTCTATATTTTTATGACGTCCCAAAATATGCTTCTTTAAAGTACTTTTCGTAATAGTTTGATAATCACATTGACCACACTTAAACTTATCTGAAGTGTCAACTTCCTCTATATTTTTATGACGTCCCAAAATATGTTTTTTTAAATAACTTCTCGTGAGTGTTTGATATTCACACTGACCGCACTTGAATTTATCTGAAGCCTCAACTTCCTCTATATTTTTATGACGTCCCAAAATATGTCTTTTTAAATACCTTCTCGTAAGTGTTTGATATTGACATTGACCACACTCAAACTTATCGGAAGCATCAACTTCCTCTATATTTTTATGACGTCCCAAAATATGTATCTTTAAATACCTTTTTCTAACAGTTTGATATTCACATTGACCACACTTAAACTTAACGGAAGCATCAACTTGGTCTATATTTTTATGGCATCGCAAAATATGCCTCTTTAAATAGCTTCTAGTAAATGTTAAATAATCGCATTGACCACACTTTATCTGTTCAACTTCCTCTATCTTTTTATGTCGTTGCAAAATGTGCCTCTTTAAGCTACTTTTCGTAATAGTTTGATAATCACATTCACCACACTTGACCTTCTTTGAAGCATCAAGTTCCTCTATATTTGTATGTCGCAAGATATGTAGCTTTAAATCACTTTTCCTAAGTGTCTGATGTTCACATTGATCACACCTAAACTTATGTAAAGCACCACCTTCCTTTGTATTTGTATTAGATGTCATACTAAAAAAATAAACAAAGAATTAGTTAACTCTAAAATTAGATATAATATCCAGTTTTTGTGGTTTACGTTATTTATTATTACAGAAAAGAACGTTAAAGGTTTGCCAGACTGTAATAATTTAAAAAAAAAATGTGTCGCGAGCAGAATAATTATTACAACGGTTTGCATTATATTAAATGGTGAAATTATAAATATTTTGGAACGCCTTAGGTCATACTTTCGCGATAAAAAATGACAAACTGCAGTTACTTCTAAAATATCATTAAATTTTCTAAAGATACTTAAAAAAGAGTCTATTTAATACAGTCATGATATACTAACATGATTAGGCTTTGCTTAAGGTCCTCTTTAAGGTCGTATTCCTCATTTTTAATTTTCCATTCATCATAGACAATTTTAGATGTGTGTTCAACTTTTCTTGCGTTTTCGTTGGTTTCAATTTTTATTGGTACTTCCAAATTTTTAGGATATAAATCTGATCTGTAAGAATAACATAAAATGGGTATTTGGTTAATTCATGGTTTATCATCCAGTTTTTGTGGTTTACGTTATTTATTATTACAGAAAAGAACGTTAAAGGTTTGCCAGACTGTAATAATTTTTAAAAAAATGTGTCGCGAGCAGAATAATTATTACAACGGTTTGCATTATATTAAATGGTGAAATTATAAATATTTTGGAACGCCTTAGGTCATACTTTCGCGATAAAAAATGACAAACTGCAGTTACTTCTAAAATATCATTAAATTTTCTAAAGATACTTAAAAAAGAGTCTATTTAATACAGACATGATATACTAACATGATTAGGCTTTGTTTAAGGTCCTCTTTAAGGTCGAATTCCTCATTTTTAATTTTCCATTCATCATAGAAAATTTTATATGTTTTTTAGGATATACATCTGATCTGTAAGAATAACATAAAATGGGTATTTGGTTAATTCATGGTTTATCCTTAGAGGTGATGTGAAATTATCGATTCAGGTTTTTTTTTTTAATTTACTACACCAATTCTGCTATTTTGTAAATGTTTTCATCCTCAGAAAGGAGGCACAGATGAACATTCAGAGTCTGGTAAAAAACCACGATGGCCTCTTTAAAAAATAGTGAAGTTTTGGTAGGTAACGGAAGAAAAAAATACTGCTAAAGCTGGCAAAACCGTTCTAAAGTCTTAATAATGTAATATCGTTTGGCAGCTGTCAGATAACCTAACAGATAGGAAGGGAACAAATTATAAATTTAAAAAATATCTGCCATTCATCTTTATTATTTAAAAGATAAATAAAACATTTTGACGCTTTCATCATTTTCTCGATAAAAAGTTAATGCCGCAATGTGGACACCACCAATTCTGCCTCTTCCCAAACATATAAAATGACAACGAAACAAAGATTATTTAAAATTACGGTGTTAAACATTAATATCTTAGGTATCTGGTTATCTGATAGTGACCTTTAATATTCATGAAGTTTTGTCATTGGAATCCGTCATAAGTTATATCCAAAGATGTACCTACAACTCGTAGCAACATATGTAGGTTGGTGGGGGCCAAATTTAAAATTAAAACATTGCCTTTTTTTGTTTTTCTATCTTTAACAAATTAAGGCGTAAAAAATAAAAACGAAAGCCTTAAGTTTATGAACCTACCTATTTAGAATATATACAAATTTGGTTGCACAATATTGGCGCTAAACTACCAAACTATTCCTCAATAATTTATCTGCCAATTCTTAGTTTTTTTTTTAAATACGTAAATGTATTTAAGGCATCAACCTATATATTTTTATGTCGTCGCACAATATGTTTTTTTTTCTTAAATCAGTTTTTGTAAATGTTTGATATTCACATTAATCACACAACTTATCTGACGCATTAACGTCTTCGATATTTTTATTAAGTAGCCACATATGTCGAATTTTTCGTAAATGTTTGATATTCACAGTGACCACCTTTAACCTTATCTGAATATGAATCAAAATTTCTACAAAGCACATATGCTGGCCAAAAAATTCTTGTTTATCAAGTTGACAGGACATTGAGTCCAAACCCACTTTATATTAGAAGATCCCTTCACAGCAAGCCATTAAATGACATCGGGCAATGCCGCATCAGCTGAGAGTTGCGGATCAATCAGCTAAAGCGATAATATTATGGCGCGTGGCAGTGGGCGAATTCTTATTTCGTTCTGAAAATATTTTTAGTGTTTTTTTTTTGGTTTTGTTGCCATTATAGGTACTTATATTGAAAAATTTATAAATCAGTAATAAATAGTTTTGTATAACAAAAGAAACTTGCCTTATATTAAAAAATAGTACAAGATTTAAAAATGCGTTTAAGATGCAGGTATGTTTTTTGAAGTAATAGTGATGAAAATTACTTATAATACAATGTGCCCGAAATTGGTGCTGACAGTATTGCGATCTCGGAAACTAAAGGAGATAGAAAGACTGTTAAATGGGAAAAAAATTTTTAAAAACTTTTTATAAAAACTTTTTACACATAATATGCCTACTTGGTAATATTTTAGTTACGTTTTAGTTTCTTGGAATCGTCATCAATTTTCTTTTTTCTTATGACGTCCTTAGATATGTATCTGTATATGTATGAATTTTATTTATCGAAGAGTACTTAATTTTTCCTATAATAGGACACCAAACACTATTATAAATTAAAAATATATTACCTCAAAATAACTAAAAATCACAGTTTTAGGGAAAACTTCGAACATTTTGGCAACACCGACATATCGGATGATCCTTTTACTTAAGAATAAAGTTAACTTAATAACAATATCCATTTATTATATATAGTATTTTTTTCCATTGTTTCACCAGGAGACAACCATATGCAAAGTGACCTTGACAGTTTTGTTGATTGGTGCATTAAAAACTAAACGTAAAGAAGTGCAAAGTTTTAAGATTTTTCAAATGTGTACTCACAGAGTGTCACCTATACTATTAACACCATTAATTTGGAAGCTGTGTCGCATTTTAATGATCTTGGCGTAATTTTTGATAGCGATTTATCATTTAATATGCATGCGCGTCCCAGTAAGGAGAACCAGACAACTCCAATTGTTCCTGGAATGGACACATCGGACAAATTACGGTAGAAGTGCTTTTGTTGAAAGGATGTTAAGTAATTACAACAGACATTTTGCAGATTGTGATATTTTTGGGATGACGGGGCGCTAAAAAGACATTGAATTTATACAATATGTGTCTTAATATACAGGGTGGTTGTTTAGTGCGAGGAAGTCCAATATCTCCGTTGTTCTTAGAAATATCGAAATTTATTAAATAGAAAGGTTCTAGGATAATCAAAAGCGCACATTTAAAAAATATTTTTGGATATACAGGATGCGCCAAAAAAGCGGGGAATCATGCATGTTTTTTTTTTTAAATGGTACCAACCATTTTTTTTTATCTCATTGAATTCGGCATAAAATTGTACATAAGATACGCTATTTTATTTTGGTAATTTATACAACGTTGCCAGATTATTCAATTTTTCCTAAAATTTTCACGGAAAACATCATATCAAAAAAATTATTTCAAAATATTACTAATCTGAACTAAAAAAAATTTTTTTATATTTTTTAAACCTTAAAGGTGTCCGAATAATTCTACCAAAACAAAGCATTAACATCGTATACAGGGTGTCTTTTACATCGGTACAAATGTAGCAATCTTTAAATAACTATTACTCGTTTTTTTCAAATGGATCCCTCTGTATATTATTGTGTCAGTTTACAGATAATTTCAACCTCTTTAAATATGCAATTACAATAAATGCTCTAAAACGCAACGTTCTTTTAATATTTTATGTTTTATTTAAAAAATGCAAAATATCAGCACTGACAAATGACAGAAACTGTCTACTTGCTGCAAGGCTTTATCGGGAAACTTATCCTAATAGAAGGCAACCAAGAAAAGCGGCATTTGATAAATTAATGGATCGTTTCTCTCGGACAGGGAAAGTGGAATATGAAAAAACTGAAAGAACTAAAAGTGTTTATACAGAAGAAAATTAATTAACCGTGCTGCTGAAAGTAAATGAAAATCCCCATATCTCCCAAAGAATAATTTCAAATGAAACGGATATAAAACGTTGTACGGTCCAAAATATTTTGAGTAAAAATAAAATGCACCCATATCATATTCAACTGATGCAAGAGCTGAACGATCAAGACTATGGAACCAGAGTTACTTTCTGTGAATGGGCTCAACAAAAAATTCAGCAAGACAGGTATTTTTTCAATTATGTATTGTTCGTTGACGAAGCTACATTCCATAAGAATGGAAATGTCAACAGGCATAATTTCCATTATTATGCAACCGCCAACCCACATTTTATTAGAACTCACAGTCACTAAATGCGTGGGGTGGGATAGTTGGAAATTATGTCATTGGTCCTTTTTTTTTGAAACACGAGTAACTGGACAAGTCTATTTGGATTTTTTGCAAAATGAGTTACCACGCTTGTTAAATAATTTACCAAATTTTCTAAAAGAAAGAATGTGGTATTTGCATGATGGAGCTCCAGTCCACCATACGGCACTAATCCATAAACATTTAAATAATGAGTTTCCCAATAAATGGATAGGCAGAGATGGACCATTTCAATGGCCACCTCGATCTCCAGACTTAACAAAAATGGACTTATTTTTGTGGGGATACGTCAAAGATGAAGTGTATAAAGTTCCTCCAACCACAAAAGATAATATTATGAAGAACCGCATCATACAAGTTTTTCGGAATATCCACAACAATGTATTGGATGAAGTTAGCAGATCATTTCAAGAACGCGTAAAGATCTGTTTAGATGTTAACGGAGGTCATATTGAACATTTGCTATAGTTTTTTTTTATCGAGTTGTGCCAATATTTTGCATTTTTTAAATAAAACATAAAATATTAAAAGAACGTTGGGTTTTAGAGCATTTATTGTAATTGCATATTTAAAGAGGTTGAAATTATCTGTAAACTGACACAATAATATACAGGGGGATCCATTTGAAAAAAACGAGTAATAGTTATTTAAAGATTGCTACATTTGTACCGATGTAAAATAAAAGTATACGATGTTAATGCTTTGTTTTGGTAGAATTATTCGGACACCTTTAAGGTTTAAAAAAATATAAAATTTTCTTTTTTAGTTCAGATTAGAAATATTTTAAAATAATTTTTTTGATATGTTTTCCGCGAAAATTTTAGGAAAAATTGAATTTATCTGGCAACTTTGTATAAATCACCAAAATAAAATAGCGTATCTTATGTACAATTTTATGCCGAATTCAATGAAATAAAAAAAATGGGTGGTACCATTTAAAAAAAAACATGCATGATGCCCTGCTTTTTTGGCGCATCCTGTATATCCAAAAATATTTTTAAAATGTGCGCTTTTGATTATCCTAAAACCTTTGTATTTAATAAATTTCGATATTTCTAAGAACAACGGAGATATTGGACTTCCTCGTACTAAACAACCACCTTGTATGTGCCGTGCGTTCAATTTATCTTGATAACATTTTGATTCACTGTAACTTTTTTGTTTTTAAAGATATGAAAGTAAACAAAAAAACAAAATGTAGGGTTGGTTGCCAAGTTTTTTCCTAAGTTACAGTCTACCTTATGTTTTTTTAAATGGAACACCCTGTATATTTTTACACTTTTAAATTCCACATAAAATTATAATTATTTTTTATTAAATGCATTATTAGTCTATACTTCATAGTTTCCGAGATATTGACTCTCGAAAAGTGACATTTTTGAATTTTGACAGCTTCTAACTTTTTAACAGTACGTCTTAGAGCAAAACGGCTTACATGTCCCTATCTTCAATTTTTATTATCTTCCCAAAAAAATCAACTTCCAGTTAAACCGGAACAACTATATTTCCTGCTTTCGAGTTACATCCGGTTTAACCGGAAGTTGATTTTTTGGGAAGATAATAAAATTTGAAGATAGGGACATGTAAGCCGTTTTGCTCCAAGACGTACTGTTAGAAAGTTAGAAGCTATCAAAGTTCAAAAATGTCACTTTTCGAGAGTCAATATCTCGGAAACTATGAAGTATAGACTAATAATGCATTTAATAAAAAATAATTATAATTTTATGTGGAATTTAAAAATGTGAAAATATACAGGGTGTTCCATTTAAAAAAACATAAGGTAGACTTATATGTCAGAAAATTGATAGTGTTTTGTTTTATATGTAACTTAGGAAAAAACTTGGCAACCAACCCTACATTTTGTTTTTTTGTTTACCTTCATATCTTTAAAAACAAAAAAGTTATAGTGAATCAAAATGTTATCAAGATAAATTGAACGCACGGTACCATTTAGAACTTAGGATTCTGTAGAGTACATTAAATAAATAAATAAATAAATGAATCAATGAATAAATAAATAAATAAATAAATAAATGAATCAATGAATAAATGAATAAATAAATAAATAAATAAATAAATAAATAAATAAATAAATAAATAAATAAACGAATCAATGAATCAATGAATAAATAAATGAATAAATGAATAAATGAATAAATAAATGAACAAATAAATGAATAAATAAATGAATAAATAAATGAATAAATAAATAAATGAATAAATAAATGAATAAATAAATGAATAAATAAATGAATAAATAAATAAATGAATAAATAAATGAATAAATAAATAAATGAATAAATAAATAAATGAATAAATAAATGAATGAATAAATAAATAAATGAATAAATAAATGAATAAATAAATAAATGAATAAATAAATAAATGAATAAATAAATAAATGAATAAATGAATAAATGAATAAATGAATAAATGAATAAATGAATAAATGAATAAATGAATAAATAAATAAATAAATAAATAAATAAATAAATAAATAAATAAATAAATAAATAAATAAATAAATAAATAAATAAATAAATAAATAAATAAATAAATAAATAAATAAATAAATAAATAAATAAATAAATAAATAAATAAATAAATAAATAAATAAATAAATAAATAAATAAATAAATAAATAAATAAATAAATAAATAAATAAATAAATAAATAAATAAATAAATAAATAAATAAATAAATAAATAAATAAATAAATAAATAAATAAATAAATAAATAAATAAATAAATAAATAAATAAATAAATAAATAAATGTCTATTTATACTATTCTCAATCAAGGTCAAAACGTTATAATAATTAATAAAAAAACTTATACTAAGGTTTAAAATGTCGACCATTTTTTTTAATAAATCGCGGACAATTCACAGATCTGGATGCACGATGAATGATATTACGGTTAGTATGACTAAAAATATCGTTCGAGTTCATTGCTCAAGAACTTGGCGGGTTTCAGGGGGATTAAATTCGTATACCTAGCTAGCTAGTTTTTGACAAAACCCCCATAAATAAGTCTTATGGGGAAAGGTCCGGGGCCCTATCAGATCAGCGCATGGTGCTACCCGTAGATATTACCTTTTCGCCGAAAGTATCCGCTAAAAATGTTTGTACTTGTCTGGAATTATGCTGCCACACGTTATTAAATTGATTATTGGGAACAACTTCTCGAAGTGTAGGAATAATTTAATTTTGCAACATTACAAGGTGTCTTGAACCGGTGAATGTTTGGTCATAAATGAAAGGCCAATTAGACGATTTTCTAAAAATAATTAATTTTATGGGAAAATAATTATAATATTCATGAATAAATTTTATAGAAATAACTCGAGCATTTTTTTACAGTAGAGTTTTTCAATTCAATCAAAATAATATATTTCTTACCAATTATTCCACACCACATACTAAATTCAAATCGTACTTGCTATCTGCGTGAATATTTTTAGTCATATTAACCGCATTACCATTCATTGTGTATATCCAGATATTTCGAAAATAATGTCCGCGATGTATTAAAGAAAATGGTCGACATTTGAAACCTTAGTATTAGTTTCTTATGATTATAACGTTTTCACTTTAATTAAGAATAATATAAGCCGATATTGCTGTTAAGTTAACTTTATTCTTAAGTAAAAAAGATCATCCAAAATATCGGTGTTGGCAATATGTTCGAATTTTCCCTAAAACTGTTATTTTTAGTTATTATGAGGTTATATATTTTTAATTTATAATAGTGCTTGGTATCATAATATAGGACAAATTAAGTACTTTTCGATAATTAAAAAATCCAATATGGCCGTCATAAGAAAAAAGAGAATTGGTGATGGTTCCAGGAAACCAAAACGTTGTAAGAAAAATATTGCCAAGTAGGCATATTCTGTTGATACAAAAATGTGTTTATAGATTTAAAAAATATTGGGAAATACCATAGTTACAACCGATCAACGGAAATGCAACATTTTAGTTTATTTAAAATATCTCAAAAACCAAAAGAACCAGAATCGATCTACAAGCACCAATAAACTGCTAACATAATCGCCTAACACTTTTCCCATTTAACCGTCTTTCTATCCGAGATTCCGAGATCACAATACTGTCAGCACCAAGTTCGGGCCTAAGTACATAAGTAGGGGAGGTATGAGCTTTTCTAGCCAGGATATGTTTGTTAAAATATACAATCATTAGTAGTTGGAATGCATTGCACCAAACATTTTGAGGAGACTTTTACTTTAAGTTTGTGAGTTAACACTATTTTTATTAGGAAGAGAGCTAGAAACAATGTTTAAATAATTCGTGGTAGTTTTATAATTATTATCGGTAGTATTTAGAGAAGTATTTGGTGACACATTTAAGCTTGACGAGAGGTACTGTAAGTACATTTTAGTGGATAGATTTAAATAATCTTGAAGTCGTGACTGCTTTCCAGAAGGGACATGATAATTAAGTGACACTTAATTAAATAATCTCGTATTAGATCATAAGCACAAGGAGTAAGTGTACACAACCTAAAATACATTACTATTGTTACTATTAGAGAGGAGATTTGCAACCAAGTTCCGTTTGAGGATACTGTTAAATGCGAGCATGTGCTGAAGGAAAAGAAATTTGAATGTTCAATGGTTTTAAAATTTAATTTGTTCCTTTTATGTATTTATAGGTCGCTGTAATGTAAAGAAGTTTTTTAATAGTCTAAAGTTATTGTTGTCGTGTCTACCAATGTGCTCTAATATAGTTTTGGCGGGCGATTTGAATATTAATTATGACTCTGATTCCTTGGACACCCAAGAGGAGTTAAGTAACCTTTTGAGTTCCTTTAATTTTCACGTGCTGGTTGAAAAGCCCACGCGCTTATCTAAGATACTCCTCCGCTGTGATAGATTATGTCTGTGTTAATTTTAACTGCAGGGATATCGTGTGTTCTGTTAGTCCAGCTGCGTTATCGAATCACGAGGCCGTGTCTGTGTGTTGTGTGTTTCCCTTTGTGTGTGAATGGTTTGACAGTTAGAGATAGATATTGCAGAATTTATAGTTCTACTAATTGTTATAGGTTCAGAGTTCAGGCAAATGAAACCGATTGGGTAAGTATCTCAGATTCTGGAGAAACCTTGACTAGATTTTATAATACTCTGGTTAAACTACTTAATAAAAATTTTCCTATTGGGAAGATTATATCTAAGAAAAAAAACCGTGGATTACGCGAGGCATTAAAATATCAGCAAAAAATTTGAGATTCTTGAATACAATTAGAAAATATGTGGACAGTGCTAGTTATTCTCAGTATTTTGATGAGTGTAGGACAATTTATCGCCGGGTAGTAAAAAAAGTAAAAGAAAACCTGTATAAGGAACGAACGGCTTGCAAACGCTTCAGATAGATCAAGGGAAAGCTGGAGAATCGTTAATGATTTGCGGGAAGTCACCGGCTAGCTTAGCCACAATTAACCCAAACATCTTAATTAAACGAGTTTTACTGTAACATAGCGCAAAATTTAATATCCAATATTTAGTCTGATGCATTGAATTATGAATTATCTGCAGAATATTTCTGTACGTGATTCACTATACTTGTGGGCACTGATATACTTGAATTAAAGGGTATTATATCTGAAATTAAAAGCGTAAACTTATCAGGAATGGATAGTATATTAACCAGGACTTTTAAAAATTTGCCAGATAGCGCTCTCCATAAATTGGTTGATGCCATTAATGAAAGTTTTGACACGGGCATTTTTCCGTCATGCCTAAAAATAGCAATTGTTATATCATTGCCCAAGGGAGGGAGCTTGGATGATCCGGCAAATTTTCGACCTATTTCACTGTTTCCCACATTATCTAAAATAATTGAAAAGCTCGTTAAAAAGATACTTGTTGGGTTCCTATTGAAAAATAAGGTACTAACTGACTTTCAGTTTGGTTTGCAGGCATCTAAATCGAGTAACGATGCGATTTTCTCATTCTTGGAGGGCCTCTATGGTAGTTTAAATAAGGGCGACGTGGCGGCATCAGTTTTGTGATCTTTCTAAGGCATTCGATTGTGTTAACTACATAATACTGCTGGCTAAACTGGAGCGTTACGGTGTTAGGGGCACTGCCCTGAACTGGTTCGCTTCCTATCTTTCTAGCAGGTCTTAGGTAGTTCAAGGCCAGTCATTTGATTCTTCTAAGTTGAACATCCAGTGTGGGGTACCTCAAGGTTCTGTACTTGGCCCGGTTTTATTCCTATTGTATGTTAATGATTTGCCTTCCATTGATATCAGTGGTATCTTTACTTTATTCGCCGACGATACTACTATCTTGTGGCGTGGAAAAAATGCAGAAGAGTTAATGCTAATTGTGCAGAACGGTTTACTGCTTTTCAAACAAAGGTGAGATGCGAACCTATTATGTTTTAATATCAGCAAAACTAGTATTCTCACCTTTAAGTTTTCGTTTTCTGACTTAACTTTGACAGATCATTTTGTTAAAAACTCGGGCGTTGCTAAATTCTTGGGTGATCAGATCGACGACAAACTTAAGTTTAAGGACCACATTCTTGCATTGAATGGGAGACTAGCGGCCGGTTCTTACGCAGTGAGAGTTGTCTCAAGAGAATTGGGGAAGAGCGTGGGTGGAATGGTTTATTTTTCACTTGTTGAGAGTCACTTGAGGTATGGTATTAAAAAATAATAATTTAAACGAAAGAGCCGGAAGCCGGAGCGGAAAATGAGAATGATGTTTAAACATTTTTAAATTTAGAAATTCAAAAATAATCTCGATTAATGAAGATGAATAACATTTTTTTAAATTTCTTAGTTTTCGTTTTATGTTCCCCCGCAGAAAAAGTAGATAAATATTGTACCTAATCCAGAATTTTTTTTATATTATGAGATGCCGATGTTTGGGTGTCCCTAGATGACGGGGAATGATAACATTTTATATATGGAGTAAGTATTAACCCGGTTAAAACCTGGTATAAGTAATTTGATTTTGCTATACCTATACAGAGCGAGAATCAGCAAAGTACAATAGCTGAGTTTATGGTAAAGAAGACGTAAAAAATGTTAAGAACAAGTTGGATAGGATAACAAATGACCTGTAATAACGGAAAAATCTTTTTTATTTTACATGTTTTGTTTTTAAATAGAACACATTTTATGGAACTTTCGAATTATAGGCATTAAACTAATACAAGTTGCTGTAATGTTTCCTATATCTAAAACCCACCGTAGACGAGATTCAAACAATTACATTTTTTACACTTTGACATCAGACTGCTAATATTTATTGTAGGAACGAAGAAGTATAAAAAAAACCCGCACCAAAAAATCACTAACATTTTGTAGAGGTTCTTAGCAATCACTTCACTTAAATTTTCTGTTGGAAATCAATTAAAAACCGGATAGAAAAATACAAATTCATAATGACGGTTAACACCTACTTTAGACGTAAATTATATACTAAAGCATGGCTAACCTCAAACAAGTCACGTGACACGCGGAACTTCAACAGTGTTGGCAATGTTTCTATTTCAGGGCTTGTCCAAAGTGAAGAAGGCTGTGGTAGTACTTTTTCCAACGCTACTGACATGAAACCGTTCTTTATTTGCGACTCCTGCAAACTGAGCTCTGCGCAGAGGATGTTTGTTGGTATCGTTTATTTCGGATTTGTGTGTATCATGTTCTTGGGATTGCAGCTGGTTGAACATCTTTGTAACAGCATCTCCCACTGCTATATTCACCTGCGTTAGTGTGCTTGTATTACTCTGAATGCCACCATTTGTTCCCGTAGCTGACACACTGCCAAATGGTGGCGGACCTGTGTTCAGAGTAGCATCATACAGTACATTATTAATAGTAACCGGAGGAAAAGCGGCATATTATACTACATGACTTGATGATATTTTTTCTTCTTCCAGAGCTATATTTTTGTCATGAAATTTTTCGTTGTATTTCTTTAAAGTTACTTGAAGGTTGTCAATTTTTTTGTTATAGGAACTTCTAATGTGATTCAAAGTATCTCATATGATAGTCATTTTATCTCTAAGTTCACTAAGCTCACCCTCGCGCTCGGAGGTAAAATGACTAGAGCTGCGATGCTTCCAACTCTCAGTTGCACAATCTTCCTAAGCATATACCAAAAGGCTGTCTTTGAGATGTGTTACGCGACATTCGGAGGCTGTGAGATTTGAGCATACCAAACAGTAACTATCACAGCAAAAGTTACTTATTATCTTATATTTAACTTTCTCAGCAGTCAAAACGTTACAACATTTGGAACACGACAGGTTCGTAGACGTACTCATAAAAAAAGTTTGTTAATATTTACACCAACTTCTTTATAGCTATATTTAGCTGATTACTTTGCATGTTATTGATGATTTTAGAATCAAATACACAAACAATCACATTTAATATTCACTACTTTTTTCTTTGAACCCAGGGATAAGTTTAATAATTTGTTTGCACTATACTGGTATAAAAAATAAATGAGAAATACATCGGGTTATGGTATACAGGGAGAAATTTATAACTGGAATAAATTTAGTATTAGAAAGCCTCATTATTTGGTGAAAAAATGCAGAACTACGGAAGCGTTTATTTTTAGTTTGGCATACTTTTTTCGTGTCTTCATGAAATTTACCCCTCTTTTGGGGGGTAGAAACCGCCCCAACTTTTTTTTCAAATGTAAAGGTATGAATTGTGTAGTCGTTGGAAAGGGTATAAAAAAAGGGAATACGATCCACTACTTATTTACTTTTGAATTTGGTAATGTAAAAACAATTTGTTTTATTGTAAAAATTATTTTTCTTGACACACCCCTAACATAAAGTAAAATTAATTCTTGACATTCTGTACAATATCCCGGGTTATTTGGCGAATTTCGTGTAAGTTGTTGCCTGAGTGCCTCTAAATTTTCTGGTTTGTTAGATAATCTTTGATTTTTAGTAGACCCCAAAGAAAATAATCTAGACTAATCTAGAGGATTAATCACTTCTTCTAAAGCGAAAATAAAGTGTCAGTCCTGCTCTGGCAAAACCCAGATTGTAGTATAAATTGTTGCTAAAATTTATAATTTGTTCCCTTCCTATCTGTTAGGTTACCGGACAGCTGCCGAACTATATTACATTATTAAGACTTTTTAGAATGGTTTTGCCAGCTTTAGCAGTCATTTTTTTTCTTCAGTTACCTAACAAAACTTCACTATTTTTTGTAGAGGCTAACGTGCATTTTTACTAGACTTCGAATGTTCGTCTGTACCTCCTTTCTGAGGATTAAAACATTTACAAAATAGCAGAATTGGTGTAGTAAGTTTTAAAAAAACCTTAATCGAGAATTGCACATTACCTCTAAGGATAAACCATGAATATACCTACTTAACCAAATACCCATTTTATGTTATTCTTACAGATCAGATTTATATCCTAAAAATTTGGAAGTACCAATAAAAATTAAAACCAACGAAAACACAAGAAAAGTTGAACACACATCTAAATTTGTATATGATAAATGTAAAATTAAAAATGAGGAATTCGACCTTAAAGAGGACATTAAACAAAGCCCAATCATGTTAGTGTCTCTACTCACACGAAAAAGGATGCCAAACTAAAAATAAACGCAGCCGTAGATCTGTATTTTTTCAGCAAAGAAAGAGGCTTTCTAATAATAACAAACATCTATATTTCAAAATATGTCACATAGATTTCCTATGGAAACACACAAAAACATACACAACACAAAAGGAAACTGCGTCATAATAGAAAAAAATATTTATTTTTTTCTTCCATAAATTATCTTAAATAACGCGGCGCTGAGTAAGGTTCTAAGTTAATTAACATTTTCTTGGCCTTAACTTTAAAAACTTTAAAACTATGAACATTTTTGATATCATCTGGCAACAACTTGTTAAAGAATTTAACACATATTTATATAATCTGGATTTTCTTCTGTTAATGTTAGCCGATGAATAGGGTAATTTACATTGAGAGCAACTAGTGTTGTGATCGTGAAAAGCTTGCAGCTTAAAATCGCATCTGTTTTTAAAGAACATCAAACATTTGTAAATGTACAAATCAAAAACCTAAAATTCCGCATGTTTTAAATACATTTCTGCAACTTTCAGCAAACGCCATTTGTTTTATTATTCTTAGTGATCGTTTTTGGGCTACAAATATTTTTTCTATTAAACTAATACCGAATTTATTCCAGTTTTAAAATTTCATTTTATGGTTATAACTTAACTAATCGACTGTAAAATTGCCATAGTGGTTTTCGTTTTCAACCATGATTCAGCTACATATATTGCAAATTAGCCGAATTTAATTTATTTATGAGAGTGACAGAGTCTATTTAAATACCGCCAGATCAGACAACAAAAACGTTTGTATATTATATTATTTTTGGTAATTTCTAACCCCTGCGCCACACCCACATTGCGTTTACAAATATTTGATATTCCGACAATTTACCGCATATGCGGATAAATAATTCGTGTTCATTAACGAATATTCGGAGATTGAGCCGTACATGAATGTATTTCCTCTTGAGTCGGTAAATTATCACACATACCAAAGCACCTGAATTATAAATGCAAATATTCGGCTCTAAAAGTGCACTTTTAATGCGTGGGTCTCCAAAGTAAACATTCGTACATGATCATTTGATACCAAATATTCACAGAATTACCGAACATTCGTATACTCATGTATGTCGTCGGTTCAAGAAATAAAGTGAAAAACTTTTACACTATAACCAAATTTATCATACTCAGCACTGACATCTTCTCAATTGACTTTATAACTTATTGAAAATACATCCCAATAATAAAAACCTTCCTAGAGTGTCACAAACCTTTCCTAGAAACAATTAAAAATATGTCGCGAAAGCATTAAGTTTGAAAACATGAGATCAAATACTAACTAACGTCATTCCATTATCCGCGCAATTATTTTGTTTGCCAAAGAAGAGGAGACAGAGTCGACATATCATTTAGGAAGATGCCGGACGGTCGACCTTCAGCCAGAGAACTCCTACCAAGAGTTGATAAGAGTTCTCTGCTTCAGCCCTAATTCCTGCAAATGGTCGATTTGTGTTGTGACTTAGATCGCTAGTTTCGCGAGTGTTTATTAGAGAGCGAATTTTGTTTCAATTATTTTCCCAGTAAATATTTTAAAATTTTAAAAACTACAACCGTAGAAACTTTTATTTTTTCTTTCTCTATGCGATAGAATGAAAATCAGAATTTAGTGAAAAGGCCAATTAGAGATAAAGTCGCCACAGTGGTTCTTTTCCCGTGCGTCATCACTTTTACGTCAGCAAAATCGTATGAATCAAATCAAAATTACGAGACGAAAAAAGTCAAAACTAAGTTAAGTTCATAAAACGGACGTGCCTGCCTACCGTTTGACGTACCTACATAATATCACGAAAAATTATTATTTATTTTAAGTTTTGCCCGGCATTCTCTATTATCTAAAAGAAATTGACAAACAAATGTTTATACATTTAATACTATTTTTAAAGCTTAAAATCTAGAAAAGTTTATGGTATTCTATTGACTATTAAAATCGCAAAAGTCAAATTTTTAACATCCTTTCATTTAAGGGAATTTAGCCACTGCCGTAAACGTTTCAAAGAACTTTCACGGTTAGAATATTTAAAATAAATAAATTAGTTATTATAAAAATCCATAAATACTTACCGCCAAAACAGATGGTGGGTATAATTACCTCTAAAAAGAACTATTTTTAGAAACATGAACAGTTTTAAGGCTCACAGGTTTACAAAATACGAATTAGATTGGCAGATCAAAATAAGGTCGACAATGACGTTCTAAAATACAACGGTTGTCAACTAAACAAATAAAAAAGTAATTAACTGACGTTTATAGTTTTATCCTTGTCTAGCACGTTATATTATTGCGGAAAATTGGAGACGTTCTTTTATGCTTTTATTCAAACTTGTTACTGTAATAAACAAGGATGCAGAGTTATTAACCACGTTGAGTCCTGATCGTTGATTGATGACGCACGGGCAAAGATCCACTGTGGCAACTTTAGGTATGTATGTACCTACTTACATAATTTGGTTCTGTTCAAGATCTTCAGTGATGTCTTTCTTTATTAGATTAATTTCCTCATTTTTAAGTTTCCAATCATCATACACAGTTTTAGATGTTCGTTCAACTTCTCTTAGGTTTTTGTTGGTTTCAATTTTTACTGGTACCTCCAAATATTTAGGATAAAAATCTTCTGATCTGTAAAAATAAAATACAATAGAAATTTGCTTAAGTAGGTACACAGAATAGGATAGCTTGCGTAGCTATATACTATGTGGTAGGTATATCCAGTACTTATATATAAACTTATATACCTACTTACTATTACCAAACTTTACAGAATAATATATGGCAAAGTTACGCAATTTGGACATGACTAACAAGCCGTCAAAAAATTTGGAAAATTCCGAGTACTTCCGTATTTATCAGAGACGCAGCTGATCATGATATTATTAAAGTAGGTACAATATAAGTCCAAAATTTGTCGGTTCTTTGAGTATCAAAACAAAGAGTAATGGTATTTGTATTTATACTCATAAAAAAATATACTTATTTTTATATAAAAAAAAATATTTAACTACCAGATATTTTTTTAATGGTTTAGATAATTTCTATACTATAACATTTAGTCCTAAAATTACTCAATACTTTTTTTATATTACGTTACCTTGGATTATCGGCGCGCGCGTCGATCAGACACGGATTCAAGGCAATAGGTCTGTGGTATAATACGCGACATGCGTGATCGTATCTGTTTCGTTTTTTTTTCTAGACAAACAAGGATAAGACAGGTACTATAGAGAATACTGGGCTGCTGTAAAATTTGGTGATGTTCCGAGAGGACGGATTAGTAGAGTGTTGCGGTAAGAACTTAATTTTACTTTACTGCGATTTAAGCAATCAGTTGTTAGAAGTGAGGTTATTTGGCCAATGAGAATTTGAGTACTATGGGATATAAAAGAAACAGAAATATAAATCATGTAGACATTTATTTTCACGAATGTGTAATATATATTATAATATATGGAGACCTTTTGAGTTTTCGCAGAACAGTCTCAACATTGGAGACCATTTAATGAGAACTTTACCTACCACCTGTACGTATGTACCTACTAAAAATATACATTGTGTTGTTGCAAAAAAGAATATCGTAATATTACAATGAAATTATTGAGGTACTTCTTTTTATCCGTTTGTATGAAAAATACTTTTATTAAAAAACACAAATACATATTTCGGAATATAACTCTCTACTGTGTCATTTCCTTATTTGCAGAAAAACCAAACGAGCATTACAATTAATGATTTAAAGTATAGATGGAAATTGGTGGTATCAATGCTTTATTTACCATAATTACATATCACAGCGCCGACAAATAATTTTGCGCTTAGGTATAATATATGCTCCAGGCGGTCTCAAAAAGTTCCTAATAAATCATGGCGAAAAGCAGACATCTCAAAATTTGTCCAAGAAAAATCAATCCCTTACCAGAAAATTGCAAACGATCAAAAAATATTTGGTTTCAACATTTTAAAGCAAATAAGCAATTAATGATGTGTGTGAAGAAAGCAACTTTCCCAATTCCCATTTTTCTTAAAGTTTACGCGACATCTCGAAGTTTTTAATTTTTTCCAAAGTTCCCAACATTTTTTGAAATATGTCGTATGGTGAATACTAAAGCTAGAGGTATAAGCTATCGTCCTATCAAATATGGAGGTGTCAAAACTTTTAGTTCCGATGTAATTCCCATTTTTCTTAAAGTTTACGCGACATCTCGAAGTTTTTAATTTTTTCCAAAGTTCCCAACATTTTTTGAAATATGTCGTATGGTGGATACTAAAGCTAGAAGGTGTAAGCTATCGTCCTATCAAATATGGAGGTATCAAAACTTTTGGTTCCGATGTAATTGACATTTTTCTTAAAGTTTACGCGACATCTCGAAGTTTTTAATTTTTTCCAAAGTCCCAACATTTTTAAAAATATTTCGTATGGTGGATACTATACTAAAGCTAGAGGTATAAGTTATCGTCCTATAAAATATGGAAGTGTCAAAACTTTTAGTTCGGATGTAATTGCAATTTTCTTTTTAATGTTAATAAATCTTTCGGTAGATAATACTATATTAATTTTTTTTATACTAAAATTCAAATTTGTTGCTAGAAACCTATTTAAACATAAAAAAGGTTATTACTTAAATTATCGTTGCCACATTAATTCTTTTTCCAACAAGTTAGAAGAAAAAGAAGAAATTCGTTGCTACCAGTAGATGTAACTGTTGACGCTGCTGTAAAAATTGTTGCCAGATATGCAGGCGCAATTAGCAATTTGGCGCTCAATTCGTGGCTGGGTTTACCGTAAAAAAACCGTTGCCGCTAATTTTCGTTGCTTTCTTCACACACATTCATTAATGAATATACGGAGGAATATAGTAAATAAACCTCGACTTTTTCGTTCTTCAAAACAGAAAGAATGCGATAATTTTGCGTTTATATTGTATGTACGGGTCTAACGGGTTTGATGAACAAAAAAAGGAAATTCAAAGGATATTCTAAGCGAAATAAAACAACTAAAAAAAGAAAGCCTGTTCCTGAAGCAGAAAGTAGAAATACTGGAAAATAGATTAAATAACTCAGAGCAAAAGGAAAGAGAAAAGTCGAGAAAAGTGGTTAGTGGCATTACAAAACAGAAGGAAGAAGCCGAAACAACACTTCAAAAAATCATTACAACATTCATCATTTTCATTTTAAAATATCTTTATTGTTTGTAATATATTATTAACATGCCATGTGAATTTACAATATAGTTTTAGTTCACTCTTGGTATAGTTACCAAGGAGACGTACCAGATAACGCCGGCGGGCTGATGTTTGCCCTAAGGTAAGTTCAACATGGCTTGGAGTCCATCAGATCAGCCAGTTCGAGTAATCTTTTACGGCTATGAGGGGATTATATTTGTTTGAACTTGAACTAGTTGTTTTTGTAGAATTTAATTTGTAGGTTTAGCATTGGGGTTTACTGGAAAACGGACGAAAAACCAGCTGACTTGTTTCAGGTACAGAGTAGCTTTGCCAAATCATTGACTTTAAAACTTTATTTTGGCCAATTTAGTTTGATGGCCTTTTTAAGTAGTGGGATTGGCTTTAGAACACGTGAAGTGGAAATTGGAGTTTTTTAGTTTTAAGGATTTTGGAAAAATATGGGTAGCCTTGCGTGTAGTGGGTAGTGCGTAAGGTTTTCGTTATGTCTTGTCGCTGTAATATTTTGAGTAAGTCTTGAATTTTGTGGTTGAGTTTCATAAAATTTTATTGCATTGTCGTGTACCAAATTTGGTACAGTTGTGTAAGAGGATCTAACGCACCGAATGACGATATTGGCGTTGTTGCGAATTTTATATTTTTAAATATAACACCCTGTATATTTTTACATTTTTAAATTCCACATAAAATTATAATTATTTTTTATTAAATGCATTAGTAGTCTATACTTCATAGTTTCCGAGATATTGACTCTCGAAAAGTGACATTTTTGAACTTTGACAGCTTCTAACTTGCTAACAGTACGTCTTAGAGCAAAACGGCTTACATATCCCTATCTTCAATTTTTATTATCTTCCCAAAAAAATCAACTTCCGGTTAAACCGGATGTAACTCGAAAGCAGGAAATATAGTTGTTCCGGTTTAACTGCAAGTTGATTTTTTGGGAAGATAATAAAAATTGAAGATAGGGACATGTAAGCCGTTTTGCTCTAAGACGTACTGTTAGAAAGTTAGAAGCTGTCAAAGTTCAAAAATGTCACTTTTCGAGAGTCAATATCTCGGAAACTATGAAGTATAGACTAATAATGCATTTAATAAAAAATAATTATAATTTTATGTGAAATTTAAAAATGTAAAAATATACAGGGTGTTATATTTAAAAATATAAAATTCGTTCGAATTCCAGACAAACTAAAAAGCTGGCAACAACGCCAATATCGTCATTCGGTGCGTTAGATCCTCTTACACAACTGTACCAAATTTGGTTTAAATCGGCCAGTAAATTGTGATGTTATTAAGCCGTTTCCAGACTTTATACACACACTGTATATGGTGTATTTGCTGTCTGGTGCAGGTATCTTATTGGCGTGTTTCTTGGAGCTGATAGTACAAATCTCAGAATTTTATTTTGTAATGTTTGCAGCTTTTTAAAATGCCACTCCGCCATACTGCACCAGACTGGTCCCGCGTACGTTAGTATCGGTCTAATGATTTGATTATAAATGATTAATTTGTTGGTCGGTGAGAGCGGGGATCTATTATTTAATAATTTATATAGTTTCTGTGTCGCTATAAAATATTTTTGAATTATATGGTCTGTATGTTTTGAAAATCTTAAAGCCTTGTCTAGTACTACACCTAAGTATTTCAGTTTGTCTTTTGGTTTTATTTGTTTGTTGTTTATTATTATGTGTTGGTTTATGTAGTTATTGGTATATTTTCTTGTAGTTACAAGGCATTCACACTTTTCCTCGTTTATTTCCAATTTCCACTTTTTATACCAAGGGATGAGGATATGAAGATGGTTAGTTAAATGCTGTCTGGCCACATTTGCGTAGAATGAGCTGGCATACAGCAATACATCATCGACGAATATGGCTAGATTTGAGTTGGGATACGGTGGGGTGTCAGCTGTGTACAGATTAAATAAGGGTGCTGCTAGTGTTGTGCCCTGCTGTAAGCCTGCGTGAAGCGTAACCGGGGTGGATAGACCGCTTTCTACTTTAACTTCAAATGTTCTTTGTGTGATGTATGAATGTATAAGTGTTATGAGGTATAGTGGAAAGTTGTGTAGTGTGATTAGTTTAAAGACCAATCCGTTGAACCACACACTGTCAAAAGCGCGTCTGATATCCAGGGACAGAAGAACCGTGTTCTGCTCAATTTCCATTTTTTCTATTACTTTTTGCGCCACGTGCGCAACTAACAGGACGGCTCCCCTGCCTGTTCTAAAACCAAACTGCTCTTCCGGTATGTTTCGGTCCAAGTTCATGGTCTTTACTCTTCTATGTATTATTTTCTCTGCAACCTTCCCAAGCGTGCTTAGAAGAGCAATTGGCCTGTAGGAGTCCGGTCTTATAGCGGGTTTGCCAGGCTTTAGCATCGGTATTAGAATTGCTCTTTTCCACTGGCTCGGAAAGTGTTGCAGAAGAAACATAGTGTTGATGATGTTGTACATGTATTGTACGAGTGTTTTTTGTGGAATGTTTTTAATTAAAATATTAGCGATCTCATCCCCCCCTGGTGCCTTGTTATTTTGCAGCTTTCCTATTTCTGTGCTTAGCTCTAGGGGATTGGTATATAGGGTTGGTAGGATTTGGGGTGGTATCGGATATTTTATTCTGATAAATTTATTTACAAGTTTTATCTCATTTTGTTCATTAGTGGTATTGGGCTGCCCTGCTTACAACACTTAAAGTTTACATAAGCAATGATGAAATCTTAGATATTTATTGTGTATGTACCGGGTGGTCAAATAAGCGAGGATGTCGGCTTTATCTTCAACTTTTGGAAAGATTTTTTTATGAGTAAAGTGGTCAAGAGAAATTGCTGGAAACTACTTTTAAGATCCTCATTTCGTCGCAAAGGGGCACAATTGAAAATTGTTTTTTTAAATTCTAAATTTCTCCGAAAATTCCCATATTAAGGTATAACTCTGATTACATCATTGAAAAGCTTAGACAATTCTGCATCATTTTGGTTTAAGGCTCATTGGCGTACCGACCTTGATAAGAGTGGGAGAAGCTATTGAAAGTGTGAACATTAAAATCGCTGTAACTTCTAAACGACTTATCCGATTTTACTAAATTCAAGCTTGTTTGAAAGGGAAAAATAAGTATCTTCAATTGCCGTATCCAACAGTACACGATAGTGTTTAATAAACTTGCTAGAGGGCGCAATTTGCAATAATAAATATTTTTTCGATTTTATCCCGAAAATTCAAACCATACGGTATAACTATGACATCATAATCGAAAAGTAGATAAAATTTGCAAACAAACATGTGAAGACCGCAGTTCGACATCTTTGTTCGTTTCAGAGTTATTGCCAAAACAATAATTTTGAATACAAATTGCGCCCTCTAGCAATTTTATTAGAAACTATCTTGTACCAGTGGATACGATAATTGAAGGTACTTTTCTTCCAAACAAGCTTAATTTAGTAAAATCGGTTAAGTCGTTTAGAAGTTACAGCGATTTTAATGTTTACACTTTCACTTAATAAGAGTGGGAGAAGCTATTGAAAGTGTAAACATTAAAATCGCTGTAACTTCTAAACGACTTATCCGATTTTACTAAATTTAAGCCTGTTTGGAAGTACCTTCAATTGTCGTATCTAATACTACACAATAGTTTCTAATAAAATTGCTAGAGGGCGCAATTTGTATTAAAAATTATTGTTTTGGCAATAACTCTGAAACGAACAAAGATATCGAACTGCGGTCTTCACATCTTTTCTTGCAAATTTCATCTACTTTTCGATTATGATGTCATAGTTATACTGTATGATTTGAATTTTCGGGACAAATCGAAAAAAACTGTTATTATTACAAATTGCGCTCTCTAGCAATTTTATTAAACACTATCGTGTATTGTTGGATACGGCAATTAAAGATGCTTATTTTCCCCTTCCAAGCAAGCTTAAATTTAGTAAAATCGGATAAGTCGTTTAGAAGTTACATCGATTTTAATGTTTACACTTTCAATAGCTTCTCCCACTCTTATCAAGGTCGGTACGCCAATAAGCCTTAAACCAAAATGATGCAGAATTGTCTAAGCTTTCCAATAATGTAATCAGAGTTATAACTTAATATGGGAATTTTGAGAGAAATTTAGAATCTAAAAAAACAATTTTTAATTGTGCCCCCTTGCGGCGAAATGAGGAACTTAAAAGTAATTTCCAGCAATTTCTCTTGACCACTTTATTCATAAAAAAATCTTTCCGAAAGATGTACGAATAATGGTTTCCGAGATAAAGCCAACGTCCTCGCTTATTTGACCACCCGGTACAAGGGATGACTCCCCTATACTTGTTAAATTCAAAACCACAGGCTCAAAATTAAAAGTTATCCAAAAGGTTAAAGCTCTTAAAGGCATTAAAGTTAAAGATTGCGGCCTAGTGGGAGAAAATAGAAATGTCTTTTTTAACGAAGACCTTACAAAGCAGAGTCAAAGTCAAAGTATTTATTTCATGCTATCACAGCCAACTGTTTACATACATCAATGGTACTAACCTATAATAAATGTAACAATAACAAATAAAATCATAATTACTTTTTAAAATCATAAATACTCTCAACAGTCATAAAACTTTTATACACACATTATACAAACTACAACAATATAAGAAAGCAATACTTGGTCATATAATCCGGTAAGAACTAATTAAAAGTTTCATTAGTGAAATTAAAGTTGTAGTATTCCTCAAGAGAATAAAATGCCTGACTCAAACACAGAACCAGTGTTTATTTAAAAAAGTATGAGAATATAAGAAAAACAACAGTCTTCATGCAGCATATGGAAAAATATATACTTATTAAGAAAAAAGAAAATGATACTCCGGTTAGGATAAGAAATTAAAGTGACCTGAATATAATCTGAGATGTGTAGAGCTAGAATAAAAAACTGTGATAAAAATACTGTAAATGCCTGCCAAAGAACACCAAAATTTAAACATCCTGTATTTAAATATTAAAACGAGTATTAAAAGCATTTGACATAAGTTAAAAATACTCCGAAACAAAGTAATTAAAGTGATATTTGGGATAAGTTAGTACATGCCAACTGAGAAAACTTATAAGAGTGCCATTCTTGAAAGAATTGGAACAAACCAAACTAATATATTAAACCAATTTGGATCAAAAATATAAAGTTTTTTAGTAAGTTTAAATTGTTTGAAATTCACAAAGTGAAAATGGCAGGAAATCCACTGCCTGCATAATTACCAATGAGTGCGCTGAAGTCGAGAGATTATGGCGATAAGATAAAAATGTAGTATTTTGTTTCATTTTAAGGGAGAAGTGTTTTATCACTTTTATACCTATTTACACTTACGTCAAAAAACACTCTTCCTTAACGCTTGTAACCCTGGGAGCATGGGGTTCTACAGTTTCTTGCTTGATATCGTTAACGTTGATTAAATCGGGCACGTCCTGGAAAAAGTAATCAACTTCCGACTTTATGGATTCTAATAAATTTGAAGGATCCATAATAAGCAAGGTTTTCTTACGCTTTTTCTTGAAGTATTTTTTAAATTTATGGACCGAAACAAGAATCTAAATCAAATATAAAACAAAGAAGTCGTAATAAAAAACCATAACAAAATAATGAACTTATTTATAAGAACCATAGATAAAGGTTTATAGATAAGAACTAAGAACTGAAATCAAAAAGCAGACAGTGACGGATGATGATGATTATGTCGAATTCTATTTATTATTGAATTTATTTTATTCTTGTTTACTTCTTTTTGGCGTCGGCTGCGGTAGGCGTTATAATCGTCAACACAATTTGGGTGATCGTAATTTGCTCGCATTTGCATAAGCCGAGTTTCTTTTACGTTACTTTTAAATAGCAGTGTACAACAAAGATTTTTTAACCTCTTTGCCGCGGTAAAGTAGCTGGGTTCGGGATTGTTTACGTAGCTGGAGTAGAGTTAGAGTGGCGTTTTAATCACGTGACCTTAGAGTTTTAGGTGTATGAATGGTCTGTCCCGAACGCTCGAGAGTTTTTAGAGTTAATCACCATAACCTCAATCGCTTGTTTGGCCTTTGTGCTTCATCACTTTTGTGGTTTATTATTTCATATTATGTAAATATTTTGTTTTTTGTACCTTTATTATTTAATTTACAATATGGATTTCTTTCGTCATCTGGTGCCAATACTTAATTTTGCCAGAGAAATATTTTTTGAAGATTTTTCTGATGAAGAGAATGTTGAAGTAGTTGAGAATTTTGCAGAGATTACAGTACCTCTCATGTCCAATAAACAATTTAAACTTCATTTCCGAAAGACAAATAAGCTAAACTCATAACCTATAAATATGTAAAATACTAAAAACACTGTCACTGCGCATGCCCGCTCCGGAGTTCTTCTCTCGCGAGGTGGGACTCTTGGAGTGAGCTCCTTTAACTCCGCGTCGCAATACCCGACCGCACTTCGAGTTACAACTTTACCTCGAAAGGACAATACCCGAACGGATCGGGAGCGTTTTGTGCACATATAGAGTTAAAAGAGTGAGCATCCCGAACCCACCTAGTATAGTAAAATAGTATTTTTCTATTTGACGTTTATAATAAGTTCATTATGAACTTGAAATGAAGTTCATAATGAAGCTATTTCGATACGCGTTTTTTCTTTATTTGATGTTGGTTACATTAAAATTGAAAAATTGACGTAAAATCACGTCTTCTGAAATTCAAAAAAAATTAGCAAAATCGCCCGAATTTCCGAACGCTCTGTATATGTACCGAATGTACAAGGAGCACACAACGTATTCCGTCCAATTTCAAATCTCATATCGCTAAAATAACTTTAGAATCTCGTGGTGAAAATGGGTCAATAAATCAAAAAATGACAGTTCGCAAAATAATTTTTGTTGTCCAGAGGTTACTTATGATAAAAAATATTATTACCAACATAAAATTTAGATATAAAAATTTAAAGGATATTTTCTTTTTAAATATGTATTTTTTATTGAAAAAACTACAAATAGAAAAAATAGTATAAAGCACGTGGTTCATAAGGCGTTTTAGCGCACGTGTCAATTAAAAAACTCGCCACTTCGTGGCTCGTTTTTTAAAATAGACGCGTGCGCTAAAACCGCTTCTTATGAAACGTGTACTTTAATATACTATTTTAATGCGATTATACGAAATTTTTCGCGTTTTGTTTACTTTGCTTAGCTGTTTAAAAAAAGCAAATGGAAAGTACCTAGCATATCACGAACATGACCACAAATTAATTATGACTATAATTTTTGGTTCACTAATTGTTCGTAAAATTCCTTATTTAGCTTTCTGAAATTTTAAGGAGTTAGACATATAGCCATAACGGGTAAGGTAAGATGCAACCTGCAACTTTGACCAGGGGTATGAAACAGAGATAAGAAAAGACGAGAGGATAGCCTGCCTAGGAAACTCCAACGTTGCCAAATTTATTCAATCAGCTGTTTTGTAAAATTATTGTTTGGCGGCAAAGTTTTAAATCTTCTGAATCAAATTTGACGTTATTCTTTCTCTTCAGAATAGAAATAAATCATGTGATACATTAATTTTTGAACAAATGATTAGAATAATTGGCAAAACAGTTTTAATATAAATTATTTATTATAAAACAGAATGAAACTAGTTTTAAAATGTCCATTCATGAAATACATAATATAGTTATTTTATATAATTTTTTAAATTAACCCTTCCGTAGGTAGGTAGGAAATATTTAATTTGTTAGTAACAATAGAACAGTGTTGGTGAATATTTTGAATTTTTTTAAAAATGTATAGGAACTATTTATTGCTGACGACGTTATTTAACTTTATGTTGTAAATATTATATACCTTTGAATTAAAGAATGTTTATTATTTTACCTAGTAGACAATATATTTTGACTAAAAGAAAAAAACAATAGCATAGAAAACAATTTTTTTATTAACAGAAATTAAATCACGTAAAACATTAACAATATTTATGATCGTTTAATGGATGGACTGATGTAGAAACAATATAATCGTTGGGGGAATGAGTTAAGGCTTTCTTCTTGAATGTTTTTAGCTTCTTGCGCTGAAGCTCTTTTAAGACTTTTGTCCTTGCTTGGACACGTTTCTTTTTTGTGGAAGTAAATCTAATTTGGGTATCAATTAGTCTTTTTAAAGACTTATTTTTAATTTCAAATTTAGTATTATTTACACCAGAAATATTTGAAAAATCTGATAAATTAGTTGCAACTGTTAGATGGTAATAAATTTTACTAATCGTTTCATCGTCAAGTTGTGTAAAATCCAAACTTTCAAATGTAGCCATTGTTTCTATATTAAGAGCTTTTTTATAAACTTGTTGCAAAAGTTCTTTAGGAAGGGCTGACAGTTCTTCAGAGATGTGGACTTCCTTTACTAATGAGGCAACAGTATTTTTTGATTTCTCTTTATTAATATTTAACCTCTCCAAAATAATGTGAATATGCTTGCACATAAGTTTTCTTTCCTGAAAAGTCCTACTTGGTCAGATCAGATCAAGGTGGAAATATTGCCTGGTTTAATGATAGGTTGAGGGGAATGCGTGAGCATCTTGCTTTGTTAGGTGAGCTGAGGAGGCGGTATGCTCATGCAGGTCTCGCTCAGGAGTATAGAACTTTTAAGACTAAATATAGACGAGCAATCAGAGATGCAAAGATCAGATCAAATGATAGATTGATTGAGAGTGCAAATAATCCAGCTAAATGTATGTGGAAGATTATTAACAAAAGCAGGGGTATCTCAGAAAGAGTCAACAACTTTTGTAGCGTATCTGCAGATAGTTTTAATAAGTTCTTCACTAATATAGCCCATGACCTAGACGCTAAGATTCCTCACTCGGAACATGATCCTATCGAATTTATAAATGTTCCTCCACCAATAAGTATGTTCAATTTTAGGGAAGTTACCTATAATGAAGTTAGGGATGTCATTGAGAACATTAAATGCAAGAACAGTACTGATATTTTTGGGTTTAATACAAAATTATTAAAAAATATAAGACATCTAATAATTATACCCCTAACAAAATTAATTAATCAGTGTTTTAGGGAAGGAACGTTTCCGGCGGTTCTTAAGAAGGCTATAGTGACGCCCATATTTAAAAAAGGCAATCCAGAACTACCAGAGAACTACCGACCAATAGCATTGTTGCCTGTGTTCTCGAAAGTGCTGGAAAAATGTATGGCTCTGCAAATTGTTGAATTCTTTGATCATAACAATTATTTCTCAGACTGCCAATTTGGCTTTAGAAAAAACAAAAATACGACTTTAGGTATCTTAGATCTTGTTTCCTACATCCTAGAGTCATTTAACGAACAGGAATTTACTGCGTCATTATTTTGTGACTTAAGCAAGGCTTTCGACTGCGTCTCGCATGACATTCTTTTGCGCAAGCTGAGGGCCTATTTTTTTAGTTCAGAGAGTGTGAAACTTCTCTCATCCTACCTATCTGATCGCAAACAGGCGGTTAGAGTTGGGGGGGTGTTATCGGCGGAAAGTGATATTACTATCGGTGTTCCACAGGGGTCTGTCCTGGGCCCTATTTTATTTCTGATATATATTAATGACTTGCCTTTGTCTAATCCGTCAGGCAAATTCACAATTTTCGCTGATGACACCACCATCTCTGTCACTGCCGACTCAATTGAGGATGCTCAGGAAATGTCTGCCAGACTGCGGGAGAGGGCCGAGCACTGGTTTGCTCTAAATAGGCTTCACCTTAATAATGATAAAACTACTAGTGTAATGTTTTCAATGAGAGATACAGCCGCCGTTAATGGGGACGTCACTGCAGTCAAATTTTTGGGTGTACAGTTGGATCATAGACTGATGTGGGATGCTCATATTAACTCGTTGTGTAAAGGATTGAGAAGTAGCCTGTTTGTACTTCGTAACCTGACAAATAGTGTGTCCTATGACACTTTACGAGTGGCCTACTTCGGTCTGTTTCACTGCAGGCTGACCTATGCACTGTTGGTATGGGGACATTCGTCCCAGTCTGAAAGAGTGTTTGGATTGCAGAGGAGAGCTGTGAGATTGGTCGCTGGGTTGGGATATGGAGATGATTGCAGGGCAGCCTTTGTGCAGCTACGCATTCTGACCTTGCCATCGATCTTTATACTAGAAACTCTGTTATATGTAAAAAAAAATATCGATGCATATCCATCCCATGGAGACATCCACCAATACAATACGCGTGGAAGAGAGAATATTCAGCCACATTACTGTCGCCTTAAGAGGACGCAGGACGGATCTAGTTTCTATGGGCCGAAGTTCTTTAATATGCTTCCTATTGCTGTGAGAGACTTGCCAATAAAACAGTTTAGGGCCTGTGTGATAAAGGTTCTGTTAGGTAAGGCTCTTTACAATATTAATGATTTCCTAACAGTGAACTGGTGATACATTTTAATCTGTTTTGTATTTTACGTCCAAGTAAAGGTTTTTAATTGTTAATAAGTTTTAAATATTTTTAATGTGTAATACCTATATTATACTACTGTTTCTTTTTTTTTTTTTTTGACCTGTGTAAGCGCTCATTCTGTGTATTAAGCACCAAATAAATTATTATTATTATTATTATTATTATTATTATTATTCTTTCATTATAAAACTTACATTCACATGAAAACATATGACTACATGCCTCACAAAAGAAGCATATTTGTTCACAGCACTTTCTATCTAATAACGGGTAAATGGTATTTAAAGGTATGTTTATTTTTTGAAATTTTCCAGTTTGTATTATTGTTAACATTTATATAATTAGCACTGTTTTAAAGGGCTTCTTTGTAACTCTGAGATAAAAATCTGGTTTGTTATGTATGTTATTCACCTTTACTTAACCTGATTATTATTTCTACAATTTTGTCCCGAACATATTTCAACACAGCGTTTAACCCTTTATCAAGACGTTTCACTGTCTTTCTTTCTAAGTATAGGTACTTTATCACTTTGTGCATCGACTCGATATACATATTTGTATTGATAAGCTTCTTTTATAAAATAGTAAGCCCATTTTCTAAAATTATGGCTGTAAAAGTATTTTTAAAATATTCCCCAAAATGCTCGGTTTTCTCATCATTGCACATATATTCTAAAGCATTTTCTAGAGCTACCACAAAGTTTAAATCGGGTTTCCTGTTGCAGTGCTTTTAAAATCTGGTAGATTTCAGTACGTTTTTCTCTGTCAGCAATCTTAATTAAATTGTTTTGCCATGCCCTATCGAGATGCCATGAACAAAATAAATGTTCTGGATAAGATACTTCACCAATCACCTCAAGCCAAGCATTAAAAAAATATTCAGCCATATCAGACATAAAAAACTTGCAATAAACCGCACCTAGAACAAAAAATGTGTAAACTAAAAATCCACCACCTCACAGATAGCCAAGCTGTTTTACTGACAACCAGAAATTTAAAATTACAGCATAAAAGCATCAACCACCCTGCCACCAAAGATAAATAAAACCCACTACTAAATAGTGCTTAAATTTTTTTAAGACCAAAGTAATAGTTAATTTTTTTTGTCGGTTATATTCTGTATTATAGCAATACCATAACTATATAAAAATTACAATGTTAAGACGGCCTACACCTTTCTACATACCTACTGCCTCTGTAACTACTGTAAAAAATATGTTTTGAATTATTGTATCTTTTCTATTAGAAAACATCTCGGCAACTGGAAAACCATGGTGAAATTCATCAAGCACCATAATGGTTGTCAATTCAAAATCGTATCCATTTAAACCATGTGTACTATCAATAGTAATGGTAGATGGAAATTTTTTTATCATTTGTCTTTGAAATGTATTCATTATAATTAAGCAAAAGTCATCCTTTCTTAAAATGCTGTGTTCCTTTCCTTGTTCTTTATATAATAAAATAGGATTTTCTTTTAAGCATTCACATTCTTGCACCCAAAGAGCCACAGAAAATGCGTCATTAGGATCTCTTTTGCCATCTCTTATTTCTATGCCATATAGATTCTCTATATTTCTTAAATCCCTTGATGTTAGCAGGTCAACTCGGTTTAAATGTTCTCCAATTTGATCACGAGTAGTTTCCAAAATTCTGTTAAAAATGGAGAAAAAAAGATAAGTGTAAATAAAAAAGAAATGACAATAATAACAATGAAATAAATAATAAAAAATTGTTTTAAGCTGTTTATAGGTAAATAAGAAAAGAAAAATATCTAAAAACTTATTTCTTGTGTTTGTTGATATGAGTTTTAGGATAACACGCTCATTAAAAACATCAGAAAATTTCATATTATGTTGTCTTTGGTCATATAAGTAAATAAGCAGGTATTCTGGTGGTCCACATACAGAGTATTCAATATCTCTATATTATTTTTACCTTTGAGATGTGACACCATTTACAAGTTTTGTCACAATATTTTGCTTTTCAATTTTTGGCAGTCTAATATGTTGTAATTCAATGGTATGGCCATAATGAACCTTCTGCCATTCTATTAGAATTTTATTATTTTCTCCAACTATTTTAATTTCACTAGTGCAAGAAGAACTCAGCTTACAAGACCCTTGGCTTTTTAATAGTCTACTTCTTTGTTCTGTTTCCTTAATATTATAATCTACAACAAACAAACGAAATTAATAATCTTATATTTTGCATTTTCATATTTTGTTTAAATAAAAAAGAACATTAAACTCGAGTAAACTGTTTTTACGACATGCATTACCTACTAGGTACATTAAATACTTACTTATTTTACTCCTGTTACATTTGTAATATATTACTTCACCAATGGTGCTAGCATATTTAGATCTTAGAACGTAGCAGCAATTGTTAACAGATTCAATTTTTGATTTCCAATTATTAAAATCTAAAATAAATAAATTTATGTGTCGTTTCTTGTAGGTTCAAAGTGCAAATCCTATTTAGGGGCGACACTATAGCTTTTTGTAAGGAAAGGCAAAGAAGTGTATAGAGTGTGGGTATGGTGTCTGTTTAAAGTCTAAAGTGTTATATTTAATATATTCAATAACTATTACCATTAAAGGCAGGTTTATAACCATGACCATGAATGGTTATAATATGACAATACATTTTTGCCAAATCTAATCTAATTCATACCAACCTTTCATATTCTCCACATAATGTGATTCTGTTTTAAATGTTATCGAATGAATATCACGCAATTGCTCCATTAAATTCTTATTTGTCGTAAAGGCGCTATCACAATTTGGTTCAAGGCATTGACTTCTCCAAATGGTTTCCTTTCCATAGGATACAGGCTTTGGAACTTCTTGATGAACTTCTTTAATATGTCTGTTGCAATTATATTGTCTGCTAAACACTTTTTACACTACCGGCATTTCTACCCTTTTTTCTGCAAAATCTCTCAAAAAAAACAAATAAACCAACGAAAACTAACAGATTATGTCCTACTAGCAGTACTAGCTACTAGTATACTCTAGCTACTGGCTAAAGCTAAAACACAATCAAATAAACAACATTCCCGCCAACACAAGCGACATAACCCACAAATTTAGAAAACAGCTAGCTGATTGAATAACTTTGGCAACGTTGGAGTTCCCTAGGCTGGCTATCCTCTCGTTAAGACTAGACTGTCACTTGTCATCGCACTACAAATGGCGTCTCTTTTAAGAAAATAAACAAGGTTGACTCAAAATAAACTGGCAAATTGCCCCCAGGGAGCAGAGCCATTAAGAACAAGACAAGACAATACTCAAAATAAAATACATGATATGTCAATGGCAACCAATCACATTGCTTTATTTCTTAACCAACCTGTTTGTGTTCGTCCTATCCTATAGCATAGCAGTCTTTTTGATGGAGTATCATGGCGGTACGCCGATGAATTTTGTTTTGGATTAATATATTTTACATTATACCTATTTTTAAGGATCTGAAAATAATAGGGTTCTAATTTTTCCATTTCCATCAGGTAAAGGTAGATGACTAAATTTTTATTTTAAAATAATTTGTTCAATCTTTTATCTCTGGCAGAATTAATTCAAATATCTTGGAATGTAGTGCTTCACTGATTAATTTAAATAATATGTCATATCATATCGTGAGTTTGTATCAAGAATTTTGGCAAGTCCGTAGAGAAGACTCGAGCGTTTCAAATCTAATATTATCACATAGAGGACCTTCAAAATTTATATTTAAGAATACTTTTTAGGGCATTGTATTTATTAATATCTATGCCGTTTCAAATTGTTGGAAATCGTAAAATGTAATTGTAGAAAAGGTTATTTTATTTTCAAAATTAATAAATCGACAGCGAGGGGTAAACCGCTGACCAAAATGTTGTACACCTAATGCAAAAATGCCCTAACACACCATCGATAATGCCATAATATTGCCTCTAATGCCACAATAATGCAACGAATGCCATTATAATGCCCTAATAATGCCACTATAATGCCATGCTAATGCTGCTCTCTGTTACGCATACTTCAATAAATCATTGCTATCGGTAAAACTAGAGGGGTACTTAAATATTCGTTAACTTACTTTAACGTACTTAGGCATAAAAATATTCAACAATAGGAGTGTAATATTGACTTACGTACGACGGTACGATTTATTTATATAAAAAAAAACATTCAGAGTAACTTTTCACAACAATAGATTATTTATTATTAACAAAATGTATGGTAAAAATTATTTGGAGCAACAACAAAAGTTACAATACAAGTTACAATACAAAATAAAAATCATTAAGGTATGCCGATGCCCACTAGCGTTATACTTTAACTTTAAGCCGAGTTTCGAGCTTGAAATTAAAAATTTAGTGAAGGGCTGAGTGGATCATAATGAACTAGACTGGGTACATATCGCTAATCGTCAGCCGAGAGTGCATCTATTATTAGTACCTACTAAAAATTTGTATTTAAAAAGTATTTTTCTTAGTTTCTTTTTTCTATGTTTTCTATTGCTTTTTTTGCCTCACCTTCCTGCGGAACGTGAAGGGAAGACATATCGCCAAATTGTCATTATAACAACTGACCAAAACTACACAATGGTGCAAAATTTCCGTTTTCTCGTATAGATAGGTAGTTTTCTGAGACGGCGCCGTATAGGTGCTCTTTAAACTCGCACACCTTTGTGCAATGTGGGATATACTTTCCATATTTGCTCTATAAAAATATGTAAGTATTCAATCGATTAAAACATAAGCAAAAAATTATTCTTACATGGAAGCTATCAATTATCAGCTAATAATGTGCCGAGCCCTTCGGGTACGGCACTGTTCTAGTTCGTTCGTTTAATTATACGAGAGCTGTCACTTTGACAGGTAAGTGTATTTTTTTTAGCTTTTTCGTAGCGAGGGTTATAGCTGTAAGAATTCGAAATTAAAAAATTTTCAGGTACCTAAATAAGAATGTTTTATACGATAGCTGTCAAATTTTGACAGGTAGGAGTCAGTTTTTTTTTATCCTTTTCGTAGCGAGGGATATCGCTGTAAAAATCCTAAAGTGAAAAATTTTTCAGATCCTAAATAACAAAGTTCTATACGACAGCTGTCAGACTTTGACAGGTAAGTTTCAATTTTTTTTTGTTTTTTCGTAGCGAGAGTTACAGCTATAAGAATCCTAAATTTAAAAATATTTCAGTTTCTAAATAACAAAGTTCTATACGACAGCTGTCATTTTGACAGGTAAATGTCATTTTTTTTAAAGCTTTTCTTGTATCTAGGATTAAAGCTGTAAGAATCCAAAATTTAAAAAAAATTCAGTAGTTAAATAACAAAGTTCTATACGACAGCTGTCAAATTTTGACAGGTAAGTTAAAATTTTTTTTTAGATTTTTCGTAGCGAGATTTATAGCTGTAAGAATCCTAAATGAAAAAGTTTTCAGTTCCTAAATAACAAAGTTATATACAACAGCTGTCAATTTGACAGGTAAATTGCAAGTTTTTTTTAAGCTTTTCTTGTATCTAGGATTATAGCTGTAAGAATTCGAAATTTAAAAAAAATTCAGTACCTAAATAACGAAGTTCTATACGACAGCTGTCAGATTTTGACAGGTAAGTGTCAATTTTTTTTTTAGCTTTTTCGTAGCGACGGTTATAGCTGTAAGAATCTCAAATTTAAAAAAAATTCAGTACCTAGATAACAAAGTTTTATACGATACCTGTCAGATTTTGACAGGTAAGTGTCAATTTATTTTAACTTTTTTCGTAGCGAGGGTTAAAGCTGTAATAAAACTAAATTAAAAAAAATTTCAGTACCAAAATAACAAAGTTCTATACGACAGCTGTCAAATTATATATACTTAAATAGTAATTCTTATTTTTTATAATTTGCTACCATTTCTATGCTGTTTAGGTATAGAACAATATATTTGAAAAAAGTAGTATTTGAGATGACCTAAACGAATATCCAAACCAAAAGTATATCGGACGCACCCAATTCGATTTATTAACGATCCAATATGACCCTACATTGATTTTTAAAAAATCAAAAAAATGACTTCCCAACTTTCGATCGCGTTCGCAAACAACAGTGTTTTATAGCCCAACGTCGTCTACACGTCGAAAAAGTTTAAAACGATTAAAATGATTTTTGCCACCTGTATCGCCCTACAACGAAAAAAAATATATTTTTTAACTTTAACTTTAATAACTTTTTTCCGGTACACCCTGTATATTTGAAATTGTTCCCAGAACGTGCCCCGACTATTCCTCTCTACGTCCAGAAAGTTTGAATCGTTTTGCTCGAACCGTTTCCGAAAAAAAAATTCGCGAATATCGAAATGTCGAATAACCTTCTACCACGTGGCGATGGATTATCAATGTCGGAACGCCATCTTTAAAATCGAAATTACAACTATTTCTGAAACATTTTTGGCAAATATTTTGGTCAATAAAATTAGAAGAAGGTTCAAGGTAGATATTCCACCCGATTTAAAATCTGGAAATGTTCTTATTATTCTAGCAAATCACGCTGAAAACACCCATTTTTCGCCATTTTTGACAGCCGGATTTTTAGAATTAATAATTAATTTAGATACATCAATATCAAGGCACTCTTAGTCAAAAGTGAATGGTGTTAGAATTTGTAAAGATTGCCTGTTTCCGCACCCAAAAAAGCGACTTTTCTCAATTTTGCGAATATATTTTAATGATTTTGAATATGTAGAGGTGTTGCGAAGTAATCAGCGCATTTTTTGAGAAAAAAATAAAACGGTTTTGTTAAAAATTGAATAAGCTACAGTCGATATAGTAAAAAAAAAGCTGCCGTTTTTTCCGTATTAAAGATAAAGAAACGAAAAAATATCTCTTAAATACAATTTGACGAGCTCTATCTGTTAAAGTTTACAACGTTTCGATCAAAAGTCGTTTTCAGTACGAAAAAAATAAAAACCGTGAAAAAATCAGGCCTAACTTTATGATTTCCACTTTCTTACAATTTTCGGCAATTTCCATTCCAGTTAGGTATAGAACGATATATTGGAAAAACGTAGATTTTGAGATAGCCTAACCGATTATCCAAACCGCATGTCGATTGGATGCACCCAATTCGACTTATTAGCGATCCAAGAGGTACCATTTTCGACCAAATTTTGACTTTGAAAAAATCAAAAAAATTACTTCCAAACTTTCGATCGCGCTCACAAACAATAGGGTTCTGTAGCCCACGGTCGTCTACGCGTCGAAAAAGTTTAAATCGAAAAAACTAATTTTTGTGGCCTGTATCGAATGCCAACGAGATCCCGATATTTCTCGACTTTAAAAATTAATAACTTTTTTCCGGCACACCCTGTATATTCGAAATTTTCACACAACGTACCCCCACTATTCCTCTGTAAACCCAAAAAGTTTCAATCGTCCCACATTAACCGTTTCCGAGAAAAAAAATCGCAAATGTGAAAATGTCGAAACTGACGACGACGCCGCCGACGACGACCACGCCGACAACATACGCACATATTTCAAATGTAGCAGCCTATATAGAGCAAAATTTTCGGGAAGCAGTCGGGGTTGTCGTGATTCCGCGTGAAGGCGACGAATAACATATCGCGTGTTCGCGCGATATGTAATAACGAAGAAAAATTCAAACTTTTATATTAAGTTTCGTATTAAGTCCAAAATATCTTTATAAATCCGTAGAGCGCTTTCGGCTGTTAGGCCATCATCAGTACTACTTTGTCAAGTTATGTAAGTAACAATACACAAATTACAACAAATAAATGTAAAAAACATATTAAAAATTTAAAGTTTTTGGGCCATTTTAATAGGCAAACTCTTTGTTAAAGAGAGAACCATCTTAATGGTATTTTGATAAGATATTTTGCACTTAAGGTGGAATATTTTATTTACTAACTTTTAAAATAAAATCAATATCGTCGGCCTATTATTTAGGTAATATCTGATATATTACAAAAGTATCAATTTATTTCATTGCTAATTTTGGGAGAATTGTATAGTGAAAGAATATGACGTGACTGGGGCCCAGGACCCCCCAACATTTCTGGAAAAAATTTAAAATATCTCGAGAGAAATACAATCAATTTGGCAACAATGACAACTTCGCATTGCATTGCGATAGAGAAATACAATCAATTTGGCAACAATGACAACCTCGCTTTACTATACACGCTGCGCACGCATTAATCATCCCCGTTTCAACGGGTACTTTCGTATTTCGTTGCTGCTGAGTGCTGACCAATGTTAATTGTTCTGGCGAGGAAGTAGAGAATTTTGTCTAGCATTTTAATTATCTGCTTGCAGTGATCTGGGGCGTGCATGATCCTAAAAAATTTTGGGCTGCGGCGTTATTTGCTTGCGAAGGCTACCAAAAATTGTGGCTGCGCCAAGATGTAATGCCCCCCAATATTTTGGGTCTAGAACCGCCCCTGGGTTTCACCTCCACTCCACCTAATTTGAAGCAAACGGCTACGACTTTTGATAAGCAGTGTTGCCCGAGTCGTAAGGATGTTGCCAAATTGTTAACTAATTATTTTTAACAAATGCTAATACTGCCAAATACTGCCTGCATAATGCCTATACTGCCAACATAATGCCAATACTGCCACTAATGCCAAGAGCTTGTACACCAAAATGCCCCAGCGGTTTACCCCTCGATCGACAGTTTAAAATTTGCATTTTAATTTATAGACACGGATAACGAAATATTATATTACACTCCTATATTCCTGTACCAAACTGTTCGCAACGGTCAAGCCTGTCTTACTTTAGGCCAATCAGTATTTTACCCAATATATCCAAGGTACTTGAGACAATAGTTGCAAAACAAATAAAAGAATATCTAAAAGCAAAAAGTATCATGCCACCAACTCAGTCTGGACTCCGTAAAAATCACAGCACGACAACTGTTTTTTTTTTTAAATTACAGACTACATATTTAGAACCAGTGACAATGGTCAGAATACATGCCTTATACGCCTAGACTATAGCAAAGGCTTTGACACTTTGGCACATAGTACTTTAACAAATAAACTGGAATATTTCGGTTTTGGTAACTCCTATATTAAATTTTTCGATAGCTATTTTAACACTTTCAGCACCACCGCCGACTTGTATCGGCGGAGACGTTTTAACCGGAGGACCGCCGCCGACCACGTATCGGCGCCGACAGGGTAGAAACAAGGCAATTTAATTTCGTCGGGACGTTGGTCTCGCTCTTGCATGGTGGTGGTACGTCAATTGAACCATAAGTAGGTAATGTAAAAATTTAAAAAGACGACACGTGATTGACGGCAGGTAGGTAAGTTAGATACACCTATTGAATGACCGCTGGGGCTGAAAACTGTCAGGTTGTTGCTCAGGGCAGCATTCTTGGTCTTCTACATTTCTCTATTTATGATGCGGATTTTGGACTTTTTTTTGAAATATTGTAGATCTCACCAGTATGCCGATGCCACCAAATTTATTTCTTCTTTCTGAATAGTTTATAAACTATTTATTACTTTAAGTTACCTGTACCTGTCTTTGAGAAATAAATTAAGCTTAATTGTTTCCTAAACAGCAACGTAAAGACTAAGTTCGATTTAAGTATAGTATAATTTCAAATAAGTAATAAAAACTAGTAAAACCGTAAATACCATTAAAATTTTGTTTATTTTTTAACTAGTTATTTTTCATGAATATTTAGTTAACTTGTATGTACTTGTAGGTACTAAAATTAACTAAAATATAGTATTAGTTTATTTTTATTAATATAATATGTTAGTAAACCTAATACATTTGTGTCGAATACAAATCTGCATTATTTTATTTAGGTTGGCTTACGTTACTTACGGGCTAGGTAGCGCACTGTCTATTCCAAAACTATCGCTCGGCGCATTAAAAAGTTTGGCGACCACTGCCTTAGAGGCTCGAAGTCGAAATAAATTATTAAACAGAACATGATCGTTTTACTAGTAAAAAAGTCCTTTAATATTTTGTATTGTTTTGGGTAGTAAGTAAATTTTTTTATGTTGTTTGCTTCTTGTTTTAAATTGTGAATAATAAATATCATTTTTTTTTTCAATAAAAATACATCCAATTAAAAAAAACATCAAAAAATTAAATTACTTCTAACCTTACAATTTAATATTCTCTTTTTCCTACCCCGAGAACATCACATTTCTGACGGAAACTAACGTATGTAACAGTACGGGAAAGTTAAATTTTTTTTGTAGCACGTTAAGAGGAAGTAACCCCTTTACCACAATGAAAATTGCCGAACGTTTTGCTGGTCAAACGAAAATAAAAAATAAAAATTGGTATTTAGAAAATAAATTCTACTTTAAATACCCCATCCAGAAAAGTAAATGACGATCGAACATATTCCCAAAATTTTTTTTAGAAATTTTTTTATTTTTAGTAATTTTGTAATATCTTAAACAATTCTTTATTGGTTAAAAGCAAAATTACTTTCCCGGGTGTAGAATGTTGTACCAAACAATTTTTCTTAAAGCCATTTTTCAATATCGGCCTTACTTTTTTCTCAAAAAGTTTGGGCGCGTAAAGTGAATTTAAGCGTGTAAAGGGGTTTACGCGCCCAAACTTTTTGAGAAAAAAGTAAGGCCGATATTGAAAAATGGCTTTAAGAAAAATTGTTTGGTACAACATTCTACACCCGGGAAAGTCATTTTGCTTTTGACCAATAAAGAATTGTTTAAGATATTACAAAATTACTAAAAATAAAAAAAATTTCTAAAAAAAATTTTGGGAATATTTTCGATCGTCATTTACTTTTCTGGATGGGGTATTTAAAGTAAAATTTATTTTCTAAATATCAATATTTTTATTTTTTCTTTTCGTTTGACCAGCAAAACGTTCGGCAATTTTCATTGTGGTAAAGGGGGTTACTGCTCTTAAGTCCTAAATTTCTTAGCTTTTTTTGCTACTTAACCCTATTTAAAACATTAACTCCCATATTTTGATGTCGCAAGCTATGGCGCTTTAAGTTTCTTTTTTCAATAGTTTGATATCCACATTGATGACACTTAAACTTATCTGAAGCATCAACTTCCTCTATATTTGTATGGCGTCGCAAAACATGTTTCTTTAAATTACTTCTCGTAAGTGTTTGATGTTCACACTGTCCACACTTAAACTTATCAGAAGCATCAACTTCCTCTATATTTTTGTGGCGTCCCAAAATATGCCTCTTTAAATCACTTCTCCTAAGCGTTTCATAGTCACATTGACAACACTTAAACCTATCTGGAGCATTCCCTTCCTCAATATTTGTATGACGTCGCAAAATATGTTTCTTTAAATTACTTCTCGTAAGTGTTTGATATTCACATTGACCGCACCTAAACTTATCTGAATCATCAACTTCCTCTATACTTTTATGACGTCGCAAGATATGTAACTTTAAGCGACTTTTCTTAATTGTTTGATATTCACATTGACCACATTTCAACTTTTCTACAGAATCATCCTTCTCTACAGTTTTTTGTCGTAAGAGTTGCATCTTTAAATTTAATTGCTGAACTTTCTGATGATAACCACAATAATTGCAGGTAAATTTAGAAACTTCCTTGTGAATTTTATGTTGAAGATTTTGACATATATCACATATTATGTACTTTTGATATTCCTCACGATGTCCTTGATCGATGCCACCGAATATCACACTAAAAAAAATATTGACAATTATACATGGAATTAAGTTTTTGTAGTTTACCATATTTAATTAGTGGGACAAGTGCGTTTGGGTTTCGCCATATACTATGATACATTTTTAGAAACAAAAGTTGCGATCCAAATTTTCACAGTAGATTGCAACCCAGTGAAAAACTGAAGCTTAGTTGGGTAATTAAAAATAACATAAATTCTTATTACTATTAATGTACCCAAGAACTAAAATTAAATAATTGGTTAAGAAGGTTGAATTTAAGCGGGACGGGCGCAGATTTAGAGGGTTGGCGCACACCCCGGAAACGATTTAAAAATATTAATTTTATTGTATTAAAATGTTTACTTTAAATGTTTCTTTGAAGGTGGTAGACAATGAAGTAATATCAAAAAAATTACCTTGTCGGACTGCCATTGTCTTTATTTTGTTACTTAACACAACGTTTCGGTTACTTAGTATCTCTAAACGTTTTCAAGTGTAAACTAAATTAGAATTCTAATGCTACCGTCTTAAATACTATCCATGTGCAATGAAGCTTGATGACTCCGCCTACATGCTTATTGGAGTGTGAAGTTTGAGTTGTTGGTTTTGGACAAGAAGAGGCTTCCACAATATTGGGGATATCTTTAATTGGTTTACTAAATATATGGGTATTTTGATTCATGAAAGCTGCTTCTTTGAATTTTCGTTTTTTCGTGTGCTGTTCCGTGTCCAAAACCTTGGCTTCTGACCACTGTATATTATGTTGGTTGGTCCATGCATGTCCCGCTATACCTGATCTCGAAGTTTTACCTTTTTGAGTACGTTAGTCGAGAACATCGAGAAAAGGTAGAGTGGAATGTTTTTCTGTTTTCATGGTAAATTTGATGGATTGTCTTATACTATTAATATGTTCCAAAAACCAATTAAACCGTTACAGGGTAAGTAATTTTCTTTTATTCAGAAGTCTAACCACTTTTCAGCCTTTTTTTGATCAATTAATAAATCCAGCATTTTTTAACGTAAACCTGTAGGTAACTGTACTAACGTAAAACTGTGTAACTGTACTTTAGTAGATAGGCATTTGGACGATTTCTGAATAAAATGAAAATGTAACGAGAGTTGACATAATATAGATTTTGCAACCAGATACAGAAATTTTTTTATAGTTTTTCAATCAACTCTTGTAACTTCTTTTATGGACACCATTCGAACTTCAGTTACTCTGGCCAATGGCCATTAAAGAGTCCCCGTCAAAAGTAATACACGTTAACGTTATTATGACATGGCTTAATAATAAATTATAAAATAGCGGTTTTTAATTAAATCGTTGAAAATAGATACACTTTACGTTGTTAAACTAAAATTTGTTTTCCGCTAAAAAAACACTTTACTGAAGACACTGAGTGCTTTTTGGTCTTAATATTAAGGTGTGTTATTTGCAGACACAAACTACGTTTTCAAAAATACTTATTTTATGAAGTTACCTTATACAGGGTCAAAAACAAATAAACTTTGCATCACATGCGACCAAATTTTAATAGCCCAATTTTGATTTTGTAGAAAAACACACATTTAATATGGCGCTACTTTAAAGAAAATGTATCTGAAATAAAGCATTGTTAAAACTAAGAAGTTTTATGTAGGTTGCTTTAAGTCTTATTTTGCAAAAGTGGTGCAATTTACAAAATATAGGTAAAAAAACAAAATTATCTTATGCAGCTGAAATTTTGCATGTGGGCTAGAAACTGCATTCAAAAAAAACTTTTTCTAATAACTTTTTTCGATATTTTCAGAAATAACCTCACTTTTGAATTATTTTTTGGAAAAAATTAAAATTTGACAGATAATGCGAACCACGTGACTACTATTTTTTTGCAGAACTTGATGCCAAAGTCAAATTTTGAATAAAGCTATTAATAAAAAAAAATCCCATATAATAATAATAATAATAATAATAAATGTCTTTATTTCAGAATAAAAAAAATTTCTAGTACAGGTTCAAAATAAAGAAAACTAAGGGTACATATACTACTCTGAAATAGGCGAAGTCCAGATGGGGCATCTTAAGATACCCCCCTGATCAACTTAACCTATAGCTAGTTCTTAACTTATTTAACCTAACCTAGCGGTGTATAACGTATATAAACGGAATAACAGGATGTAAGGGGAACATGTTAACTATAGACGTTTATTCAAAATGTATTTAGTATAACTTAACCTAAATGCAGACTTTACTGGTGACACAGTATAATGTGAAAAATTAGTGCCACAGGCATTAATTCAGACTGCAATTTAATTCCATAAACTACGATGACCAACCTATGGTGAAAAATAGACGTCCAAAGCCAGAACTAAAAAGCCTTGTCGTAAGTACAGAAAAATAAACTCGTCAATTTAAAATCTACCATTATAAAAAATAGTTATGGCTAACTGGATCCGAGGTAAGAAATAATTCGTTTCTTGGTATTGTTTACTATTTTCTTCCGATAATCCTCTTTCTGGGGAAAATTAGTAGGATAAAGATTTTAAAAATTTAGCACACGGGTTTGAGTTCCGGAAAATCACAAGAACACATTGGGAAAACAAAATTAGTTAGTATTAATGATTTGATAACGTGAGAGATAATCATAATAACAAGGTTAGAGAAAATCGAGAAATCGATTTAATTTGTGAACTGTTGAGAAATTTTGGGCGTCGCCCCTTAAATTTTTTGCACTGCTTCCAAACTTAGCCTCCTCATTCCAATCAGCCACGAGCCGCCACTGACTGTATACAACCAAACTGTAGCGGGTTGCTAAAAATTGCCTTATTTCGGTAACGTCAGTTAACGGTGGGGTTTCGATATAGGTACAGGTAATAATATATTCAAACTTTACTTGATTTGATATGTAGAATTTGAAAATCCTGTAAACGATAGAGTGATATATTTAAAAATTATTTTTTTATCTTGCTTTTTTAAGTCATCCTATAGAGTTAAAAATAATTTTACGTAGTAGGCAATTTGATTCAACTTTCGTACCAACATGTTTTGCCTATTTTAAAAGACACGGCACTTTCTCGCATGAGCAGCACTAAATGACCATCTTGTATACATGGTTCATTATGTCCACCAATGGCGATTTATATCTTATACAGAACCAACAAATTTCATTACTTTATCGTTAAACAAAAAAAATATAACGGCAGGTTTCTTATGAGAATTAGAATGCAGTTAAAAAAATAGTAGCTTCAATTAACCAACTCTGCTATAAAAAAGTGGAAAATACACAAGCGTCAATTTCACATTTCTGCCACAACTATCTATCTAGTCTAAATCAAAATACCCTAGAATGCAGATGTTACATCCATTGTAATAAATACCTTTACCAAGTAAAACGAAAATGTCTAATTTTCATATTATAACCTTATCGTCTTATCAATATTATAAGGTTTAACAAATTAGATCCTCGCCACATTTAATTTTATTTTTATTAGGGCCTTTTCTAAAATCAATGACCTATCAAACATCAATAAATCAACAGATACAATAATATTAAATATTATTAGAAGATAGAATTTCGTCCGTGAAAATAATTAAAAGTAAAAAACCAATTCGATTTATTCAGTAATCTTTTAAGTTACATTTTTTAACAATCTTGGCATGTTGCCATATCACTTTTACTTAATATCTAATAGTTACATTGCCGTGAATACCTATTGGTGTTTATAAGGTTAAATTTCTATTAATTGTACCTAAGCTTTTAAAAAGCTTGTTTTTAGATTTCATACAATTCAATAGTTATTCACACTTTCTTATAAGCTAAATTTATAAAAACAATAGGTATATTAAACAAAAAGAAACGAAAAAAACTAAAACCAAAAACAGAGATTGAACAATTTAAAACTATGCGATGTAAATTGATAGAATTTATAAATTGTTTTTCTGATTTTTTTTGCTAGTTCTTGCATATGAATATCCCATTTTAAGTATTGATCACACCTAATAGAGTTCCCTTGTTCTATAATCGCGGAGCACTGGCAGTCGGGATTATTTTCAGTAATACATGATTCTATGTGTATCTTAAGTGTTACCATATTGCTTCTGCTACTGAGGCCAAAGGACATAATATAGTGAGATTTTAACATGTTCAGGGTGAATAGGTTGCTATCGAACCACAGTTTGACTTTACTGAGCGCAGCTTGCAGCGCAGTCCTAGTTCCAACCAGGTATCAGCTTTTGTCAGTACAACGGTGTCGCCCGCATAACAGATCACCGTGGCGTTACATTACTTTCATTTAATCATTAACATATATCGAAAACAGCACCGGTCCCAAGACGGTACTCTGTAGTACACCAAACTCCAGTTTCCCACTGTCACTTATGGCCTTATTTATTTTAACTTTTGGGTTCTACCCGACAAATATGACCGGAAAAGTTGAAGAGGTATTGCCCTTATACCAGCATTATCCAATTTTGAAAGAAGAATTTGGTGTGACACAGTGTCAAAGGCCTTAGCGAAGTCCAGGAATGCCGCTACTACTCTCCTACCCATTTACTATGGACTTATTTATAGTGTCAGTAAGTCTGCAGCTAGCATCCTCAGTGTTGCTCCCCTCCCTAAAGTTAAACTGCATCTCAGATATTATGTTATTTTGTCTAGGAAAACTATTTAATCGTAGCTTTATACACTTCTCGATCAGTTCCATAGATTTGTTTTAAGAGGCCTATGATCAGTTCGCTTATTGTACTAGTAAGTGCATGGGCCTATATAGTAGTTTATTTTATCTGATGGATCCCCACCCTCAAATATAGGTACAATTATGGACGACTTGAACACTTCAGGATAAATACCAGTAGGGGAGACTGGGGGCTAATTGGACTGTTTTAGGGTCTAATTGGACATTTCATAATTTTTTTTTAATTTTAAATATTATATAAACATACTTTTACATATTAATTGATTCAGCCGATACTAGGTGGAAATCCATAATTATAGTATTATGAGATACAGTAAAACAAAGTTGAACTTGTAAATTTCCACTATATTAAACAGAAAATGACATGTTTCGCTAACACTGTAGCTTCGTCAGATGACAATGATTAAATAAAGGTGAGAAGTAAAAATTGGTTGCAATAAAATTAAACTATTTAAGATGTAAATAAAACAGTGGAATGGTTACAATTGTGGGAAAATCCAACAGAGGGTTTAAAAATTAAATTACATTAGGTACAATATGGATAGGTATTTACAAAATCCGAGACAAAATCTTAATTATATGGTCAACAGAATAAATTTAGCAAAGATGAATTATTTAAATCTAATTGATCATTGAGTAACAGGTCCGTATTTTTAAGTTTATTTATTTCCATAGATTCTAACAAATTCAGTTTTAAGCCTTTGTTTTCTGTATGTAAGATTTTAAAGGAAGGATAGTGAAAGTGATGAAGGATCCAGTGAAGAAATATCTTTACATGACTCATCTTCTGAAAATGAATTTAATGAGATCAAATTGAACTTAAAACTAAATAATTTTGTTTTAGTGAAATTTCTAACAAAAAGAAACTTCCATCATTACCTTGGCATTGTAAATGAAAATGCCCCCGACTTCGCAGAGACCAAAGTAATTTTTTTACGCAAGAAATGTGATTCCTTTAGGATTTATTATCCTAAAAAAGTTGATAAGTGGATTGATATTCAAGACGTTGAAAAAAAAACACCCGTTCAAAATGACATAATTACTGAACGAGCCGTATCAGCCGTAAGTTTTAATGATGATTTGAGCATGTATAATGTAAAATAATAATATTTTTGGTTAAATGACAAATAAAAATGATTAAAATAATTTGTTTTTCATTGTGTCCCATTAGTCTCGTGGAATGTCCATTTAGATCCGGTTATAGGGACTAATTGGACATACATTAGAAGATTACAAAAAAAATCATATTAAAATTTTATGGTTTCTAAAATAATTGAAAATCCCTTGTGTACCTAAAAATGCTCTATGTGGATGGTATATACCGTAATGTAAAAGTATAGTATTATGAAATAGAGTAAAACTAAGTTGAACTTGTAAATTTCCACTATATTACAGAAAATGACATGTTCCGCTAACAATGTAGCTTCGTCAGATGACAATGATTAAATAAAGGCGAGAAGTAAAAATTGGTTGCAATAAAATTAAACTATTTAAGATGTAAATAAAACAGTGGAAGGGTCACAATTGTGGGAAAATCCAACAGAGGGTTTAAAAATTAAATTACATTAGGTACAATATGGGTAGGTATTTATAAAATCTTAATTATATGGTCACCAGAATAAATTTAAAAAAAGGTGAATTATTTAAATCTAGTTGATCATTAAGTAACAGGTCCGTATTTTTAAGTTTATTTATTTCCATAGATTCTAACAAATTCAGTTTTAAGCCTTTGTTTTCTGTATGTAAGATTTTAAAGGAAGGATCGAAATTATGTTGATAATCAAGTGAATGGTTAGCATAGTTTGAGTCTGTTTTACTTTTTAGATAACTGTTATATTGTTCCTGTATTCTTTTGTCAAACTGTCTACCCGTTTGGCAAATGTATGTTTTAGGACAATCTTTGCATTTTAATTTATAGACGCCTGATTTTTTGTTTTTATCGCTTTTAGTTTTATTGTTTTTGATGAATTTACTTAAAGAGTTATTAGTTTTATAACACAAATTTATATCAAGTTTGTTAAGAAAATTGCCAATTACTTTGCTAGGTTGTCCAAAGAAAGTGACAAATTTAAATTGGTCAGAGTTTTTGCTTCTAGAAAAAACTAAGTCAATAGCCTTTTTGTAAGTTTTCTTTTCTAGGATTTGGTCAATTAAATTTGAGTTATATCCGTTATTGACTGCAATTTGTTTAATAATGTTTAGTTCTTTTTGAAAATTGATTTTATTTAGAGGGAGAGTTACTAGTCTATGGATCATACTGTGAAAAGAAGCTAATTTGTGTTGTATAGGGTGGCAAGAAGAGTTGTGTATGACAGTATCAGTATGAGATGGTTTATGGAAAACGGAGAAAACGTGTCTATCATTTTCTCTTTTAATATTTAAATCAAGAAAATTGATAGAATTGTCACTTTCGTGTTCTATTGTAAACTTGATATTTTTGTGTAGGCTGTTAATATATTCCAAAACGACTTTTAACTGTCTATCAGTACCAAGAAAACATGTTAAGACGTCATCAACATACCTATGCCAATAAAGAAACTGTTTGAAAAGAGGATGATTGCTTATTTTATTTTCTAAAAAATCCATAAATATTTCAGCCAATAACTCTGACCAATTTAAACTTGTCACTTTCTTTGGACAACCTAGCAAAGTAATTGGCAATTTTCTTAACAAACTTGATATAAATTTGTGTTATAAAACTAATAACTCTTTAAGTAAATTCATCAAAAACAATAAAACTAAAATAAGCGATAAAAACAAAAAATCAGGCGTCTATAAATTTAAATGCAAAGATTGTCCTAAAACATACATTGGCCAAACGGGTAGACAGTTTGACAAAAGAATACAGGAACATTATAACAGTTATCTAAAAAGTAAAACAGACTCAAACTATGCTAACCATTTACTTGATTATCAACATAATTTCGATCCTTCCTTTAAAATCTTACATACAGAAAACAAAGGCTTAAAACTGAATTTGTTAGAATCTATGGAAATAAATAAACTTAAAAATACGGACCTGTTACTCAATGATCAATTAGATTTAAATAATTCACCTTTGCTAAATTTATTCTGTTGACCATATAATTAAGATTTTGTAAATACCTACCCATATTGTACCTAATGTAATTTAATTTTTAAACCCTCTGTTGGATTTTCCCACAATTGTAAACATTCCACTGTTTTATTTACATCTTAAATAGTTTAATTTTATTGCAACCAATTTTTATTTCTCGCCTTTATTTAATCATTGTCATCTGACGAAGCTACAGTGTTAGCGAAACATGTCATTTTCTGTAATATAGTGGAAATTTACAAGTTCAACTTTGTTTTACTGTATTTCATAATACTATACTTTTACATTACGGTATATACCATCCACATAGAGCATTTTTAGGTACACAAGGGATTTTCAATTATTTTAGAAACCATAAAATTTTAATATGATTTTTTTTTGTAATCTTCTAATGTATGTCCAATTAGTCCCTATAACCGGATCTAAATGGACATTCCACGAGACTAATGGGACACAATGAAAAACAAATTATTTTAATCATTTTTATTTGTCATTTAACCAAAAATATTATTATTTTACATTATACATGCTCAAATCATCATTAAAACTTACGGCTGACACTGCTCATTCAGTAATTATGTCATCTTGAACGGGTGTTTTTTTTTCAATGTCTTGAATGTCAATCCACTTATCAACTTTTTCAGGATAATAAAACCTAAAGGAATCACATTTCTTGCGTAAAAAAATTACTTTGGTCTCTGCGAAGTCGGGGGCAATTTCATTTACAATGCCAAGGTAATGATGGAGGTTTCTTTTTGTTAGAAATTTCACTAAAACAAAATTATTTAATTTTAAGTTCAATTTGATCTCATTAAATTCATTTTCAGAAGATGAGTCATGTAAAGATATTTCTTCACTGGATCCTTCATCACTTTCACTTTGAGTTTTCTTTGATTTTCTTTTTATTTTAAAATTTTCTTTTGGTTTTTTGGAAGAATTTTCAAGTTCACCCCATACATTATTTTTTACACTGCTGGACTTTTTCTGTTTTCTTTCTACTGCCAAACGTTCAAGTTAAAAGAAATTATATAATTAGTACCTGAATATTTAGGTTTCACTATTAAAGCTTGTTTTTCTAGCCATTTAGGCTGCCCGGGGTCTAATTGGATTGTCCAATTAGCCCCCGTGATCATGTTCAATTAGTCCCTAGCATCAACTAACCACAAAATTGGAAATTATTGGGTTTATAGCTACCGGCGGTACAAAATCAATTTATTTTTATCAATCTACACTAAATGTGAAACAGAACTTACCTGCCAAACTTAAAAACATATTAGTCGTTACCAGACACACTCAAAAATTCAACTGTTTATTTTTTTTAACGGACCTCCAAAACATGTTGGTATTTAAATTTCATCATGGCGGATTTACGTCACTACCGGTTTTTATTTAGTTGCAAAACAAGAGGCGCCATCTATGTGCAAAATTGCAAAACCGTAAGACCTTTGCAAAGGATTCTACAGAACTTGTCCCATTAGACCCTTGTCCAATTAGCCCCCAGTCTACCCTACCAAAAACTAGGTTTACAATATGTTTAAATGGTGTTAACAGTTCTTTGTAGTTAGTTTTAACTAATGTCGCCGTAATCTGAACATGTCCACTAGCACTTATTTTAAACAGTTTATCTGTGCAGCCAGTTCCATATCACTGATAGGGCCTAAATAATGTGTCAATAAAATTACTATTGGAAATTTACATTATTTATTAAATATTAGGTCGATCCCACGATTCTTCTTTAAAGCGAATTTATCAATAACATTTTCATTGAAGTCCGTAATTTTTTGTATCAATTCCTTTTCAATGGAAAGCATTCCTAACGCAGTTAAACGATCTTGAGCCATGGAATTTCGAAGGAAGGTCTTGATCCGTTTAAGGGTAGAAAAACACCTTTCACCCTCTGACGTTGACATGGGAGTTGTTATTAAAATGTCTAAAATATTTTTTGTTTCTTTTAATGTGTTTTGTAAATTATTTTGTATCAAGAATTTTAGAAGTGGCAAGCAACCGTTTAATCCTCTGCAGTCATCCCTTGAATAAATAACGGATAACTCCGTTTTAAGCCGTTCTTTATTAATAGCCGGATAAGCTAAGCAAGTTGCGTTCAATTGTTCATCAGGAAATTGATTGCAATTCTTTTCAAAATTTTCAGAGTCAAAAAGATACGCGGCTTGAAGATGATCGTTAAAAACAAATCTGTCTTTTGCTGAATTGAGAATAGCATCACAAACTTCCAAAGCAGCAACATGGTGATCAAATATGCTGTTATTCAGGCGTTTTCTTTTGCGCTCCTCATTGTCAAACGAAATATTTGAGGCTTCATTAACAATCTCATTAATTTTATTTCTAGTGTTACACATGTTTTTTTCAAAATTATCAATAGCAGCTTTCGCTTCTATGGGATTAGTTTTTATTATTTGTAGTTGATTAAACAAAATATCGACGTGAGGCATAACATGGTGAAAATAGGTCAGCCAAAACACAAAAATATAATCTTCTAACATACGATGGATACTGGAAGCTGCACTGCAAATAGTGGCATTTGTAAAAGTGTCTTGAATTTCTTCCATGCACTGAAGGAGAGCCTCTTTATTTTCATATACAACATTTACAGTTTGTATGTTGAAATTCCAACGAGTTGTAGCTCCTTGAGAAATTTTTCTGCCAACTACTTTATTTAGCACTTCTACACGTTGTGGAGAGTTATTAAAAAAAGCGGGAATTTCTTTAAGATTTCCAAAAAATACACGCACTTGACTATTAATGGAAGCAGCTTTGGATATTACAAGGTTCAGCTGGTCCAGGTGTGCATAGCAATGCACAAAATAGGCAAACGGGTATTTTTCTTTTATTTTTGTTTGAACACCGGCACTCATGACCGCAGCTCCATCGTAGCTCTGTGCGATTAACTTGGAGGGTGTTTTCTCAATTAAAGGATCTAAAACACTTAAAATGTTTAGACTAATCGATTCGGCATCACATTTGGTAAGAGGTAAGTATTGCCAAAATCGTTCTATGGGTTCTCCATTCCTAGTATACCTTAAAACTATAACAAGTTGAGACCTTGCAGACACATCTGTTTCATCGGCGATAACTGCTAGATAGGATGCATCATTAATTTCCTGAACTATCTCATTATGAGTAACTTCAAGCATGCAATCTAATAGATCATTTTGTATTTCTTTTGAACAACCTTTAAATATTGAGGATTTTTCTAAATGTTCGCTTAAAGTTGCATCTAGTGCAGCAGTAAAATTTATCAATCCCCGAAATATTCCAGGATTTGTTGAAGCCTCAGTTTCGTCATGCCCTTTAAGCGCTAATTCGAAAGCACCGCAAAATTTAATGCAATTTATAATTTTGGATAGTACATATCTATTTTTTTTGACGTTATCATTATGTAATTGAATGTTTTTCCAATATGCAGTGTCCAGCTGAGCTCTAATGTTAACTGTACCTAATAAAGCGTATTCCATAGCATTTTGAAGATGACTCTTGGAATTTTCATGTTTCTTAATTTTTTCTGTTAAATGTACCAAGTCTCTTACACCTGTCTCCGACCATGTTTTATTTCCTACGAAAAGTACACATGGAAAGCAAAAAAGGGCATTTTTATTATTGCATCCACAAATCCAGTCATTTCGAGAATAAATATCTTTATTAAAGTGACGTGTATAGTTTCTTCCTCTGCTAACACCGGCTATCGCAATAGTAATATCTGGTAATGGCCTGCCTCTCTTCTTTAATTCAAGTTTTTCTTCGAAAGTGTATTTTAAAAAACTTTTAACATTCAACAAATTATGTACTACCTCCTCCGTAAATGTTTTATGTTCACTTTGATCATACCTTAACATATGTGAAGAACCCACTCCTTTTGAATTGTGATGTTGTTGCAACGTATGTAACTTTAAACAACTTTTCTCAAATGTTTGATATTTACATTCACCACATTTGAACTTATCTGAAGAATACGACTTCAAATTACATTCTTGAGCTTCCTGATGATCAGCACAATAATTGCCGGTATCTTTATAACCTTCTCCGTGCTCTTTATTTTGAAAGGCATTCTGACACATACCACATCTGTTCTTTTGATAGTCGTTACTGTGTCCTTGATCGATGCCAACGAATGTCATACTGAAAAAATTATTGACATTATATATGGTTCAGTGACGGCTCGTCAGGTGAAGTAACTGAAGGGCACTTCACCAATATTTTAATCGAAAATAACCTACATTATATGATATTTTACTCGAAAATTAAAAATAACTTCAAAATAAACAATATGTTGATATATTGTTATATATTTTGGTGTCGGTAAATTGTTTTAAAAATTACCTTGCCGAATTCTAAAAACATTACTTTTGCGTCCATACTACAACAATTACAACTTTCTTTTTCAGTGGGATCCGCGAATTGTTTCGCGATATATCGCGACGGGCATGTTTAAATGCCTATTTACAGTCATGAACTGAAGTGGAAAAACTCTTTCGAGTATAAAACGCTTAAAAGGAGCAACACGTAGTCGCTTTTTGCGTAATTAACCCCTGGTTTCATTTTTCTCCACTGTAACAAGCTCCCGGTGCACGTGGGAACGTTACCATATTAATCCAAGGGCTGGCGCCCCAGATACCGTTGGAAAAGTAATATTTCCGTCCGCTGCATTACAAATATTGATCGATAGTCCATAATTAACACCGAAAATAAAAAGTGATACGTTACACTATGCCCACTTACTACGAAGCTACAGCCCCCTAAAGAGGGTACTCTGAAGATATTTTTTCTAAATATTTTCGAAACCTTTATAGATACAAATTTAAAATTTAGATATTTTGGTAAACTTTCTACGCTCAATAGAACTCTGGTCTTAAAAATGTCGATATTTAAGAAATGTAGCCAGAAATAGGGGATAGTGGGGTAAAAATAGCCATAAATATTTTTTATCCTAACATTTTTACAGAAAAAGAAAAGCACGAAGTCTTTCTCCACAATCTTTATTTATCGAAAAACTAGGCGAACCTGGTATCACAACGACATGTTTCGAGTGTAGAAACACTCATCATCAGGAAACAAAGTGAAAAGTAAAATGCTGATGTTTTTAGCAAAAGAGAAAATAATGGTGAGATTGAGCCGTAATGGAGCTTTTAATGGTGTACAACAGATGTAAGATTGAAAAATTAGAAGGTCGACAATCTTACATCTGTTGTACACCATTAAAAGCTCCATTACGGCTCAATCTCACCATTATTTTCTCTTTTGCTAAAAACATCAGCATTTTACTTTTCACTTTGTTTCCTGATGATGAGTGTTTCTACACTCGAAACATGTCGTTGTGATACTAGGTTCGCCTAGTTTTTCGATAAATAAAGATTGTGGAGAAAGACTTCGCGGTTTTCTTTTTCTGTATCATTTAACTACACTTTGAGTATGGACTACTTCTTCAAAACTAACATTTTTAATTATTTATGTCAAATCAAAAAACCTAACATAATTCACGAAAAAGGGTACTATTGGTAAGATATGATTGGATGCGCCGTTTTCTAGTTGAATTAATTTTAAAATCACTTTGCATCCGAAAATTACGATAGCATACGTAGTAATGGGTTATTGATATTTTACTTAATAGCATTTTATTTAACGTTGAATCATTTTAAGGTATTTAAATTGTTTGTTTTATTGAATAAATGAATTTCATACATAAATCTTAATGTGCGTTTAAAAAATATATCTAAACTGCTCATCACAAGGGTCGACAAATTGGTTTTTTGTCATTGGACATTTATTATTTTTCTTTCTTATGAAATAAACCAAATGGGTGCAATACATAGAAAAAAACTCCGTAAACAGTAATCAACAGAAGTTTTTTGATATTATTAGTGTTAAAAAGTACCAACTTTCTCTAGGTTTTCAAAGACTGTATAGCGTGGACTAAAATCAAGGTTACTGTTATTCTTTTTCTACTATATTGGTTGATTTCCAAAATGGAGAAGTTTTGTTCTGTTGCTAAGTGTGGGAACCGCTCAAATAGGGACTAGGTAAAAAGTTGTTTATTTGCTGCATCTGATAGAACTAAGAACCGATTAGGGCTTCTTAATGTATTTATATATAAAACTTGAAATTGTTTTATTATTGTACAAATTACATCACATGTACAGTTTTATTCATGAAAATTGGGTACACTAAATTTGTTATATTGTAAATCGGACTTGATTAATTTTGACTTTTTAAAAAGTGAAAGACTGTCAATGCCAAAATTTTAAAAATGCCACGTCATTTGACAGAACTTGAAAAAGCTCAAATAATAGCCCGAATTGAAGATGGGTGGTCAATACGGGCACTAGCAATTTTTTACGGAAAAGGCAAGAACACAGTTTTAAGAGTTAAGCAACGTTGGGAGCAAGAGGCGTCTTTAAAAAGAAAGGTTGGTACTGGTCCGGTCCGCATTTCCAATCCTGAACAAGATGACGCATTTTTGGAATATCTAAAGGCAAATCCTTTCGGAACTGCAATAGACGGTGTTATTGATGTCGGATTTCCTGAATCTCAACCTACAGCCAGCAGAAGAGTAAAAGAATCAGAGTTAAAAAACCGCGTAGCTGCGAAAAAAATTATGCTCACAGATCAACATCTCGGCAATCTCCGGTGCTTATCGCCCTAAATCATATATACCGCGACCATCATTTTTGGAACACCGTAGTATATTCACTGACGAAAAGGTTTTTCAGTCTACATATATAATGGACAAATACGTGCATACCGTCCAGACAACACAAGATTCGAAGAGCGGTATACTAGCGATCTTGCTTTTCGACCTGGACGATTTTCTGTGAATGTCTGGGGTTGGATTTGTGCTACCATCTGTTGGACAACTATATCCACATACCTCATTCGTCTTTCAGCACGATAATTGCCCGGTTCATACCGCAAATGCTGTGAGGGAATGGTTTCAATATAATAATGTAGAAGTTCTGCCATGGCCTGCTTATAGTCCCGATATTAATCCAATAGAAAACGTCTTGGGTTTAATTGCAAAAGAAATATACAGAAGAAATTTTAGACCTCACAATGCTAATGAATTATACGAAGTAAATCATGAGTGCTGGGAAGGCCTTGATCAAAATATTATTGTAAATTGTATTAACTCAATTCCAAACAGATTAGCTCAAGTAGTCGAAAAAGAAGGTCATATGACAAAATGTTAAATTTTAATAATTGTTGATATTGTTTTTACATTCGATGTTTATATTGTTGTTATTGTTGCTGTTGTTATATAGGTGCGTTGAATATAAAAATTTGCGATAGTACAGAAATATTTTTTACATTTTATTAGACGTTTTATTATCTACGCCAATGCTTTGCTTGCCATGTCACTACTATAACCTCAAAAATAATAAATCGAGCATAAAAGCCGAATTTACGCAAATATGGCAAATAACGGTCGTAAGACTTGTACCCATTTTCAATGAATACAACTGTACATACAAAAATTTCATTATTTCTCAGAATTTGTTTTTTTTTACTACTTTTTATTACAAATAAGTACCAATATTTTTTTTAATTTTAATTTTATGAAGGTACAACCTCAAAGCACCTTTCGGGTGGTCTTTTAGGTCTGATGGTTAGTGCGGAATGTAACGCGGCAGCCCCTCTATGAATTAAAAAACACAGAGCTATAAAAATAATATTTTTTCAAAACAGTAAAAGTAATATAACTATGAAAAGATTCGGAAAATGTATTGAAAAGCAGGAAAATGACAACAAAGATTAAAAAGTTATTACAATTTTCAAAAAAAAAATCTATCAAATTTTTAGAAACATGTTTTAAATAAATAATTCTTATAATCCGATTTTACATTTAAGTACAGGGTGAGTCAACGATTGCGCGGAGTAAATTTATGCCTTGAAGATAAGATTTGTCCATAATGAGCTTTTATATGCAGGTATGGTTGGATATCTGGCACAATTTTAAAATATTTTGAATTATACAGGGTGCGCCCATAAAGTTACAGGGTTTTTCCATATATTTTGGAGCACCCCTGGAGCTTTAATTTGAAGACCTAGAAAAAACTTTAAATTACCAAAGTTGCATGATTTCTCCTGAACTGCCAGAATTTGTTATCGGACAAAACAAATGAACATCGTAAATTTGTTTAATAATGCCAATGTCGACTTTTTTAAATGTATATTTTTTTAACTTCTCATTCTTTTCTGATTCCAAATATGTATATATGTTATATGTTTACTTTAGTCGTTTAGGCAAAATTGCATTTCAAAATATTGCGAATTAGAAAATCTATATTGGTGTGAGGAAAACATGATAGAACATAATGCTTATTCAGTAACAATAATTAATATAAATAATGATAAAAATTTATGAAACAAACATATAACATATATACATATTTGGAATCAGAAAAGAGTGAGGAGTTAAAAAAAAATTAATATACAGGGTGTTCCATTTAAAAAAGTCGATATTGGCATTATTAAACAAATTTACGATGTTCATTTGTTTTGTCCGATAACAAATTCTGGCAGTTCAGGAGAAATAATGCAACTTTGGTAATTTAAAGTTTTTTCTAGGTCTTCAAACAAAAGCTGCAGGGGTGCTGCAAAATATACGGAAAAACCCTGTACAGTTTTTTAAATGGGACGCCCTATACATAAATACATTTATTAATTCTACGTGTTATTTCATACATTTTTATTAATGGTAATATACGAAAAAGTTATAGTTTTTAAGATAACTCGATTTATAATGAAAATATTGCATTTAGAAGCATCTCGTTGTTGTGAAAATGCTACTTAAATTTTGACACTAAGCGACTCATAATTTTTATACTTACTAAATAAAGTCAAGAATACAATATATTCACTATGAAATATTTGACGTCTCATTTACAGGGTGTTTACTTTCTAGGAAAAAAGTCAGAAAACTTCTAATTGAAAAAATCACTTTTATTGAATGGAACACCCTATATATTTTTCTGTCATCTTATAGCTCGTCATAAACTCTTCAATTTTCGTGAAGAACGTCCTATCCTTATCTCTAATAGTTTTTGAAATATTTTGATATTTCGAGATTTAATGTCCTCGTAAAGCATTTATTGTCAATATTGTTGAATCAAACATTTTCAGTACATTTTGAAAACTCCGAGGATTGGGTGTTCGCCGCTCGGAATATTTCATCCTGTATAGTTGTTCAGCAAAAAGACACTTTTTATCCGCCTCGCCCAAAACAAATCATATCGATTTATTCATTTTTTGAAATATTTATTTTGAGTACCAACTTAAAAAAATAACTAGACAATAAACTTTGCAGTAAAAATGTTTAATTTTTACATTGATCTGATTCTTATTGTGTTATCCACTGCCATTATTTTCATTTATTTTCCCTGGCTATTGTGATCGATTGACAAAAAATGCTATAACGAGGACATTAAATCTCTATATATAATCTAAAATATTTCAAAAACTATTAAAGATAGGGATATGACGTTCTTCACGAAAGTTGAAAAGTTTATGACGAGCTATAAGATGACAGAAAATATATAGGGTGTTCCATTTAATAAAAGTGATATTTTTCAATTAGAAGTTTTCTGACTTTGGTCCTAGAAAGTAAACACCCTGCAAATGAGACGTCAAATATTTCATAATGAATAATATGTATTCTTGACTTTATTAAGTAAGTATAAAAATTATGAATCGCTTAGTGTCAAAATTTAAGTAGCATTTTCACAACAACGAGGTGGTTCTAAATGCAATACAGTAATGTCCGCATATAACGAACTTCAAAAATGAACAGAATATGGTTCGTTATATCCGAAGTTCGTTATATCCAGTAATGAATACATTTTGTTTCATTTTTCATGTAAGGGAAAATGGTTCGAATTAACCGGAAGTTCGTTATAAACGGGTTCGTTATAAGCGGACTTCACTGTATTTTCATTTTAGGTCGAATTATCTTAAAACTATAACTTTTTCGTATATTACCATTATTAAAAATGTATGTCCCATTTAAAAAAATGTAACTTTATGACACCCTACTTTTTGGGCGCGACCTGTATAATTCAAAATATTTTTGAAATGTGCCAGATATCCAACGATACCTTCATACAAAAGCTCATTATGGACAAATCTTATCTTCAAGGCATAAATTTAATCCGCGCAATCGTTGACTCACCCGCTACAAAGACCGATATTTAGAAAAAAAAACTAATAGTGAAACTGCAAGTTAGCACAATTTAAATTATTAAATTTATTTAAAAGAGCCTACCAAAATAACATTTGTATCTATTAAATTTAATTTTTGAGAACGGGGAATTTCCTGAAATATTTAAACACGCACTTGTCCCCCCAGTGTATAAATCTGGGGACAAAAAATGGTTAACAACTTGCATTGATCAACAGTATATCCAAGCTGGTTGAGAAGTGCATAAAGCTTAGATTACGCGAATACCCAGAAACCTTCAACATCCTTGAAATAATTAGTATGGGTTCCGGGGAAAATGTAACATGGGAGATGCTTGACACCTGTGTGAAAGAGCACATCAACCAGTGTTTTATGGAAAATGGGCGGTACATAATAATCTTTCTTGGCTTGAAAAAAAACATTTAATATTATGATGCACCGAATGCTCTGGAATAAAATGGAACAATTTGGAATACGTGGAATAAACCTTGATTAACTTAAAAACTATTATAAAAATAAATTGATGCGACCAACGAAAGAGGGTGATGTGGTCTGTTTCGCAGATTACACGGCAGTGATAATAAAAAGATAAAAAACTGGGACGCAGTCACAAAAAAAGCTGAAAAGAATCAAAGCATGGTTTGATAAAAATGCAGGAAAGTCGAGCTTTGTCTGCTTCTCGATTATCCGGACAACATCAGCTGTAGTCAGTGAAATAAAACTGCATAATTATGAAAGTCAAGAAATTGTCAACTGTAGTTGTTTACTTAGAATAAAAAAACAAGCCAAGTTGAAATATGTTGATTCTAATCTAAAGTGGAATATCCAAGCAGAATATGTAACAAGTACGATCCGCAAACTAATATATAAATTTAAGCGATTAAAACAGTTTCTATTGTAATGCTATACAGCCCCTAAAATATAGCTAGGCAGATTATATCTTTTTACTACAGTTTTTATGCTTTAGTTTAGTTTACTTAACTAGGTATAAAAGTTCGTGCATACACAGGCTTTAGACCATAGTGCACATAAATGTGTAGCGATATAAGATCTGTAAATTGTAAATCAGTAATACATTCATTATTATTATTATTATTATTATTATTATTATTATAATTATTGGCCATTTCTAAGAAAAAAGTAGCAATAAGATAGACTTACATCATTTGATTTTGTCTAGAGTCTTCATCTTTAAGGTCGAATTCCTCATTCTTAATTTTCCATTCATCATAGACAATTTCAGATGTTTGTTCAACTTCCCTTGTGTTTTCAATGGTTTCAATTTTTACTGGTACCTCGAAATATTTGGGACACAAATCCTCTAACCTGTAAAAATAAAATACCATAGGTATTTGTTTAAATAAGTATATTAAATCCAGGGTGTGAGATAGTGATATAAAACAAAATGATCAATTCAGAATTTTTTTTAAGGAAATTATGGAAGAGGGTGTAACTCTCCCGACAATAATCTGTGTCATGAGGGAAAAAATGTTAAGTTAATTAATCCAATTTTTTCCAAATTGGATATTGGATTAATTAACTTAATTAATTGGATTAATAAACTTAATTAATTGGAATTAGATCATTTATCTACATGGAAATCTGCCGATTTTGTTTCACGCCTATCTAGATTTATTTTTTAAAACATCATATTAGAATTATGCCTAAATTAGACGTTTTCCATGATTATGTCATTAATTCTAACGTCGTCTTTTGGGACATTGGAATATCGAGTAAGAAACCTACACATTACAGAATCATAAAGTTAAAAAATTTTTTTTGTCTTAGCCACGAAGCTATAAAAACAACTAGACTGGGTACATATCGCTAATAGTCAGGCGACAGTGCATCTATTATTAGTACTAAAAATTTGTATTTAAAAAGTATTTTTCTTAGCTTCTTTTTTCTATCCTGCGGAACGTGAAGGGGAAACATATCGCCAAATTGCCATTATAACAATTGACAAAAACTAAAAAATAAAAATAACGGGTGCAAAATTTCCGTTTTCTCGTATAGATAGGTAGTTTTTGAAGACGGCATCGTATAGTGCTCGATGTCCAGTTTCCAATGCCGTCTCGCTCGATTCGCTAAGACTTTTCGTTACGGAAATACATGATATTTAATATTATGACATTGATATTAACATTGAACCTGTCACCACCGGCTCTTTTTAAAATCGCACAGCAAACGTATGCAATGTGGAATATTATTTCCAAGTTTGTCCTAAAAAAATATGTATTCAATCAATTTAAACATAAGTAAAGAATACAGAAAAAGAAAAGCACGAAGTCTTTCTCCACAATCTTTATTCATCGAAAAACTAGGCGAACCTAGTATCACATCGACATCCCATCCTACACGTGTTGGCTACAGTAGCACCTCTCTATAACGGGAACACAAATTTTTTAAAAAATTTCTTAAAAACTTTTTTGCACCAAATGTGTCTGCTCTTACTCCGGCGGGGTAACTGGGCCGTAAAAAGCCTGGTACCCCAACTGTTTTTACTTTTTAACCAAAAGATGCTTTGACCCAAAAAACAACTTTTTTCTTTTTCTTTTCATCTCACCCCAGCATTTTCACATGTTTCTGACTGGGCTTAATAAAACTCAGGATGTTTCAGTAATTTAATATTGCTTTTTACAGATATGTTTTTCAAAAATCCCTAATTTTTACTACCCTATAATTTTCTGCACGGCACAGTGTGCTTCTACACTTAACCCTCGACTCTTCAGTATGCTGGAGTCTTGATTGTCGACCTTCTGATTTTTCAATTTTACATCTCTTGTACACCATTAAAAGCTCCATTATGGCTCAATCTCACCATTATTTTCTCTTTTGCTAAAAACATCAGCATTTTACTTTTCACTTTGTTTCCTGATGATGAGTGTTTCTACACTCGAAACATGTCGATGTGATACACTAGGTTCGCCTAGTTTTTCGATGAATAAAGATTGTGGAGAAAGACTTCGTGCTTTTCTTTTTCTGTATCATTTAACTCCACTTTGAGTATGGACTACTTCTTCAAAAATAAGTAAAGAAACTATTCTTACATTGATTGCTGATAAATTAGTTTAAAAGCTTATTGTGCCGAGCCCTTCGGGAAAGGCACTGTTCGAGTTCATTTATTTTATTTCATACTTTTTACAAAACCATTTGTTAGCAACCTCTAATAATTGTAAAGCATTTCGATTTGCGATAAAAAAAGATATGTTTAGTTTCTTCAGAACCCAAGTTCGTTTTTTTTTTGGACCGAGGATTGTCGCTGCAAGAATTCAAAAGTTTCCCGATTTTTCCGTATTAAAAATGAAGAAACAAAAAAAATATTTTTCATTGTAGTTTGCTCTCTTCGCTAAGGTATATAACATTTCAATCAAAAGTTGTTTTCCGTACGAGAAAAAATAAAAACCGCAACTTGTCTGAAATAGCTTATTTCACTTGTAACTTTGACTTTAATAACTTTTTTCCGGTACACAATGTATATTGGAAGTTCTCCCAGAACGTGCCCCGACTATTCCTCTCTACATCCAGAAAGTTTGAATTGTTTATCTCTAACCGTTTCCGAAGAAAAAATTCGCAAATATCGAAATGTCGAACAGCCTCTTACGACATGGCGACAGATTATCAATGTTGGAACGCCATCTTTAAAATCGAGATTACAACTATTTCTGAACCATTTTGGGCAACAATTTTGGTCAATAAAATTAGAAGAAGGTTCAAGGTAGCTATTCCATCCAATTCAAAATCTCGAAATGTTCTTATTACTCTAGCAAGTCAAGCTCAAAACACCCATTTTCCCCCATTTTTGACAGCCGGATTTTTAGAATTAAATTTCATGAAAATCAAAGCACACTTGTTAAAAAAGAATGGTTTTAGAATTTGTAAATTTTGCCTGTTTCCGCACTCAAAAAAGCGACTTTTCTCAAATTTGCGAATATATTTGGATATGCGGAAGTGTTGAGAAGATATCAACGCATGTTTTGGGAAAAAAACAAAACGGTTTTGTTAAAAATTGAATAAGCTACAGTCGATATAGTAAAACGTCAGCTGAAAATATCTCTTGATAAATCATAAATTAATTTTTTTGAGCCACAAAATATGTTTTTCCAGAGCGCGCTTACTATGCAAACTAAAGCTTGTTTATCCGTCGTTACAGTGGACCAAGAAAAAATTCGAAAAGTTATATACAGGGTGATTCATTAAGGGTGGCGACCGGCCATATCTCGGAAACTACTAGGCATAGAAACTTGGAGAAAACAAATTATGATTAAAGCGGTCATGAGAAAATTCTGGAAATTACTTTTAAGTTCCTCATTTCGCCGCAAGGGGGCACAATTAAATTTTTTTTTAAATTCTAAATTTCTCCGAAATTTCCCATATTAAGATATAACTCTCATTACATCATCGAAAAGCTTAGACAATTCTGCATCATTTTGGTTTAATACTCATTGGCGTACCGACCTTGATAAGAGTGGGGGAAGCTATTGAATGTGTAAACATTAAAATCGCTGTAACTTCTAAACGACTTATCCGATTTTACTAAATTTGAGCTTGTTTGGAAGGGAAAGGTAAGTATCTTCAATCGCCGTATCTAACAGTACACGATAGTGTTTAATAAAATTGCTAGAGGGCGCAATTTGTAATAATAACGGTTTTTTCGATTTTATCCCGGAAATTTAAATCATACGGCATAACTATGACATCATAATCGAAAAGTAGATGAAATTTGCAAGAAAAGATGTGAAGACCGCAGTTCGATATCTTTGTTCGTTTCAGAGTTATTGCAAAAACAATAATTTTTAATACAAATTGCGCCCTCTAGCAATTTTATTAGAAACTGTCTTGTACCATTAGATACGACAATTGAAGGGTCTTCCAAACAAGCTTAAATTTAGTAAAATCGGATAAGTCGTTTAGAAGTCAGAGCGATTTTAATGTTTACACTTTCAATAGCTTCTCCCACTCTTATCAAGTGAAACTGTAAACATAAAAATTGCTGTAACTTCTAAACGACTTAACCGATTTTACTAAATTTAAGCTTGTTTGGAAGAGAATGGTAAGTACCTTCAATTGTCGTATCCAATGGTACAAGATAATTTCTAATAAAATTGCTAGAGGGCGCAATTTGTATTAAAAATTATTGTTTTGGCAAAAACTCTAAAACGAACAAATATATCGAACTGCGGTCTTCACATATTTTCTTGCAAATTGCATCTACTTTTCGATTATGATGTCATAGTTATACCGTATGATTTGAATTTCCGGGATAAAATCGAAAAAACTGTTATTATTACAAATTGCGCCCTCTAGCAATTTTATTAAACACTATCGTGTACTATTGGATACGGCGATTGAAGATACCTTTCCCTTCCAAACAAGCTTAGATTTAGTAAAATCGGATAAGTCGTTTACAAGTTACAGCGATTTTAATGTTTGCACATTCAATAGCTTCCCCCACTCTTATCAAGGCCGGTACGCCAATGAGCCTTAAACCAAAATGATGCAGAATTGTCTAAGCTTTTCGATGATGTAATCAGAGTTATACCTTAATATGGGAAATTTCGGAGAAATTTAGAATTAAAAAAAAATAATTAATTGTGCCCCCTTGCGGCGAAATGAGGAACTTGAAAGTAATTTCCAGAATTTTCTCATGACCGCTTTAATCATAATTTTTTTTCTCCAAGTTTCTATGCCTACTAGTTTCCGAGATATGGCCGGTCGCTACCCTTAATGAATCACCCTGTATAGACACTTGCAAACGTGTTTAAGCGAACCAGTGCGATGCAAAAACCCAATCGAGAAATAATTTCCAAAAGCTTGCCGTTTTTTCCGTATTAAAGATAGAGAAACGAAAAAATATCTTATTAAAACAATTTGACGAGCTCTATCCGCTAAAGTATACAACGTTTCGATCAAAAGTCGGTTTCCGTACGAAAAAAAAATAAAAACCGTGAAAAAATCAGGCCTAAATTTATGATTTCCAATTTCTCACAATTTTTGACAATTTCCATTCCAGTTAGGTATAGAACGATATATTGGAAAAAGGTAGTATTTGAGATGGCCTAAACGATTATCCAAACCGATTGTCGATCGGATGTACCCAAATCGACTTATTAGCGATCCAATAGGTACCTTTTCCGACCAAATTTCGAATTTGAAAAAATAAAAAAAAATACTTCCAAACTTTCGATCGCGCTCACAAACAATAGGGTTCTGTAGCCGACGGTCGTCTACGCGCCGAAAAAGTTTAAATCAAAAAACCTAATTTTTACGAACTGTATCAAATTTCAACGAGAATCCGATATTTTTCGACTTTAAAAATTAATAACTTTTTTCCAGTACACCCTGTATATTCAAAATTTTCACACAACGTGCCCCCACTATTCCTCTCTAAATTGAAAAAGTTTCAATCGTCCCACTCTAACCGTTTCCGAGAAAAAAAATCGCAAATGTGAAAATGTCGAAACTGACGGCGACGACAACATACATACATTATTTTCACCGAAGCGCCTATATAGAGCAAAATTTTCGGGAGAGTCGATCAGGGTTCTAGCTGTCCGTGCCGAAGCGCCGTATAACATATCGCGGTTTTGCGCGATATGTAATAATTTTTTCGATAAGTGTTAAAAATTATTGTTTTGGCAATAACTCTGAAACCCACAAAGATATCGAACTGCAGTCTTTACATTTTTTCTTGTAAATTTAATCTACTTTTCGATTATGATTCATAGTTATACCATATCATTTGAATTATCGGGATAAAATCGAAAAAACTGTTATTATTACAAATTGCGCCATCTAGCAATTTTATTAGAAACTACCGTGTACTATTGGATACAGCAATTGAAGGTACTTACCGTTCTCTTCCAAACAACCTTAAATTTCGTAAAATCGTATAAGTCGTTTAGAAGTTAGAGCGATTTTAATGTTTACACTTTCAATAGCTCAATGTCGGTACGCCAATGAGCCTTAAACCAAAATGATGCAAAATTGTCTAAGCTTTCGAATGATGTACCTACCTTAATATGGAAACTTTCGGAGAAATTTAGAATTAAAAAAAAATAATTTTGAATTGTGCCCCCTTGCGGCAAAATGTGGAACTTGAAACTAATTTCCAGAATTTTCTCATGGCCACTTTAATCATAAATATTTTTTCCCTAAGTTTCTATGCTTAGTAGTTTCCGAGGTAGTTTCCGAGAACCCGTAATGAAACACCCTGTACAAAGTTTAAAAAAAATTCTTCTAATAATAAACCACCTGAGAAACTACCCCTTCATGGTAAATTATTTTTTTTTTATATTCCTATGCAACCAAAATTTGATAAAATTACAAAATTTCCTCTTGCTCCCACCGGTTTTTTTATGCGATATGTGCATGTGCATGATTTTTTTTACAGACAAGTGACCAAAAACCAGGTTGCCCAAGGCAACTTCTTTGCTTTTGGTTTTTTCAAAAAAGTTACACTTTCATTTTCCTTCTTTATAATGTTTCCATATGTAAGAGGCTTTGTAATATTTTTTTTTTTTAATATAAGTAGCAAAATTTTTTATAAATTATAAGTTTTTTGCAAACCAAAAATAAAGAATTTTGTCATACCTCTTTCTGGGACACGCTGTTAGCAAGAGCAATTTTATTCTCTAGTAAAAAACCTATAATTTTGTCCAGTTTGTTACTAGGTCGCGCCGCGCCCTCTAACGAACGCGAACTGCGAAGTAGTTTGCGTTTGTTTACCCCGCTGTCACTGATCTTGTAACGACACGAACTCGTAGAATTTGTCAACGAGCTTATGTATAAATACATATAGATCTATTTGTATGCAGACCCAAATTTCGAAAATTTTTGGGCTTTGTTTTGCCAATCAACTATAGTGGTTTTTTTGGAAATATATAAAATTGTTAAGGATTGCCAAAGTGGAGGTTGAGGTAGGTTTACTACTACAGCCATTTCAGACTTTTCTGAGTTTATTTATGACGCTCTTAACGGTAGAAAAACTACTCTCGGGCTGTTTTATGATTTGTTGAGTTATGCATTTGATACAGTCAATTAAGATCTCCTACTCGATAAATTATATGCTAGTGGAGTGAGAGGCATAGCTTATGACTGGGCAGTCTCATATCTCATGGCAGGAAACAGACAGTGGTGTAACCTCTTGTACGGGCAGAGCGACTGCTGAAAGTGTCTATATTGGGGCCATTATTTTTTTATTATATTAAGGAATTTATTTATTTATTATTTATTTATTAACAAGTAGGGATACAACAGACACTAAGTCCAATAAAGCATCCACGTTGTGGTATTAGCTAGTGGGAATTAAATGTTTTAATTATACAAACAAAAATGTAATATAAAACCTTACAAAAATTAAGATTAAAAACAAAAAAAAAATTTACAGCAATGATCTGATGTGTTTCCTAAATCTAACTATAGACATATCGAACACTTCCATACTCAAGGAAAGACCATTATAGGTACGTGTCGCTCTACAGATAATAGAATTTTGACCTGAATTAGTATTTCGAAATGGAATATTAAATATATTTTGAGACCTTATGTCCCTAACCGGTATATTAAAGCTCAACTTTGATCTAAGTATTGGCGAATCAATAAGACTATTAACTAGCTTATAAATCATAACAAGATCAGAAATTGTCCGTCTTCTAGCAAGCGTTACTACCGAAAACCTTTCCATAATGGGTTTGTAATTACTATTTACTATGAGTACATCCGTCTTACGTGATAAGAACCGTAAAAATTTATTTTGAATACTTTCCAACCTCCGTATATAAATCGCGTACTGAGGACTCCAAACAACTGATGCAAAATTAAGTTTACTAAATATAAACGCATAGTACAAATTTAGAATTGTTTGAGGATTTTGAAAATTTAAACTATTTCTTATAATAAATCCCAAGAATCGGTTACACTTATTAACAACCTGCTCAATGTGAGAGCTAAAAATTAACTTAGTATCCATTATAACACCCAAATCACGTATTTCACTTACCGACTTAAGATCACTATTATTAATCGAATAACGAAAATTATGCACATTCCTATTTCTGGTGAACGTAATCGACACACACTTATCTAGATTAAGAAATAAACTCCGACTTTCGCAGAATCCTACCAAAGTATTAAGATCATCTTGCAATCTATCGCAGTCCCTTGGCCCCCTGATTATTCTAAAAAATTTTAGGTCATCTGCGTACAGCAGAAATCTAGAAAAATTAAAGCATTGTTGTATGTTGTTAATATATATAATAAAAAACAGGGGGCCAAGGTGACTACCCTGCGGCACACCAGACGGCACTATAAAAGGCTCAGAATAAAATCCCCCAACAGAAACCATCTGTCGTCTATCGCTGAGATAGGACCAGATCCATTTGAACAAACTATTATGCACACCGACATCAGCAAGACGCTCCATCAGTATAGAATGACTAATTTTGTCGAACGCCTTACTGAAGTCCGTATACACCACGTCGACCTGCTCGCGATTATCCATACTACCCAAAACAAAATCCGTGAACTCTACTAGATTACTCTCAACTGACCTACGTGGAAAAAATCCGTGTTGTTGTTTTAAAATAATATCTTTAACTTGTTCCAGTATGATGTTGTGAATAATTTTTTCAAAAATTTTTCCAAAAATGCATAATTTACTTATGGGTCTATAGTTTTTTACGTTATGTTTGTCTCCTCCCTTGGGTAAAGGAGTTATATGAGATGTTTTCCACATAGTAGGAAAAATACCTTGTTTTAATGAGAGGTTATATATATGTAAGAGAGGCTTAACAAGATAGGTACTGCATTTTTTGATAAACATTCCAGGAATGTTATCCGGACCAGGGCACTTTTTATGATCTAGAGCGGCAATGGTATCGCATATTTGTTTTTCTGTTATCAAAACATGATTATTGCCGTCAATCACAGGAAATATGGGTTGATTACCACCCTGGTCGGGAACATAAACCTCCCGAAAATATTCTGCAAATAGATTGCAAATTTCCTTACCCTCGCTTGCAGAGCGATCGTGATAAAATACAGAGTTAGGAAAATTCAAATTACTTTTCTTTTTATTTTTTATAAATTTCCAAAACATTTTGGAGTTTGTATTGATTTCAGCTTCGATATTATTAATATAATCTCTATAGTCCCTACGCATCAGTTGCTTAGAGGTTCTTCTCAGTAATGAAAATGTTCGATAGTAAAGAAGATTTTGACTAATTTTATACCTTGCGTGAGCCTTATTTTTTTCTTTTAAGATGATTATAGTATCGCGTTTAAAATATATAGGGTAGTCACCTTTCACTCGGAATGAAGGAACGTTCTCACTTATTAACTTATTTAGCTTATTATAAAAGTTACATACTGCCTGATCTACATTATTTGTTTCCAAACAATTCGACCAAGATTCCGCAATTAATTTATTGGTTATAGAATTGTAATTAGCACGATTAAAATTAAAAAAAGTTTGATGCTTTGATTTAAGTCTTCTGAAGTTAACGTGTTTAAAAATAATAAATAAAGCGGGGTGGTGAGAATCTTCATCCACCATAGAGTTATCACAATGTCTCACAGTTTCTATATTATTACTATTGCAGAATATTAAATCTAGCACTCTGTCATTTACATTATGAACACCATTATATTGTATAAGTCCCATAAAAGAACACATGTCTATGACTTCAGAATACTTAGTATTGACATTTGTCGGCTCATAATACAGCCTATGCCCCAAATAAACCCAATCTATTGTGGAAAAATTGAAATCTCCCAAAAGTATAACGGTATTTTTTTCAAATATACCTTGATTGACCTGCATTTTAGACAAAAAAGTGTAATATGAAACAAAGTCACCTGGAGGTAAGTATAGGCAGCATATATAAATCCTTTCACCATTATCGGTTTCCAGTGATACCCATAGATCTTCTGCGTCTGATTGTAAGTGTGGATGATGCACAATTTTTAGATCGTGGCGGGCCGCGATAAGGACACCGCCGCCCTCGGTCTTTTCTGACGCACTTTCACATCTATCACGCCTAATAACCTGGTAGCCCTGATCAAATAGTTCACTATTGAAAACACTTGAATTGAGCCAGGTCTCCGTCAGGCAGAGGATGTCGCACCTTGCACTTAGAACATTATGATAAAAGTTCACAGTTTTTGAACGGAGTCCTCTACAATTTTGATAGTAAATTTCAAGATTATTAGCCATTTAAGTACTTATCATCTATGGTATTTTGTTAAAAAGGTTCGTAAAAAACAAAAAACGCTCACAGCTTAGTCAGCATTTCGGAGTTTCTGACCTGTATTATTGCGGATGTTTCTGTTTTTCTTACAAAAATTTTTCCATGCTTGACCCATACAAATTTGTAACCTATAGTTTTAGCAGCTACACGGGTATTTTTGTGCAAGAGCTTATTTGTAATTGTAAGGTGTTCATTTATGTAAATATTGTTAGAAACATCAGGAATGTTTAGGCCCGAATCTCGGGTGCCCCTCTCCAACCTTTTATTTCTAATGGCTAAAAAGATTGCATCCCAATACCTTTTTGAAGTCAAGCCGACGATTATTGGTTTTGGTAAATTTTTGGTTTGGTGGTTATGATTAACCGGCACACGATGGGCAAATTCGATTACATCATTATTCATTGGATAACTAATGTATGTGCCTATTTTTGTTAACATTTCGGAAATATTTTCATTTTCCTTTACCGGGATTCCGTGTATTTCTAAATTTCTAGCTCGTGACGCCTGATCGATCTCATTTGTTTTTAGATTTATGCTCTCAATTTCGGATCTTAGTTGTGCATTTTCCGCTTCCAGTTTATCCACTTTTTTGTAGTAGTCCTTTAGTTTTGATATTTCGTCCTGGAAATCCGTGATTTTATCGCTGCAAAAAGTTACAGATTCCCGCAGTGAACGCATTTCATCCCGCATATCATGAATTGCAGACAGAACTTCCTCAAGGCTAGCCTCCCTGTGAGACAGTGGTGGCTGTACGGCAAGGGTCATTCCCGGCTGCGATATCGGTGTAAAAGTTTGCGATACACGTCTATTGGCAGGCCTGCAGTCGATACATTTCCATGACGCACCATCTGCACGCAAGGCGTCGAGCTGAGTTGATGTTAGACTTAAACACTTTGCATGAAAAAAACACTCACAAAAACCATGACATTGAATGCCCGGCGTTTTTCGGCAGACCTGTGTGCCGCAAATCTTGCATAGTTTATTCGACATATTTTAGTTTTGCTCTACTCTATTATATTATGATGAATTATTTTTTCTTATAAGGATAATGTAAAAGAAAGACCGTTCACGATTACACTTTCCGTAACTTTACGTATAAATAAACCCACTAGCGACGCGATTTTATCAGAGCAAATCTCGATACGTCCGATCTGAATGAAATCTACTCTACTACGTAACTAAAACGTAAATAAGTGCTGCGGCGCTCTGGGTTGTGCTGTCTGTCGTGTATGCAGATGATACCATTTTTTTACCTCATCAGAAGGACTGCCTTGATAACTTTGTTGATGACAAATCGTGTTTTCCAGTGTCTTAGCGAGTATTGCCAGAATACTGACCTTGTTCTGAATGCGGACAAAACAGTGTTTATACAATTTTTTCCCAAAAAAACTACAGTAGACTATAGTTTTGTTCTTAGGGCTGAAGAAAAATAAATAAATAGTGCATATTCTGTGGTTAAATTCCTCGGACTTTATATATGGGGTGTATATCACGAAAGTATTTAGGTCCTATTTTCTTTGTTATTTACGTTAATTCATACAATTTTAAAAAGGTAATTTATTAACTTATTTGCAGATGACACTCTTAAGTATATATGTGTGGCAGGTAGTGATGTGAGAGGAGAATATTCTCGAGAATATTCTCTGTAAGAAAATTCTCCCGAGAATATTCTCTAGAGAAGTTTTTCTACATAATTTACACAGCCTCGATTTACACTGAAAATTTTGCAATGATTTTTAAAATTTAGAGTTTTCCTAACCTTTTCTATAACTCTGGCAACAGTGTTTTACGTCTGGCAACAGTGATTCAGGGAAATCCCCTAGAAGGGCGAACGTATACTCGTATGTTTTTAATAGTTAAATGTGATCTTTCTTTATTTGACTGTTTTTTGTTTGTTTTTAGTTATTCTTGGGAAGGTATGTTATGTTATTTAAATAAAAATTTTATTTCTTTACGTTTTATTTGATTAACGCCGTTTGACATTTGCCGAAAATAAGCAGAATAGGTAATTTTTAATTTCTTTTTATTGCTATTTTTAGCGGTTTTCTTACCATTCTCAGAAAATTCTCTAACTTGAGAATATTCTCCAAAAGATTATTACCGACAATTTTACATGTGACAATTTTAGAAAAATAACTAATATTTTGAATGCGGAACTTTTGAAATTTTATATAACTGGCTTTTTCAAAATAAATTGAAGCTAGGTAAATGCTTTAAAAACAAAGTGTATGGTAAGTAATAGGTTCAAAGCAAACTGTCGCGTCTCAACTTGTCTGTGACAATGGGCCAAGATATTGGTTTATAATACTATTATTCAACCGCACTTTAATTACTGCTCTTCATTATTAATAGCGTGCACTCAAGAAAATATACAGTGTGTCCAAAAAAGTATGCAACATATGGGAAAGTTATTTATTACCGATTTCTCAGAAAATTTTATTCTTGATAAAAGTTGGTGCATGCCTTTTTTTTTTTTTTTTATGATCGAGCACAAGCACAAGCACTATAGGAAAAATCCTTTAAGGCGCTCTGGGAGCGGTGCGTGTGCGAAGAAAGCGATTCACGTTTTTCTTGAATCGTTGGAGGTTATATTCGGTTGGAAACACGGTCTCAGAAAGGCCATTCCACAAAGATGACGTCCTCCAAATGAAAGAGTTCTGAAACAATGATGTTCGGGGTGTACTAATTTGAACCACATAGGGATGGGCGGCAGTGGTTCGTCGTGTGTTTCTGCTATGCATTACTCTAGGTGGCATCGAGCGGGCAATATCTGTCGAACACTTGCCATGAAAATATCTGTAGAAGAGAGTCAAATCACCAACCTGTCTTCGATGTTTTAAGCTGTCGAGGTTCTTAGTCAGCTCGTGGTCGCCGATTAGACGAACGGCTCTCCTTTGGATGGAATCCAACAACCGAAGGGTATGCTTCGGTGCAGAACTCCAGATATGAGAGCAGTATTCCAGTGATGGTCGAATCTGGGCTTTATAGAGTGTCAAAAGTTGTTGAGGTGTATACAACTTTTTGGTACGGAAAAGTATACCGAGCTTCTGAGAAGCTGCCCTGCATATTTCATATTTCACCTGCGGCTAATAGTAAGGGAGCAAATGCCATTTTTTCGAAATTGCCTTAAAAGTAAAGTACCATAATTATTAAAAATATAGCAAAATTTTAAATGGAAATATTTTTGCAAATTAAAAACATAGTCCAAGTATGAAATTTGAGTTAGGTGTCTCAATTTTTAATTTTTTCCCCTAATCTCTAATTCCCCCTAAACGGTACGCCTCTGGTCGATTTTTTGTTTAAGCAATTTTAATATATTTATCAAACAACTTAAACGTGGGTTTTTAATAAAAATGCATTAAGTAGTTTCAAACTTTTAAAAACTTTTCAATGAACCGGATCGGTTTAGATATAAGCGTGTTGCACGCCTACTTAAACACATTTTAGCCAACTTCTGTTCGAAACTAAACTATAATAGAATTCAACCCTATTCATAATACTGGAAATAACTAATAATTTATTTGTCATTTTTCACCCAGTACGCTGAAGTCCAAAAACCTACTTTAAAAAAATGCATATAAAATAGGTATTTTGCCCTCTCGTAATTATTTTTATTTATTATAACAAATAAATTATTAGTTATTTCCAGTATTATGAATAGGGTTGAATTCTATTATAATTTTGTTTCAAACAGAAGTTGGCTAAAATGTGTTTAAGTAGGCGTGCAACACGCTTAAATATCTAAACCGACCCGGTTCATTGAGAAGTTTTTAAAAGTTTGCAACTACTTAATGCATTTTTATTATAAACCCACGTTTAAGCTATTTGATAAATATATTAAAATTGCAACAAAAAATCGACCAGAGGTGTACCGTTTAGGAGAAATTAAAGATAAGGGAAAAAAAATTAAAAATTGAGACACCTAACTCAAATTTCGTATTTGGACTATGTTTTTAGTTTGCAAAAACATCTCCATATAAAATTTTGCTGTATGTTTAATAATTAAGGTACTTAAGGCAATTTCGAAAAAATGGCATTTGCTCCCTTACCGCAGTCGCAGGTGAAATATGCAATTATAGTTTTAAAGCATGCACCATCAAGAATAAAATTTTCTGAGAAATCGGTAATAAATAACTTTTCCATATGTTGCATACTTTTTTGGACACACTGTATATAGATTGCAAATACAACAAAATAAAGCTATGCGTATAATTCTTAATTGTAGTAAGTATACCCCACTAAAAACAATGCTGCGCACATTGAATTGGTTGTCTGTTGAAGAGGGTATTAAGAAGGCGAACCTTATTTTAAATATTTTTAATATAAAATTGAACGCGGTTTCTGCTCTATAATGCTCTTCCCGATGCGTTAAAGAGTGCAACTAGTCTAGCAACCTTTAGTAAAAATGTTTCTAAGTATTTGCAAGGTGTATAAGAATGTAACTAGCAGTAGTAATTTGTATCTTTTTGTATTTGTATCTACTAGCCAAGTGCTAAATAAAAAACACTTATTATTATTATTATAGATCAGAAACTTAACCGGGTTATTGATTTTTTTTTTTATTTATTTATTTTACGTCGGCCTTTTTCCGCAACGAGGCCAATCACCGACGCCAGGGAATTTGTCACACACTATCTGGTAATTTTGCCGAATCCCTCTTTGTCGAGGGTAGGGTTCTTTAACGTGCCAACATCCATGACACGGGGCCCACAGTTTAACGTCTCTTCCGAAAGACGGCGCCACCTCTTAAACCAAATTCCAAATTTAACATCGACGTTGCCGGCACCGGGAATGGAACTCGGGCCTACGATCTGTGAGGCTGCTGCGCTAACCACTAGACCACAACGTCGACTCCCGGGTTATTGATATTGAGATATTGCGTGGTCGGGTTAGTTCAATGTGTTTTTTGGTTAGGCAGTTATGGGGATGAGCAGATAATGAGGTTTGTCTGCTATAGACTAGTGCAGCTGCTGTTCTGAGGCTCATCTGCTCATTTTAACAAAACCTTTATAGTGTAGAAAAAGATTTTGAGATGTATTGCAAATGTATCTCCGGATACACCTTGCAAAAACTTTTTTAAAGCATATAAGTTTCTTACTCTACCTTTATTTTGCAGCTAATTATCGGTACTTATGTACTAGTAGGTAATAATAAGCCTTTGGAGTCAACCTCTGATTTTTATTCACATTTTACAAGAGGGTCCCAGGATATGCGTAGGCCGCAGTGTTGCCATACGTACGGTAATTGGTACACATGTACGGTGTACCGTCCAACTTACGATACCGTACGCGAAAATACGGTAAAAAGAAAAAGAATGCTACGAGTGTGATTGCTGCTTGGAAAAAATTCACAAACAATGTATGACACTTTCCACGTCCGAAATGAGAGTAATGCCGCTCCAAAAACGAATGTTGATGTTTATCTGTGATACATGCAAGAAACTTTTGGCAAAAATGCCCTTTATAATACAAACATTAGAAAAAATACAAAACGACTTTGGAGAACTAAAAGCTGAGATGCGAAGGGTGAATATCAAAGAAAACGTAATGATACCAGCGACAATTGCTCACACGTATGCTGATATAGCCGGCAAAAAGGAAGTTAAACATAACAACAATGTCCCTAGCTTAATTATAAAACCGAAAAAGCTACAAAGTGCTCAAAAAACAAGGGAGGAACTATTTAGAACTATAAAACCTTCAAAACTAAAAATTGGAGTTAAAAATACCAGAGAAACCAAGACCGGTGGTGTCGTTATAAGGTGCCAAACAAAGGAAGAAATCGAAAAACTACAAAATGAGGCAAAAAAAACCCTGACAAACTATGCTATACATACAACGAAACTAAAGAAACCTCGAATCAAAATAATCGGTTTTGAAAATGATTGCTCTGAGGAACAGATAGAAAAGGAAATTCGTGAGCAAAACACATTTATCACAGAGACTGACGAATTTAAGGTTACCTACATAAAAAAACAAAATAGAAATAACCACAAAACAATTTATGCTGAATGCTCCCCACAACTCTTTCATAAGTTCATGACTTCTAGGAAAGTGTTCCTACATTGGGAGAGATATAGAGTGTTTGAGGACATTGGCATCCCAAGGTGTTTCAGATGTCAGAAATACTATCACAAGAACAATGAGTGTAAGAATAGGCCTGTCTGTGCGTATTGCATGGGTGAACATGATGTTAGTGAATGTCAAAAAACTATGAAAAGGTGTGGAAATTGTGTTGAATCAAATAATAAATATAGCACTAGCCACAATATTGAACACGAAGCCAGCAGTAGTGAGTGTCCGTCCTACAAATATCTAATAGACATACTAAAAAGTAAAGTTGATTACGGATAATAATAAATCATGGTTATACAACTGGAGAATGAGGTGATTTGTAGTTTGGAAGAAGAAATGGAAGGTAGTAATACTCTTCCACAAGAAAGTATCGATAGTGACACACTTAAAACATCAATCCAGATCAGGGATAAGCTTATTAACATTCTACATATAAATATTCGTAGTATCAAGAAAAATTTTGATAATCTTTTGGTGACATTAGATACTTTTGAGTTATCTTATTGTGATATTATAGTGTTAAGCGAGTGCTTTCAATTGTCTTGTACACATTGTGGTCAATTTGCAATACCAGGTTATAATATTCATTACAATAATGCTAGTTATAATAGGAACGATGGTGTGATAATCTATACTAAACACAATATTAATGCGTCTATAGTAGATTTTAAACTTCCGAAATCCTTAGCAACACTAAGTCGAGTTGTATTAACTATGGAAAATACTACCTTTGGAATAAATTGTGTCTATAGACCGCCTGCGACGCACGCGGGATTTTTCATGGAGGATATTGATCTGTATTTCTCAAAAAATCTAAAGTACCAAATAGAAATATTTGTGGGCGATTTAAATTTTAATATTGCTGATAAAAACAGTGAGACTGTTAACCTGTACTTGTCTATACTAAATATGCATGGTTTTATTTCACTTATAAACTCCAACACTAGATTAACAACCACTACTGCGTCATGTATTGACCATATATTTATAAGGAAAAAACTAAAAACAAACAAACTAAAATATCAAACTTTTATCCTGCAGTCAGACTTAACAGATCATTATCCTGTAATGCTTAATCTCTCTTTTGATGGGCGTGACAACAATAATGAGACACACAAGAAACTAAAGGAGGTTTGAAATTGTAAAAATAAATTATACACAACTTCTTGATCTGCTAAAAGCGCAAAGTTGGGACAACGTAGTGAATGCGCACGACTCAAATAGTGCAACTAATATATTTTATGACATTTTTAGTAATATGTTGAATAGAGTAAAAACATCCCATAAGATCGTAATACGTGAGCATAGGAAAATCAAGCCCTGGATAACAAACGGTATAATAAATTCTATTAAGTATCGAGATAAACTAAAAAAAAGGCTTCTAAATTGTGTTGATGAAGCACGGTTAAATGAATATAAAAATTACCGTAACCTTGTTAATAAACTTATAATTAGAGCTAAAAACGATTACTATAAAAGTCAAATAAAAAACAATGAAAAAAACATTAAAAAAATATATCAAATTATATCCGAGGCAACAAACGAACAAAAAAAAGGAATCAGTAATGATCTGAATATTTTAAATAACGGTCAAAGTTTTGTCTCTGATAAAGAGATGGCCAATTACTGCAATGATTTTTTTATAAATGTGGGAACACAAATGGCAGATAGAATTCCCCCAGCTAACCAACCAAAATTTGATTTTTATTGTAAATCATCACTCTTTTTGCATCCGGTTAACAATAGCGAACTTATAACCCACATAGGATCGCTGAAGAATAACTGTGCTCCGGGTGTTGATGGTCTTGACTCACGTCTAATTAAGTTTGCACACATGTACCTTCTGAAGCCACTCACACACATTAAAAACCTAATATTTGAAAGTAGTATTGTGCCAGAACAATTTAAAAAAGCATCAGTTACCCCTATTTACAAATCTGGAAATAAACATGACATCACTAACTTTCGACCAATTAGCGTGATGAACAACTTTGGGAAAATTTTTGAAAAATGCTTAAGAAAACGATTAATAAACTTTTTTAAAGAAAATAGTGTACTAAGTAAAAATCAGTTTGGTTTTATGGAAGGGGTAAGCACTTCTGACGCGATGTGTGAGCTGGTGGGTCAGATTACCACTAGTCTGGACTCAGGAAGGAGGAGCATCGCTGTTTTCCTAGATCTCGCGAAGGCATTTGATACGGTGCCCCACGACAAACTACTTGGTGTTCTTGAACGCTATGGTGTCCGGGGTGCCGCGTCGAGTCTTTTTATGTCATATTTAACTGACAGAAAGCCAGTAGTAAAGATCAAAAACACTTACAGTAACCCAATAAACATTAAAATGGGCATTCCACAAGGAACAGTCATTGGTCCAATTTTATTTATCACTTATATAAACTCACTTGCTAACCTTGATATTAATGGAACATCGCTTTCGTATGCAGATGACACGGTGCTGCTCTTTTCGGGTAACGATTGGGAGGAAGTTAAACAAAATGTGAGATTGGGTCTGACTGCTGTGAAACAATGGCTGGATTTCTATAAACTAACATTGAATCTGAGTAAGACTAACTACATAGCCTTCTCGGCAACATCAACTAACCGGCCAACGTTCTCTGGTATACATGTAGACTGCTTTCTAGACGATATTAAAGAAGTTACAAGTACTAAATATTTGGGAATTGTTATAGACAAACACCTAAAATGGGACGAACACACTTTTAAACTGAAAAACAACTTAAGAAAACTTATACACAAGTTCTACATACTCCGTGAGATGTTGCCGAGGGGACTGGTTGTTATGATATATAGATCTCTGGTTGAATCTTTGTTGAGGTATGGCATAGTAGTTTGGGGTGGACTTTATAATAATGCCTTAAAACAACTAAGTATTGTTCAAAATTTTATAATTAAAATTATCAAAAAAAAGGAAAAACGCTTTCCCACTGCTATGCTGTATGATGAGGACATATTTAGTGTGAGATCACTATATGTGTTGTCAGTATGTTCTTACACACATGGGCGGGGGACACCAAAATATGTGGATCACCCTCATGAAACTAGAAATAAGGCTCAATGTAATCTAAAAATACCAAAAAGTAATAAAACCTTAAATCAGAGATTCTTGACATACCTCGGGCCTAAGTTCTATAATATACTGCCAGCTGATATCAGAAAAATCAAAAATCAAAAACAATTTATCAAAAAAAGTAAAAAAATTATTTACAAAAATAATAGCAAATTTATGGTTATCCTATGATTCTTTTTCTCTATTGCTATAGTATGAATGTGTGTGTATGTATGTATGTGTTGATGTGTGTGCAAGTATTAATAAATTGTCAATAATAGCTTAAATTGTAATTTCCTTAGACTAACTTATAAAATATTGTTAACTAGTAGGTACATACAGCTGTTTGTTCAGCTAGGTACCTTTTATACAAACAGCTACCTTAATTAGCAATAACCCTTTTGTAATTATATGTTTAAAAAATTTTACTTGAATTGAATTGAATGGTATAACAGTGGTAATAAGCAATTTTATGAAATGAAAAAAAGGCATTGTTTAAAGTTTTGCTAAAATAAGCATATTGTAGGTACCTACAGTAATTTGTCATATTTTGTGTTAAACAGTCTGTCTTTGCCACACTCCAATGCCAGTTGTGAACGGGTCTTTAGCAACGTTAACAACATAAAAACAAAATCGAGAAATAAATTAATAACAAACACAATAAATGGATGTCTGTTGGCGAAATAATGATTAACAAAAGACAGCCCATATTGTACAAATTTTACACCAAATATGGACATGTTGTCCCGAATGACTGCCTCAAATTTATATCGTAACAATACCGATGATGAGTTTTTGTTAGATGAGTAACTTTTCATAAACAGTATTCTTGATTTTATTAATACGTGTTGTTAATATATCGCAATAAATGAAATAAAACTGTTTTAAAATGAATAACCTAACATTCTTCCTCTTTGTATCATTTAATCTTGACACGCTAAAAGCGTACAGTAATTTTTAAGCAAATACTGTAATTTTGGATGCGCAAATACGATAATTTAGTTTCAGACGTGTGGCAACACTGGTAGGCCATAGGTAATCCAGACTGACTGCTGGTCAAAAGTCCAGGGTAGGGCTCAGCAATTATGTGATTATTGTAATTTAAATTCTGTACTTTTTACACTTCTGTGTTGTTATTTATAGTCTTTATTTTATTTATATGGTTTTTATATGACTAGTCTACTAGTCTTATAAATTGCAAAAAAAATGTATGTTGAGTAAAAGCAATTTGAATTTTGAATTTGTGGCAGTGAGCTTTACTAATATATATCACTGAACTAAAGAAAATTGTCTTTTATTATTCACTTTATTGAACAAGATTGAAATCAGCAAAGCGAACCAATCTTTCCAGCACTAGCCCTGCCTCAATTTCACCAATCAACATTTAACAATAGACATTTTCAAGGTAATGTTCTCGGTAATGTTATTATATTTTTCCAGCATGGTTTTCAAAAAATCCCAGTTTACGCCACACTATGTGGACCACGATCCTGATACATACAACCTTTCTCTTTTGTATGAACAATAATGTATGTACAATTAAAGAATTATTATTTAGGAAAAAATTAAAGGTAATTATCTATTATACGCACACCACGCCGATTTTGGTGATTTTTTCAGGAAACACGTATTTCGATGCGTAGATTACGAATCCGAAAGTTGTCGGAAAAGCTTAGTTTCCGAGATATTTCCTTTTTAAGTTACGATTTTTCATGGGTTTGTTTACATCGTGTTTACTTGGGATTTTTATCGTTTTTCAGCCACCTCTCACTACTTTTTAGGTTACACAGGATATATACTAATTTAAAACGTGGTTAAAAGAAGGAAAATGCGCGTTTTCACGCGCATTTTCCTTCTTTTAACCACGATTTTCCACTATGGGAAGCCATCGAAGAAACGAGGTTAGGGTAAGTTTAAGTTTTAGATTTTATGTTGGTAACCATGAGTAATATTTGGTGCGAAATATTTATATTTAAATCAATCTAGTGGGCGCTCTTTTTTCAATTTTTTTTCGTTTTTAAAAGTGCTTTCCACTACTTTTCAGTCTCTGTCTTTTTATTTAGGTTAAATTAAGGAGCTTTAGAAAACGTGAGTTTATAATTAATTAGAAACAATATAGGATTTAACAAGAAAAATGAATATTGCCTATAAAATGAGGTTGCACTTTGTTTTCTTCTTTTTTTGGTTCACAGAATACTTGCCGCAGCGGAACTTTAGAGTATATTTGTTTAACTTGCAAATATTTGAGCACTTTCCACAATTAATTTTAGATACAAATATTCCGAGCTCCAATAAATAATCAATAAGCGGCAAATAAGCATTAGTTAATACTAAAAATTCAGTGAAATTCATTTTTTGGATTAGCGTCCTAATAAAAACCAAACTTAATAATGAAAATAAAGCCGCATTGGTTGGTAGCGTCATTTAAAAACGAAAAAAATTGAAAAAAGAGCGCCCACTAGATTGATTTAAATATAAATAGTTTCGCACCAAATATTACTCATGGTTACCAACATAAAATCAAAACTTAAACTTACCCTAAGCTCGTTTCTTCGATGGCTTCCCATAGTGAAAAATCGTGGTTAAAAGAAGGAAAATGCGCGTGAAAACACGCATTTTCCTTCATTTAACCACGATTTAAATTAGTATATATCCTGTGTAACCTAAAAAGTAGTGAGAGGTGGCTAAAAAACGATAAAAATCCCAAATGTAAACAAACCTATGAAAAATCGTAACTTAAGAAGGAAATATCTCGGAAACTAAGCTTTTCCGACAACTTTCGTTTTCGGATTCGTAATCTACGCATCGAAATACGTGTTTCCTGAAAAAATCATCAAAATCGGCGTGGTGTGCGTATAATAGATAATTACCAAATTAAAATATTAGTCTTCGGTTTAATTGTTGGGGAGAAGTGCTTTATGACTTTTCTAACTGTATTGGGGATACTTGTTACTTACGCTGAAGAGCACTCTTCTTTGACGCTGGAAACATGGGATTTTACAGTTTCTTGCTTGATATTGTTGAAATTGATTAAATCGGGTACGTCCTCGAAAGAATCTAATTCAGACTTTACGGATTCTAGTAAACTGGAACGATCCATAACACATAAGCTTTTTTAATCTCTTTGGGTTCTTGTATGTATTGTATTGTATGTCCTTTGGCTCTGCTACGAGGCAATTTGCCAGCTCATTCCGTGGTACCCCTAGTAAGGCAAGCTCTTTGGGTTCTTCTTAAAGTATTTTATTTTATTATTTTACAAATAATTTTTTTTAAATAGGTTATGAGCGTAGCACAGAACACAAACGACCTAAAAAGAAAGAAACCACAATCACAAAACAACAACACACTACCACAGAACAGAAAGAGAGGAAATACAGGCACAAACAAAAACTAAGGTTACCAGTGTTCGTTGTATTTTTCTCTTCTTTTTGGCGTCGGTTGCGGCAAGCGCCATTTGTCAATTTGGGCGATCGTAAATTGGTCTGCTTTAACAGCAAATTATGACAAGTTGTTCTTCTTTATTAATTTTATTCACATTCACTGACTATTACACTATTATTTTTGTTTAACTACCGGTTTTTAGTAGTGATGGGAAAAACCGAGTTATTTTAATAACCGATTACCGAGATTTCAATTAATAAAATCACTTGCATTACCAATACACCTGCCCAGATATTTAGATTTCTAAAAAAAAACGCCAGTTCCGCAAACTAGTTTGTCTAGCCGCAATGAGTGATTGGTATGAATGGCATGCGGGTCGTTGGAAAAGTCGAATTTTCGTCACTCGTATTATTACCGATGATAACCGAATAATTCAAGTGATTGAAAAAACCGAGTGATTAGAGGTTATTTTTCACTCGAGTGATTCCAATACTAGTTTTTAGACTTCTTTATTTAGGTACTTAACTTACATTTTAGTTATATTTAGCACAAAACAAAGGATTTTAACCTTTTCTCGCTATCAGTGGCGGCTCGTGACTAGCAAGTCAGGGCTTTAAATATGCGGATAACTATAATCAAATCGTTTATTTTTGTTAAACATACCAAATGATAACACTAACAAATCTTATTATCACCGCCAAAAAGACACACGAAACAAAAAAAAAAACAATTTTTGTCCTCACAACCGCATATCCAGGATATTTTATTATATGTTATGTCATACCAGTACATTATTGTGTTTTTATACCTTAGATACCATCTACATAATGGAGATTACTTTATGACGACCGTACGGGCATAAAGTACACATTTTGGCCCTCGCGGGCATTAAGTGTGCATCTTGTTCCATTTTTAATTTTTGACTTTGACACATTAAACATTTTAATAATGTCAAGGTAATGTCGCAGGTAAAAATAAAAAATTGGTAAATCAAATTAAATAAAAAAAAAATATATTTATTATTCAAAACGAACTGGTATGACATAAAATTTTGTATGCACCACGGGTACTAATAGATATATACCCTCGGGCGACTTACGAACCCTCGGGCCAGAGGCCCTCGGCTTTGTAAGACTGTCGCCCTCAGGGCATAATCATCTACTTAGTACCCTTGATACATAAATAACTATTTCTTTGTTAAACTTGCGCGAAAACTGTGCCTTACTTTTACATTTTGATTACACTTGTACAATGTTCAATATTGGTAGTGGCCGCCCTGCCCTGTATTCTTTAAATCAAGTTTTTTTACTAAAGCTTAGAGAACTAAACACAAGTTTCTATAAATCAGTGACCTTCATATTAGACGAAATTTTCCAACTTTATAATATAACTAATAAATTAGTCAAAACACAACATCGACAGGTCGCGTCGCTTCGAAACGAAACGCGAACAGCTGTTGTTGGACGGAAAATTTTGAGCCCATCAGTGAAGCTCGTTGTGCGATGTGTAGATGACGTCACGCCTCCGTAGTCATGGCAACCGACTTAATAGTCACGTTGAATTGGGACGGCTAATCGGTCGCCCGCGCTTGATATATCTTATTGCTTGTGCGAATAGAAAATGCTTATTCGGTATAACTTGCCCGTTGGAATATGGCTATGTTTGGTATAAATTATTTTAATTGATTGCTTACATACATTGCGTTATTGGTTTTTTAAGTAAAGTATTTTTGGATTCTGTTTGAAATAGTTGCAGGGAGGGCGGCTCCCCAGAGCCCTTCATTACGAGACGCCACTGCTGGCTATCGGGCAACAGAGGAACCTTGGACTCCAGAGAGTCGCCTCAAATTTGCAGAAAGTAGAAATATATATATATATATATAGGGTAAATCACGGGGGATGGTAGTAACGTTAGACGTATATGACGAACCAGCTATAACGAATCGATCTAAAAAGTTGGTCATATATATACGTGGACATGCTCTATTTATTTAAAATATTTTTGACGATAGTGTTGCTACTTATTCTACCAAAAATTAGTAGTAACTTCGATATTTTCAATTGAACACACATTTTATTTTCGAACCCCCCATTATAATTTCCTAACATCTTTCTTTAACATTATCGTTTCTTAAATAATATTTAAAATACTTTTTCGTTAACAAAGCACTTTAAATTTTTTTGATATTTTTAACACTGAAGTATTAAGCCTCTGAAATTTGGTGGACAGTTAAATAACACGTACCAAAGGGAGCTTTTAATCCTAAACACAAATCTTGGTTGCGATATACACAGGTGTAGTGACCCCAAGAGCACAGCTAAGTCAGTTAAAAATAATATAAATACTTATTCCTGATAATAAATAAAAAGTAACATTTTACTTGTGTAGAGCTCTAGTCTAACGCGTAAGAAAATATCCAAGTCAGCAAGTTATTAATCATTAATTTAAATTTGTGCAACGCTTGCAAGACAAATCCAGTGCACGTGTAAAAGGACCCATATGTTTATTAACATTACTATTACTACACAACATTACTTAAAAGGAATTTTAAAAATAATAAATATTTGTTCTTGAAACTGCGTAAAATATTTGAAATACACGAGATAAACATAGCCAAATAATTGAAATTATAATTAAATAAAACAACGAAAATACAAAGTTGTTAATTAAAAGTTAATGTTTCAACTATCAGGAAAAGCCTTTCGATAAAATTGACCGGGCAGCAAAAACATTAGTTAAAGCTCATACGTTTTAATAAAAGAAAAAAAAGAACAGTTTCTACGTCAAAGTATCAAAGGCATAACGACTTACCGGACTGATCGCCAAGACGCATGGCAAGAAGAACCGCGGCGAACCAAGCCAAGATTCGCGACCCCTGCTCTCGACTTAAGTTTCGACCAATCAAAACGCTGTAACAAGATCACACAGGAATTACGGCTTGCAAAGCATCATGCTTTATAACTAGCATGCTGCAGAGAAAGGAATGTACGGCTATACAGGGTCCTGCAATAGTGCGTTAGGCTTCCATAGCTCCTATACGAATTTAGTTAGGAATGTCATTCAAACGCTAACTTATACTGTATCATACGGGGTACTTCAGGAAAATATTTTTTCATATAGACTAATAATTAAAAACTACAGTAATTGTTCAAAATGTCTTCCATTTTGATCTGTGCACAAGCCAACATGTTTTTGAAAAGGTCCGTTTATTTTCCTTTTAACATTTCAATTGCAATACCAGCAAAGAGGTTCATTAGTAAGGTTTATCTCTAAAACCCATAGTAGGCTTTGAGATAAAACATGGATTCTTATACTTAGTTTGACAAGTTCTTTAATTCATTTTAAAAAAGTGTAATATCGGGTGAATAAATTATAAGAAATTATCTTGATAATACCTTTTCGAACCAATGGATCGGTAGAAACGGACCCCCCAGCCAGCTAGATCGCCGGATCTTACAAAACTAGACATTTTTTATGGGGACACGTAAAACAAATTGTTTACAATGATCCACCTACAACTGCTAATAAAATGCAGCAAAGGATAAGAGACGTGTTTGCTAGCATTTCCTCTGGAATGTTAAGGAAAATAAACAGACCTTTTCAAAAACATGTTGGCTTGTGCACAGAACAAAATGGAAGACATTTTGAACAATTACTGTAGTTTTTAATTATTAGTCTAGTCGCCTACGCTTAATTTTAAAAATAAACTCCGTTTAATCGACATAGTTTATGAAATTTGCATTTATTTCGAAAACGGCTGGAAATAACTTATATGCTTCAACTACAAAAAAAATTGCTTGTGTATTTTATATAAAATACCGAAATAATATACAGGGTGCTCCATTTGAAAAAGTTGAGAAAAATAGGTTTGAAGTGTGTCATTATTGAAACCTTATTATGAAAACCCTGTATAAAATAAATAAATACTATTCGATTCATAGTATATTTAAACCTCTTGTCATTAAACTCACTTAATACCGTGGTTAAAAAACTAATTTTAGATAATTTTTTTTTTGATATTTTTTCCACGACTTCAAAATAATTTTTTTTTAGTTTTTAATTGATTGCTCTTAAACTACCAAAGCAAATCAAACAAAATATTAGGCATTTATAAAGGACGATAACATACATCTAAATATGCAAAAAAATATGGGGTATGCCATTTAAAAAATCACAACTTTTTATGACCACACTTTTTTTGGGTCACTCTGTATATAAAAAAATATTTTCCTGAAGTACCTTGTATGATACAGTATAAGTTAGCGTTTGAATGAAAGTCCTAACTCAATTCGCATAGGAGCTATGGAAGCCTGACGCACTATTGCAGGACCCTATTCACACTCGTAAAACATATTTCATTAGGTGCCCACAGACGAAGCGACATTTTGCGCGACCTGGTATGCGACAGACAGGGTCTGTCTAATTTTGCATATTTGGAACGCACGTTAGTGCTGGAGGACGGACCCGGTCGGTGAAATACGTCGTCTGCGTGGAACTGGGCTACATTAATATACAATTTATGACTAGCGAGTAGCTGTGGAACCACAGCTGGAACCACACATTGTTACAATGTAGACGTTTAACTGGAAGTCTGGTACATTACAATATGTACTGAGACTCACTTAGCGAAGGGCTACGGCGGTTTTATGGTATTGTTCCAGGTAGTTTTAAGTTTTTGAACTCATTTAGAACTGGTGTAGTTTTAGAGAGAATTGTCACATAAGCTTTAGGTGGTATTTAGCAACGTTGTAGTGGCCCAGCCAAATAAAATAATTTAGCATATTTTTTTAGACAAAGTTAAAAGAAATTAAAAATAAATATTTTATTTAAACAATCACGTTAATCGATAATAAACTATAAGTGTCAAACGCTCCGGTTGGTAGAAGCTTAAATAAAACTATTAAAAGTCAAATCATAATGAATAAAATAATTAAAAATAAATTGAAGTTTGAAACAGAAAAAATAGTTAAATAAATTTAAATAGTAAATGATAACACCCTAAACTATGAACGCGATAGGTACAGCTAAATAATTATTAAATGATTAAGGACTACCGCACGAGAATGCAAAGTTATTATAAAAGTCAAATTTGTTTACTACTAGTAAAAGTATTTCTATAAAATAAATCGGACAGCAAAACTATTATTGAAAGCTCATATGTTTTAATTGCATAAAAAAGAGGACAGTTCTAAGTCAGAGTATTAAAATATCAAAAGCACTAAGACTCACCTCGCAGTCACGACGACACACGGAAAAAGAAAGAACCAACTCAGGCGAACCATGCTTGAATAACCTCCAGACCGTCGAGTCCCTTCTCTCGACTTGTGTTTAACCAATCAAAACGCTCGAAACTCGTTCACACGGGCTTTATGCTGACCTAAGTGTCTGCGTGTTAGTGGTCCCGAGAATCAGACCACCCCGGCGAGCAGTCGTAAAACTGCCACTTGAAAAATGTTTTATTGCGGCTCTCTGAGAATTATGCGCCATAACTCTTGGTATAACAACCTTGGAAAAGGATTGTACGGCTATTCGTGACGTTAAAATGCAATATATGACTCTAGTACTAGGAACCCTAGGTACTATGGCGACAATTTAGATGGTTCACTGGAAGTCTGGTACGTGAAAATATGTGGTGGGACCCACTTAGCGCAGGTCTAAAACCGTTATATTATGTTATTATTCTTAGTAGGTACTTCAAGTGTGGAAAGCTTTTTGTATTTACTAGTGCAGTTACTTAGGGAGAACTGTCATATACATTCTAAGTGGAATTTAGCGATATCTGCAAAATCAGCGGGCTTAAGAGTGGTACCTACTGAGAAACCAATGCTGATAAAAGAGAATTATATCCCATAAATCTAGTTTTAATGGTACTTTTAGCATAATTCTTAGGAAGAGTTAATATATTATATTCTGCATAAAATTTCTTGTGAAATTGCTGACAAAGAGGTCATTATACAGTGATGGGCTAAAACATGGAACAAATTCATTTAAAAATTAGGTATTTATTTTTTGAAAAAACGCTCGGACACGTCGATTATAATTCTTTCTTCAGGATTTTTTGCCTCAAAAAGAAATTATATCGGGTGTGTCAAAAAGTAGATGTAGCAAAATGTTTTTGTTTTTTAAATAGAAACCCCCCTATTTTTACTTATTACCCTAATTATACGTCAAATTCTGCGCATAATTCATGTAGCATACTTTATCCTTATCTCTAACGGTTTTAGAGAAAAATTACATCATAAAAAAAATCTTTAAAAAAAAAAGGTTAAAAAATTTGTTTATTACGTATTGAAAATGCAAACCATTAACTTCTTGACAATATGCTAATCTACTTAAAAACCCTTTTAAAACATTATTTACAGTATTTTCATTAATTTGCCTAATTTCATATCTAATTTTAAATTTTAAGTCTCTCTGTGGTTTATCCTTATACACTTTTGATTTCAAATAACCCCAAAAAAAAGAAATCCATGGGTGTAAGATCGGGAGATCTTGCAGGTCATTCTATGGGTCCTCTTCTACCTATCCATTGTTCGGGAAATACAGTATTCAAATACTCTCGTACTTGTCGAGCAAAATGAGGCGGAGCACCATCCTGCTGAAACCAAATAGACGCTTCTGGTAGATGAGGCTGATTCGGATTTGGAAAATCCGCTGCTAGTGTGGGAATTAATTCATTTTGAAGAAATTGTAAATACCAGTCTCCTGTAAGATTTCCATCGAAGAAAAAAGGTCCAATAATTCTATCATTTAATATCCTTGCCCAAACATTTACTTTTTGTGGGTATTGCTTATATGTATATTATTTGTACTCCAATACCGAAAATTTTGTCTGTTTACTAAACCATTCAAACAAAACGTGGCTTTATCGCTAAAAAGTATGTTGCGATGGAAAAATAGATTTAAGTTGCAAATTTCCATCATAGTTTCACAAAACTGTAGTCGGCGGTCGGGATCATCTTCGTTTAGCTCGTGCAGCAACCTAATTTTGTACGGATGGTACTTTTCTTGTTTCAATACCCGCAACACAGATCGTCGGCTAACATCATTATTAAGGGCTACTTCAGTGGATGCACTATGAGGATTATCTTCAACCTCTAACAAAATGTTCAATTGTGAGTTTTCACTAATTTTTGGACGACCTGGCCGTAGACGATCCTTTATATTCCCTGTTTCCCTAATTTTTTTTTTCAATTTTACTTACTGTAGATCTTGTAATCGGCCGTTCTGGATACTTAGCGTTAAACAAGTTACAAACTTCTTCTTGACTTCTTGTTTTGTCTCCACATCCAATTAAAATTAAAATTTCGATTCTTTGTGTTTCATTTAAGGTAGGAGAATCAACATGCTTGCCAACCTATAACCTATTTCGCGTAGATTTATTTAATTTTTCTAGCTTTTTTACAAAATTTAAAGAAAATCAGTATCGACTTGATATTCTGTAGGTAATAATTGGCATATTTAATAAATATCAAGGAATTTCATAACTTATTTTAGGAGAATTGTATAGCGAAAAATATCGGGTAAGATTTTTTTTAACATTATTATGTCATTGTCACTCATTGTTCTTTCACTATACAATTCTCCCAAAATTAGCAATAAAATAAATTGATATTTTTGTAATATATCAGATACTAGGTACCTAAATAATGTACCGACGATTTTGATTTTCTTTAAATGTTAGTGATTAAAATAATAAACTCAAAAAATCAACGCGAAATAGGTTATAGGTTGGCAATAGATTGAATGACGTTGAGAATTCAACCTTAAATGCACCATGATCACCGTTTTTCAAAATTATACCTAAACTAATTTTTGATTGACACATGACTTGCTATCGTAGTAACAATTCATTTAAATTTACCTGTTTACCTTTAAGTAGGTACATGTACCTTTTTTTAAAGAATTTTTTTATGATGTAATTTTTCTCTAAAACCGTTAGAGATAAGGATAGAGTATGGTACATGAATTATGCGCAGCATTTGACGTAGAATTAGGGTAATAAGTAAAAATAGGGGGGTTCTATTTAAAAAACAAAAAAATTTTGCTACATCTACTTTTTGACATACCCGGTATAATTTCTTTTTGAGGCAAAAAATCCGGAAGAAAGAATTATAATCGACGTGTCCGAGCGTTCTTTCAAAAAATGAATACCTGATTTTTAAATGAATTTGTTCCATATTTTAGCCCATCACTGTAGTATAGGTCTGGGAACCTATGAAAAATGCCCCACTCTGCATGAAAATTTACTATATAAACCGGCACATAACGCTGACAAAGTAAGCAGTTCTACTCAAGATCTCAACCAGGGCAAGTCAGTATTCGAATAAATAATTGTTTATAAAAAGTTGTTAGATGTTATATTAGAATCACGAAGTGTTACCAAATAAGTGATTTTTGTGAAACTTTAATTTTGTGAAGAAATTACGATGGGGTTGCAAGTTTATCAAATAGGTTAGTGCCAATTAATTCTTATAGTATCTAGACATTTCCTATTTTGACGATGATAAGAATTTATAACCACTGTATTTTATGGATGTGAAACTTAGAATCTCTAAACGTGAACATTGCTAGATTATTCTAATTTTAATAAATTACTTTAGTAAAAATCCTGAAATTTACTTTCGAAACGACCCTCGTAAGGACAGGGCCGTCGTAGGTCGTCATTGCAAGGAAAATGATGCCTTATCTGACTGATTAATTTTAATGGTCCTTATAGAGATAAGACGTCGAACCTGCCAAGCAATTAATACCCAGAGTCCACGAACCCACAAATAAATATTGTAGGTCGCCCATGTGTTTAAAAGTGATAATTAGGCCAACATAGAGTAACTAAAAAGGGTTACGTATCTGACTACATGAGTCGGCCATTACAACGTACCTATGCAAATTTTGCGGGTTTTAAAGTGGTACTAGGAAACTGATGGTAATAAAAGATAATTATATGACCGTTCTATCCCATAAATATAGTTTTAGCATAATTCCTATTACATTTATTTTACTGCGGCAAATTTCTTGTGAAATTGCAGACAAAAAGGTCATTGGTAGGCCGGGAAACTTGTGAGGAATTTCATTCTCTCTCCAAGTTGTCAGTAAAAATATGTCTGGCTGATAAATATAATTCAGGTAGTACTGTCCTTATATTTTCAGTCAAAAGAAAATATATTTTTTATGTTAGATATATCCGCTAAAAGACTTTTGAATTGAAGTGACAATTGATTTTAAATTATAACGTGAACGCATTGTTGGCCCTAAAATAAGAGTTTTCGCCTCTATTGTTAATCGAACTTTAGTCCGAGATCTTATAAACTATCGCACATTAGCACTAAAAATACATAATGGTGCGGTTTAACGATAGAAACATTTTGTTAAAGCAATTAACCACGCTTTTTAGTTGCTCTTAGATTAAACATACCAGTGTTTGTATTTAACCATACGTACTTATTAAATGGAACTATATTTATATTTTAACATAGGATCATAATAAATAATTGAAATAACATGCTTATTATTAAATAATTACCAGGTTAACTAGAATTGCTGATATATGCAATAATCCGAATAGTTTAACAGAGAAGCAGGTAGAATAATGGTACTGATGACCATATAAAAATGAATCCATCATAAACGCAAAACACCCAAAGTCCTGAAACCCACAAATAATTATTGTAAGTCGTCCCATGCATACAAAAGTAATAAACAGGCCAACATAGATTAAACTAGCAAAGTTATAAAAGACCCTACATCGCTCACGCCTATTACACAGGGTGGTTTAAAAATACAGTTAATTTGGTTACTGGAAAGGGTGACCATAAGTTTTTTTTTTAAATGTCACACCCTGTATCTTATTACTGATTTGAAAAGCTACTTAAATTGGCTTTTTATTAATATATATCATGTTGTAAATTAAAACTTGGCTACCACTAATCTATGTTATTGCTTCTAGAATCTAGTGGAAGGTACATCTTTGGATATATAAAAATTTTCTGTACTAAGCCCCGGCCCTAGCAAAAATATGTAGGTTTTTCTACAGACCCTTCTTTTTCTACAATATCTGGAAAAAAGTTCATCATGACGATGGACAACTGTTACTAGTAGTCGAGGAGATTTGTAGTTGCCACACTGTAAATGGATATAGAATGTAATGTTTTACTGGATGTTAGATATAAATTTTATAAATAAATCTTCTGATATATTTTTAATTCCTACTAAAATGTCGTTATTAGTGGTGTGTGAAATAATTTAAGGTATCTTTCGGTAAAAAAAAATAATTTTTATTTTTATTTTCCGCTCATATAGTCAAATTTCTCCAAGAACACGCCGCACATTTCTACGTCATCAGCTGTCATTTATGGCATCCTGTTGAAGTCTCGTATATTTTACGTTAAGATGTTGGCGACAGAGACAGAACTGGGCTAATTGCTTTTACCATCGCATTCACCATATTTGAAACGTGTACGGGGATCTTAATGGTTTATTACGATAATAGCTTGCAAAAATACAGAATTATTTTTATTTACAATTGAAATATCGAACTCAACGTGCGATCGATTAAAAGTTATGGCGTTATTCATTGGTTAAATATAAGGAAGCCAATATGTACTTTCACTTTCCTTTTGCTTCTTTTAAACAGCAAAGCAACATCCTTGCTTAGCTAAGTTGTTAAAGGCACGTTTCGCGAACAACTTCGTATAATCGCATGAGAAATATAGAGGGGCTAACTGAACCGCGACAAGGGGCAGGAAAAATCTTTGCTATATGCTTTGTTTTGCTATTTAAAAGTAACTAAAAAGGAACTTGGCTAATATTTAAGGGTAGCAAAATTGACATGGGATTTCCCATGACCTGTGTAATTTAAATATCTGCACTCACAAAAAAATAATACTAAACCTTAACTACCTTTTATTTTACATTTTATTAAAACTCTAAATCTTTGTAGATTTCAAAATCAGTAACAATAAATGCGTTATTTAATCAAAGTGCCCTAAATAAAACAGTTTCAGGGCAGTGGCCACAAAAGAATCATTAACACAAATGATAGGTAAAACATCGGAATTTTATTACTCTCATCGTAACATTCCTAAAACGTAAGACTACCTAGAAATGTATTTAAAATTCTAGGTATGTATTTAAAAAAAATTACTCAATGAATCTGAGTAGGTATTAAACACGGATTCTGGACCACCCCCCCCTCTTACACCCCTGCCCCCCTCGCCTCCTCCTCCCCCCATACCCCCCTCGCCTACCCTCCCTGTTGACCTTGACCATACACGTGGGCGAGCGTATTTTTATGGTACGCAGGTGTTCATTCGACCTTGAAAGGTGCAACTACTCTTTGTTAATTTGACCTTGACCATACACGTAGGCGAGCGTATTTTTATGGTATGCAGGTGTTCATTCGACCTTGAAAGATGCAACTACTCTTTGTTAATTTGACCTTGACCATACACCTGGACGAGGGTATTTTTATGGTATGCAATTTTCTTTTATGTGACTCATTTGACCTTGAAGGATGGAGCTGCTCTTTGATGGTGCTACCTTGGCGTGGACGAGGGTATTTTTATGGTATGCAGGTGCCCTTTTACTTATGACACTGTTGCATGACAAATATTTCTTTATTGTCGTCATTTATTTGTTCGAAAATATCTAAAGGGATGCAAGTCTGTTTTATTGATGTTACCTTGACCATTATTTTTTCCCAAAAGTTAGATTTGTAATATATTTTGTGTTTTGTTATACCTTCATGTTCTCGAAGGGTGTTTATGAGATTTTCACACCTGGATGGGATTTTCACACCTTGAAAGTGCTATTATAGTCGTAACAATAGGGTCTGGGTCTCTTTGTTATCGGATTTTCACACCTTAATGGGATTTTTCACACCTTGAAAGAGTGTCTCTTGTTAGGTACGATTTCGAAGGCGGCATGCCTCTGTTCTTTTGTTATGAATAATATTGATGCCTCTGTTCTTTTGTTATGGGTAATATTAAGCGCTGGCTATTTTTATTTCTTTGTTCGTTATTTATTAGGGTATTCTCGGATTTATTTTTATAGTGGATGCAGATCTCCTTTGATGGTTTAATGTAACCTTGACTAAACTTTTGAGCAGATGTTTATTTATTACCTTGGGTTGGGTTTATTTACGACCTTGGGGGTGGCCGGACACAGGTGTCGGTTTTTACATTGTGTTAGACCTACTATAAAAAGGAAGAAGGAGTTGGATATTTCAGTATTTGCTTGTCAATCGTTCGTGTAAGAGTTCCTATCTGTTACCATGAATAAATACGTGTGCGAAGAATGTGGTAAATCATTTACGCGAAGTTATACTATGTTGCGTCATAAAAAAGAATCATGTAGATTAAGATTCGATAATGTGGAAGGAGAGAAACGACGCAGACTAGATGGTAGTGCTTCATCATCACGTATGCAGACTTGTGCCGCATGTAATATTACTTTACCAGCAAATCAGATGGTAGCTCATCAAAGAACATTACAACACAGAAGTAATGCTTGTACACCATTCTCTCAAAATGTGCAAATTATTGATACTGCATTTAAAAACAGAATCACAACCTACCGCGTAAATAGTGATAATGAGCATATAGACTTTACAGCATTCTTCGATGAATTAAAGTCGAAAGTGTTAGATCTAATAAGTCAATTGTTGGTAGTACACCGTTCATTTAAAATAAATATGGTTGTGGTGGGACGATACAGTTTACCATCACAAGAAATTGTAAGTGAAAAATCCTTTAATACAGCAAATGAGGTAGTTGATGCAGGCAGCGATTTAAATATGGTGTACGAGATATTTACTGAAGCAATGAAAACCCAGTCAACTGAATTTCAAGAAAAAGATTCAGGTATGTTAAACGTTTTAGTGTTTTGATGGAAAGGGTATTAATTGAGTGTTGTTTTTCATTACAGGATGGGAGTTAGAGAGAATTCTCTACCTCGAAATTAATATTAATAACTTCAGTCCGATTAGAGGGTCGTCGTACATCGCATTACCACGTCCAATTCTAAAGAAGAATGCCATTGTTAATGTAATTAATCAAGATGAGTGCTGTTTTGCATGGGCTGTAGTGTCAGCTCTGTTTCCTGCCGCAACAAAGTCATCGGAGATATCATCTTATCCTCATTACTCTGACGTTCTTAACTTCACAGGTATGGAGTTTCCAGTAAAGTTACGCGATATAAAAAAATTTGAAGAAATGAATAATATTTCAGTGAATGTGTATAGTTTAGAATCTTTATTTGAGGCTAAAAAGTTAAAATATGAAATTGTCGGACCACTATATTATTCGGGACAAAAACGCGTAAATCACGTTAATTTGCTGTTAATAACAAAAGATTGCAATGTGAAAGATAATAATAGACACAATTGTGATGAAAATTGTTCAAAAAGTCATTATTGTTGGATTAGGGATTTATCGCGTTTATTGTCTAGTCAAATATCACATCAGCATGATAAAATATTCTTTTGTGATGGTTGTTTAACCTATTTTAGTTCAGAAAATAAATTAGCAGAACATCAGCAATATGATTGTAACCATATATATTCACAGACTCCTACATTGGATTTTAAAACTGATAAATTTGGAAATAATGTACCTGAAAACATTTTAAAATTTGAAAACATTGAGAAACAAATGCGAGTTCCGTTTGTAGTGTATGCAGACTTTGAGTCTATTTTAAAACCGGTTGTAAATGTGGAACCAAACCCTACAAATTCTTACACAATGCAAAGCTTCAAACATGAGCCATACTCTTTTTCGTATTTAATTAAATGTTCTTTTGACGACTCAATTTCCAAGTTTGAGTTATATAGGGGGGTTGATGCGGCTCAAGTTTTTGTTTCCCGGATTGAAAACGATTTAAGGTTTTTTTATAATACATATTTAAAGGATATAAAAAAAATGAAAGATTTAACTGATCAGGAAAAGGAAGAGTTCACAAATGCTACGATTTGCGGTATATGTGAACACCCTTTTACCGATACAGATGTGAAAGTAAGAGATCACTGTCACATAACGGGGGAAAAAAGATTTGGTGCCGCACACTCTATTTGTAATTTAAATTACAAATTACCTAATTTTATTCCGATAATTTTTCACAATTTAAGTGGTTACGATTGCCATCTTTTTATAAAAGAATTGTGTAAACACGGGGATAGAATTGAAGTAGTAGCTCAAAATAAAGAAAAGTATGTGACGTTTACAAAGAACATTTACGTGCACGATTATGTTGATAAAAAGAGCGGTATTACCAAACGTAAATATTTAAAGTTACGATTTATCGATAGCTTTAAATTTTTATCATCATCATTGGAGAATTTAGGCAATGGCTTAGATATCACTGAATTTAGAGAAACAAGAAAGTTTTTTCTCAACACTGATCAATTTAATATGATGCGCAGAAAAGGGGTTTTTCCCTATAGTTTCATAGATTTCATTGAAAAAATGAACAATACAACACTTCCACTAAAAAACGAATTTTATGATGATTTACGCGAAGAGCACATTAGCGATGAGAGTTATGAACGAGCTAAAGAAGTATGGCATATGTTTGGGTGTAAGAATTTGGGGGAATACTCGGATTTGTACCTCAAGTCAGATGTATTATTATTAACGGATGTTTTTGAGCAGTTTCGAGATATGTGTTCACATGTTTATAAGCTTGACCCTGCTCAGTACTTCACACTTCCAGGTTTATCATTCGATTGTATGCTGCGTATGACCAAGGTAGAGTTAGAACTACTGACTGACATAGACACAGTTAATTTTTTTAAAAAGGGTATTCGCGGTGGCTTAAGTCAGTGTACAGAACGAAAGCATATTGCCAACAATTTATATTTACCAAACTACGATGCAACAAAACCATCTTCATTTATAACATATCTTGATGCTACAAACCTATACGGTCATAGTATGTCGCAAGCATTACCATTTGGTGGTTTCAAGTGGTTATCACAGCGTGAAATAATTGATTTAAATGTTCTGGCGATTGACGATAACAGCCCCCAAGGTTATGTTCTCGAAGTGGATGTGCATTATCCAGAACATTTACATGATGCTCATGCCGATCTTCCATTTTTAGTGGAAAACATAGTCCCTCCTACAGAAACAGCGAAGCTACCAAAGCTAATACCGAATTTAAATGATAAAAAGCGGTACATAGTACATTATAGAACGTTGAAACAAGCCATCAATAACGGACTAATGGTAATGCAAACGCATCGAGTTTTAAAATTTGATCAATCCAAATGGCTGAAAAAGTACATAGATTTTAATACTGAATTGCGAAACAAATCAACAACGAAATTTGGTAAAGATTTATTTAAGTTAATGATTAACGCGAATTTTGGCAAAACAATGGAAAATGTGGAGAATCGTAAAGATATAAAGTTAATAACATCTTGGGATAATAGTGTCGGTAGAGTAGGTGCTAGAGCTTTAATCGCTCGCCCTAATTTTAAAAGCGCTTCAATATTTTCAGAAGATCTAGTAGCAATTGATATGGGTAAAACAAAAGTAATTTACAATAAACCAATTTATATTGGATTCTCCATATTGGACATGTCAAAAACAGTTATTTACGATTTTTTTTACAATTTTATTAAGGCAAAGTTTGGTAATAATGCTTCCTTGCTATACACTGACACGGATTCCCTTATACTAAAAATTTTTACAGATGATTTCTATCGCGTTATTTCAGAGAATCCGGAAAAATTTGATACATCAAATTATCCTGAACAAAATTTGTTTAATATTAAGAAAAGTAAATCGGTATTGGGTAGAATGAAGGATGAATTTCCAGGTGATCCGATAACATGTTTTTACGGTACTGGGGCAAAAGCTTACTATGTTAGCTCGTTAAACAATGAATTAAAAAAGGCCAAGGGTATTAAAAAATATGTTGTCGAAAATCAACTGCACCTGGAAGATTATCAAAAAATAGTAAAGCGCGGCGGCCTTATATTTAGAAAAATGAAAACTTTTCGTAGTATTAAACACGATATATATACGGAAGTTATAAATAAAGTTGCTCTTTCCCACAACGACGACAAACGTTACATTATTCCATCAACGACAAAAACTTTACCTTGGGGCCATCAAGACATTGAATTTTATAAAACCAACCCCGAGGATAATTTGGAAATGTTGCTTAAAGTTATTGAATCTTTTAATTCAGATGAAGATTTGTAAATATTTACATCCTATTGGAAAGTCCATATTTGCTTGCTTTTATATTTTAAATTTATCGCTTATTATGTTAAAATTATATGAAACCTTGTAATGACACTTAATTTTTACTATAATTTTACATGTAGAATAAGTATGGATGATGTCATAGTTTTATATACCCACTTTATTTATATACATTATAGCTAGTTATTTTATTTCCATTTTTACAAATGGTTAGGATAAAATAGATCTTTCCGTTTACGTTTCTTGTCACTTCTCGTAAATGACATACCACATTTTTGATATGTATGTACTCTTCAATTTCTATAAAAGAAATCAGAAGATTTTCTATAATGACGTTTAATAAAACACAATCGTTTTAAAAAAAATGTTTTACTTAATCAAAACATGATGGTAATGCATATACCAAATTAGTGGGATAACTTATTATGTTAGAGTTATACGATCGTAATGTATTATATGTAAGATATATTTATGATCGAATTATTATGTATAGATAAAATTTGTTTAAGTATACCTGTAAGTTTTTGTAAAAAATATAGTTTAGGTTATAGTGTAGTTTAAGTTTGTATATAAATGTATAGAAATAGTTAGACTACGTATAGCATTAAGTTTTTTTTCTTTTTCTTTTTTTTAAGAATAGAACTTCATTGAAATAAACTGATGATTATTTAAACCATTTTTGTTGTTTTATTTATAGTATCTAGTTAAATAGAAAATATATTAAAAAACAATAGTTTTACATGTCAGTGCAGTTCCTTGCATTAATAGGAATTTCATCAAGATAGGTTTCTTGATAGAAAACTATTTGTATTTTTAGAGGACGAGAGTCTTACATAAATACATGTACATCTCTATCAGGTGTTATATGTTAATATTAGAAAGTTGCTAAAATTTCAACATTTTATCAAACTCAATGGATTTTTTGAAGTTGTATGGAACACAAGGCGCAAACATGGGATGCATTTCTTATAAGTTACAAAAAATAAAACATGAAATATCTATTTAATCGGTTTATTTCTATACTTTACAAAAATAATATTAACTTAAAAACTAATACATCGATTTATTAGTAACGGAACCATTTAATATATTGTAGCTTAAGAATGCATCGTGAATTATCAGTGCGTATACTTTAGTGTCTTTAGGAAATTTGTTCTTGCGTGTTTCAAACTCCAACTTCACATCCACTGTTGATGATTTAATCGTTGGTAGTAGCTTATTTGAAAATTCTCATAGTTGTAATATGCTGGTGCATACAGTTTCTTCGCAAAATCCAAATTCCATTTTTCATAAGGAAATACCGTAGAGTTTAGATACAGACGAATATCACTGATATCAGCTGTAGTAAATTGAGTAGCATCCTTTTCTCTATTATCCAAAGAAGTGGTTGATTGGAACCCAATAATCAAGTATCTTGGTTTTTCGAGATTCGTACTTGTCCTTAAGGCCCACACATCTGATGATGTTTGACGCAAAGCAGGTAATTCGTAAAGATCCCATTTACGATATACCATTGGAATGGTTGCATTATTTCCGCCTTTATTAATACGGGACAATATTTTCAATTTTTGCTGGTCATCGGGAATAATGTGACGAATTTTCCACTCAATTTTTTCGATTGTAATGTCTGCATCTACTTCACCGATGTAACAATTGGTAAAAGTACGGGCGATAATAAAAATCAACTCTTGTTTAATGTTAAATATTCCCTTTGTATAATCCTCGGCAAAACCCATCAGATATTTTAGAGGCAACTTTCCCGAAAACATCTTGCTTACTGGATCAAAAATACATTGGTTTTCATCAGTCAAGCCCCATCCACACGCCATAAGAGTGTTTTTTTGACAAGCACCCAACGACGTCATAGCTTTCAATGTTGAAGTAATTCCAGGTTTGCGAACGACGGCAACTTGTTCACCACCCATTTCATAGCGAATTTCATCAAACAGAAAGGCGATTGCATTATTTGATAGATAACATTTTTTCGTTACATCTTTAGATTTAAATTTTCCTTCGATGTATATGTAACTGTCTGATATATCCAAAATTATGTCCTGAAAGTGTACTGGTATGCGAATTTCATCAGAATTGCTAAACGCTGGAGAACCATATGGTTTGTATGTATGTTCTTGTAAGCTAACGATGGAATGATCGAAAATGGGTTCGGTAAAAACTTCAATTATGTCACTGGTGCTAGCCATTTTTCTATTTTCGTACTTTCAAACCAATTGATTGTAGAAATTTGAGATCTTTAGCTGACAGCTGTTTATGAAACAAACGTCTTTCCAATCTAACGTCTGGATTATGAATGACTCTGGAATGTGTAATATGTTTACTTTTATGTTTAATGGCAGTCGATTTTTTAGTGTTCATCAACATATTTAGTTGGCGATTATAGCAGAAACCCATATTTTATGATAGTCTTTTCAATTCAAGTTTAACAATAATTTTCTCACCTCGAAAATTTATCAAATCACCGTTATCGTCCAAGATGCGTAGAGTAATGTTCTCTATTGACTGGCGTCCTTCGGGCAGTATCGGCATATAAATATTATTTTGGGGTTCTTTGGAAATTTTATAACCCGGCTCCACATCAATGTCGAATTCAAATAATGTGTGACTTTCTTTAGAGTTCAGATATGCTCCCGAAATTATGTTACAATCCACCCTTATAATACGCACTTTCATTATGTCCACATTACTGGTTGATTCATGAAGTTTCCCACTCTCTAACACGACTCGTCCAAAACCCAATAATTCACCGATACTGTTTTCTCCACTGAAATCGATATCGTACAACGACTTGAGTTCACATTTTAATGTATTATTGTTGGCTGATAACGAAAAAAAATCCATACAATCTTCTTGTTTACAGGATTCTTTTAAACTTGCATACATGGATTTCGCAATTTCATTAACTTCATAGACTCCTGGTGGAATCCTCACATTTATAAGCTTCTGGCTATAATTTTTTCTGTATTTAAAATAACAATTACTTTCGTCGACATTGAAAATTGAATTATACGTATAAAATTATAGCCAGAAGCTTATAAATGTGAGGATTCCACCAGGAGTCTATGAAGTTAATGAAATTGCGAAATCCATGTATGCAAGTTTAAAAGAATCCTGTAAACAAGAAGATTGTATGGATTTTTTTTCGTTATCAGCCAACAATAATACATTAAAATGTGAACTCAAGTCGTTGTACGATATCGATTTCAGTGGAGAAAACAGTATCGGTGAATTATTGGGTTTTGGACGAGTCGTGTTAGAGAGTGGGAAACTTCATGAATCAACCAGTAATGTGGACATAATGAAAGTGCGTATTATAAGGGTGGATTGTAACATAATTTCGGGAGCATATCTGAACTCTAAAGAAAGTCACACATTATTTGAATTCGACATTGATGTGGAGCCGGGTTATAAAATTTCCAAAGAACCCCAAAATAATATTTATATGCCGATACTGCCCGAAGGACGCCAGTCAATAGAGAACATTACTCTACGCATCTTGGACGATAACGGTGATTTGATAAATTTTCGAGGTGAGAAAATTATTGTTAAACTTGAGTTGAAAAGACTATCATAAAATATGGGTTTCTGCTATAATCGCCAACTAAATATGTTGATGAACACTAAAAAATCGACTGCCATTAAACATAAAAGTAAACATATTACACATTCCAGAGTCATTCATAATCCAGACGTTAGATTGGAAAGACGTTTGTTTCATAAACAGCTGTCAGCTAAAGATCTCAAATTTCTACAATCAATTGGTTTGAAAGTACGAAAATAGAAAAATGGCTAGCACCAGTGACAAAATTGAAGTTTTTACCGAACCCATTTTCGATCATTCCATCGTTAGCTTACAAGAACATACATACAAACCATATGGTTCTCCAGCGTTTAGCAATTCTGATGAAATTCGCATACCAGTACACTTTCAGGACATAATTTTGGATATATCAGACAGTTACATATACATCGAAGGAAAATTTAAATCTAAAGATGTAACGAAAAAATGTTATCTATCAAATAATGCAATCGCCTTTCTGTTTGATGAAATTCGCTATGAAATGGGTGGTGAACAAGTTGCCGTCGTTCGCAAACCTGGAATTACTTCAACATTGAAAGCTATGACGTCGTTGGGTGCTTGTCAAAAAAACACTCTTATGGCGTGTGGATGGGGCTTGACTGATGAAAACCAATGTATTTTTGATCCAGTAAGCAAGATGTTTTCGGGAAAGTTGCCTCTAAAATATCTGATGGGTTTTGCCGAGGATTATACAAAGGGAATATTTAACATTAAACAAGAGTTGATTTTTATTATCGCCCGTACTTTTACCAATTGTTACATCGGTGAAGTAGATGCAGACATTACAATCGAAAAAATTGAGTGGAAAATTCGTCACATTATTCCCGATGACCAGCAAAAATTGAAAATATTGTCCCGTATTAATAAAGGCGGAAATAATGCAACCATTCCAATGGTATATCGTAAATGGGATCTTTACGAATTACCTGCTTTGCGTCAAACATCATCAGATGTGTGGGCCTTAAGGACAAGTACGAATCTCGAAAAACCAAGATACTTGATTATTGGGTTCCAATCAACCACTTCTTTGGATAATAGAGAAAAGGATGCTACTCAATTTACTACAGCTGATATCAGTGATATTCGTCTGTATCTAAACTCTACGGTATTTCCTTATGAAAAATGGAATTTGGATTTTGCGAAGAAACTGTATGCACCAGCATATTACAACTATGAGAATTTTCAAATAAGCTACTACCAACGAGAAATCAATGATCCTATGATGAGTTTTGCTGAATATCTAAATAACCCAGTGTTCGTAATCGATTGCAGTCATCAACCAGAAGCGATTAAATCATCAACAGTGGATGTGAAGTTGGAGTTTGAAACACGCAAGAACAAATTTCCTAAAGACACTAAAGTATACGCACTGATAATTCACGATGCATTCTTAAGCTACAATATATTAAATGGTTCCGTTACTAATAAATCGATGTATTAGTTTTTAAGTTAATATTATTTTTGTAAAGTATAGAAATAAACCGATTAAATAGATATTTCATGTTTTATTTTTTGTAACTTATAAGAAATGCATCCCATGTTTGCGCCTTGTGTTCCATACAACTTCAAAAAATCCATTGAGTTTGATAAAATGTTGAAATTTTAGCAACTTTCTAATATTAACATATAACACCTGATAGAGATGTACATGTATTTATGTAAGACTCTCGTCCTCTAAAAATACAAATAGTTTTCTATCAAGAAACCTATCTTGATGAAATTCCTATTAATGCAAGGAACTGCACTGACATGTAAAACTATTGTTTTTTAATATATTTTCTATTTAACTAGATACTATAAATAAAACAACAAAAATGGTTTAAATAATCATCAGTTTATTTCAATGAAGTTCTATTCTTAAAAAAAAGAAAAAGAAAAAAAACTTAATGCTATACGTAGTCTAACTATTTCTATACATTTATATACAAACTTAAACTACACTATAACCTAAACTATATTTTTTACAAAAACTTACAGGTATACTTAAACAAATTTTATCTATACATAATAATTCGATCATAAATATATCTTACATATAATACATTACGATCGTATAACTCTAACATAATAAGTTATCCCACTAATTTGGTATATGCATTACCATCATGTTTTGATTAAGTAAAACATTTTTTTTAAAACGATTGTGTTTTATTAAACGTCATTATAGAAAATCTTCTGATTTCTTTTATAGAAATTGAAGAGTACATACATATCAAAAATGTGGTATGTCATTTACGAGAAGTGACAAGAAACGTAAACGGAAAGATCTATTTTATCCTAACCATTTGTAAAAATGGAAATAAAATAACTAGCTATAATGTATATAAATAAAGTGGGTATATAAAACTATGACATCATCCATACTTATTCTACATGTAAAATTATAGTAAAAATTAAGTGTCATTACAAGGTTTCATATAATTTTAACATAATAAGCGATAAATTTAAAATATAAAAGCAAGCAAATATGGACTTTCCAATAGGATGTAAATATTTACAAATCTTCATCTGAATTAAAAGATTCAATAACTTTAAGCAACATTTCCAAATTATCCTCGGGGTTGGTTTTATAAAATTCAATGTCTTGATGGCCCCAAGGTAAAGTTTTTGTCGTTGATGGAATAATGTAACGTTTGTCGTCGTTGTGGGAAAGAGCAACTTTATTTATAACTTCCGTATATATATCGTGTTTAATACTACGAAAAGTTTTCATTTTTCTAAATATAAGGCCGCCGCGCTCTACTATTTTTTGATAATCTTCCAGGTGCAGTTGATTTTCGACAACATATTTTTTAATACCCTTGGCCTTTTTTAATTCATTGTTTAACGAGCTAACATAGTAAGCTTTTGCCCCAGTACCGTAAAAACATGTTATCGGATCACCTGGAAATTCATCCTTCATTCTACCCAATACCGATTTACTTTTCTTAATATTAAACAAATTTTGTTCAGGATAATTTGATGTATCAAATTTTTCCGGATTCTCTGAAATAACGCGATAGAAATCATCTGTAAAAATTTTTAGTATAAGGGAATCCGTGTCAGTGTATAGCAAGGAAGCATTATTACCAAACTTTGCCTTAATAAAATTGTAAAAAAAATCGTAAATAACTGTTTTTGACATGTCCAATATGGAGAATCCAATATAAATTGGTTTATTGTAAATTACTTTTGTTTTACCCATATGAATTGCTACTAGATCTTCTGAAAATATTGAAGCGCTTTTAAAATTAGGGCGAGCGATTAAAGCTCTAGCACCTACTCTACCGACACTATTATCCCAAGATGTTATTAACTTTATATCTTTACGATTCTCCACATTTTCCATTGTTTTGCCAAAATTCGCGTTAATCATTAACTTAAATAAATCTTTACCAAATTTCGTTGTTGATTTGTTTCGCAATTCAGTATTAAAATCTATGTACTTTTTCAGCCATTTGGATTGATCAAATTTTAAAACTCGATGCGTTTGCATTACCATTAGTCCGTTATTGATGGCTTGTTTCAACGTTCTATAATGTACTATGTACCGCTTTTTATCATTTAAATTCGGTATTAGCTTTGGTAGCTTCGCTGTTTCTGTAGGAGGGACTATGTTTTCCACTAAAAATGGAAGATCGGCATGAGCATCATGTAAATGTTCTGGATAATGCACATCCACTTCGAGAACATAACCTTGGGGGCTGTTATCGTCAATCGCCAGAACATTTAAATCAATTATTTCACGCTGTGATAACCACTTGAAACCACCAAATGGTAATGCTTGCGACATACTATGACCGTATAGGTTTGTAGCATCAAGATATGTTATAAATGAAGATGGTTTTGTTGCATCGTAGTTTGGTAAATATAAATTGTTGGCAATATGCTTTCGTTCTGTACACTGACTTAAGCCACCGCGAATACCCTTTTTAAAAAAATTAACTGTGTCTATGTCAGTCAGTAGTTCTAACTCTACCTTGGTCATACGCAGCATACAATCGAATGATAAACCTGGAAGTGTGAAGTACTGAGCAGGGTCAAGCTTATAAACATGTGAACACATATCTCGAAACTGCTCAAAAACATCCGTTAATAATAATACATCTGACTTGAGGTACAAATCCGAGTATTCCCCCAAATTCTTACACCCAAACATATGCCATACTTCTTTAGCTCGTTCATAACTCTCATCGCTAATGTGCTCTTCGCGTAAATCATCATAAAATTCGTTTTTTAGTGGAAGTGTTGTATTGTTCATTTTTTCAATGGAATCTATGAAACTATAGGGAAAAACCCCTTTTCTGCGCATCATATTAAATTGATCAGTGTTGAGAAAAAACTTTCTTGTTTCTCTAAATTCAGTGATATCTAAGCCATTGCCTAAATTCTCCAATGATGATGATAAAAATTTAAAGCTATCGATAAATCGTAACTTTAAATATTTACGTTTGGTAATACCGCTCTTTTTATCAACATAATCGTGCACGTAAATGTTCTTTGTAAACGTCACATACTTTTCTTTATTTTGAGCTACTACTTCAATTCTATCCCCGTGTTTACACAATTCTTTTATAAAAAGATGGCAATCGTAACCACTTAAATTGTGAAAAATTATCGGAATAAAATTAGGTAATTTGTAATTTAAATTACAAATAGAGTGTGCGGCACCAAATCTTTTTTCCCCCGTTATGTGACAGTGATCTCTTACTTTCACATCTGTATCGGTAAAAGGGTGTTCACATATACCGCAAATCGTAGCATTTGTGAACTCTTCCTTTTCCTGATCAGTTAAATCTTTCATTTTTTTTATATCCTTTAAATATGTATTATAAAAAAACCTCAAATCGTTTTCAATCCGGGAAACAAAAACTTGAGCCGCATCAACCCCCCTATATAACTCAAACTTGGAAATTGAGTCGTCAAAAGAACATTTAATTAAATACGAAAAAGAGTATGGCTCATGTTTGAAGCTTTGCATTGTGTAAGAATTTGTAGGGTTTGGTTCCACATTTACAACCGGTTTTAAAATAGACTCAAAGTCTGCATACACTACAAACGGAACTCGCATTTGTTTCTCAATGTTTTCAAATTTTAAAATGTTTTCAGGTACATTATTTCCAAATTTATCAGTTTTAAAATCCAATGTAGGAGTCTGTGAATATATATGGTTACAATCATATTGCTGATGTTCTGCTAATTTATTTTCTGAACTAAAATAGGTTAAACAACCATCACAAAAGAATATTTTATCATGCTGATGTGATATTTGACTAGACAATAAACGCGATAAATCCCTAATCCAACAATAATGACTTTTTGAACAATTTTCATCACAATTGTGTCTATTATTATCTTTCACATTGCAATCTTTTGTTATTAACAGCAAATTAACGTGATTTACGCGTTTTTGTCCCGAATAATATAGTGGTCCGACAATTTCATATTTTAACTTTTTAGCCTCAAATAAAGATTCTAAACTATACACATTCACTGAAATATTATTCATTTCTTCAAATTTTTTTATATCGCGTAACTTTACTGGAAACTCCATACCTGTGAAGTTAAGAACGTCAGAGTAATGAGGATAAGATGATATCTCCGATGACTTTGTTGCGGCAGGAAACAGAGCTGACACTACAGCCCATGCAAAACAGCACTCATCTTGATTAATTACATTAACAATGGCATTCTTCTTTAGAATTGGACGTGGTAATGCGATGTACGACGACCCTCTAATCGGACTGAAGTTATTAATATTAATTTCGAGGTAGAGAATTCTCTCTAACGCCCATCCTGTAATGAAAAACAACACTCAATTAATACCCTTTCCATCAAAACACTAAAACGTTTAACATACCTGAATCTTTTTCTTGAAATTCAGTTGACTGGGTTTTCATTGCTTCAGTAAATATCTCGTACACCATATTTAAATCGCTGCCTGCATCAACTACCTCATTTGCTGTATTAAAGGATTTTTCACTTACAATTTCTTGTGATGGTAAACTGTATCGTCCCACCACAACCATATTTATTTTAAATGAACGGTGTACTACCAACAATTGACTTATTAGATCTAACACTTTCGACTTTAATTCATCGAAGAATGCTGTAAAGTCTATATGCTCATTATCACTATTTACGCGGTAGGTTGTGATTCTGTTTTTAAATGCAGTATCAATAATTTGCACATTTTGAGAGAATGGTGTACAAGCATTACTTCTGTGTTGTAATGTTCTTTGATGAGCTACCATCTGATTTGCTGGTAAAGTAATATTACATGCGGCACAAGTCTGCATACGTGATGATGAAGCACTACCATCTAGTCTGCGTCGTTTCTCTCCTTCCACATTATCGAATCTTAATCTACATGATTCTTTTTTATGACGCAACATAGTATAACTTCGCGTAAATGATTTACCACATTCTTCGCACACGTATTTATTCATGGTAACAGATAGGAACTCTTACACGAACGATTGACAAGCAAATACTGAAATATCCAACTCCTTCTTCCTTTTTGTAGTAGGTCTAACACAATGTAAAAACCGACACCTGTGTCCGGCCACCCCCAAGGTCGTAAATAAACCCAACCCAAGGTAATAAATAAACATCTGCTCAAAAGTTTAGTCAAGGTTACATTAAACCATCAAAGGAGATCTGCATCCACTATAAAAATAAATCCGAGAATACCCTAATAAATAACGAACAAAGAAATAAAAATAGCCAGCGCTTAATATTACCCATAACAAAAGAACAGAGGGATCAATATTATTCATAACAAAAGAACAGAGGCATGCCGCCTTCGAAATCGTACCTAACAAAAGACACTCTTTCAAGGTGTGAAAAATCCCATTAAGGTGTGAAAATCCGATAACAAAGAGACCCAGACCCTATTGTTACGACTATAATAGCTCTTTCAAGGTGTGAAAATCCCATCCAGGTGTGAAAATCTCATAAACACCCTTCGAGAACATGAAGGTATAACAAAACACAAAATATATTACAAATCTAACTTTTGGGAAAAAATAATGGTCAAGGTAACATCAATAAAACAGACTTGCATCCCTTTAGATATTTTCGAACAAATAAATGACGACAATAAAGAAATATTTGTCATGCAACAGTGTCATAAATAAAAGGGCACCTGCATACCATAAAAATACCCTCGTCCACGCCAAGGTAGCACCATCAAAGAGCAGCTCCATCCTTCAAGGTCAAATGAGTCACATAAAAGAAAATTGCATACCATAAAAATACCCTCGTCCAGGTGTATGGTCAAGGTCAAATTAACAAAGAGTAGTTGCATCTTTCAAGGTCGAATGAACACCTGCATACCATAAAAATACGCTCGCCCACGTGTATGGTCAAGGTCAAATTAACAAAGAGTAGTTGCATCTTTCAAGGTCGAATGAACACCTGCGTACCATAAAAATACGCTCGCCCACGTGTATGGTCAAGGTCAACAGGGAGGGTAGGCGAGGGGGGTATGGGGGGAGGAGAAGGCGAGGGGGGCAGGGGTGTAAGAGGGGGGGGGGTGGTCCAGAATCCGTGTTTAATACCTACTAATCTGCTATAAAAATGTGCTCGCTTTGGACAGCATCTAAAGTAGGTATCTGTCAGGAAAGTTTAATTTTTTTGTAGCACGCTAAGCCATAAACTACGCAACTTTGCCGAAATTTCTTAGCTTTTTTGTTACTTCAACTTATTTAAAACATTGACTCCTTCTATATTTTGATGTCGCAATAAGCTATGACGCTTTAAGTTTCTTTTTTGAATAGTTTGATATTCACATAGACTACACTTAAATTTATCTGAAGAGTCAACTTCCTCTATATTTTTATGACGTCCCAAGATATGCCTCTTTAAAAGACTTCTCGTAAGTGTTTGATACTCACACTGAAGACACTTATACTTATTTAATGCATCAACTTCCTCTGTATTTTTATGACGTCGCAAAATGTGTTCCTTTAAATCATTTCTCCAAACTGTTTGATATTCACATTGACTACACTTAAACGTATCTGAAGCATTAACTTCCTCTATAATTGAATGATGTCGCCAAATATGTTTCTTTAAATGCTTTTTCGTAAGTGTTTGATGTTCACACTGACTACACTTAAACTTATCTGAAGCATTAACTTCCTTTATATTTTTATGACGCCGCAAAATATGTTTCTTTAAATCACTTTTCCATCGTGTTTGATATTTACATTGACAACACTTAAACCTAACTGGAGCATTAACTTCCTCTATATTTTGATGTCGCAAGCTATGGCGCTTAAAGTTTCTTTTATCAATAGTTTGATATCCACATTGATTACATCTAAATTTATTTGAAGCATCAACTTCCTCTATATTTTTATGACGTCCCAAAATATGTCTCTTTAAACTACCTTTCGTAACAGTTTGATAATTACATTGACCACATTTAAACTTGTCTGAAGCATCAACTTCCTCTATATTTTTATGACATCGCAAGACATGTAACTTAAAACGACTTTTTATTATTGTTTGATATTCACAATGACCACATTTGAACCTATCTGCAAAATCATCCTTCTCTATATTTTTATGTCGGAAGAGTTGCATCTTTAAATTTGTTTGCTGAGCTTTCTGATCATAACCACAATAATTACAGGTGAATTTATAAACTTCTTCATGATTTTTATGTTGAAAGGCATTTTGGCACATACCACATATTATGAACTTTTGATATTGGTCACGATGTCCTTGGTCGATGCCACCGAATGTCATACTGAAAAAATCATACAATTAAACATGATATTAAGTTTTTGTAGCTTACCTTATTTAATTAGTGGGACGAGTACGTTTGAGTTTCGCCATACTGTGATTCTTTTAGGGACAAAAGTTGCGACCCGAAATATCGCAGCATGTCACCAAGTAAAAGTTAGGAAAATTGAGGTTTAGTTGAGCAATTAAAAATAACAGAATATATTCTTACTACTTTTAACGTACCTACTGAAGAACTAAGATCAAATCATTGATATCTTTTGGAAAAAACCTAAATTACACTTTTTAATAATTGGAAATTCTTAGGGCGGTTCATACATCCGCGCTACGCTACGGTGGCGAGATGTCTCTTTAGAGTCGCGGCACATTCTTTTAAATGGAGCACCGCTTACCAAAGCAACGGCGAGGCTACGGCTACTTGTCCTACAGGCCCTGCGGTCCCGCAAGACAGGCGACCTTGCCGATACTGGTAGCTACTTTTGCATATAAATTATTGCATGTTGTTGCATTAAGTTGAAATTAATTATTTATTACGAAAAGGGGCGAGAAAGAAGAATATACAGTGTGTACATAAAGTAAGGAACAAATTCATTATTTAATAATCTAAAAACATTTCGTAAAAATCCCTGGACAGGTATACATCCGCGCTACGCTACGGTGGCGAGATGTCTCTTTAGAGTCGCGGCACATTCTTTTAAATGGAGCACCGCTTACCAAAGCAACGGCGAGGCTACGGCTACTTGTCCTACAGGCCCTGCGGTCCCGCAAGACAGGCGACCTTGCCGATACTGGTAGCTACTTTTGCATATAAATTATTGCATGTTGTTGTTGCATTAAGTTGAAATTAATTATTTATTACGAAAAGGGGCGAGAAAGAAGAATATACAGTGTGTACATAAAGTAAGGAACAAATTCATTATTTAATAATCTAAAAACATTTCGTAAAAATCCCTGGACAGGTATATGTAATAATTTTTGATTGCGCATATTTTGACATATACACATAGTATACAGGGTAGCTCATGTAGTAGATATGACATTATCGACGATTTTTTTTAAATGAAAACCCCTATATTTTAGTTCAGATTTGTAATCTCCAAGAATAGCTGATTTCAAAAACATAACATACTTAGGGTCGATAGTTTCGTAGCTTAGTAGTTATGTGAAATTTTAGCAGATTTTCAAATCTGTAATAATATACAGGGTGTTACATTTCAAAAAAAGGACTTATGGTCACTTTTTCAAGTTACCAGAATAAGTGTATTTTTCAACCACCCTGTATATTGCAACTAAGATTTGGGACTATGGCAGAGAGCCCTATTGTATTAGTTAACTATTTACCAAATTTCAGGGTTTCAGTGTTTTAGAGTTCAGAATTATCAGCATTTTTAAAAGTGACGTTTTCGGACAAAAAAAAACGGAAATTAATTTATATCTTAGAAACGGTAAGAGATAAGTATAAAGTAGAGTTAATAAAAATTGTAAGGAAGGTAATGGGGGATTCGAAAATAAAATAAAATATATGGTGTTGCATTTAAAAAGTCGAAGTTACTATTATTTTTGTGTGGAAGCGGCAACACTGTATTGTTAAAAATATTTTAGGTTGGTAGAGCATGTCCGTTTATGTACGGGACCAAATTTTCAGAACGATTCCTTTACTGGTTCGTCAGAAACGTCTAACGTTCCACTCACCGTGAATCACCCTGTATATACATCCAAAACCTACGTTGCTATTGCTAACTTTTTAATTAATACACGAACTTCGCTTGACGTCGACATGACTGTCAAAATAGGTGTATAGCATTAAACGACTAGGCCAGGCGGGGCTGATGCATGGTAGTCCTAAGTAAAAAATCAGTGTCTCGCAGTAGCAGAAATGGCTGTATTTATAGGAAAATTTTGTCGTAATGTTGTAAATATTTTGAGAAACATAACTTTCTTAACTAAATTAGCAATTTTTTCAAACTCTGCTACTTACTCTAAGAATTTGCTTTGGCGGAGGCAGTTTTAAATAAGGTGACTGCGCAGCTAAATAAACATTTACAGGTGGTCAACTTTGGCCTTTTAAACAATAACAAGCTAATAAACATGTTTACTTGTATAATTATTATTTGACCGCGCACCTGACTAAACATTTGCAGATGGCGTTTTACTAAAAACAAGGTAAACAGGTCAATTTTTAAGTTACGCGACAGCGCATCTGAATGAAAATTTATGTGAAATTATAAGCATAAAGTAGCAAAATAAATACATATAAAATACCTAGAAACCTTTAACATCATTCAAAAAAACCAGTACTGCCATGGTTCCAGGAAAAATGTAAAAACAGAAAATGCTGTCACCTGTGTGACAGATTATATCAACCATTTATGGAAAACGGGAGTAGCATGATAATCTTTCTTGACTTGGGAAAAGCGTTTGACAGTGTGACGCACCGAATTATCCTGAATAAAATGGAACAAATTGGAATACATATGTGAATGAATTGATGGGACTCACGCAAGAGGTTGATGTGGTCTGTTTCGCAGATGACACGGCAGGGATAATAAAAGATAAAAAAACTGGGACGCAATCACAATCTAGGCAGATTATATCGCCTTACTATAGTCTATATATATAGTTTAGTTTACTTAACTAGGCATGAAAGTTGTTAACGTTATCAGTTATCACCCACAGACTATAGACCATAGTGCACATAAATCTGTAGCGATATACCTATGATATACAGTATGTCCACGGATGGGGTTTACAAGAGGACAAATGGACTAAAAATTGAAAGATACGAAAGAAAGTCACTTTTAATAAACGTTTTTGCTTGTCTAGAAAATACGATTCATCATAAGAAACTTCAATTTTTTTATTCAGGGAGGGTAAAAACTGCAAAAATGTTACTTTGCTTAGAGTAAACATACTTTATTTTGAAAGATACGAAAAAAAGTCACTCTTTATAAACGTTTTTGCTTGTCTAGAAAATACGATTCATTATAAGAAACTGCAATTTTTTTTTATACAGGGTGGGTAAAAACTTCAAATATATTATTTTGCTTAAGAGTAAACATACTTTATTTTGAAAGATACGAAAAAAATCCACTCTTAATGAATGTGTTTTCTACACAACAAACCGAAGTAGAACAATTCATTAAAAGGTTTACCTATGTAAAAATTATTTCCGAAAAAGCATTCGCTGGCACACCGCTGACTGGTGAACCTAGTTAAAATAATAATGACATTTGTTGTCAATAACTTTATTTAATGAAGTTATTATTTAAGTAGAAATGATATCTACTGAACAAAGAGTTTTTATGATACAATGTTATGTGGATGGTCAAGTTTCATACCGCTACGTCATGGAACAATTTACCGAGACATTTTTAGGAATCCAAATAACTAGGATGACAATCTGCAAGTTAATAAAAAAGTTCAATAGAACTGGTTCGGTTTTGGATATCAAAAAAAAAAGAAGAAATACGACCATGATGATGCTGCTACAGTCTTAGTTCTTCAATCTGTTGAAGAAAATCCTATGACGTCCCGTAGAAATCGTGTTACTCACTTGGCAGTTGTGAAAAAATGTCAAATTCAGAAGATCCTTAAGCTGGAATTATCAACGTAATTCAATTTATTGCCAACCTATAACCTATTTCCCCTTGTTTTTCTTAGTTTATTATTTTATTGACTAAAATTTAAATAAAATCAATATCGTCTGCACATTATTTAGGTAATAACTGATATATTTAAAAAATATCCGTTTATTTCATTGCTTATTTTGGAAGAATTGTATAGTGAAAGAACAATGACATAATAATGTTAAAAAAATCTTAACCGATATTTTTCGATATACAATTTTCCTTAAATAACTTATGAAATTCCTTGATAATTATTTAACATGTTAATTATTACCTATATAATATGAAGACGATATTGATTTTATTTAAATTTTGTGTAAAAGCTAGAAAACGTAAATAAATCTACGCGAAATAGGTTATAGGTTGGCAAGCATGTTGATACTCCCACCTTAAAGCAAATAAATTGTATCCGTATAAACCGCACTTTAATCAAAAATTGGAAGAAGGAGATGACGCGAAACGACTTAATTTTTGCTTGTGGATAGGATACAAAATTTTAAGTGGAAATGTTGATTTTTATAAATGTATCATGTTTTCTGATGAAAGTACATTTTCTTCTACCAATGGAACCGTTGCAACCCAGCACGTTAGGTACTGGTCTTTAGAAAATCCCGAATTCAGAATTATGACGAGAAGACAATATTTCACAAAAGTGAACGTGTGGTGCGCGATGTCCATCCATAGCATCATAGGGCCATATTTTTTTGATAACTGTCCAAGCGATATCTCAGGAAGAAATCAGAAATTCTTTCACTTATTTGAGAAAGCCATTAGAAAAATGTATCGAGTACCTACCTATGAATGGGGAAGGAGTTTTTGAATTATGAAATCGTTATCGTATTCTTTTCATGTTGGTTGAATTCTCAACGTCATTCAATCTATTGCCAACCTATAACCTATTTCGCGTTGATTTTTTGAGTTTATTATTTTAATAACTAACATTTAAAGAAAATCAATATCGTCGGTACATGATTTAGGTAGTATCTGATATATTACAAAACTATCTATTTATTTCATTGCTAATTTTGGGAGAATTGTATTGTGAAAGAACAATGAGTGACAATGACATAATAATGTTAAAAAAAATCTTAACCGATATTTTTCGATATACAATTCTCCTTAAATAACTTATGAAATTTCTTGCTATTTATATAACATGTTAATTATTACCTATAGAATATCAAGTCGATACTGATTTTCTTTAAATTTTGTATTAAAGCTAGAAAACATAAATAACTCTACGCGAAATAGGTTATAGGTTGGCAAGCATGTTGATACTCCCACCTTAATAAAAATGTTCGTATTATTATTATTATAATTATTTCATTAAAACTTATTATTATTATTATTACTTTAGTAAAAACGTTTATTAAGAGTGGATTTTTTTCGTATCTTTCAAAATAAAGTATGTTTACTCTAAAGCAACATAACATTTTTGCAGTTGTTACCCACCCTGTATAAAAAAATTGTAGTTTCTTACGATGAATCGTATTTTCTAGACAAGCAAAAACGTTTATAAAGAGTGACTTTTTTTCGTATCTTTCAAAATAAAGTATATGTTTACTCTTAAGCAAAGTAACATTTTTGCAGTTTTTACCCACCATGTATAAAAAAATTGAAGTTTCTTATAATGAATCTTATTTTCTAGACAAGCAAAAACGTTTATTAAAAGTGACTTTGTTCGTATCTTTCAATTTTTAGTCCATTTGTCCTTTTGTAAACCCCATCCGTGGACATACTGTATAATATTGGCCAATTCTACGAAAGAAGTAGCAATTAAAGATACTTACATAACTTGATTTTGTCTAGGGTGATCGCCTTTAACGTCGAATTCCTCATTCTTAATCTTCCATTTATCATAGATAGTTTCAGATGTTTGTTCAACTTCCCTTGTGTTTTCGATGGTTTCAATTTTTCTTGGAACTTCAAAATATTTGGGATAAAAATCTTCCGTTCTGTAAAAATATAATACCATAGATGTTTGCTTAAACAGGAAGGTATATTAAATCCAGGGTGCAGGGTGTGAGATAGTGATGTAAAGTAAAATTATCGATTCAGAATTTTTTTAAGGAAATTAAAAAAAACTATCCCGAGAATACTCTATGTCAGAAGGGTAAAAAATATAAAGTACTTCAATTTTTTATCAATTCAACGACACCACATACGTCACATTTTGATACTCTTTTTATTTTTTGATCTAGATTGCAATGAGATTGACTTATGTAGGTACATTTGTCTGAATATTAGCACAAATAAACTATATAAATATGAAAGTTTTTAAGTAAGCAAGCCAAAATCTTAATAAAAATTCAATTTTTACGTTTTATTGTATTTTACATTCTTTACAAACTTTTTAGCTTTTTAAAATGGCTTTTTCTCAAAGAACTACATTTTTTTAAGTGAAAACATATTGGCTCACTCGGGCAACACTTTGATATCACACACCCTTATGTCAAGTTAAAAAAAGAGTGATAATTTATTAAAAATACCAATTCATGATATAAAATACAACAAAAGAAGCGCGAACGGCTTTGCATTTATCTAGGTACCCATGATACTATAATGCTAACAAAAAAATCAACACATTTACAAATTTATAATCCGCAGTCATTCAAATTAGTTTCACAAAACAGTAGTTTAATTTTTCGGTTACTGTGTACCTATTTAAAGAATTGATTGACTCGTCCGTTACTTTGTGACAATACATTTTAACTATGTAAAATGAAACCAAAAGTATAGTTTGTTATTTGTCACTAATTTTTTTAAATAAAAATTAGGTGTTGACATATGTTAAGAAAGATATACAAAACAGCATCTCTTAGAGAAATTGCGCGACAACTGTCTCTTGGGCCTGAAGAATTTTTACATAAACACCATCAGTATCACGCATTTAAATATCAAATCCACCAGCATCTTTACGAAGATGATTTTGCCAGAAGACTGGGGAAATTGCAATTGGGTTTTAGACAAAAATGATGAATATCCGACATTTCCATGTAATATTTTATATTCGGACGAAACTAGATTTACTATAAATAATAAAATATATTGGGCTCAAGATAATCTACATCTAATGCAGAAAGGTAATTTTCAAGCGAGGTTAGGATTCAACTGTTGGCTTCGAATTATTGGAGACAGAGAATACTTGAAAAATCGCGTAAGAGCTGCCATCAGCCGATTTACACTGGAAAATTTACGAAGTGTAGCAAGGAAAACAATTCAAAACATTCTATATTCTATAATAGTAGACCAATTTAACAGAATATACAGGGTGTTCATTTGAAAATTTCCCACCTCGATTTTCCTGCTTTAAATTGAAAATGTGGAAAATCGCTCGGACCCGTCGATTTTTATTTTGAGGGGGACATATTTTGCGTATATTGTCAATCTTGTTACTTCAAGCCCCTAGGAGGGGGGGGGGGTAAGATCTAAATCTTAAATGGATACCCCTATTTTATATAATTTTTTTGGATTCTGCATAAAATTCTGAACATTTTTTAATAAAAGCATTATTAGTCTTTAACAGTTTCCGAGATATTTACTCTTGAAAAATGACATTTTTGAACGTTGACAGCGTCTATACTGAGAGAATTCAAGTAATCAAAGTTTCATACAGCGATAACATTAGTTAGGAAAATAAGAAAATGGCATTGCTATAATATTTAAGTCCAGTTATGACAACTAAACAAATCTTTCAGAAACGTTTTAATTACTGTCGCTCTATTACTGGTTATCATAATAAGGCAGTTTAGTTATCGCTGCGCTTTTGTTTGATAAATCTCTTATGTAATTACAGGTTTGGTTGTCATAAATAAATACACTTATTATTATTAGTGGAATATTCATCCAAACTATTCATGTATTGTCATAATCCATTGTTTAATTACCATTATGTAGGCATTTTGATAATCCTGTATTGTCATAATCCATTGTTTAATTACCATTATGTAGGCATTTTGATAATCCTAACTAAAAAAACTGCATTAAATGTATTCGGTAAATATCGATCACCAATTCGGAAGGTATTCGGTATTCCATTGTGCTTGTCTGTTAACGACGAGACGCGGCCGGGATCATTAGTATTTGTATTTGTTCATTCATTGTGGTTGGATCCTGTCCTGATTCTAGTCAAAGTGATTTTTTGGTTAATTTGAAGTGTTAAGTGTGCTTTTCAGGGTAAGTAAACGCATTATTTTTTTAGTTTTGTTTAGGGATGGCGATATTTTTTATAAATTTCAATCAATATTTGATATACCTATAATATCCAATATATTTTTGTTATTTAAACAAAACAACTGTTTTCTATCGCTATGTTGTTATTCTCTTTATAAGTCTTTCCATACAGAAGATCTTGGGACTTTCTGATCAGCTGAGTCACCAAAGCGCATGCTCTTAGTCAATTTTTACTTGCAATCGCTGCAATCGGATTTCGGTTGTAAATCGGTTTTTACCAATCACAGCACTTCCTTCTTTCTTTACTCTGGCATAAATGATATTTTAATATACATAGTAGGTATACAATAGTATTTGAAATTGCGCCTGAAAGGGTCGTTGATAAATATATAGACATTTTCAAGTGGTGTAAAATAATCTCATTTATACACACCTTGATATTTATAGGTACCTACATATTATAAAGCATACATTTTAAAAGTTTGTTTATTCAAAAATATTTTAGGTTGAAGAAACCGTTTCAACGGTGTCTACCGGACACATTAGAAAGTTTCGATCCTGGTACCGGCGATATTATTTTCAATTTGTTTGATGCTCCAAAATCGAAGACACAAAAAAGTAAAGAAGTTAATATCATACCTCTGCAAACTCTTATCAACATTACTTCATCGGGGAAAAGGCAAGGAGAGGAAACAGCCATCTTCGAAAAAAGAAAAACATCAAATGTTTTTCCACAAGTAAGTAAAAATATTACATTGCTATAGCGCCGCAGGTGAATATTTTTATCCAACAATTTAAAAACTTGGTAAAGTCTATACGAAGTCAGTTGAGACAACATAAATATTGGGGGTACGATCAATTTACTGCATCACACATTGAAACTACAATACAAATATAACCAAATTTGTATTGATCGCTCCCTGTACAGATGCTCGAAGATAGTCAACGTGGACTTGACGAGTCTGTCATCAAAAATTGTGGGCGGAGTTATATTCCGCAAATTTGATTTGTCAGTTGCGAATTTGGTTGGTTAGAAATACTTTAGTTCTATATTTAGATCATTTTGATGGAATGCGTATCGTATGATTTTTAATACAGTGCTGTGTCGAATGGGGAAAATTGTTGTTGATGTTTTCTTAAATTTGCATTAGTGATTAGTGATAATTTTGTGTGTGTGTGTTGTAGTGTATTTTAGTAACGAGTTTTAATTAGACAATTACAATGGCATTTTGGCGGCCTTTTGATACTAGTGATAACGAAACGGACAATTTGGGTATTTTTAATTTTTATTTTGCATACGCACGGAATACCTATTAAGTGCATCACAAAAATTATGCGTGTTACGTATTAAAGTTGCTTTATTTATAATATTGTTATCATATTAACAAATTAAAACAATACCCTGCATTTTAATTATTTGTTTGGGGCGCCTATTAGGAGTTTCTTACATTTTTATGTCATTAAATTGACCTGAGAAACACTTTACCTATTGCATAAACACTGTGTATAAACCCTAAATACCTACCTATTTTCCTATTTATATATGAATTTATAATGACATACATTATAAAGAAAACCATAAAAATCAAATAAATTAACCGTCATCTTATATTCAGTTTATAAATACATCAGATAGTTTATAGTTGGAATTGATTAAAATTGTGATAAATTTCTTTAAAAATACAATATATAAGTTAGTAAAACATTTTTAAATTTCTACGGCCGCCCATGTTTCCCAAAGGAGATGCCGATTTTAGCCAAATTTTATTTTTTTTGTTTGTCTTAACTGACTTCGTATAGACTTTACACAATTTGTTAAATAGTTTTGTAGATTTGTTGAGTTTATAAAAAAAAACAAGATCAGGGTTTAAAAAAAAATTGAGATAAGTTTTTTGAGGTTAATACGTTTCAAGCAAGCCAGTTGGTTTTATTGCCGTCTTAATTTAGTTCAAAAACTGTTTTTTAAGCACATTATTTTCTGAAACAATATTTATAAATACATTTCTTAATTTCTTAGAAACCGATGCTGGCTCTTTTAAATCGCTTTTTAAACCCCATTTTTCTAGACATTACATACCGGGTATCCACGATAGGTGGTTCGCCCCCTCTAACTTCTTTGTTTTTTGAGATAATGGAATAAAATTTAGGAGATTTGTATACGACATAAAACTGCATTTTTTGACAGGTCACTCAACATTATGGAACTTCCGGTTTAACCGGAAGTGACATAAACTTTCGATTTTTAAATGGGACACCTAGTATATTTTTTCTTTTTTTGACTCCATATGACATTCTGAATATAACGATGTATCACAGGCTACTTGATGCAATTAAATCTAAATTTATTCTCAAAAGATGCTTCATTTTACGAAAGCTCCAAGTTAACGTTTTAAAGTTTTTTAATGGCAGATTTTCTAAAACCTAATAGTGTGTGGAATCAAAATAATGGTTAACATATTTTTTAATTTGTTACATTATAAAAAAATCCTATTTTTTTAAAGATTTTCCGTATATGTGTAAAGTATTTTCTGAATTGTTTAATGTTTTGTTACATTTTAGTATTTTTATTCAAGTCAAATAGTGCACTTCACTGCCCAACAACAACATACTTTTAAAAAATCCTTATTGTTAATAAAAGCATATTATATATCTTAATAATTGTAGTTGATTGGGCTTAGTACGCTATTTGGCCCGATTTTGCATAACACTTAAAAGTAACGTTATAATTGATGATTCCCAAATTCAATGAATTATTTAAATTTTCAGTTTATATACAGTATGTCTCCGTAAGTTTGCACCATATGGAAAACTTTTTTATTATTAATTTTAAGAAAAAAAAGTTGTTCTTCATAAAAAGTTCTGCATGGTCTAAAACCTAAAATGCAACCATCAAATTTTCCAGTCATATACCAGATTTGTCAAAAAACGTAAATTTTTACCCAAGAATGTGAATTTCCCCAAGGGTAAAGTACCTTTATTTTTGACATTATCAAAAATTGTTATTAAAAAAAGTTGATCAAAACTAAAAACCACGTCCAAATATGCAATAACACGTATTAAATTAATTAAATAATTAAATCATTAATAATAAATCAATAAAATAATTTTTCAACATAAATGTGTATAATTGCACATTTAGCCGTAGTTTTTAGTTCTAATCAACTTTTTTTAATAACAATTTTTGATATTGTCAAAAATAAAGGTACTTTACTCTTGGGAAAAATTCACGTTTTTTGAAAAACCTCGTATATGACTGGAAAATTTTGATATTTGATGGTTGCATTTTAGGTTTTAGACCATGCAGAGCTTTTTATGAAGAATAACTTTTTTTCGTAAAATTAATAATAAAAAAGTTTTCCATATGGTGCAAACTTACGAAGACATACTGTATAACAAAATTAGTGAATGCACCACTGATTCTTAAGGCAGTGGTCAAAATAGTCAGTAACTCTGTACATAAAATGGCGAAAGCGCGCTATATACAGTAAAATTAAATTATCTGGCGAATGCGCATTAATAGGGGATCATTAATTCCTTTTATTAAAGTAAACGAATAACCATAATACAGTAAGTGTATTATCATAATTAAGTAACTTATATTACCATTATTAAATTTCCTTAGTAAAACTAACAACAGCTTAGTTGTGGTAATCAATGGGTTTAATAACAGCTGCAATTTCCCTCTGATTATGATAATCAGTATGTTTAATTATGTAAATAATCAAACTTCTTTAATAACGGTAACTAAAGCGCAGCTGTAAAATTTCTTTAATAATGGTAACCAAGCATCTACATTGTCCCATATGCTATGTCAATATCTTGGTTGTCATTATTAAAATTTTAGTTATGGTAATCAAAGTTTTCTCTCAGTGTAGCTTTCTAACTGTACGTCTTAGAGCAAAACGGCTTACATGTGCCTATCTTCGATTTTTATTATTTTTCCAGTAGTGTGAACTTTCGGTTAAACTGGATGTAAGAAATATAGTACTTCCGGTTTGACCGGAAGTTGACACTATTGGAAAGATAATAAAAATCGAAGATAGGGGACATGTAAGCCGTTTTGCTCTAAGACGTACAGTTAGAAAGCTAGATGCTGTCAAAGTTCAAAAATGTAATTTTTCAAGAGTCAATATCTCGGAAACTGTTAAGTATAGACTAATAATGCTTTTATTAAAAAATATTCAGAATTGTATGCAGAATCCAAAAAAATTATATAAAATAGGAGTATCCATTTAAGATTTAGATCTTACCCCCCTCCCTCCTAGGGGCTTGAAGTAACAAGATTGACAATATACACAAAAGATGTCCCCCTCGAAATAAAAATCGACGGGTCCGAGCGATTTTCCACATTTTCATTTTAAAGCAGGAAAATCGAGATGGGAAGTTTTCAAATGAACAACCTGTATATAAAAACTCTTTTAATAAGAAACTACCTGTAGAAAAACTGTATGGTCTTTCCAATAATACCAAAGAGTTGGCCAATATAATTGGCCAGAGAGACGAAATTACTGTATTATTTCCACTAGAGTGGTTCAAGATAAATAAAACAACGGTTTAAAAATTGAATTAGGTGAGTTAGGCAGATTTAATCAACAGTAATATCACAAGACCTCGTTTTTTTATCGGTTAAATTTTTCAGCTGTCACGAAAACTTTTTTGTTTGGAAATTTTACGAGTTGAATTTGGAAATGTTTATTCTGATTAGATCACGAGAGCGAAGCTCGAGGGATTTAATCTTTGAATAAACATGCCCAAAGTTCAACAAGTAAAATTGCCAAAAAAGTTTGAGTGAAAAATGGAAAATTTAACCAATAAAAAAATGATGGTCGAGTGATATTTGGCACGATTATTTCGTGAACCCCAAATGTCCCATCCATATCTATTGAGTAATAATGTTTTATATATTTCTAAACAGTTTACTGCTAACTACCAAACATACAATTATAATTAAGTTTATAATTGTATGTTTGGCCTTATAAGCAGATGTCCGAATTTTAGATTAGTTCTATAATAAATTACATTTGATAAGTATTTTTAAAATGTGCTGTAATTTATAAAGAATAGCAACTTTATTGGAATAAATTGGCATGGGTGCATTATAATATAAAAACAAGTAGGTAAATAAATATAGTACTAATGTTATTGTATTAAAATATCAGAAATTATCCGAAAAAGTTATAAAAAAAATAATTGACATTGATTTATACTTCGAAATATTGTGACAGAACTAGACGGGCCAATGGCGACGTTTAATCGCTAAAATCCCACGTAGTTTTATCACTATTATACTAGCTAATTGGTTTAAACGAGACGGTTTGATTGGACGAAAGGGCGAAATTGACAGGTGTACGAAATAATCGGTATAAAACCAAGCTAAGTAAAATGGAAAACAACAAGTAAAATGGAAATGACACAGTGCGTTTGTAGTTAAGCTTCCCGTAAATTGCCTTATATACTCAGCCTAGGGGTAGCTATAAAGCTCTGGTAGACGGTAGACTCGCAAGCGAACAAGACAAAAGCGTTAAGAAAGCTAAACTACAAGACGTAAATTGTAATAACAGGTACGGTAAACATATTATACATTATTTAATCAACACATTAAAAAACATCAAAAATTCACAGACCCAGTCAATGCCATGAGTAACGTAAAGTCGCCACAGTGGTTCTTTTTCCGTGCGTCATCACTTTTACGTCATCAAAATCGTATGAATCAAATCAAAATTACGAGACGAAAAAAGTCAAAACTAAGTTAAGTTCATAAAATGGACGTGCCTGCCTACCGTTTGACGTACCTACATAATATCACGAAAAATTATTATTTATTTTAAGTTTTGCCCGGCATTCTCTATTATCTAAAAGAAATTGACAAACAAATGTTTATACATTTAATACTATTTTTAAAGCTTAAAATCTACAAAAGTTTGGTGTTTTATTGACTATTAAAATCGCAAAAGTCAAATTTTTAACATCCTTTCATTTAAGGGAATTTAGCCACTGCCGTAAACGTTTCAAAGAACTTTCACGGTTAGAATATTTAAAATAAATAAATTAGTTATTATAAAAATCCATAAATACTTACCGCCAAAACAGATGGTGGGTATAATTACCTCTAAAAAGAACTATTTTTAGAAACAGGAACAGTTCTAAGGCACAGATTTACAAAATACGAATTAGATTGGCAGATCAAAATAAGGTTGACAATGACGTTCTAAAATACAACGGTTGTCAACTAAACAAATAAAGAGAGTAATTAACTGACGTTTATAGTTTTATCCTTGTCTAGCACGTTATATTATTGCGGAATTTTGGAGACGTTCTTTTATGCTTTTATTCAAACTTGTTACTGTAATAAACAAGGATGCAGAGTTATTAACCACGTCGAGTCCTGATCGTTGATTGATGACGCACGGGCAAAGATCCACTGCGTGGCAACTTTACCTAAATATTTCTGCAAACAAATTGAGTGTTTTATTCAAAGGGGTATTAATTGAGTTCAAAAAAATATATATAGCCTTAACCTGTAACTTTTGGGGAAAACGCTGGGACACGTCAATTTAGTTTTATATATTATGCTAACATTTTGACGTTATTCGTTTTTGGTTCTTTATAAACATTTGTCAAAGATATGACGACATCGAACTTTATTTTTTTAATGGAAACATACAGCTTGTGATACATCATTTGAAAGCTAATATCTCGTACAATATGCTCATAAATTTTGGCGCTATTCTGTCAAGTTATTTCAAAATGGCGACTGTTAAAAGTCAAATCTCTATTTATAAATAAGCGGAAATGATAAATCATTGATGTTTCTTTTTTACCTTTCAAGGTAAGAAATTTTCATTGTTTCACGTTCTGACATTTTGTGACATTGTAAACCTGTAAAATTAATTTAGGTATTATTTCCGAAGTATTATTTTACAATTTTCTAAACAAAAATGGTTTTGTCGGAACCATAGCGTATAGAAGTTTTTATATTGTTAGGATGTGGAGATAAAATAAGAAGTCAAAGTGAAGTGGACACTTTATTTAATGCTAAATATCCGGATAATCAAATTTCACAGGGCACTATATATTAATAAAATAGTCCACAAATTTGATGTACATGGCACAGTGAAGGACTTGCCTAGGAATGGACGGCCACTTGCCACTTGTTTTAGGCGACGATGAAAAATTGGATACTGCATTATCCCTGCGGGATAATCCGCATGTTTCAACAGTTTCATTGACTCAAAATCATGATACATCTAGAGGAAAAATTGAAAAATTTTTGAAAGCAGAAAAGTACCATGCACCCTTATAAAGTATATCTTGTCCAAGAGCTTTTAGAAGATGACTATGACAGGCGTTTGCAATTTTGCGAAGAAATGATGAGATGGTGTGACGAGAATAATAGGTTTCCACAGAACATATTATTTTCGAATAAAGCTACTTTCTATTTAAACGGGGTAATAACCAGACATAATTATTGTTTCTGAAGTCAAGAAAATCCACGATGGATATTTAAAGCACATACTCATCGGCCCCAGAAAGTAAATGTATGGGCAGGTATCATTAATAATCGAATTCTGGGGCCATTCTTTTTTGAAGGAAACGTCACAGCTAAACGGTACCTGGATTTCTTAACCTTCGAGTTGATGCCTGCTCTAGCTGTAATTTTTCCCAACGAAGTAGATCCAGATATATCTAATGAAACAATTTGGTTTCAGCAAGATGGTGCTTTCGGCATTTTGGTGTCAATCTGAGAAGATTTTTATATGAGATATTTTCAAGTCGCTGGATTGGACGACGTGGTACAATTGAATGGCCACCGAGGTCCCCAGAGTTAACGCCTCTAGACTATTTTCTTTGGCGGACATTTAAAAGAAAAAGTTTACCAAAATAGGCCAAATAATATTGTAGATTTAAAATACAAAATTAGATTGGAGACACATAACATACCGGCTGAAGCCATTCGGAATTCCGTCGACGGATTTTACCATACTCTGGGAGCATGCCAGGTAGAGGGTGGAGGACATTTCCAGCTTGCCACGTTAAACCACATTTTTGTTGTGTTCTGTATTGTTACATTTTCTTTTTTTTTTACAAAATAAATAACAAATAAACCATAACTATTGTTAAGTCACAAAATGTCAGAACGTGAAACAATGAAGATTTATTACCTTGAAAGGTAAAAAAAATCAATGATTTATAGTTTCCGCTTATTTAAATAGAGATTTTTTCTTAAAGTTTTAACAGTCACCATTTTGAAATAGTTGGACAGAATTGCGCCAATATTTATGAGCATACTGTACGACATATTAACTTTCAAATGATGTATCACAAGTTGTGTTTCCATTTAAAAAAAAAAGATTGATGTGGTCATATCTTTCACAAATGTCTAAAAAAAACAAACGAATAACTTCAAAATGTGAGCATAATATATATTTATTTATTTCAAAATGAAAAATAATATACAATAAAATAATGCAAGAGAGGCAGCATGTATCCGAGGATATGTGTGTGCCTCATTAGAAAGTAAATAATACACATTTTCTACTTATAATTATAACATAATTTAAATTTAAGTTAACCTAGCTATACCAAAACAATAATTAAAGCCAATCAATTTTAGTTGAGATTACAGCAAAGTTACTTTTTAACCATTTTTCCAATTTAGCTTTGTCGTAAGGCCTTAATTGCCGTTTTAATAGATTTTTCGGTAACATATGCATTATGTAGGGAGCCAAGTAATTTAGATTTAGATATAAAACTAAATTGACGTATCGGAGCGTTTTCCCCAAAAGTTACAGTTTAAGGCTATACTTATTCATTTTATTCCGGACTTCTGGGCAATCCTGTATGTGCGCTTCTATATTATGGTTAAACACACTACTATTAGATATTTATATTTCTATAGATTTTATATTGACTTTTTGATGTATGTATTACTAAGTAAAGGTCTCGGTAAAGGTTAAGTGTAAAAATAGCAGATTCCCATGATCCGTGTTAAACTTCGCCATGTTATGCTACAATAATTGTATATTGTATCCCTTATTATCTTAAATAAAAGTGAATGATTATTATTATTGTATTAACGTTCTGTGTCCATATTTTACTTAAACTATTGCTTGTTGTGTAATATTTACAACGTTTAAAAGATGGCAAAGGTAAATGAGCTTAGTCCGGTTCTGACTCTGTAACCAACCTCTCAATTTAAAATAGACCACACTTCAACAGGGTGCCAGAAATGACAAGTGAATTAGCTACTATACGGCGAGTTCTTAGAGAAAATCGACTATACGTCGAATTGTGATCAAATCTCAATTTCTCATCCTAAAAAACCTCTAAGTATCAAATCTCGTGCAAAGCGTGATATTAATAAGATAAATATATTTAAGTTTTAAAAAATAGTAACTTTGACAACTGGAAGCTAGGTATCAACGTTTGAACTAACATAAACTGAGCCATAGTCTATAAACTGTAATTGCGGGCTAAATCCCATTATTTAAACTCAGAAATTGGTTCTAGAGTACAGGCCTTTTAGAGACTGTATAATTATAACAATAAATAAATTTGATGAAAAAAACAGCCAAAAAATATTTTCAAATTAATAAAATGCATTCTTTTATTTAAGCACTTTATTTATGAACAAATAATGAAAAATTCTGTATTAGAAGCAGTTTTAAATAATATTGTATTATTATTAATCTTAATGACAGCTAAACTATACATATAAACCTTATCACAATTTAATTTATTTTCACTTAAGCACACTGTTTATATTAAACAGACGTTAATTTTCAGTTATGCTGGAAACTTCGTTCACTTAGAATATAGGTCCTCTGACAGTTTTTGCCTCCAAATAAATACAATCGAATGGATCCCGAGGAACTTCAGTTGAACTTCCTTGTGAACTTTCCATAACACTTGTTGTTGATGACGTCTTTGTAGGCGGATTTCTTGTCGCCTACGCACAGGACCCTGTTCCTGTTGTTGAGACCTGCCAACAGATGCACTTTACTCTCGTTCATTTGTAGAAAAGGCCCATGCAAGACTAATTTTTATTTCCTATAATTTTCAATTAAGACAATATTTTATAACAGCTTTCAATTACGTATTTTGAAAATGTTGGTTGTTTTTAAATTTTGCATCCACTTTTTATAAATCCTGGATCTAAACCTGCATTTTTTCCGTTTAATCGTTGTCTGACAGGGAGAATACAACCCATTTTAACTTTTTAACATTATCAATAACGCAAAATTTATTATTTTAATAAGGTATTGCATTATACTTTATATTTCGTATAATTCGATATACAGGGTGTTTCATTAAGGTCGAAGAGCGGCCATATCTCGGAAACTACTGGGCATAGAAACTCAGGAAAAGAAAAATGATAATAAAAGTGGCCATGAGAAAATTCTGGAAATAATTTTCAAGGTCCGCATTTTGCCGCAAGAGGGCGTAATTGAAAAGTAAATTTTTAAATTTTACATAACTCCGAAAATTCCACATTAAGGTATATGTTTGATAACACCATTTTAAAGCTTGGACAATTATGCATCATTTTGGTCTTATGCTCATTGGCGTACCGACTTTAATAAGAGTGGGGAAGCTGTTGAAAGTGTAATCATTTAAATCGCTGTAACTTATAAACGACTTATCCGATTTTAGCAAACTAAAGACTGTTTGGAAGAGAAATGTATGCACTTTGACCAATCGTATTTAGTTGTCCATAATAGTTCTCAAAAAAAATGCTAGAGGGCGCAATTTGCAATAACAATACATTTTTAAATTTTCCTCCGAAAAATAAATCATACGGTATAATTATGATACCATAATCGAAAAGTAGATGGAATTTGCTAGAAAAAATATTAAAACCGCAGCTTGATATCTCCGTTCGTTTCTGAGTTACAAATATTACAACAATAATTTTTAACACAAATTGCGCCCTCTAGCAATTTTATTAGAAACTATCTTGTACCATTAGATACGACAATTGAAGGTTCTTCCAAACAAGCTTAAATTTAGTAAAATCGGATAAGTCGTTTAGAAGTTACAGCGATTTTAATGTTTAAACTTTCAATAGCTTCTCCCACTCTTATCAAGTGAAACTGTAAACATTAAAATCGCTGTAACTTCTAAACGACTTAACCAATTTTACTAAATTTAAGCTTGTTTGGAAGAAAAAGGTAAGTACCTTTAATTGTCGTATCCAATATACAAGATAGTTTCTAATAATATTGCTAGAGGGCGCAATTTGTCTTAAAAATTATTGTTTTGGCAATAACTCTGAAACGAACGGAGATATCGAGCTGCGGTTTTAATATTTTTTCTAGCAAATTTCATCTCCTTCTCGATAATGGTATCATAATTATACCGTATGATTTATTTTTTCGGAGTAAAATCAAAAAATGTATTGTTATTGGAAATTGCGCCCTCTATATAGCATTTTTTTTAGAACTATTATGGATAACTAAATACGACTGGTCAAAGTGCATACATTTCTCTTCCAAACAGTCTTTAGTTTGCTAAAATCGGATAAGTCGTTTATAAGTTACAGCGATTTAAATGATTACACTTTCAACAGCTTCCCCCACTCTTATTAAAGTCGGTACGCCAATGAGCATAAGACCAAAATGATGCATAATTGTCCAAGCTTTAAAATGGTGTTATCAAACATATACCCTAATGTGGAATTTTCGGAGTTATGTAAAATTTAAAAATTTACTTTTCAATTACGCCCTCTTGCGGCAAAATGCGGAACTTGAAAATTATTTCCAGAATTTTCTCATGGCCACTTTTATTATCATTTTTCTTTTCCTGAGTTTCTATGCCCAGTAGTTTCCGAGATATGGCCGCTCTTGGACCTTAATGAAACACCCTGTAGAGTGAACAATTTAAAAATTTAAAAATTTTGACAATGTTCTAAAATATAAATTTGTGTGGCAACAACATATACAGTGTGACCAGTAAACTCCGCATCATATGTTTTTTTTTATTAATAGCTTTATTCGAAATTTGACTTTGGCATTAAGTTCTGCTTTGATCGAGATGAAAATTAGGCAAAAAAATAGTAGTCACGTGATTCGCATTATCTGTCAAATTTTAATTTTTTCCAGAAAATAATTCAAAAAAGGGGTTATTTCTGAAAGTATCGAAAAAAGTTATTGGAAAAAGTTTTTTTAAATGCAATTTCTAGCCAACATGCAAAATTTCAGCTGCATAAAATAATTTTGATTTTTACCCATATTTTGTAAATTGCACCACTTTTGCAAAATAAGACTTAACGCAACCTACATAAAACTTCTTAGTTTTGACAATGCTTTATTTCAGATACATTTTCTTTAAAGTAGCGCCATATTAAATGTGTGTTTTTCTACAAAATAAAAATTGGACTATTAAAATTTGGTCGCATGGGATGCAAAGTTTTTTTTTGACCCTGTATAAGGTAACTTCATAAAATAAGTATTTTTAAAAACGTAGTTTGTGCCTGAAAGTAATAGAACTTAATATTAAGACAAAAAAGAACACAGTGTCATCAGTTAACTGGAAAATAAATTTTAGTGGTGGGTAAAAAATCAAAATTATCTTATGCAGCTGAAATCTTGCGCTACTTTAAAGAAAATGTATCTAAAATAAAGCATTGCCAAAACTAAGAAGTTTTATGTAGGTTGCGTTGAGTCTTATTTTGCAAAAGTGGTGCAATTTACAAAACATGGGTAAAAAATCAAAATTATCTTATGCAGCTAAAATTTTGCATGTGGGCTAGAAACTGCATTTAAAAAAACTTTTTCTAATAACTTTTTTCGATATTTTTAGAAATAATCTCACTTTTGAATTATTATTTGAAAAAAATTAAAATTTGACAGATAATGCAAATCACGTGACTACTATTTTTTTGCTTAATTTTCATCTCGATCGAAGCAAAACTTGATGCCAAAGTCAAATTTCGAATAAAGCTATTAATAAAAAAAATCCCATATAATGCGGACTTTACTGGTCACACTGTGTATATGTATATAACCAGTATATTGCTAATGGCATGTTACAAGCTTGTGATAGAGAGTTTGCGCAGTTCCATCATTTTGTGGATCATGTAAACACTGAACAGGGCCGGCTTACAATGTATTTAACTATTTTTTGATGCTAAATCTTTGAAACACTATAGTTTATTACAAGGAAAAGCAAAGGTAGTTAAGGTACCTTTACCAGAGTTTCAAATTAAAAGGCGCTATTATAGTGTCTCTTTTATAAAATAGACAATACAACACGTAAAAATTAAGCAAACACCACAAGACGTAAAATGAAAATAACAAGTGTCCGATTCTGTTCGCATCGAAGAAATAACTGATTAACATTTGTTGTTTATACTACATATTGCGCATGCTCACTATCCTGGCAACGAGCCGTATAGTGGCCTCACTACCATTCACTGGTACCTGTCAAAAATTACATTATTTTAATAAAATGCTGAGAAATGGCATTTCTTTACCGAATTTCTAAAAATGTCATTAGAAAAGTTGAAGGGTCGAGTGGATCAAGGGGGTAACTAACATTTTGTTAAAAAATGAGTTACTGTTGTGGATAAAGGTTATAAGTGACGTTCTTTCACATGCAATCAAAGGAATCTAAAATATCGCATAAACTTGAAAAATAGCACTGGATGAAGGAGGTAAATTAACTTGTTTTTTTAATTATTTATGCACGAAGGAGGTAAGTAACAAAACTTACCTCCTTTATCCACTTATTTAAGTATTTACCTCCTTTATCCATAAATGTTTTTATAAGGTTAATAAATTTACTATTTGAAAACTCAAGTACCTACCTTTTGTAAAGGAATCATGCTGTTGGTACTACGAGGAAATAATCAGGAACCAAGAAAATAGTTAGGTTGACATATTATAACGTTAAATGAAGAAAATATATATTTTAAGACAAAAATATTCACTTTTTGTACCCTTCTTCTATTCTTAACTTCTATTTTTTGTATCATTTTTGTGAATGAAGGAGGTAAATTAGAAGGTATGTAAAACTTTTAGTGCATGAATGCTACAGTAAATCAATATTTGGTGTTAAAAGATTACCTACTTTTAACAATAACTTATTATAATAACAATTTTCTTTGTTCTAGTAAAAAAACTTTCTCAGCTTTATAATTTTGCTAGTTACCTCCTTTATCCACTCGACCCTTCAGTTGTTTCTAGTGTAATTTTAGGCATACGTTTCAGATCTCTAGGAGAAAGTTGAATTTTTTGCTATATTTTCGAGTTAACAAGTTTTTTCATAATGTAAGTTGATTTTAGTGATATTAGACTATTCGTTTACACCAACGAAATAAGAATACAAAGGAAGTAGGATTTTGCATAAACCGCCTAACAAACCGGCCGACGGAAGTCGGCCATTTTGAGACACCACAATATGACTCCATGTTTGTTTTGGTGTTTGACCGTGGTTGACAGGTCGAGCGGTGATTTCTGATTTCTTTGCTGTTTTTGAGTTATTTTGCATTTTAATTAGTTAACAACCATATTTAACGAATTCTAGTAAACTTATAATTACTTTTGTGTGACAGTGGAGTATACTTTTAGCGCTGGACAGCGATTAAAACATTTTAATTAGTTGGTATTCTGGGATAATTAATAAGCTATAAATATGGTTAGTTGTGCTGCTTGTGGGTGCTCCCAAACGCTAAGAAGTAAAAAACTAGGCATTAAATTTTATCGGTAAGTTTATGTTTACATATATAAACTTTTTTAATCTGTAGGGGAAAATATATTATTTTAATTTAATGACAAAATACACATAACCTCCGAACCTCGCATGTCATTCATGGGCGTTCGTCTTATAAAACCAGAAAAATATTATTTATTTATTAATCGACTGGGTTACCCCATTTCTACAGAAAAGCAAATTAAAACTACTTATTGGTTTTTAGTTTTCCAAATAATTACCTAGGAAAAAAGGCATGGTTGCAAATTGTAAACCGAAGTGATTGGGATCCTACACGAAATAGATTTCTTTGCTTGGAGCATTTTTCTGAAGATTGCTTTGACAGAACTTCAAGATTGAAAGTTAGATTGGTCCCAACTGCAGTAGTGCCTACTTTTGAAGTAGCCAGGTTAAAAAATGTAAGTTTGGAAACTATTGTATCGGGTCATTACATAATATATTAGAAAATATGTAGGTAGGTAGGTACTTAAGAATATGAATATAAATAATTCTGCATTATTTATGCTTCCAAGGAAGCTGCTTTGTTCATAAATTATGTATCGATAAAAGTTTTTAGATGTTTTATTGATATAATCTATTTTTTAAATTTTAACCCCATGCATAAAGAATGTAATAAAATATGGGAGTGTAGGTACGATAAACAAAGAAATTTAAATTTAAATATTGAAGACAATGATGTTCCTAGAATGATGAAACGTTTTCCCAATATTCACCTGAGGACGACTGGAGATACCATTGATTAAAAAATAAATTTAAAGCAAGTCGCAAACCTTCTATCATTCAAAGAAATTCATATCAAAATATAAAAAAAAAATTTACAAAGAGGTAGTTATAGGTACTTTTGTGTAATTTGGTAAAGGTGCCAAACAGATAATTAAAAAACTTATATTTTTTGGCAGGTACGTTCCTATGCAATATCTTATAAGACACCATGTCAAAACCGGGCTGAAGATAATTATCCTACTGTGAATCTAACTGGAACACCTTCTGGTTACAACATATATTGAACATGGCTCTTCCAGGACATGGCTCTTCCAGGACATTTTACTATCCAACAACACACCTAAGATTTTAGTATCTTCCTTTAATCTTATATGACAATCATTAATGGTTACGGTTTCCGGATTCTCCAAAGTGTATCAGTTAGTCTTAAACAAGGTGATAACGGTCTTTGATTTATTAAATATCAGTTTATCTTTAGAAAACCAATAATTATTTACTTCAATCATAAATTGTTAAATCTTTATATGCTAGGATTTATTATAAGAACTTGTAAATACTTTAAAAATGTTACCGCCATAATAACTTTATATAAATCCCTGGTAGTTACAACACTTTAGTTTGCATGCACTATTTGGGATCCTCAGTATGCCAATAAAATTGCTCTTTTAAAATCTATTCAGCGTCAATTTTTAAAAATTTTGTACTACAAGTCATTTTTCGTTTATCCGCCAAGAGGTACAGATCAAGGGCTTTTGTGTACTTTTCCTTCTTTAAGACTATTGCGTAGGTATAGAAGCAAAAATTATTTTCTTATATAAAATAATTAGAGGCAAAATAGATAATAAAGAGTTCTTAGGACTGCTTCTGTTTAGAATAGGCTTAGTCAATACTAGATCCGCACATGTATTTTATATTCCTACACCGAGGACAAATCTATACAAAAACTTACCACTTATAAGACTGTGCTCTATTTTAATAAATATTGTGGAGACATTGACATAATATATAATTTAAACTATGAAAAATTAAAATTAAGGAATGAACTGCTTAGGCAAATGCTAATTGAATATTTATTATAGCTTAGGTATAAGCTTTTAGAAATGGGGTTTATGAATCTATAATTAACTTGTTAAGTTGTTGATACTATAAATAAATAAAGTGTTGTATTATCTGCATAGATTGTCATTTGAAAATTTTCTTGTATACTAGAAATCTCATTAATATTATTCAGGTATATATAATAAACAGGACTATATTATATTATATTTTGTGATTTGGTTCATGAAGAAAGAGTAAGGTTTTTTTTTAATATTATTTTTTAACGTAGACGTTTTGGCAATAATTTTGCCTTCATCAGTATTTATTATCTGAAACAATTTGTTTTCTGCAATTTTTTTAAATGTATAATAACAGGTGTTTTTTAGTTATTTAACCAGATATTTACATTAAGGACCCTTTCACCTCCGTTACCTTATTTAAATAAATAATTAAAAGAAATAGTTGTATTGTTTTATTACACCAACCTTAATGTATCTTATAGGTATATATGAATCTAAATATTTTTTCTATTTTTTTCGTCAAATAAAATTTTATTAATCATTTTGTTATTACCATTTTAATGATACGCCACAGGTGGACCGGAAACGCGCATGCGTTAAATGTTGCCGCCATCAGATCCCATCCCAGACAACTGTTAATCTACCATACCCTACTTCCTTTGTATTCTTATTTCGTTGGTTTACACCATACTCTATATTTTTTTTTACTAACCTACAAGTTCCTGTAGATTCAGAAACTTTACATGTGATTTTTGCTAATAACATGTTGTTATTGTTGAACATTTTTCTCGCCCGATATTTTCAGAACTATGTGTCTTTTACAAAATATTCTTAGAATAGTCCAGGAACAAACCTCTTCAATTTTTGCCGTATGTTTGATAAACACCCTGTATAAATGTGCGTTATTAAAATTTGGAAGAACTAAATTGAAATTTCAGGGACATGCAATGCGAATCTCGGCGTATCAACTTAATAATATAGGAACTGCATTTTGATCGTTTAGAATGTTGCTTGGTAGTACGGAGGACTGTTTGAGCATCTGATTAAAAATCATTAAGTTTCCATTTAAATTAGTTGTTGTCTTATATATAGTAAAATCAAAACAATTTCCGTTGCACGTCATACCTTCGAGTATCAGCAGTGTTGCCAGTTTGTAATCAAAATACCCCAGTAAGGGAATTGCAAAGTATTTTTTTTAAATTAAAAACAAGCCACATTTACCTAAACAAACGCAGATTTATTTATTTTATTTTAAAAATCTCCATGACAATATAAACACATTTTATTAGAATAGACATTTTTATTTTTACCTTTTTATACATTTTTTTTAAATATGCTTTAATAAGAATTTATAAAATAATAATAATTTTTATAATCCTATTTATAAAAGGATTTGCAGTTTTAGTTAAAAACGACTTAAATAAACTCACGAAAACACGAAATGAAAACAATAAACGTCAATCAAAATTCGCCAAGAAATAAACTGGCATCACCGATGCGTTGACAGTTCTGTTGCCAACTATTCGACCAAAAAATTCAAATGATATTAATTTTTTAAAGGTTAAATTTAAAAAACATTTCCTTTAAGCGGCTTAGTATCAAAGAAGAATACATTAAGTTTCTTTTACATTCAATATCGCATGAAATTTGTATATTTTTTGCCCAAATTTAATTTTCTTATATTTCCTGACCGATTTTCAATTATCATCTGATTGATGACGTCCAACGGAAATTGTTTTGATTTTACTAATAATAATCTCATAAATAGTATTTGCCTTTGTTAAATTATTATCATAATTGCTTTTTTCTGTAAAACACTTTAAAACCAATAAAAAATAACATGTATATTAACAAATTATCCTAATTATTACCGATGGTATCATTGAGGTATGTATCAGAGCCGTATTCAACCTTTAAGACCTCTACGAAGAGTTTTTTCTAAATAAGTTTTAATTGGATTAATAGTAAATGATAAAATTTGGTGTGCAAGTCCACAATACAACCTTCAAAAAGTCTAATACAATTATGATGTAAAATTATTTGCGGAGCCAATATTTGAGGGAAGCAAAATTTACATGGCCAGGTCATGACCAGGCGGTGCGCCACCCCGTATAATTTAAATATCTGCACTCACAAAAAACTAATAGTAAACCTTAGTGGACGAATTCTTTACAAGAACCTCTTATTTTATATTTTTGTCAATTATTGTAGGGTTAATCGTCGAAATTTTATTAGCTAGATATGTAAAATTTCTAAAACGTAAGAGTGCCTACCAAGTGTATTTAAAATTCTAGGTCTATATATTTTTTTAAAATACTGAATAAATCTTATAGAAAATAACAAAAAACTGCCCTAAAAATGTGCTCTTTGTTTTTAGCAACTTTAAAAATTAAGGAGTAAAAATAAAAACGAGAAAAAAAATGTCGGGCCGCACCTAACGTATCTGTCCGAAAAGTTTACGGTTTTGTATCATGCTAAGCCCTAAACTACGCAGCTTTGCCGAAATTTCTTGGCGTTTTTGCTACTTGACCTTATTTAAAACTCCTTCTAATCTTGATGTCTCAAACTATGACGCTTAAAGTTTCTTTTTTCGATAGTTTGATATCCACATTGACTACACGTAAATTTATCTGAAGCATCAACTTCCTCTATATTTTTATGACGTCCCAAGATATGCCTCTTTAAATGACTTCTCGTGAGTGTTTGATATTCACACTGAAGACACTTATACTTATTTGATGCATCAACTTCCTCTATATTTTTATGACGTCGCAAAATGTGTTCCTTTAAGTCACTTCTCCAAAGTGATTGATATTCACATTGACTACACTTAAACGTATCTGAAGCATCAACTTCCTCTATATTTGTATGATGTCGCCAAATATGTTTCTTTAAATGACTTTTCGTAAGTGTTTGATATTCACACTGAAGACACTTAAACTTATCTGAAGCATCAACTTCCTCTATATGTTTATGACGCCGCAAAATATGTTTCTTTAAATCACTTGTCCAAAGTGTTTGATATTCGCAGTGAGAACACTTAAACTTAACTGCTGCATTAACTTCCTCTATATTTTGATGTCGCAAGCTATGGCGCTTAAAGTTTCTTTTTTCAATAGTTTGATATCCACATTCACTACACTTAAATTTATCTGAAGCGTCAACTTCCTCTATATTTGTATGACGTCGCAAAATATGTTTCTTTAAATGACTTTTCGTAAGTGTTTGATATTCACACTGAATACACTTAAACTTATCTGAACCATCAACTTCCTCTATATTTTTATGACATCGCAAGATATGTAACTTTAAACGGCTTTTTATAATTGTTTGATATTCACATTGATCACATTTGAACCTGTCTGCAGAATCATGCATCTCTATATTTTTTTGTCGTAACAGTTGCATATTTAAATTTAATTGCTGAGCTTTCTGATGATAACCACAATAATTGCAGGTATATTTAAAAACTTCTTCGTGACTTTCATGTTGAAAGATAGTTTGGCATATACCACATATGTACTTTTGATATTCGTCACGATGTCCTTGGTCGATGCCACCGAATGTCAAACTGAAAAAATTATTGACAATTATAAATGGTATTAAGTTTTTGTAGTTTATCTTATATTAGTTGGGCGAGTGCTTTTGGGTTTCGCCATGGTGTACTTTTTCAGAACAAACAAACAAAAGTTACTACTCGAATTTTCACAGCAGATTGTAACCCAGTGAAGATTGAAGCTTAGTTGGTCAATTAAAAATAACAGAATACATTCTTATTACTTTTAATGTGCTAAAATTAAGTCATTTGCACCTTTTTGCAAAAAACACAAATTACACTTTTTAATAAATGTAAATTATTTTTTGATTTTAAATTCAGCTCCGCTCACCAAAGCAACGGCGAAACTACGGCTATGTGTCCTACAGACACACACAAAAGACAGGCGACCGCGACCATACTTGTTAGCCACTTTTGCATTTGATTTAATGCATGCTGTATAAAATAGAAATTAATTATTTATTACGAAAATGGTCGAACAAGAAAACAATATAAAATTTTTACATATAATTGAAATGAATTCTTGTCAATGTGCACACGACCATGGCTACTTTCTCTTCGCTTGACGTCGACATGACTGTCAAAATAGGTGTCTATTTATACTTGCAAAAGTCCGCTATCTTTTATATCGCGTCGACAACGAGAAGCAGTAGCGTAGCGCTAGTATCCAAACCGACCAATGCATTGACTTTCGTGAACAACACCGCGCGAACCGGCAAACAAGGTATCACTGGCTGATGCCGCAGTTTTATTTTTCGCGCATTTTATAGCTGTAAACGTTTATTTAAAAGGTGATGCGATAATGTCAAGAATATTTTATTATTAGAAAATATTTAGATAGTAAGTAGTCATTCCGGCACTTGGGACAAACAGTGACGTCACAGACTCTGGCGCCAGCTACTGCGCAGGCGTCTGTCAGCTGTCACCTGTCAGATGTCAAACGTCAACTGTCACTGGCCCTAACTACTATTGGCGCTAACTACTTAGGGCATTAACTACATACGGCACTAAATACCATAGGCGCCAACTACCCTTGGCACTAGGCCCCAGTGGCGCTAGCCCTCACCCTTACATACCCATACAAGCGTCAGCGGTGATACGCCAACTATCACATGTCACTTTAACCTCTACTACTACTTATTCATTTTCGGGGCCCAAGTCTACAAGTCGGGGCTCCGCAAGACCTAACACCAAGAGCCGGTACCCCCAATAATTTCCAAGCGGGACTCCTATTGAAATTAAATGATTAAAAAAGTTTTACCTGTGAAAAATGATACTAGTGGACTGTATTTCCGTTATATAACGAATCCCCTTTTCGCGAATTATCTATACTTCGTCGAGTAAATTCCTACGAAAAAGGCGATCCCGACTTTCACTTACCAATTGTCGATAAGCTACTGGTATTATTATTTCTGTCTCCAGGACAGCTTGCTTCATCCTGTTGCCACAAGTTGTAATAAATAATAACCTTCTTGTTCGACGCAACATGCCGCCGGCCTTAAAATGCTTCATTTCAACAATAAACAATAACAAAAAATGTCAAACACTAATCCTATATATTGTACTTTCCAATTAAAAGTCTGTTGGAAGTACACATATTTTACTTAATGCGCGTTTAATAAACGTTTTATTTGGTAGTTTAATTGTAACTACTCGCGTAACATTATCTTCCCCAGGATGAGTAGCGTAAACGCGTCCAATCTTCCATTTAAATGGTGGAAGTTTGTCTTCCTTAATAACAACCATGTCGTCAATTTTAATTGCGGTATGTCCACCTTGACGCCACTTAGTGCGTTGCTGGAGTTCTGAAATATATTCTTTATTCCATCTTGACCAATAAAATTGAATTATTTGTTGTAATCGGTTGTAAAGCTTAAGCCTATTCTCAGGCAGTTCCATGAGACATGGCTCGGGAATTGAGGTAAGTGGTATTCTGATCAAAAAATGTGCAGGAGTAAGTGGGACATAGTCGTCAGGACTGGACGACAATGGAGATAACGGCCTTGAATTTAATATGGCTTCTACTTGTGTAAGTAATGTCATAAAGTCTTCGTAATGTAAAAGTTGGTGAGTAATTGTTCGTTTTAAGTGATATTTAACACTTTTGACGCCCGCCTCCCATAGACCGCCGAAATTTGATGCTCTAGGAGGAATAAAATGCCACCATACACCTTCTTTATTTGCTAATTCAGAAGAGATCTTTTCTCCTTCATTTTTAAGGAAGTTTGATAATGCAGAATATGCACCCACAAATGTAGTTGAATTGTCACAAAATAAGTTAGCCGGTTTGCCTCTTCGCGATATAAAACGTCTAAAACAAGCTAAAAAGGCGTCACTTGTTAGATCGGTTACTAATTCAATATGGATAGCCTTTGTTGACATGCAGATAAAAATACAAACCCAAGTTTTCGTAATTTTAGGATTACGAGTTTTCCTATCTTTTAAATGAAATGGACCTGCATAGTCGCACCCTGTATTAACAAAGGGAATATATTAATTTACTCTTTCATCGGGTAAGTTACCCATTAAATATTGACATATTTTAGGTTTTGCTTTAAAGCAGCTGATACATTTATGGACAAATTGTTTTGTTAAACCACGACCTGAAAGAGGCCAATATAACTGTCTTATTGAATATAATAATTGTTGTGGTCCACAATGAAGCAAGCGTTTGTGTTCATATGTCATTATTAACTTGGTAAGAGGATGATGATTGTGAAGAATTATGGGATGTTTTTGTTCAGGAGATACATTAGCCTTTTGAATCCTGCCACCTACTTTTATGAAACCGTCTTCAAAAAATGGATGTAAAGACGAAATTATGCTCGACTTATGAACAATGCCTTTTGATTCCAATAAATGATAGTCTTTTGAAAACGACTGTATTTGTGAAATTTTTAATAATGTATCTAAGGTTTCTTTTAATTCTTCGGCACTTAATAATCCAGAAATACGTTCTGATTTCAAAGTTTTCAAATTTTTGCAAAAGCGTTTGCAATAGGCAATTACTCTAATTAATTTCGACAGGTTAGAATATTTTGAGAAAATGTCAAACTCCTCATCTAATACTGCCGTATGTGCAATAAGTCTTTCTTCCGGAATTACTTTTAAATCATTATTGTTTGCTACATGTTTTACTGGCCAATTGTAATTTCAGCCACTGATTTACCTTGTTTGCTGACGACACTACATTACTCTGGCATGGTCCAAGCAGCGGATCCCTTCACGCCACCCTATGGCATTAATGACCTGGTTTTGTTCAAATCTCCTATCGTTGAATCCTAGTAAGACCAAAATCCTATTTTTTAAGGGTCTCATGGAGGACATATCAATTGGGTCCATCCCCATTTCACCTCAAACCAACACCACATTTCTTGGCTTAATCATTGACAACAATCTTAGGTTTGATCAGCACATCATTGGTCTCTCAACAAAGTTATCTTCGGGTTGTTTTGCTGTAAGAGTCATAACACAAGAGCTGGGCGCAGCAATCGGTAAGTCGGTATATTTTGCTCTGATTGAGTCACGCCTTCGTTACGGGATCTGTTTCTGGGGAACGGCTTCCAACTATCTAACCCAGTCGCTCTTCATATTACAAAAACGTGCTCTTCGGTATATTTGCGGGGCAAAGCCCAGGGATTCCTGTAAACCACTTTTCATCAGGGAGAGCATTCTCACACTTACGTGTATCTATATTCTGGAAGTCGCTAGCGCTACATACAAACATCGCCACAAATTCATGATGGAAAATTCTAGATATGTAACGCGTCAGCCGCTGAATTTGCGTCTGCCTATTCCCTCATCCACCTTAACACAGAAGTCTATTTTCTATGAGGGCATAAAGGTAGTAAATCACCTCCCACGCTATGTTAGGGAGGCTGCATCACTGAATGTCTTTAGGAATCGCTTGAAGGGGTTCTTGATGAAAAGGGCCTATTACGGTATCTCAGAGTTTTATAATGATGTATTTTAACTGTTTTATTGTGCCAGTCTGAATGTTTGTTACTATATTTATTTCGTTGTCTAACTTTATAGTATGTATGTATTACAATTTTAAGCTCTTTTGTTTTTTTTTTGTTTATCCTTACCTGTACTCTGTGTCTGTAGAATTAGTGTAAGTTTGTGATAGTTTTATTCAGTGATTTTTCCTTTTTGTATTTTTATATTGGCCTGGCTTTGTTAACAACAAGTGTACACTGTTATAACAATAAAGCATATTTTGACTTTGACTTTGACTTTGAGGACCTTCCCACCAAAATTTATTTTTTACCAATTGCTCAGCAGTAGTACCACGGGATAATAAATCAGCTGGATTGTCTATCGAACTGACATGAAACCATTGATCAGGCCTTGTCAAGGACTGAATATGGCTTACGCGATTGGCAACAAATACCTTCCATCTGTCGGATGAACCATTTATCCAATGCAAGGTAATTGTGGAATCACTATAGTAATAAATATTGTTAAAGTTAACATTAAAGGAAGTGGTGATTTTTTTACCTAAATCAACTGCCAAAACAGCGGCACATAGTTCAAGTCGTGGAAGTGTTACCTGTTTCACAGGTGCGACACGCGACTTAGCACATAGTAATGTATTTGAAATCGTATTACCCTTTTCACACCGTACGTACGCGCACGCGCCGTATGCTACTTGAGACGAATCAGCGAATATATGTAACTCTAGGCAATCTAGGTTAGTCAAAAATACATGTCTTAATACGTGAAAATCCCTTAAATTTTTTAAATCGTTACAAAATCCTAGCCATTTTTCTCTAAGATTATTTGATACCGGTTGATCCCAAGTAAATTTATCTTTCCATAAATCTTGTATAATAAGTTTGGCTATAATATTAACTGGTCCTAACAGACCCAAGGGACCAAATATTTGACTTATAATTGACAGAATAGATCTTTTTGTTACGTGAATTTGATCATCAAAGTTGCGAATATGGAATTGAATAGTGTCATTATGAGCATTCCAGTATATGCCTAAAGTTTTGTTAGATTCGTTTTCACCTAGCTTTGCAATACACGATTCTAAGTTATGATCTATGTTTATTATTCCCAAGAAATTTCAAGATGGCATTTTGCACGAACTCCATGCAAGTAACATGGGTATAGTTAAAATGAAGTCACTGGCGCGCTCTTATTTTTGGTGGCCATCTATTGGTGCACAGATCGAAGCTCTTACCCAAAACTGTAAAATATGTCAAAAATTTTCCAGTAACGTACCAAGAACTCCAATTAAACTTTGGGAATGGCCACAGGAGCCCTGGACCAGAGTATATGCTGATTTTTTTGGTCCGTTATTTGGGAAATTTTTCTTTGTAGTGGAAGATGCTACTTCCAAATGGATAGAATGTTTTCAAATTTCACGTATGACTTCAAAGGTCACAATCAGTATTTTGCGAAAATTACTTGCGAGATTTGGGTTGCCTAGGGAACTTTGTACCGACAATGCGCAAACTTTTTTTTCGGAAGATTTTCAAAATTTCTTAAAGAGTAACGGAATTAAACATAAAACAGGGGCACCATATCACCCCGCGACTAACGGATTAGCGGAGTCGGCTGTTAAAATCATGAAGGCGGCCATAGTGAAGGAAAGGCAAAGTGACGTCACCGATGTAGACTATATTATTGACTGCTTTCTGTTTCAATACAGAAACACCCCCTATACGACCACTAATGAGGCACCTTCCCAGGTTCTAATGGGACGACACTTGCGCACAAAATTTGATTTGATGTTGCCTTCGATTCAATCAACAGTTCAAAATAAACAAAAATCACAATTAAATCGCACAAATAATACTGTTGTGCTCTTCCATCAGGGAGAAAAGGTATGGGCGCGTGATTATAGACTAAACAAAAAATCAAATTGGTGTCAAGCGATTACTACTAAAGTAATTGGTAGCAGAACTTATGAGGTTAAGGTGGATGGTGGAATAAAATGGAGGCGACATAAAGATCAATTAAAAAGAGATGTCTCAAAGGCGAGTTCTAGGGTGAGTCAACCTATTCTTCCACGACCCACCTTCCAAGGTCCACAAACACAGACTGATGTCGAACATAATGATTCTGACACTGATATTTCAGTCGTTAGGGAGGCAGATGAAAATAGATCATTAAGAAGGCGCAGCCAACTAAAACCTCCAGAACGATTATCTTATTCATAGGGCAAAGATACTTATATAATTTTAGCATCAGTGTTATTTTGGGTATTGGTGAATAAACCGGATTTATAAAAATTCACAGTTGTGTTATTTCAAATTAAATAACAAACAAAACAGTAGCAGTTCGAGATACTTACATCATTTGATTTTGTCTAGAGTCTTCATCTTTAAGGTCGAATTCCTCATTCTTAATTTTCCATTCATCATAGACAATTTCAGATGTTTGTTCAACTTCCCTTGTGTTTTCAATGGTTTCAATTTTTACTGGCACCTCGAAATATTTGGGATAAAAATCTAACCTGTAAAAATAAAATACCATAGTTATTAACTTAAATAAGTATATTAAATCCAAGGTGTGAGATAGTGATGTAAAATAAAATTATCGATTCAGAATTTTTTTAAGGAAATTATGGAGGAGGGATATAACTCTCCTGAGAATAATCCATGTCATGAGGGTAAAATATGTTAAGGACAGCATGGCGCTTCTTTACTTTGATATAATATTATAACTCAAAATTGGTATATTTTACAGGACAATTTGTTTTATTAGTTTGTACAGGGTGGGGACTTTAACTGGAATAAACTCGATAATAGAGAGTTTTCGTTGTATTGGCAAATTCAAACGGTTAACCATAACGAGTACGAATACGAAGCCGCTATTTGACAGATCGTAAAAATAGTTTTCGTTCAATTCGCTTAACGTTAACGTTAAGTCGAATTCGACAGTAAACATAACAAATATAATATAACCTATCTTTAATGGTTTGTGTTAATATTTTCATATACGTTTTGTGCTATCTTTTTTGCTTGGTTTTAATTTCCTAGTACCCAAAATTCTAAAACATCATGATAGACGAAAGGTTGCTTTTATTGGACTCATCCAGTGATTCGGATATGGATGATACCCTTCTCTTGGAGGTGCTTGATCGCCAGGACATTCAGTATCGAGCACAGATGTATGGAAATTTCAATTTAGAGAACTATAATAATGCTGAATGCAAATTTTATTTCCGATTTGAAAAAAATCACTTAAGAAGACTGGCTGAAGCGTTTAGGATTCCCAATAATGTAATAACAGAAAGCAACCATAATGTTTCTGGCGTGTCATTACACATGCGTTCCGGTTTCGTTATGGCTTTGTCTTCCGTCCGTTAGCTCCCGCCACTTATCCGTAACGATAACGATAAATGACAGCTCAAATGTCAAAGTTGTCAAATAGCGGCTATCGGAATCGCTTTTAAAAGACAACGAAAACTGTCTATTATCAAAACCGCTAAAGTTACCCCTACAAAGTTTGGTATGTAAGGGTTTTGGAGTATGCGGAATTGGATTATGATATCGGCGCAGTTGCCAGATTTCCCAGCTTTGCGCTACACGTAGTAATTTTGTTATTTTAAATGGAATGCCCAATTTATTTTTATTGCAGTAAATTGGGCGTGTCAAATTTAGTAAGATCCCAAATTTACAAAATTCTATCTTAACTAGTTGCTGAGCTATGGCAACACTGTAGTTCCATTTAAAAAGTATGTGAACGCTTATCTACCTTTAGAACCGTTAAAGTTGCGCTTACAAAATTTACTATATGGGGGTTTCTAGGCATGCAGAAATTAACAATGATATCGGCAATGTTGTCAGAATTCTCAGCTGTGTGCTACAGGTGGAAATTTAACTGGAACAAATTTGACAAAAAAATCAAGAACACGAAACTAGTTCAATCGATTTATTATTTCTAAAGTCATTCAAAATGCGACCCATTGACTTCTTGGCAAAAAAGCCAATCGGTTATAAAACTCATTTTGTAGGCTGCGTAAAACCTGAGGTGGTATAGATCTGATTTCTAGTCTAATCCGATATTTTCGATCTTCAATAATTGTAGGTTTTATAACATACATTTTATGTTTCAAATCAACCCCATAAATAAAAATCTACGGGTGTTAAATCAGGCGACCTTGTTGGCCATTCAATAGCTCCCCGTCGTCCAATCCACCTGCCAGGCAAGGGGGTATTCAGGTAATTCCGCACGTTAGTGTTCCATCCTGCTGGTAAAAAAATCTTTCGTCCAAGTTATTATTTCCAGTGGGGTATGACTTAATCAATTCTGGCACTAAAATTTCTTGCAAAAATTCCAAATATCTTTCACCTGTTAAATTTTGATCGAAAAAAAAGGGTCCAATAATTTTATCTACAATAATTCCAGCCCACACATTAACTTTTTGCCTATTTTGAGTATGTTGCTCAATATTCCAATGCGGATTTTTTTCGGCAAAGTATCGACAATTCTGAACGTTAACCTAAAAAAAAATTATTAATACAATCTTCATAAGAAGATGAATAAAGAATGCATACCTCGCCGTTTAAGGTAAAATTGGCTTCATCAGAGAACAAAATCCAATGTGGAAGAATTTGGCCACTATCAATCCTGTTCATTGCTGTCTCGCAAAACTCTACTCGCCGATCAAGATCATCCTTAAGTAACTCTTGGACTGGATTCATTTTAAATGGGCGAATTCTCACTAATTTTAAAATTGTGATGTGTATTATATACTCTCGTCCTACTTGTCTAGCTGGAGTTATGGGAGTTTCTTGGTATGTGTGAAGAATATCGAGTTTTCCTTCCTCGTCCACGCGTTGAGGCCGGTGTCGAGATACTGTTCTAACGTGTCCGCGAGTTCTGAATTGTGCCTCAATTTTGGACACAGTGCCCTGATTCAGTGGTGGCAAATCTGGATGTATCTCTTGAAACAAAGCGCAAACTTCGACCTGAGTACGTTGGTGGTCCCCAAAACCGATCATCATGAGAATTTATATTTTCAGTTTCAGTTAAATATGCCATTTTGACACGACAAGAACTTTTCTTGAAGATTGTTAATAACTTAGTAACTGTGGAGATGTTAACAAGGTAACGCTACTTGAAGGTAGATAAGCGTCCCGGTACTTTTTAATGAAAATACAGTGTAAAGGTAGATAAGCGTTCACATACTTTTTAAATGGAACTACAGTGTTGCCATAGCTCAGCAACTAGTTAAGATAGAATTTTGTAAATTTGGGATCTTACAAAATTTGACACGCCCAATTTACTGCAATAAAAATAAATTGGGCATTTCATTTAAAATAACAAAATTACTACGTGTACCGCAAAACTGGGAAATCTGGCAACAGCGCCGATATCATTTTTTAATTCCGCATGGTCCGAAACCCCCACATACCAAATTTTGTAGGCGCAACTTCAGCGGTTTTAATAATATCGAATTTATTCCAGTTAAAGTCCCCACCCTGTATACACAGGCTAGGTATATAAAGTCCAATCTGCTTCTACTATTACACCTATTTAGATCATTTTAGTCATAAATTGTGACTCTTACGTGATAAAAATATATAACTTAATTGTTTATTTTATATAAATATCCTAAAAATTATCGTTTTTGAGTTATGCCACTCTCAAAGCAAGGCAGCGATGTGGACTAAAGGCAAATGAAAGGTAGAATTTAAGCTGCTTGAACGGTTTTTATTAATTAAAACAATGCCAACATTTCGGTGTAGTCCACACCATCATCAGGGTTGAAGCAACAAGAAAGCAAGGACTAATGTAAATTTTAAAATGATAAATACAAATGATTTATTTCATTACAATCACAAATGAACAGTTTTATGAAAAAACAAAGTTATACAAAACACATAAAACCTTCAAAAAAACCCTCACAGCACGATAACTACCCAGGCCCATCACCAATCACTGACCGGCAGAGCAGAGTTAGTTTCAAAGAAAAGGTGTAAACAATAAAAGTAATAAAACATTCTTTGGTTTTTTTTTACTCACCTAGATTGATCTACGTAATTTTATATCCATGAAAGAATATAAATTTTATAAATCAAATTATTTAAAAAACAAAGTTTACCCACAACACCCTGAATAAATGTTTACTTATTTACTGGTAAGTGCTATCGGTACCGTTCTTTTTTGCTTTTGTCGAAATGGGAAGCGAAGTCACTGTATGATAAGTGTGTTACCTGCTTAAATTCTTCAACTCAAAACAAGACACTGAGGGTTAAGGGTTTCGTTTATTTTTGTTGTTTCTTAAAACTGTTAATTTCTGTTAACAATTAATTTGTATTTACAATTTTAAAAATTTACATTAGTCCTGGGTTTCTTGTTGCTTTAGCCCTGATGATAGCGTGGACTACACTGAAACGTTGGTATTGATTTAATTAATAAAAACCGTCCAAGCAGCTGAAATCCGACCTTTCATTTCCCCATAAAGTGGTTGACAAAACTGTAACATATGAAATGTGGACCAAGGTTGGTTCTGGGAGGGGGGTGTGGTTACATTTGTCCAGTCCGATTTGTAGCTATCTTCCTCAACTTGTATGCGTATAGTAATAAAGACTTTCACATCAGGTAAGATTTTTTAAATGTCTAGTGCCCGGTTTCTGAAGCACCAGATATCTGTTAAATAAAGTTATTGATCCGATAACCTGCTTCTAATCAAAATATTGGATTTCTCAATCATTCGACAAGACTTATTTATTACATAAGTTATCTAATGGATATCTTATGAAAAATGGGCAGATATCTGTCCAATAAAATTAACGCAAGCGTCGTAGATTATGGTTTCCTACCAAACTTTTTTGTGTTGATAAAAAATTTGCTGCTTTCTTTTAATTTTAAAACAATACAGAATACAGATAGTTTTTCACAGAAATAAAATGGAATATTCCAGTTCGTCAGAGTCATCAGATGAAGAATATTTCAATATAGTTAGATATATTGAACGACCAAGAATTTATCGTCAAAGAGAAGATCAATATTTAAAATATAATGATAAGGAATTTCGGGACAGATTTGGTTTAAGCAAATAAAGTGTAAACTTCTTGGTGGAGTTAATAGGAAATAATATAGTAACGATTAGTAATAGAAATAACTCATTATCAGTGCTAGACCAAGTATCATAACATAACATAACCTCTACAGTCTTATAAATCTTCTGAATACCTGTTTATCAAATCAATGTAATGTAAGTCTGCCATAGTTAAGAAATTATTGTAATTCTAAATCGTATATTCCTAGAAAAATAAAAAAAATGGTAACTACCAATAATTATAAAGTAATTAAGCAATAGATTAGTAAATTTTAGTAAAAGCACATATTTTAAATTTTAAAACTTAACCCAGAATGAAAACGACAATGATTCAATGAACAAATAACTAGCTTCAGGACCTATGTGGAATGCCGATTTACCCAAGCTCAATCTATGCATTTTTTTCTGAATTAACCCTATTTCGAAAAAAGAAACCGTTTTTATAGTTTCTATTTATCGAAAGAACTGATATATCTATTTCATTATTATTTACAGTTATTTCGACATGGGATTTATGTTTGGAAACCCGTATAAAGTTATTGGTCCGATAACTTTAACTTCTAAATTGTTATCGATTCAATAACGTAAAATGTTAAGAAACCGGGCATAGGTTACCTAGTGAGTTGCAGCCTTTTCGAGCAGATATAGAATATTTGCTGGCTATGGGGCAATCTTAATTTTTTTTATTATCAGATTTGATTATACCTAATATAATAATATATACACATACAGTATGGTCAGTTAAGTATGCAACAAATGGAAACACTTTTTGTTAGTTGCTCAACCACAGTTTAACTACGATCAAAATTTGACGTCGCACGTAGTAAAATGAAGTAAAACGTCCGTACAACGTTGCCACATTAATATCCCTAAAACACTATAATTGATGTAATTTGAAAATAAATAATATTACGAGTGGAATTTTAAAAAACGCACACATATTTAGTATAATATTTTTACTTAATAGTTACACATGATAAATGCATCTAATTAATATATATAACCTTCGTTTTCAAACACATGCGGTAGGTCTAGGGCAATCAGCCAAAATTTGTCAGCAACAGGTAGTCGCTTAATGCGTGGTTGACCCCTGGTTTAATTTTCTCCACTATAACAAGCTCCCGGTGCACGTTGGCCTCTTACCACATTAATCGAAGGGGTGGCGCCCGAGATACCGTTGGAAAAGTACTTTCCGTCCTTTAATTCTATATACCGAAATAAACAGCTTTACTCATATATTAATACTACTCGTTAGATGGGTAGATATTGATATTGAAAATAAAAGCGACAACACGATTATACATTTAACAACGAAAAATGAAAAAAAAACTTTACAGAATGATCTCCTTTACTAAGTACATACGCAAAATAATTTATTCCTCCCAATCTACGACCCTAAGGGCATACAAAATAAATTTTGAAAAATTGGTGCAATTCTTAGGTTTAGGTTTTGAAATTAAATTTTTATGGGAAACTACTAAGAATGATCTGCTTTACTGAGTACATACGCCAAAATAATTTATTAATAATGAAAAATAAAATAATAATGAAACTAAAAGTTAGATGACAGTATTTGTACGTTTCTTTGATAATTTTAATATTTCTTTTACTTCACTCTGCCAGTGTATTTTATATGAATCAATGAATTAGAGGAACTTGCCTTTTCTACTATTCACTGCCTCCGTTTAGCCCATTGACATTCACCAACCAACATTTTACAATAATGTAATTTTTGAAATAAGTTTATTAAGTAGGTATATCGATACGTTGTTGCCAGAACATCGTAAGAGGCAATTTTATGAAAATTGCAATTATTGAATTATCGTAACCAACACGCGTTCTAGCTCTTTCTTACAAATTACTGTAACTGTCATGTTGTGTAGTTTTGAATAAAATTCAATTTAAGTTTATCGTAAGGTCTCCAAAACATCGTAAGGAGCAAGTCATGTGGTACAAAACATTAAACTTACGATGTCGCGAAGCGCCTTAAGATGTTCTAGTTCTTTGTGTATCGTTGAAGTGTTTTAACGTAAGTACAGTTCAATTTGTATATGAGCAAATAGGGAAATTATAGATAGATAGATAGATAATTTATTGGTGTTACTGAACATTGTACTTACACATGTCATAGAAATAGAAAATAATTACTGAAAATAACAAATTACAGATAATACATACTATTACTAACTAGACTGGGTACATATCGCTAATCGTTAGCCGAGAGTGCATCTATTATTAGTACTAAAAATTTGTATTTAAAAAATATTTTTCTTAGCTTCTTTTTTCTATGTTTTCTATTGCTTTTTTTGCCTCACCTTTCTGCGGAACGTGAAGGGGAAACATATCGCCAAATTGACATTATAACAACTGACAAAAAGTAAAAAATAAAAATAACGGGTGCAAAATTTTCGTTTTCTCGTATAGATAGGTAGTTTTTGAAGACGGCATCGTATAGTGCTCGATGTCCCGTTTCCAATGCCGTCTAGCTCGATTTGCTACGACTTTTCGTTACTGAAATATATGATATTTAATATTATGATATTGACATTGAACCTGTCAGCACCGATTCTTTAAAATCGCACAGCAAAGGGTGTAATGTGAGATATATTTTCCAAGTTTGTCCTTTAAAAATATTTATTCAATCAATTTAAACATAAGGAAAAGAAACTATTCTTACATTGATAGCTGATAAATTGGTGAAAATGTTATTGTGCCGAACCCTTCGGGCACGGCACTGTTCGAGTTGGTTCATTTAATTTTATACTTTTGACAAAACCATTTGTTAGCAACCTTTAATTGTTATTGTAAAGCATTTCAATTCGCGATAAAAAATAAATTTAGTTTCTTCACAACCCCAGTTCGTTTATTTCGTACCGAGGATTGTCACTGTAAAAATCCTAAATTTAAAAAACTTTCAATAGGTACCTAAATAAGGAAATATTAAAAAAATAAAAAGACGGGCCTGGAATTGAACCCGGTATCATCGTGACCACAAGTCGTAACCTATTATATACCTACCTACCACTAGGCCCGACCACTTTGAAAATAAATTATAATATAGAATATTTATATTGCCGTATTAAAAATGAAAAAAATACAATGTATTTAAGCTTGACGAGCTCTTTCCGCTAAGGTACATTAAATTTTAATCAAAAGTTGTTTTCCGTACGAAAAACAATGAAAACCGTAAAAGAATTAAATAGTAATTCTTACTTTTTTATAATTGGCACCCTTTATATTACAGGTAGGTATAGAACAATATATTTAAAAAAAGTAGTATTTGAGATGACCTAAACGAATCTCCAAACCAAAAGTGTGTCAGACGCACCCAATTCGATTTATTAACGATCCAACATAAGCCTACATTGATTTTAAAAAAATAAAAAAATTGACTTCCCAACTTCCGATCATGTTCGCAAACAACAGTGTTTTGTAGCCCAACGTCGTCTACACGCCGATAAAGTTTAACTCCATTAAAATGCTTTTTGGCACCTGTATCGCGCCACAACGAAATAAAAACATATTTTTCAACTTTCACTTTAATAACTTTTTTCCGGTACACCCTGTATATTGGAAATTTTTCTAAGACGTACCCCTACTATTCCTCTCTACATCCAGAAAATTTTAATCGTTTTGCTCTAGCCGTTTCCGAGAAAAAAATTCGCGAATATCTAAATGTGGAACAGCCTCCCACCACGTGGCGACGGATTATCAATGTCGGAACGCCATATTTAAAATCGAGATTACAACTATTTCTGAACCATTTTGGGCAAATATTTTGGTCAATAAAATTAGAAGAAGGTTCAAGGTAGATATTCCACCCGATTTAAAATCTGGAAATGTTCTTATTATTCTAGCAAGTCACGCTGAAAACACCCATTTTTCGCCATTTTTGACAGCCGGATTTTTAGAATTAATAATTAATTTAGATACATCAATATCAAGGCACTCTTAGTCAAAAGTGAATGGTGTTAGAATTTGTAAAGATTGCCTGTTTCCGCACCCAAAAAAGCGACTTTTCTCAATTTTGCGAATATATTTTAATAATTTTGGATATGTAGAGGTGTTGAGAAGTAATCAGCGCATTTTTTGAGAAAAAAATAAAACGGTTTTGTTAAAAATTGAATAAGCTACAGTCGATATAGTAAAAAAAAAGCTGCCGTTTTTTCCGTATTAAAGATAAATAAACGAAAAAATATCTCTTAAATACAATTTGACAAGCTCTATCCGCTAAAGTTTACAACGTTTCGATCAAAAGTCGTTTTCAGTACGAAAAAAAATAAAAACCGTGAAAAAATCAGGCCTAACTTTATGATTTCCACTTTCTTACAATTTTCGGCAATTTCCATTCCAGTTAGGTATAGAACGATATATTGGAAAAAGGTAGATTTTGAGATGGCCTAACCGATTATCCAAACCGAATGTCGATTGGATGCACCCAATTCGACTTATTAGCGATCCAAGAGGTACCATTTTCGACCAAATTTTGACTTTGAAAAATAAAAAAAATTACATCCAAACTTTCGATCGCGCTCACAAACAATAGGGTTCTGTAGCCCACGGTCGTCTACGCGTCGAAAAAGTTTAAATCGAAAAAAACTAATTTTTGTGGCCTGTATCGTGTGCCAACGAGATCCCGATATTTCTCGACTTTAAAAATTAATAACTTTTTTCCGGCACACCCTGTATATTCGAAATTTTTACACAACGTACCCCCACTATTCCTCTCTAAACTAAAAAAGTTTCAATCGTCCCACTCTAACCGTTTCCGAGAAAAAAAATCGCAAATATGAAAATGTCGAAACTGACGGCGGCGGCGGCGGCGACGACGAGAAACGCACATTATTTTCACCGAAGCGCCTATATAGGCAGAGTATCAAGAGCAGTCAGGATTGTCGTGATTTCGCGCCGAAGCGCCGTATAACATATCGCGTGTTTGCGCGATATGTAACAACATTAATTCATTACAAATAACATTTTTTTTTAAACAATTCTTAAATAATTTGCACATTAAATTTAAAAATTCATCTACAGAATAAAATGCGCCCTTCACGAGAAACGACTTAACCCTGTTCTTAAAAGCTTTAGTAGGTAAAAGCTTTATATTCGTGGGAATTTTGTTGTAGAGCTTTATCCCAAGAAAGTCGGGCCCACTTTGGCATCTCTTTAACCGTTTGCAAACTATGGCTAAATTTTCTTTATTACGTGTATTGTAATTATGCAACTCAGAGTGAGATTTAAATTTATCTTCATTGGTTTTTATGTAAAGTAGAGTTTCAAGCATATAGACCGATGGAAAGGTAAGTATTCCATAATTTCGGAAGGCATCCCTGCAGTCCTTCCTAAAAGACAGCCCCGCAATAGTTCTTATAGCTCTTCTCTGCATAGCAAAAACCCTTGAGATTTAAATTTATCTTCATTGGTTTTTATGTAAAGTAGAGTTTCAAGCATATAGACCGATGGAAAGGTAAGTATTCCATAATTTCGGAAGGCATCCCTGCAGTCCTTCCTAAAAGACAGCCCCGCAATAGTTCTTATAGCTCTTCTCTGCATAGCAAAAACCCTATCAGTATGGCACGAGTGACCCCACACAATAATCGCATATGTAAGAAATGAGTGTATCAATGCGTAATATAACGTATTGGTTAATACAGAAGTGCTAAGTCCTCTTAGTGCAAAAGCTCCTTTCCTAAGTTTTTCACAAACATAGTCGATATGATAGTTGAAAGTAAGTTTGTTGTCGAGTTGAATACCAAGGAATTTATTTTTTCTGGATTGTTGAGCAATTCAGACATGTCTCTTAGGGAAAAGATCATTTCGTGAGTTTTGTCTTTGTTAAAACAGCTTGTTGGCTTTAAACCAATCTTCAGCCTGTGACTGTGCAACACACAACATCTCTGTCGCCATTCTAAGCAAGTCCGCCTGGCAGGACAGTGTGGTGTCATCCGCAAAGATTGTAAGTGAGGCCAGTTGATCGCCAAGTGGGAGATCATTTATGTAGATAAGGAACAACAGTGGTCCCAGAACTGATCTCTGCGGCACACCTACATCCACCAACCTCTCCTCGGATAAAGTTTCCCCCACCCGAACAACCTGGGATCTATCTTTCAAATAAGATTTAAGCAGCCTGATGCTATCAGGGCTGAAGTTGTAGTATTCAAGCTTGCGCAGAAGTATGTCATGCGTGACACAGTCAAAAGCCTTGCTCAGGTCACAAAATGTCGTTGCGTGATATCTTTGGTTTTCAAAAGATTCCATTATATCAGAGACCAAGTTAAGTATACCCGGGACTGTGCCCTTGCCCTGCCTAAAACCAAACTGTGTTGGACAAAGTAAATTGTTATTTTCAAGAAAACTAGCAATCCTAGAGGCCATATACTTCTCCATTACTTTTGACAAGATCGGGAGTAATGAAATGAAATGAAATGAAATGAAATGCATTTATTAATCCAAAGATCCCAATAAAGGATATAGGACAGGTCATAGAGGTCTTAATAACTAAACTACTAAAAACTAAGAGAAATTTGTTGTAACAATATTGCTAAGACTAAAAAGTGTAGTTCAGAAATTCATCAATACTGTAGAAAGCATTATTTAGTAATGTACGTTTTAAAGTGGTATAGAATTTGTTGTTGCTAAGCTCTCTCATGTTATTTGGAATTTTATTAAACAAAATGGTACCCATATAATAAGGGTTTAATTTATACAATTCTAGGCGATGAAGATCATGCTGTAGATTAGTGCCAAATCTTGTATTATATTTATGGTGGAAATTTTGTGTTCTAAACATCTGTATATTTTGTTTTACAAATTTGAGAATTTCAAAAATATATAACGAGGGCAAAGTCAATATTAATTCGTTTTTAAAAGTACCTTTACATGATTGGCGATACCCAAGGCCAAACATGGCTCTAACAGCTCGTTTTTGCATTCGAAATACTCTGATAGTAGCTGAGGCGCCACCCCAGAGAAGGATGCCATATCTAATTATGGATTCAAAACATGAAAAGTAAAACATTTTCACGGCTTTCCTGGTTAGAACTTGTTTAAGGCGACCCAGTGCAAAACATTGGCTTGAGCATCTTTTACATATATAGTCAACATGCTCTCTCCAATTTAGCGACATATCAATGTGAATACCCAACAGTTTAAAAGACGTTACTTGTTCAATTGATTTATTATTTAGTTTAATTAAGTGACTTTTTTTGTAGTTTGCATTAATTGGGTGAAATTGCAAAGTGTATGTTTTGTCTTGATTTAATGTAAGTCTGTTTATATTGAAATAATGGGATAGTAGATTAAGATTGTTTTGCAAGTTATTTTTTATTACATATCGCGCGAACACGCGATATGTTATTCGTCGCCTTCACGCGGAATCACGACAACCCCGACTGATTCCCGAAAATTTTGCTCTATATAGGCTGCTACATTTGAAATATGTGCGTATGTTGTCGGCGTGGTCGGCGGCGCCGTCAGTTTCGACATTTTCACATTTGCGATTTTTTTTCTCGGAAACGGTTAATGTGGGACGATTGAAACTTTTTGGGTTTACAGAGGAATAGTGGGGGTACGTTGTGTGAAAATTTCGAATATACAGGGTGTGCCGGAAAAAAGTTATTAATTTTTAAAGTCGAGAAATATCGCGATCTCGTTGGCATTCGATACAGGCCACAAAAATTAGTTTTTTCGATTTAAACTTTTTCGACGCGTAGACGACCGTGGGCTACAGAACCCTATTGTTTGTGAGCGCGATCGAAAGTTTGGAAGTAATTTTTTTTATTTTTTCAAAGTCAAAATTTGGTCGAAAATGGTACCTCTTGGATCGCTAATAAGTCAAATTGGGTGCATCCAATCGACATGCGGTTTGGATAATCGGTTAGGCCATCTCAAAATCTACCTTTTTCCAATATATCGTTCTATACCTAACTGGAATGGAAATTGCCGAAAATTGTAAGAAAGTGGAAATCATAAAGTTAGGCTTGATTTTTTCACGGTTTTTATTTTTTTTCGTACTGAAAACGACTTTTGATCGAAACGTTGTAAACTTTAGCGGATAGAGCTCGTCAAATTGTATTTAAGAGATATTTTTTCGTTTCTTTATCTTTAATACGGAAAAAACGGCAGCTTTTTTTTTACTATATCGACTGTAGCTTATTCAATTTTTAACAAAACCGTTTTATTTTTTTCTCAAAAAATGCGCTGATTACTTCGCAACACCTCTACATATTCAAAATCATTAAAATATATTCGCAAAATTGAGAAAAGTCGCTTTTTTGGGTGCGGAAACAGGCAATCTTTACAAATTCTAACACCATTCACTTTTGACTAAGAGTGCCTTGATATTGATGTATCTAAATTAATTATTAATTCTAAAAATCCGGCTGTCAAAAATGGCGAAAAATGGGTGTTTTCAGCGTGACTTGCTAGAATAATAAGAACATTTCCAGATTTTAAATCGGGTGGAATATCTACCTTGAACCTTCTTCTAATTTTACTGACCAAAATATTTGCCCAAAATGTTTCAGAAATGGTTGTAATCTCGATTTTAAAGATGGCGTTTCGACATTGATAATCCGTCGCCACGTGGTAGAAGGTTATTCGACATTTCGATATTCGCGAATTTTTTTTTCGGAAACGGTTAGAGCAAAACGATTCAAACTTTCTAGACGTAGAGAGGAATAGTCGGGGCACGTTCTGGGAACAATTTCAAATATACAGGGTGTACCGGAAAAAAGTTATTAAAGTCAAAGTTAAAAAATATGTTTTTTTTCGTTGTAGGGCGATACAGGTGGCAAAAATCATTTTAATCGATTTAAACTTTTTCGACATGTAGACGACGTTGGGCTACAAAACACTGTTGTTTGCGAACGCGATCGAAAGTTGGGAAGTAATTTTTTTGATTTTTTAAAAATCAATGTAGGGTCATATTGGATCGTTAATAAATCGAATTGGGTGCGTCCGATATACTTTTGGTTTGGATATTCGTTTAGGTCATCTCAAATACTACTTTTTTCAAATATATTGTTCTATACCTAAACAGCATAGAAATGGTAGCAAATTATAAAAAATAAGAATTACTATTTAAGTATATATAATTTGACAGCTGTCGTATAGAACTTTGTTATTTTGGTACTGAAATTTTTTTTTTATTAGTTTTATTACAGCTTTAACCCTCGCTACCAAAAAAGTTAAAATAAATTGACACTTACCTGTCAAAATCTGACAGGTATCGTATAAAACTTTGTTATCTGTCGTTTAAAACTTTGTTATTTAACTACTGAATTTTTTTTTAAATTTTGGATTCTTACAGCTTTAATCCTAGATACAAGAAAAGCTTAAAAAAAAATGACATTTACCTGTCAAAATGACAGCTGTCGTATAGAACTTTGTTATTTAGAAACTGAAATATTTTTTAATTTAGGATTCTTATAGCTGTAACTCTCGCTACGAAAAAACAAAAAAAAATTGAAACTTACCTGTCAAAGTCTGACAGCTGTCGTATAGAACTTTGTTATTTAGGATCTGAAAAATTTTTCACTTTAGGATTTTTACAGCGATAACCCTCGCTACGAAAAGGATAAAAAAAAACTGACTCCTACCTGTCAAAATTTGACAGCTATCGTATAAAACATTCTTATTTAGGTACCTGAAAATTTTTTAATTTCGAATTCTTACAGCTATAACCCTCGCTACGAAAAAGCTAAAAAAAATTACACTTACCTGTCAAAGTGACAGCTCTCGTATAATTAAACGAACGAACTAGAACAGTGCCGTACCCGAAGGGCTCGGCACAATATTAGCTGATAATTGATAGCTTCCATGTAAGAATAATTTTTTGCTTATGTTTTAATCGATTGAATACTTACATATTTTTATAGAGCAAATATGGAAAGTATATCCCACATTGCACAAAGGTGTGCGAGTTTAAAGAGCACCTATACGACGCCGTCTCAGAAAACTACCTATCTATACGAGAAAACGGAAATTTTGCACCATTGTGTAGTTTTGGTCAGTTGTTATAATGACAATTTGGCGATATGTCTTCCCTTCACGTTCCGCAGGAAGGTGAGGCAAAAAAAGCAATAGAAAACATAGAAAAAAGAAACTAAGAAAAATACTTTTTAAATACAAATTTTTAGTAGGTACTAATAATAGATGCACTCTCGGCTGACGATTAGCGATATGTACCCAGTCTAGTTTCCATTTCACATGACTCGGTTGACAGAACTGTTATGTCATCCGCAAATTCACAGTGATATGCCGTCAAATACGCAGATAGATCATTTGTATACATCAAAAACAGTAAAGGGCCTAGAACACTGCCCTGTGGAACGCCAAAACTGACATCCAGCTGCTTAGATTTAGAAATCTCAAAGAGAACAAATTGTTTGCGGTTTTTTAAATATGCTGTCAACAGATCATGACAGTTTCCACGAATGCCGTATTGATAGATATACCTTTTTTAGTAAGAGATCTTGATCTACACAATCAAATGCCTTGGTTAAATCGACAAACAGCGCCATAACCTTGTCATTTGCATCTAGACTTTTATATATGGTATCTAGAATAGAGCATAATGCTGTAGTTGTTGACTTTTTGTTGCGAAAACCATGCTGCGTAGGTGGTACTATGTTAGAGGCTTCCAGGAAGTTAACTATACGTTGCAGGCCTTGCATTTTTTATTCATATTTTTTTGTTTAGTGTTAGTTTAGCAAATAAAATTTTACTTTGTTTTGAATTAAAACATAATAATCTGGACCTCTCTGCTATGTAATTTGTATTATTAAATAACATCAACCGAGTTATTTGTTTTTGCTATTAATAAGTTAGTATTGTACCTACACTTTGTATGTCCCTACTGTTCAAATTATATTTTGTCAATTACATTGAGGGAACACTGGTTGGTATCTTGTTTAAATTTACAGATAATAATCAATTAATTGCGTTTTATACCGCAATCGAAAGATTAGATATAGGATATATTTTTTTTTATTATTTTCTTTTAGTTTGTAGGTTATTGTTTTGATATCTTTAATTTTTTTCTAGTATAGTATGACTGGTGATAGAGCAATTACCGTGGCGCATTTAAATGTACGTTCGCTTTTTCCGAAGTTTATTGATATTAGGGACCTCCTGCTGTCAGAAAATTTTGATATATTTTGTATTTCCGAGACATGGCTTAATTCTGGTATTCTAGACCAAAACTTAATTATTCAAGGATATAATCTTATCAGAAAAGATCGGGTTGTTGGGCGAGGGGGTGGTGTTATCATTTATATAAAAAACTCATTTACTTATAGCATAATTCCTGTTAGCAAAAATATCGAACAACTATGGATAAAACTTAAAATAAAGAATGAAATATTCTCTGTTGGCGCGGTGTATCGTCCTCCTGATTTCAATATAAAAAACTTTTTGGATATTTTTGAAGCTGATATTTCTGCCATATTGGCATCATGTGATGCTTGCTTGTGCTTGGGCGACTTTAACATTGATTTACTGAAACCTAAACAATCGTATGCATCGCAGTTTATCAACACAATCGAATCATTAAGTATGTCCCAAATTGTGAACGCTCCAACACGTATTACACTTACAAGTACAACATTAATTGATTTGATTTTAACTAGTGATTCTGAAATTATTGATGATGTTCAGGGCCTGCCTGTGCACAATTTGTCCGACCATGACTTAACTAAATGCACGTTAAAACTAACTCATTCGCAGAAATTGCCAAATTTTAAGACTATTAGGGATTTTAGAAACTTTGATGTCGATGCTTTTACTGCAAACCTTCGTGCCGCCTCCCTCGATAACATCTTTCGGCTTGAACATATAACAAAAAAAATAGAGATCTTAAACAACACCCTTTTGCACCTGTTTGATGTTTACGCTCCCTTGAGAGAAATTCGTATTACTAAAAAATATGCCCCATGGTTAACGGATAATATACGTTTTCTTATGTCTTTGAGGAATAGGGCTTTTTTAAAATGGCGCAAAACAAAAAACACTGCTCATTATGACTATTACAAATCGCTCAGAAACTACACCACCCTGGCTTGTCGTAAGGAAAAAAGGCATATTTCTTGCAAAGAATAAACACTGTTGGTGTAAACAAAATTTGGAATGACCTTAAATTACTTAATATTAAGAAAAAAAATATTGATATTCCTCCTCTTCTCGCAAATCCTGATCAAATCAATAATTATTACATAAATGGAACTATTAAACTAAATGCCAATCCAGTCAAGATAGCTTGGTATGAGAATAATCTGAAACCTGGGGTAGATATATTTAGATTTCAATTGGTAAATTACGAGGAGATTGAAAAAATACTTAATTCCATAAAATCTAAGGCCACGGGGGATGATGGGTTAAATATTAGTCTGTTGTTGTTGGCAGCTCCATATATAATACCTTATATAACTCATATAGTTAATTGTTGTTTGGAAAGGGGCGAGTTTCCAGACTGTTGGAAGCATGCAATTGTTACACCATTGCCAAAAATTCCAAATCCTAAAGAATTCAAGGATTTGATACCAGTCAGTGTACTTCCTACACTATCCAAAATACTGGAAAGAGTTATGGAGTCACAGCTGCGTGACCACGTAGAGAGGTTTTCGATTTTGCCTGAATTCCAATCGGGCTTCAGACCAGGACATAGTTGTGAAACTGCCCTCTTGAAGGTCACCGACGATATATTAAGGGGTGTAGATCAGGGGCATCTTGCCGTGCTGACTTTGATTGACTTTTCTAAAGCCTTTGACACCATAAGCCATCAGTTCCTTTGTTCCATATTGAAATTTATTGGTATCGGTGAGGAAGGTTTAAAATTACTGCAAAGTTTTTTGAACGCAAGGAGTCAGTCTGTTCTTGTTGCTGGTGTTCAATCGGGGTCACTTCCAATCTTTTGTGGTGTTCCCCAGGGCTCGATCCTGGGACCCCTCCTATTTTCTATATATACTTCACAACTTATAAATCAGGTAAGACATTGTAAGGTACATCTATATGCCGATGACACGCAGGATTACCCCTTCTTCGATCCTTGTGATACAGACGCATCTCTGCAGGAGATAAATGATGATCTATCCAGGTTAGTCTCGGAAGCTTCTGATCACTCACTATCCATTAATTCAAAAAAAAGCTTTGTCATGGTCTTTGGTCCCGCAAGGATCCGAGAGGTTCTTTTACCATCGATTAAAGTAAAAATTAACAATGATGAATTGCCCATACTTGACAGTTGTAGAAACCTAGGTCTCAATAGACTCCAACCTAAAATATATAGCTCACGTGAGCAACTGTATTAGAGCAGCTTATTTTAATTTAAAAATGATTTTCAATTGTAGAAACTACTTGAATCAAAAGCTAAGGGTTATCTTGTGTGAGGCATTGGTTTTGTCCAGATTTAATTTTTGCGACAGTGCTTATGGTTTTTCGATAGACTCGTCGGATAAACGCCGCATTCAGGTATTACAAAATTCATGTCTTCGTCTAATATTTGGTATTCGCCGTAGAAATCATATTTCGCATAAACTGAAAAATCTTGGCTGGTTGAACATGGGCAATAGGCGTTTACTTCATGCAGCTTGTCTGTTTCATCGAATAGTTTTAACTAAATCACCTTCTTATTTAAGCAAAAAAATAAAATTTAGGTCAGATGTTCATTCCCTGAATATCAGATTTAGGGATCATTTAACACCTCCCGCCCGTAGAACCGAACAATTCAAAAAATCATTTTCTTACCAAATAGCCAAAATTTATAACGAAATTCCCGAAAGTTTTAGGTCCAAAAGTCCCATATCATTTAAGTTTGCGTATAAAAAGCTTTTATTAAGTCAACAATAAATTTTATAAATTTTGCCACTATTGGAAAAAATATTAATTTGTATAAACTTTAATGGTCCATTCCTTATAGTATATCTTTATTTCAATAATATAATATTAATTTTATCCACGCCCCACGGTTATTTGCTCCTAAAAACGTAACTTTTTTCACTTAAATCATAGTTTTGTTTTTTTTTCCCTTGCTATAGCCTATCTGCTGTGCATGCTTAAGGTAAAGAACAGGGGGAGTGTCTTGCCTTCAGGTTTTTACACTCCCATCTGACCCTCGGCATTTTTCATTAGGTGTACTTTACTTTTAGCTTGTATTATAAATTAAAATGGAAATAAAGACCTTATTTATTTATTATTAGGGAGAAGTGCTGTATGACTTTTCTAACTGCATTGGGTACACTTTATACTTACGTCGAAGGGCATTCTTCTTTGACGCTGATAACCCTGGAAACATGGTCTTTTACAGTTTCTTGTTTGATATTGTTGAAATAGATTAAATCGGGTACGTCCTTGAAAGTATCTAATTCAGACTTTACGGATTCTAGTACACTTGAACGATCCATAACATAAAAGCTTTTCAATCTCTTTGGGTTCTTTCGAAGTATTTCTTTTATTTTATAATTTTTTTTTTAATAGGTTATAACATTTACAGCTACAGAACAAAATAATAACACAAACACAGCACAGACAAAAACTAGGGTTACTACTATTAGTGATCGTTGGGTCTTTTTCGGCACCAATTGCGGTAAGCACCATTCGGCAGCACAATCTGGGCCATCGTAAATTGGTCTACTTTTACAGCAATATTAAAAATAGTTTTCTTGACTAATTTTATTATTTAATTTTAATATTGATATAATGCGCAATGGCTATGACTCAGCAACTTTCTTGTCTCTTTTGGCTTCTTTTAATGTATTTCCCAGTGTACGCGAATATACCAGAAGGGCTGGATCCACTGGATCATGCATCGATAACATTTTCACCAACTGTAGTTCTATCACAGCTGGGATCTTACACTCATATATCTGACCACACGGGGCAGAGGTTGACCTTTAGTCTGCCTTGTGCAAAATCGCAAAATATTTTTAATCGTAGGCGGTGGTTCCGCCAGCTTCTGGGGGAAGAGAACTGGCAGGGGGTTTTTAATGTGGACCAGTCTGATATTGATGGCCAGTGGAGAACGTTTATGAATGTATTTCTTTCTTTTTTTAATCATTGTTTTCCAGCAAAAAAGGTACGTTCAAGGCCTAGGGATAAAAATTGTACGCTTCCCCGAGGGTGATAGAGTGTAGGCAGGGGCTGGATGTGCTCTTGGTTTTGAGTAGGCCTTATGTACAAACATGCGTATAATCAGTGCAAATGTAGATATAACAACGTGCTGCAAGAATCTAAAAACGAATACACACTATGCTAATAAAATACTAAACAGCGACAATAGACCGAGATGCACCTGGCAGGTTATTAATGAGATTAATGGTAAGAGCTCATCACAGGAGTTTGGTATTCCGGGTGATCCGCATGTTGTCAGTAACGACTTGAACCAGTTTATGGTGGACGCAGCACCAAATTTAGTAAATAATTTGCCCGCACAATAATTTAAGTGTAACATATTACGTAACCCAAATTCTATGTTTCTCTCACCAGTAACTGTCCCGGAGATACTGGAAATCGTAAACGGGCTAAAAAACAAGAAAAGCTCAGGTTACGATGAGATATCTGTCAATCTTATTAAGGGTTGCGCTGTGAACAGATTGCATTTCCGCTTTGTCCCATCATAAATAATTCTTTCAAGCAGGGCGTTTTCCCCGCAAACCTAAAATTAGCGGTGGTCAAGCCCTTATACAAGAAGGGTGACCCGACTGTACCAGAGGATTATAAACCAATAAGCCTTCTCTCTTCCTTCTTAAATTTTTTTGAAAAAGCTATGTGTCTTCGCTTGCTGAGCTTTCTACACAACTTTAATTTGATCAGTGAGAGGCAGCATGACTTCTTGGCGGGGAGGTATATAAATAGTGCGGTGTTTGACTTTGTAAGTGCGATTGTGTACCGCCTTGAGAGCAAAAATGTGGCCATGGGTTCCTTCTTGAATCTTTCAAAAGCCTTCGACAGCTTGGACCACGGCATGCTGCTCGAAAAACTTGAGCGCTGTGGAGTCAGAGGCTCTCCACTAGCTGAGATGGATGGATTCTTACTTGAGGGGTCGTGTGCAAAGGGTTGTAATTCAAAGGAATGGGCATGAGTACTACTCAGAGGATAGACCCTTGGTTATGGGCGTTCCGCAGGGCAGCGTGATTGGACCACTTTTTTTTGTGTGCTACATCAATGACCTGAGCAGTGATGTGGCGGGCAGGGATGTGACAATTGTAAACTTTGCTGATGACACCAACATACTGGCAGGGGCAGCAGCTGTGGAGGGGGTCCTGGATGTTTCTGGGCGCTGTCTGGCGTCTGCTCAGAGATGGTTCGATCAGAATAAACTTATGCTTCATGCTGAAAAATCAAGTTTTGTGATATTCAAAACAAAACAAATACCGCTTGTTTGTCCAGATAGTGCTATGTTGCTATCACAACTAACTAACCAAAACCAAGTAGGATAACTTAAAATAAAAAACATTTATCAACAGCCTGCAACTAATTTAGTTATTAAAAAATGGCAAGATAAGATACATTCATAAACGATCTAAGATGATAAGAACATCAGAAGAGTTTTAAAAAACTGTCAGAATTGTCACAGTGTTAATGGCCGACATTTTAACCATTTAAATTAATAGATTCGAAAAACGAATTTTTAAATTCTTATATCGTTTATGAATGTATCTTATCTTGCCATTTTTTAATAATTAAATTAGTTGCAGGCTATTGATAAATAATGTTTTTTGTTTTAAGTTATCCTACTTGGTTTTGGTTAGGTTGGGTCAGGTTCAGAATTTAGGGATCTTGTAAAAAACTGTATTCTAAAAAAATAAAGGTTTAAGAGGTGCTTTAAATGGTTTAATTACTATCTGCTATGTTAGATGCATGCGCTGTTGCCAAGTTAACGATAAAACTGGTTTTTTAATAATTTTAGAGTATTTCTCCAAAATTTTGGTAGCATGTGGTACATCGTTTAAAAGGTGATTTAAGGAGAAATAATTTTATGTACAAATCCAAGATGGCCGCCATAAGAAATAACAAAGTTACTGTGGGTAACTCAACTCACAAACAAAAGACAATCTGCATTTTCTTTTTGTACAGAAATGTTCTTCCCTAAAAAGTGTCTTAAGAATGTAACACTTTGGGATATGTCAAATTAACCGTTAAGCCCCTATTTAAAAAAAAAAGGAATGCGCCATTTTTAGTTTTTGTTTAATAAGTAAAAAACTACAAAACTTTCAATAACTTTGAAAAAGGATTCGAGATCGGCATTAAATTCTCGAAAATATTCCCCATTTAACCAACTTTCTATATCATCTATTAAGCGAGATACCCATATAGAGACTGGAATTTCGGACACACTGTATAGCTTAAAATAATTGTAAATACTTTTAAATCACATTTTATAGGTTTTTTGCTTACACTTGCTATGGGTCCTACAACGTAAACCCAAAAAAATAATGTTCGGCTACTTTACCTTATATTATTTAAATTAAAGATCACACTGCACCTAATTTAGCCAGTGTTTTCATTGAAAATAGCCGAGACATTTCTTTTATTAGACGTCGTCAGGTCGCATAGGCCAACGTCTTCCCATCGTAATATTGCTGCTTGGGCACTTATTTTTATGACGTCCTAAAATATGTCACTTTAAATTACTTTTGGGCACTTAAATTTATTTTTATGACGTCCCAAAATATGTCTCTTTAAATTACTTCTCCTAAGTGTTTGATATTCACATTGATCACACCTAAACTTATCTGAAGCATCACCTTCCTCCATGTTTTATGTCGTCGAAAAATATGTTTCTTTATGTAACTTTTAGCAAGAGTTTGAAATGTACAGTGAGCGCACTCAAACTTATTTGAAGCATCAACTTCCTTTATATTTTTATGGCGTGCCAAAATATGTCTCTTTAAATTACTTCTCATAATTGTTTGATATTTACATTGACCACACTTAAACTTATTTGAAGCATTAACTTCCTCTATAACTTTATGACGTGCCAAAATATGTCTCCTTAAATCACTTCTCCCCAGCGTTTGGTAATCACAGTGACCACACTTAGATTTCTCTGTATCATCAACTTCATCTATATTTTTATGACGTCGTAAAATATGCCTCTTTAAATTACTTTTCGTAAATGTTTCATGTTCACATTGATCACACCTAAATGTATGTGAAGCATCGACTCCCTTCGAATTGTTATGATGTTGCAAGATATGTAACTTTAAACTACTTTTCCCAAATGCTTGGTATTCACATTGACCACATTTGAACTTATCTGAAGAATAATCTTTTATATTTTTGTGTCGTAAGAGACGCATCTTTAAAATAAACTGCCGAGTTTTCTGATGATAACCACAATAATTGCAGGTAAATTTATCAACTTCTTCGTGATTTTCATATTGAAAGGCATTTTGGCACATACCACACAATGTAATTTTGATATTCGTCACGGCCTCCTTGATCGCTCCCACCAATTGTCATACTAAAAAAATGAAAAACAATTTATTCATGATATTAAAGTTTTTGTAGTTTACCTTATTTTATTAGTGGGACGAGTATACGCTTCGGTTTTGAATACTGTGATAGTTTTTGAGACGCAAAAGTTGCGACCAAAATTACAGCAGATTAAAAGCCAGTGAAAGTTGGGAAAATCGAAGAGTTTGGGTGTTGGGTAATTAAAAATAACATAATATATTCTTATTACTCAGAATACTTATTACTTTTAATGTACTGAAGAACTAAAATTACATCATTGGCAGCTCATTGCAAAAAAATACTTATCTTTAAATTTAAATTCGTACGGCAGTTCCTATACCAGCGCTACGCGATCGCAATGCTAGCGGCGATGCAACGTCTTTTTGGAGTCGCTGCACATTGTTTTAAATGAAACTCCGCTCACCAAGGCAACGGCGATGCTACGGCTACGCGATCTACAAGATGTTTCGCAAGACAGGCGACCGCATCGATACTAGTTTGCATTTTTGCATATAAAATACATGCTGTATTAAAATGAAATTAATTATTCATTACGAAAATGGGTGAAGAAGAAAGCAATAACAATTTTGGACATTGGATAATTAAAAGGTTTCGTGTGAACGTACATTTAATTTATTTATTTAGCAACAGCCAATAATTATACAATACTACAATCTAACATTTTCTTATTACAGCCATTACTAGGTTGGTTGCACGATGGTATCTGAAGATACTGTGTGTGCACCTATTTCTATTTTCTATTGTACATGTAGAGGCTTTTATTATTACATTATTTCACTAAATAAAAATATCAATCATACTGCTAAAAAACACTACCTAATAAAATTGCTAAATTTGTTTTACTTTAATTAAGGTAATTTTTGTACATACATCTCACTATTACTATTCCAGATACACAAGGGTAAAACCAGTGTCAAGGATCCACCGCGTAATATGGTGCTTTACTTGGTTATAAGGTTTTATTCTTAAGTACAGAGGCATAGAATTGTAAATTTTTGGGCCTGCACAATATATATGTTTTTGACAGGCAGTATGCTTGGGGTTACGTAGCAGGACATTTTGCAACGCTGCGTTTCGAGTGTTTACACCATGATTTAAGACTTCTTTGTAATATGGTACTTTCAGCATAAATCTTATAGCTGACTTAATATAAAGCTGATCAAGTGTGAGCAGTCCACTGTCTTTATAAACCAGTTCTGTAGGGTATCTCTTGTTTTTAAAAAGCATCACTTTTATCACCCATTTTTGTGCTACTTCAAGCTTCAACATAAATGTCCTGCCAGCATTTCCCCACACAACAAATCCATAGTTAATTACAGATTCTAATAGGGCAAAATAAACAATCTTCAAGGTTTTCAAGGGTAGAACATTACGTAGCTCATAAAATTTAAATATAAGTTTCCTAATTTTTAAGGTCACATAGTAATTGATGTGTTATCTCCACGTAAGGCCTTCATCAAGCAAGATCCCCAAATACTTTAAACATGATTTTCTTTTCATTGTTTCATCGCATTTACAAGTTTCCCTGTTTAGACTGCAATCAGAATCATGCAGTTTTAAGTTCTGGTTATTCGGCAGTGATCTTGTAGATAAAGCGAAAGTAATAAATTTAGATTTCTCCACGCTTAGAGAGAGCAGGCTACAATCCAACCACTTCTTTATTTTGCTCATGGCTATTTCTGCCCTTTCAAAAGTTTACCTCCAGCATTGGCCGCTTATAATAATAGCAGTGTCATCAGCAAAACAAAAGACGCTACCATCATCCACCAATGTTAATATTTAATTAATGTAGATATTGAATAAAAGCGGGCCAAGAACTGTACCCTGCGGCACACCAAACCCCACATGACGACGTTCTGGTTATTCGGCAGTGATCTTGTGGATAAGCGAAAGTAATAAATTTAGATTTCTCCACGCTTAGAGAGAGCAGGCTACAATCCAACCACTTCTTTATTTTGCTCATGGCTATTTCTGCCCTTTCAAAAGTTGACCTCCAGCATTGGCCGCTTATAATAATAGCAGTGTCATCAGCAAAACAAAAGACGCTACCATCATCCACCAATGTTAATATTTGATTAATGTAGATATTGAATAAAAGCGGGCCAAGAACTGTACCCTGCGGCACACCAAACCCCACATGACGACGATCACTCAATGTATTTGATATTTTTACTCGGTGGGTACGCCCTTCTAAATATGACCTAAATAATCCGTTTGCAATACCTCTTATACCCATCTTCTCTAATCTGGCAAGCAGGATTTGGTGTGCCACAGTGTCAAAGGCCTTTCTCAGGTCCAAGAACACACCAATTACTTTCTTACCATCGTCAAGGTTTTGCATTATTTCATCCGTGACTTTACATAGGACATTCTCTGTGCTGGAGCCTTCCCTGAATGCATATTGGTTGGCACTTAATAAGTTGTATTTCTCTAAAAATAGCACAAGTTTATGTTTAATACATTTTTCTACGATTTTGCTCACTGTGCTATAATCAGAGCAATGGGTCTATAATTAGAAGCAAGCTTTTTGTCGCCTTGTTTGTAAAGTGGAACAATAATTGCATTCTTAAGAGCATCAGGAAAAACTCCAAGCCTTAAAATAAGATTTATTATGTGCTTCAATGGTTTTAGTAAGAATTGGTGACCATCCCTAATAATTTCAGACGTAATTCCATCTTCCCCACTTGCCACCCCCTTTTTTAAACTTGCTATTTGTTTTATTAGTTCATTTTCAGTGATATAGTAAGGTAGAAGGAGTTCGGGGAAATTTTTTTGCCAGTTCACTGCCAATATTGGCGAAATATAAATTAAATTCATTTGCTATCATGTAAGGGTCAGATACCTCTACATCATTACCATTTAAAACACTTTTAATTTCAAACCTGCTGGCATGATCATTCGTGGCCTCTCTTATTACCGTCCAAGTCTTCTTAGGGTCATTTGAGTTATCTCTTATTAATTTTTTATAGTGGGCATACTTAGCTTGTTTAATTAACTTTGAAAGAGTATCTCCATATTTTTTATACTTATTTTGATCATCTAAATTATTTCTATTTAAAGTGCATTGTTTTTTTAATTGATCTCTTTTTCGGATTGATACCTACTAAGAGGCCATTTGTGATCCATGCCTTCAGTCTAATCTTTTTGTTACTGATTATTTTTGTTTTGCTAGCTTTTTTTACAAAACTCTGAAGGCAGTCTATAAAGATATCCGTGCAAGCATTCACATTATTGTTTCGCAGTACACCATCCCATTCTGCTTCACGAATAAGTTGCAAAAGCATTTTATAATTGACCTGTTGAATAGTTTTATCTTTTTGTTTTTTTTGGGCTATCTTCACTACATTTTATATTGAGCAGAATGGGATAGTGATCTGTAAAATCGCTTATTAATATAACGGGGTTGACATTAGAAAACACACGATTTTTACATTTAATAAAAAAGTGCAATCTATGCAGGTCGCAGTCTCGTCTGTTTTTCTGGTCACTTTATTAATTACACTTGAGAAACCGTAACTATTTAGCATTGTAAGGTAGTCATTTGTTGCAGTAGAGCTGACATCAAGAAGGTCGATGTTCATGTCCCCAACCAGAACATGGGTTCGATTTTGGCCAAAGCATTGATCTTTGAAGAATAATATTTAGGCTGTCAATAAAGTCATTTTTATTGGTGACGTGAGATCGATATGTTGCATAAACATCAACCAGGGAGTCGCACTTGCGCAGAGTTACCTTGATCAGCTTGACATTATTTTCCCTGACAACAGAGTGATCCTGATAAAATTGTTCCTTTACATATACAAGGCAGCCGTCAAACTTATTTAATGTACTGTTATTCGAGAGCACTAAATACCCTGCTATGTTAAAATCACAGATATTGTGGACAGTATGTGTCTCCGACATCACTATGACGCCAAAATCCTTCTCAGTCGATTCCAGAAAATCAAGAAACTGATCAAAGTTTTTATAGACGCTTGTTATGTTTACATGCATTACGTTAATATTACCCATAGTTTCATTAAAGTAATTTACCTGGGATAAGTTATCACAGACACGAGTCTCACAGATTTTATAATCATCTAAGATAGTATGGAGATCAGTGAATGTTCATAGTATATTTCTTATTGCACATTATTCCAGTCTTATAAATTTATAGATCGTTTTCGGATAAAACTCTTACAGGTGGATCGTGCTCATTTTTCCGTACGAAAATCCTCCCATTCAGACAATAGACCGCTTTATAGCATTTTGCAGCTTTAATTTCCCTGGCTTTCTTAAGCAACACCCGTTTTGCCAAAGGTAAGTCTTCATTTAAGTAAATTTTAATGGGTTGGTTATGAATCCAACACCGACGCTGCTGTAGCTTTATTTTACTATGGCTACTTCCTCTGCGCTTGATGCCGACATGATTGTCAGAATAGTTTTCTATTTGACATGCAGAAGTAAAAGTAAGTGAGTAGCGTAGCACTTAGCACAACTTCGTAGTTAACCAGTCGCCGACAGGTCGCTATCATTATTCTCGTCACTGTAGAAAAGCGGTAGAGTAGCTGTAGCGGCTCGTTTGTAATGAAGCGACTCGTGACGGCCGCGGCATTAAGAAAACATGCATGCATGATATCTCCCGTTTCGTATGAATCATTTTTTATGTGGCTGGCAACTACTTAACTTTTGCGCTTCTGTTTTTTTTTATATATTTATAAAATCCAGTATGGAAACAATGGCGACTTTCGTATTAACATTTTTTGAATATTTTAAATGACAAGGCAGCTATTACATCGCTGCATTAGCAGCACTAAATGACCACAATATATATACATGGCTTCATTATGTCTACCAATGATTTATTTTATATTTTATACAGAAATATATATAAGAGTTCGTTTCATCATTCCTGCCGATAATAAAAACATTCACCTTAAATGACGATTTTATTAAATTAAATAAAAACAATAGTTTTTATGCTACAATAAAGTCTAAATCGAAATACTATAGCAGTGCAGATGTTATATCTATCGATATAAATACTTTACCAAGTAAAATGAAAATGTTTTATTTTGAACTCATTGTCTTATTAATATTACAAAGTTAAAAACACTTTATTTTATTTTTATAAGCTCTTTCTTTTTCAAAACTAATGGTCAATACCCACATTAATTTTAGTACATTTTAAAAACGAAAGGGACGAAATTGGAAAATCTGCTACATGAGAAATATAGTTTAAGGATAGGTCTTTCAAAATTTTTAAATTAAAGTAAATCGAAGCTGCGGTTTCGGAGAAATTCGGTGACAGTGGAAGAGTGCAGATGTTATATCTATCGGTATAAATACTTTACCAAGTAAAATAAAAATGTCTTATTTTGAACTTATTGTCTTATTAATATTACAAAGTTGAAAACACTTTATTTTATTTTTAAAAGCTCTTTCTTTTTCAAAACTAATGATCAATACTCACATTAATTTTAGTATATTTTAAAAACGAAAGGGACGAAATTGGAAAATCTGCTACGTGAGAAATATAGTTTAAGGATAGGTCTTTCAAAATTTTTAAATTAAAGTAAATCGAAGCTGCGGTTTCGGAGAAATTCGGTGACAGTGGAAGACAAAAATTGGATTCAATTTACATGCGGTGATGAACTCTTAAGGCATGGCAGAATGTATGTAGCTGTTTAGAATAGTTTCAATTTTTTGTAGCACATTATTAGCCCTGAAATACGCAACCTGACCTCAAATTAACAGCCAATTTTTAGCTGCTTTGAAATACCAAAAACTTATTTGGATCAACATCCTATATATTTTTATGACGTCTAAAAATATGTTTTTTTAAATCGCTGCTTGTAAGTGTTTGATATTCACAATGACCACACTTAAACTTATCTGAAGGATCAACTTCCTCTATATTTTTATGGCGTCCCAAAATATGTCTCTTTAAACAACTTTTTGTAAGAGTTTGATATTCACATTGACCACACTTAAACTTATCTGAAGCGTCAACTTCCTCTATATTTTTATGACGTAACAAAATATGTCTCTTTAAATCACTTCTCCTCAGTGTTTGGTAATCACATTGACCACACTTAAACTTATCTGCATCATCAACTTCGTCTATATTTTTATGACGTCCCAAAATATGTATCTTTAAATTACTTCTCCTGAGTGTTTGATATTTACATTGACCACACTTAAATGGAAATGAAGCACCAACTTCCTCTATATTTTTATGACGGCCCAAAATATGTTTCTTCAAATTACTTCTGGTGAGTGTTTGATATTCACAGTGGCTACACTTAAACTTATCTGAATCATCAACTTCATCTACGTTTTTATGACGTCGCAAAATAGGCCTCTTTAAATTACTTTTCGTAAATGTTTCATGTTCACACCTATGTGAAGCACCAACTCCCTTTGTATTGTTATGTTGTTGTATGATATGTAACTTTAAACTACTTTTCTTAAATTTTTGATATTCACATTGACCACAATTAAACTTATCTGAATCATCCACTTCCTCTATATTTTTATGACGTCCCAAAATATGTCTCTTTAAATACCTTTGCGTAAGGGTTTGATATTCACATTGACCACACTTAAACTTATATAGTGCATCAACTTCCTCTATAGTTTTATGGCGTCCCAAAACATGTCTCTTCATATCGCTTCTCCTATGTGTTTGATATTCACATTGACCACACTTAAATGTAAATGAAGCACCAACTTCATCTGTATTTTTATGACGGCCCAAAATATGTTTCTTCATATGACTTCTGGTAGGTGTTTGATATTCACAGTGGTTACACTTAAACTTATCTGAATCATCAACTTCATCTATATTTTTATGACGTCGCAAAATATGCCTCGTTAAATTACTTTTCCTAAATGTTTCATGTTCACATTGATCACACCTAAATCTATGTGAAGCACCAACTCCCTTTGTATTGTTATGTTGTTGCAAGATATGTAACTTTAAACTACTTTTCTCAAATGTTTGATATTTACATTGACCACATTTGAACATATCTGAAGAATGATCCTTCTCTATATTTTTATGTGGTAAGATATGCATCTTCCAATTACATTGCTCAGCTTTTGAATGATAACCACAATAATTGCAGGTCAATTTAAAAAGTTCTTCGTGATTTTTATGTTGACACATACCACATCTGTTCTTTTGATATTCGCTACTGTTGTGTCCTTGGTAGATGCCACCGAATGTCATACTAAAAAAAATATTGATAATTATACATGGTATCAAGGTTTTTTAGTTTACCTTATTTAATTAGTTAGTGAAGTGCATTTGGGTTTCGCCATACTGCGATACTTTTTGAGAAACAGAAGTTCTGACCAGAATTTCCACAGCAGATTGCAAGCCAGTAAAAGTTGAAACTTAAATGGGTAATTGAAAATACTAGAATATAATGTTATTACTTTTAGTGTACCTACCGGGTGTACAACTAAAAAGGGATGCCTGTAAAGTAGAAACCATTTACCGTACGGATTGCGGATAAAAATATTTATTACAAAACTGACTAAGAAAAATTGCTGGAAATGATTTTTAAGTTTCTAGGTTGTCCGCTAGGGGCGTAAGTTACTACAGTGACCAATCAAAATGCGAGATTTTCTCACAAATCCTCATCGTAAAGGTGTATCAAAGGTAGCATTTTTGCAAACTTATGAAATTCTGATTAAATATTGTTTTAAGGTTTTCACAAATATTATACCATTGTATCTTCTACAAAGCTAGAATCATAACATGTCTTTAAATTAATGATCTGTAAATTGTCATTTATTTGCAACAAAAAATTATTTATTTAGCCCAATCTATAATAACCTATGAATACTATAAACAAAATGAATATAAAATAAACAGAAATAGATATATATGTACACAGGGTGATTTTTGAAAACTTATAATGACCATATTTATTCACACAAAATCGTAAATACCACTACCCCACTTATGACTCCTCACTGAAAAGCGTACCAAAAGTGCTTTTCAGCGATACAAAATTAAATTAAATTTAAGTATGAAATGTTGCAGCAATTGTAAATGTTTATTAAATAACAAACCCAAACACGTTTTGAAAACTGTCATTTCCGATCAGTTCCATATAATTCCAGGTATTCTAGAACCAATTCAAGCAAGAAAACAGCTAGCGGCGGACGCACTAGGCGCTACGCCGAGGCGGTTTCAAAACCGCGCGACGCGCCTACCACTTGTGTGTGTGTTTGCACAATGATCTGCTAGCTATAGATGAAGCAATAACAAATGAATCTATTGACAAAATCGTATCCCATTCTGAAGTAACTCCTGCTCCCAATTGCGCCCCTCCACTTTGTTTGCTAAACGTATGCTCTAAAAGCAGGTATTAACACAATAATGATAGTAATAATACTAAACGTCTTTTATTGAGAACAAATAATCTACAATTTCAAAAATAGAAATAATATTTCATAATACCCATAAACATAGTCATCCCTAAAGCCATAAATCTATAGGTTTTACCTTTTTGCAGAAAAGAAAAATATGACGTTATGTGGTAAACTTAAATCTTTGTCTAAAACCCATAGACATTTCGCTTAAAAATTATGCAGTTTGGCAACGTAAAAAAGGCCGCGTTCCTATTCGTCACACGTTTTTCATTCATAATTTCATTGACGTTCGGTCCACAGAGAAATAAAGGGTTTAGTTTGGTCGTTCTTAAAAAGTTTGTTTAAAATTTGTTTCGGTTTATCGGTATTGTGTAATAATTGCTGTGTTTTGTGATATTTTTTTGAAGACTAATTAAGATGGGTCACAGGTGTAAATTGTTCAAGAATGCGGAATATAATAATTCTGCAGTTATTTTTCATAGATGAGTACATAAAAAGTTGGGTTATTTGTCGGTTGGGATTAACTATTCATAGGCGTAGGTAGGTGGCTAAAATAATTAATAGGTACTTTACATTTTTGGCATAAAATTATAATATTTAACGTATAAATGTAAAAAATTATTGAATGCATGCAATTAAACATTTTTCGCAACTTAATTTTTAAATAATTTATCATAAACAATTTCAATTTCCAAATTCTCTCCATGGCCCTGTCTCTTTTCTGCATGTGTAAAATAATCTATGAAATATATTTTTATTATAAGCATTCCTGCCAATCCTTTACTTGGATATATAAGTTAATTCCTGTAATAAACTATACCTAGTTACTTGAAAATAAAGATATATACCTACGATTATTATTATTATTTTTATATGCTGGTTTTATTTCGATGCGTTACTTTTATAGGAATATGTAACCGTAATGGTAGTGTGTAAATATTTATTTTATAGCTTTTAATATTAGACCAACATTTTTAACAATCACCGTGTTGGTTGAAAACATATCCTCTAATTTTTAATAAATTGATTATTAACAGGAATGCTAATACACTTACTTATCATTATTTTAAGATTGTTTTTCTGCATAATAATAATAAATTACCAGTCAAACATTTTGGATTTTTAAAACAATTTTATAACAAAAAAAAGTTTATAATGACAAGTGACAGGGAAACCAGTAACCAGGCTTCTAATGCCAATGAGCATTTTGACACTTGAATGATCACATTTACATTTCAGAAAACCGCGGCGTGGTCCGAAAATTACCTTTTTTTCTGTTATCAATACCATTTTCGGGCCATACCCATAGTCAATCATTGCAAGTCAATAAATACTTTCCATTTGCTCCTTTTAAACAGCTAAGCAAAGTAAATATCTTTGCTGAGCTAAGTTGTTAAAGGAACTTCGCGAACAACTTCGTATAGTTCGTATGGGAAATAGAGAGGGGCATCCTTGACCGCGGCAAGGGGGAAGAAAAATCTTTTTTGTGCTTTGCTTCGCTATTTAAAAGTAACGTAAAAAGAACTTGGCTTTTGTAAACTTATTTCTTTTAAATTTCAATAAAACCTTAAGAACCGTGTTTTAAGTAGGTACCTACCTAGTACCTAGTGTAATTATTTTTAGGTGGTTCAGTTCACCAAATAATGTTAAATTTATAGCTATCCAAAGTTTCCCTTATAATAATTATTACAAACAGTAATTAACTTACATTGAATTTTATTGCTCCGCAGACCCTTTTTTCGATCATACATTAAACTTTACTGTTCCACAAACCCTTTTTTTCACAAAAGTTAAAAAATATTTGATTTCATTGGATAATTATATCAATTATATTTTATTGTGAACCCTGAAACGAGACGCCGCTGTGACCATATGATAGCGCATAGTAACGAGGTAAAATTCTAACTGGACCGACATAATCCCCACTCCCGGCCCCCTCGGGCCTTCACCTCCTCTCTCCTACAAACGATTTTGTCAGCAGATTTAAATAGCGTTTATGAATGGCGTGTGGCATTTATAGGTAGCAGATCATTGGTGTTTGCATCATTCTATAACACATAGATATGTGCCGAATCGGCGGCCGCGGATTCGCACAAGTTCGTGATGTCTTGCCATCTCGGTAACTATAAAGACGGTTAAATGGAAACAGTTTTAGGCAATTATGTTAGCAGTTTAGTTTATTGATGCTTGTGGATCGATTCTGGTTTTTTTGGTTTTTGAGATAAGATTTTAAAGGAACGGTGTACTTTATTAGGACCCTCGGAATTTAACAATTTTTGAAAATGAAAGACCTGTTGGTATAAAATACATAAAAAGCAAAAAATTTATGAATGAGACTGTTTTCACAAAACGCTGTGTGTGTCATCGCCCTTAGTATTTAGGCGCGTTTGTAATTAAGCGACGATTCCTGCGGCCGCAGCTTTAAGGAAATATGCATACACGATTCCTTCCGTGCTGGATTTGCTGTTTCGGACGAACCATTTTTTTCTGTGGTTTAGAATAATTAACTTTCGAATTGCCCCCTCCCTCAATGACGATGCCCTCCTCGCTCTCTTCCTGGGTGTATACAGGGTTAGTTGAAATAACCGGAACGGCTAATTTTCTTCAAAACTACCAAGGCTAAATCAATGAATTTTGGTACAGTTGGATAACTTAAAAAATTGAATTGAAAATTGACAATTGCGACGTTGCCAGATTTTTAGTTTTTTCTGTAACTCAAGGAATGCTTTTTTTTCAAATGTAACACTACTCTTTTTTTATTAAATTCGATTCCTCCCATTAACATTACCATTTCCTGATAGTATCAAATGTTTATCTCAAATAGTTCTATGGGAAAAAAGTTAATTAGTTACAACTCTAAAATAATCCAATCTATTTCCATTTAAAAACGTTTCAAATAATGTGAAAAGGAAGGTTGGTAGAGATAATGTACCTAATATTATCGATAACGATAATAACAACTAACAACTACTAACAATAACATAGCTAGTAAAAATTACTTACATATTATAGTACACTACTTTAATTTGATTATGAAACCGATAATATGTAGGTATGTCATGTTACTAGCTATATTATTGTTAGTAGTTTGTTAGTTGTTATTATTGTTATCGATACTATTAGGTACATTATGTCTACCAACCTTCCTTTTCACATTATTTGAAATGTTTTTAAATGGAAATAGATTGGATTTTTTAAAGTAAGAGTTGACACTAATTAACTTTTTTTCCCATATAACTATTTGAGATAAAAATTTAATACTATCAGGAAATGGTAATGTTGATGGGAGGAATCGAATTCAATAAAAAAAATACCTAGTGTTACGGTATGGTCTTGTCGTATGGGGTGGCTTGTATAAAAATACTTTAAAACAATTGAATGTGGTTCAAAACTATATACTGAAAGTAATATTTAGAAAGAATAAACTATTCTCTACTCAACTTCTATTCTCTGAAGAAATTCTGAATATTCGCTCTCTATATGTATTAGATATGTGCACATATATTTATAAAAAACCTAAAGTAAGGAATTATGTAAACCACCTTTATGCAACTAGAAATAGATCAAATAAACATCTGATCATTTCAAACAGTAACATAAATCTAAATTTAAGAAGCACAAACTACCTTGCTCCAAAAGTTTTTAATATCATACCAACTGATATAAAAAATATTACTAATGTAAAGTTAGATAAACTTAAATGTAGAACATATATTTTCTCTAACTGGTCAAAATTTCAGAATCTCTTTTAAACAATGAGTACCTACCTTACTTATTAGAATGAAATGTGTGATAATTTAATGTCCTTTTATGGATTAGTTTTTTTTTGGGACTTTGTTTGTTTCTTTTGTTTTTTTTTTACTTTTTAAGGGTATTTTTCTCTATGATATCACTTTGCAACTGGCAGCCTAGATTGATATTTTTATATAAAAAAAATCTTATATACATTTACTTTTATCTGTACCTACATACAGATGCATCACAACATCTAGGTACAAACTTAACTTAAAGTGATTATAAGATAATGCATGTACGTTTCAATCCTATTGATGTAATTGTAATTATTATTTATTATTTATTATTTATTATTTATTATTTATTATTTATTATTTATTATTTATTATTTATTATTTATTATTTATTATTTATTATTTATTATTTATTATTTATTATTTATTATTTATTATTTATTATTTATTATTTATTATTTATTATTTATTATTTATTATTTATTATTTATTATTTATTATTTATTATTTATTATTTATTATTTATTATTTATTATTTATTATTTATTATTTATTATTTATTATTTATTATTTATTATTTATTATTTATTATTTATTATTTATTATTTATTATTTATTATTTATTATTTATTATTTATTATTTATTATTTATTATTTATTATTTATTATTTATTATTTATTATTTATTATTTATTATTTATTATTTATTATTTATTATTTATTATTTATTATTTATTATTTATTATTTATTATTTATTATTTATTATTTATTATTTATTATTTATTATTATTTATTATTATTTATTATTATTTATTATTATTTATTATTATTTATTATTATTTATTATTATTTATTATTATTTATTATTAATTATTATTATTTATTATTATTTATTATTATTTATTATTATTTATTATTATTTATTATTATTTATTATTATTTATTATTATTTATTATTATTTATTATTATTTATTATTATTTATTATTATTTATTATTTATTATTTATTATTTATTATTTATTATTATTATTATTATTATTATTATTATTATTATTATTAATTATTATTAATTATTATTTTCTAAAAGCTTGTTAACACTAGATGCAGTCAATGCAATTAAAAGAAAAAAATGCCTCAAGGCATGCGCTTTGGCGACTTTCTGATCAGCTGATGCAATTTTATTTGCATCGCACGAAATTAGGAAATGTTCTAATTTAATTGCAAATGCAATGCATGAAATTTGAGTGATTTGTCTAATTATATTTTCAATAACCAATCTGATAAAAAGTAAATATAACCACCACAAAAGAATTTTTCTTTTCAATCGTTGGGTGGTTTTTTGTTGATTTTTGTGAATATTAGGATAAGTAAAGATAACTTCACGGACCTCGCCACTTGTGTATTCATTGTTGTAATTAAAAAAAATAACAAAACCACACTTTCACAATAAATCAGGTGATATTGGATGGATCCTAAAAGTTGGTTACATTTGTTGTCAAGATGCTTGCATAAAAGTAATTTCATCATAAGTAAACCGTCATGCCTCGCTACAATTTGCTTGCAGTGATTGCACAACAGGCTTTAAGAAAAAAGGTAGCAATTAAAGATACTTACATAATTTGATTTTGTTTAGGGTCTTCCTCTTTAAGGTCGATTTCCTCATTTTTTATTTTCCATTCATCATAGACAATTTCAGATGTTTCTCTTGCTTTTTCGTTGGTTTCAATTTTTACTGGTACCTTCAAATATTTAGGATAACAATCTTCTGATCTGTAAAAATAAAATACAATGGGTATTTGCTTAACTAATAGATATAATCATATGTATATTACGTATACCTACTCAGGGTGTGAGACAGTGATGAAAATTCACTCTTAAAGGAGAACGTCAGATAAAAACGTATTTTTGAGTAAAGCGGTAGGTAATTAGTTTTAAATTAATTTTATTTCTTTAAGGAACACCGAAGGAAATACCTTAACAAATTAATTGGACTGCCTTAGTAAATGATTGTCACTTTTTATGTTTTAATAAAGTTAAATGTTAAAATTATTTTAGTAGGTATATGTATTACATATGGTACATGTCTACAAAAGATATTTTAAGTACTTAAAATGTACCATAAAGGTCAAAGTAAGTAGCTCCGCATGTCCTCAATTACTCCTTATTCAGTGACAGTTATTATTGTATGATTGGACTTGGGGGGAAATTTACGACATAGGACCTACGATGTTGCAAAGCCAACTTTGATGACGTTTTTTTTTAAATTTACGTTAGGTATATTTAAATCACCTAAAATAATTGATACAGTGTGTCCCAAATTGAGATATGACGATATCGATAATTTTTTTTAAATGGCAACTCTAGTTTTTTATTGACTATTTTTAAGATTAAGTTATAATAGGTACCAAATGTACCAGTAGGAACAACTGCGAGTGAAAGGATTGACAAAATAAAATATGTTTATTCTTATCTTTATTTAGAAATAAAATAAAAAGTGTAGCACCTATAGAAAAATTTAACTGACCATGCCGAAAATAATAAGCGCTACTTGATGTCTAATAATGCAATAAATGATGAGTGGTTATGCGATGTGATGGGGAAACATACCTATTCTCTGTGCATAATTTTATATTTTTAACTGATCTAACTTAAATAATAAATAGGTAACTTCTTAGGTTAAGGTCAGCAAAATTTTTTTATCACCTGTACCTATAGGTACCTATCTACTAGCACTAGCACCGAATATCAACAAATACTACTAGTTTCTATCATTAATATTCCAAATGATTAACAATTGACACCTAATTACTCGCCCTATTATAATAATAAAATCCTGCGGTTATTAATTGTGGTGATCAGTTGCAAATGTATCCATTATGCCATTTAAATCTTCTTCGGTTTTAATTCTTTTTCAATATTAATAATATCATTATGATTTACTATTTACTGTTATTTATTAGGAACATAACACATATGTCCCGAAAAGGCCATCGACCAAGGTCCTTCAGTCTCTGGGTCTTAATGTAATTTTAGTAGAATTCATGGATTAGGGAGCAATAGTTACAATACATATTTACTGCATACAAAAATAAAGACCGATTGTTTTAGCGATTGTACAAAGTTAGGGCTTCCGTTAGGGTGAAGCTAGGATGCTTTCTTGCTAGTCTTTGGTTGGGATCCCTCCCAATGCACAGGTCCTGGGTCCTGGATCAAAGGCTGTGTTTCAGCTTTTCTGGCAAAATTTGTGGTCAGCCTAGTGGTCAGCATGGTAGCGTGTTCTTTTATAGGCTGAATCTTGTTTAGTTCGTATATTAACTGATTGTGCAAAGGATTATTATTATTATTTGAAGGTTTTTTTTTATTGCTGAATTGTTGCAGTTAAGGTACATCGGGTGCAAGTGCGGATACCAAGAGTAGACGACATATTACTGATGGTTTTGCATGTATTACTTGGTTGTTGAGGGTACTTGTAGGTGATTGATTGTTGTACTTGTGGTTGAATATTATAAATTGGCTTTTGTTTGGGTTTGCTGTAGGTGCCACATTTCGAACCACCTAGCAATTCTATCCATAAAAGGGATTGTTTTGATGCTAGCATGTATTGGAAGGATATGCTGTGGACAACTAGGGTAGTGTCGTCGGCAAACGATAATTATTCAATTGTTCCTCATTTGGTGCTGTGAAGATATCAAAGCAGAAAAAGTTGTACAATAAAGGTGAAGCTGGTGATCTTGGTGGCGCTCCTTGTTCTGGCTGGAAAGACCCTAACATTATCTTGTTTCACAGACCATTAATGAGCGATTCATGAGGAACTCGTTGGTTAGGAAAATACATAAGGTTTATGGGGCAGTTCATTAAGTGCAGTTTATACAAATATTGCCTTTGTACTACACACTATCGAATGCCTTATTAATGTCAAGCAGTAGCGCTGCACTATGTTCTCCCTTAAGTTTATCTGTTTGTACATTAGAGAGGAGGATGTTCAGTGGGTGGAGCGTAGAGCGTAGAGACTTTTGGTTTGAATCCAAATTAAAATTTTGGAATATTTATTCAAATTTATTATCTAATAAGTTTTTCAGTATTTTTCAAAGTTTTTCCCTAGTACTGGTAATAAAAATAAAGTAATTGGTCTGTGGCTTGATGGCCTGCTTAGGTCGGAATTCAAATCAAATCAAATCGTTTATTTTCCCAGAGACAATTTACAATTGTAGGGGAATAGTCAGGTAGTAAATCTAAAAATGAACAACAAACAAAACATTTTAATACGCAATATAAATAAAACATGTACAAGCGTTAAGACAAACAATTAAAAAACTTATCCAAACTGTAGAAACATTTAGATATTGAAAATGATTTTAACGACTTTTTAAAACATTGTATACTGTTACAATCTTTAATTTTTTCGGGCAAAACATTGTATACCCTAACACCTAGACATTTAGGAGAATTATAGGCTACTAACCCTCTAGAGTGCGGAGCACTATTTTTATGCCTTGTATCAAAACCGTGCACATCCCTGTTTTGTACAAATTCACCTTTATTACAGAAGACAAACACTGCTAATTCTAATATGTATAGGCTAGGAAGAGGTAGTATATTAAAATTTTTAAAAATCTCTCTACAACTTTTCGCAATTCAGCTTGGCTATGATGGTTATTATGCCTTGTGTTCACTTTTTTTTAGGACTATACTGTTCGTTTAGACAAAATTCATATATTTTAGTAGTATATATATGTATGTCCTGGCCCACTCAAAGAGAAAAAAAAGAAAATTATCACAGAGCTCCAAATATTATAACATTCATCGTGATTTTCATGAAATATCAGTAAAAAATGCATAGTAAAAAGGGTTTTATCACATAAAATTGTTTTTTAAGAGTTCGACATCATTTGCCCTTCATTATGCACAGCCATTTCATAAAAATCATGTTAAAAGTTATAATATTTGGAGTTCTCTAATAATTTCTCTATAAAAATTAAATTATGTTAATAAAATATAATTCGAAATAAATATTAACAAAATTAAAAAATGAATTCTATTTTAGATATTAAAAGTTATGAAAAATTAGGGGGACCTAAAATGGGGCCACCTAAATATTCTAATAAAAATAATTAAAAATTATTCAAACTCAATATTATGCGCATTATCAAGTTTTCCTTTATAAATTAATGACATATCAGCTGAATTAAATTTGTCTAAATTATTTTGTTATTTTCTTAATTATTATTAAGATAAGTTATAAAAATATTAAAATTATTATAATTTTATTTTAAGCATACCATTTTTGGTATCCTTAATAATATTTATAATAATTATAAAATTTTAGTTATTTTCTTAATTATTATTAATATAAGTTATAAAAATATCAAAAATATTGTATAAATTTATTTTAAGCATCTATACAATAGACTATTAACAATAATTATAAAATTTTTAGTTATTTTCTTAATTATTATTAATATAAGTTATAAAAATATCAAAAATATTGTATAAATTTATTTTAAGCATCTATACAATAGACTATTAACAATAATTATAAAATTTTTAGTTATTTTCTTAATTATTATTAACATAAGTTATAAAAATATTAAAATTATTGTATAAATTTATTTTAAGCATCTATACAATAGACTATTAACAATAATTCTATTAATTATAAAATTTTTGTTATTTTCTTAATTATTATTAACATAAGTTATAAAAATATTAAAATTATTGTATAAAAATTATATCAAACAGAAATATTATTATCAGTATAAAAATTATATATCAGGTATATTTACAATGTTATCACCCCTATTTCTAGAACTATCCTCCTCATTTGTTGTTATTAAGCTGGTATTTTCAACAAAAATTCTAATACACGGTAATATTTCTTTGCCATCTACAAAATTTGAGTTTACAGTTTGAAATGTTATTATGTTAGCGTACTGTCTATTAACACTTCTTACCCCAATTCTAATTTCTTTTGCAGTATTAGTTAATGAAAAGTATGTAATTTTTTGCGAATCATTTCTATTCAAGTCACAAAGCTGAATTGACTGTTTATCTACTTCCCATTCATTATCATTTTTTGTTTCCAACCAAATGACTAATTGTGGTAATTGTACGATTCGTGACGATACCTCAGATTTGATTGCAAAAAATAAATGTCCTATAAACGAAAGTTTCTTTATTTTTTCATCTCGATTGGTAATTATAACTGGAAGATACGTTTTAGCCCCATTTACATCGATGTGAACGTTCTTTGTTATATTATAAACCTCCATTTATAAAGAAAAAAAATACAAAAAATTCTTACCTCAAAATAAATTTTCTTTTGACTTCACTAGACTTATTCATGATTGCAAATAAATCAATAAGCACGATCCATCACACTATATATAGGATCATTTTTTCTAGAAAATTCTTCACTTACATCACTCAAACAGAATTTTCTAAAGCTTACAGAACACTTGTTTTAATACGAACCGTCGCAAAATAAATTTTTAAGTTCGAATTGTAACGCGCGTTATAATTCGAACTCAACGTTATATTTTGCACTGAAATAACCTTGAATGCATTTATAATTAAATTTCAGCTTACTAGCGACATCAAATTGGTTATCTAGGTACTTCCTGTATTTGCACAAACGGAAACATAAGCGATAATTAACACATTTTATTTAATTAAGTTATTATATTATAGAGGGATATACTTGTACGTATTTAATTAAGTTATTATATTATAGAGGGATATACTTGTACGTTTTTAATGAATATAAGTTAAAAATTTTCTTTAATTGTGTTATTTATAATATCATATGAATACTCTGACAAAGAAACCATACAAATATATGCAATAGTTCCTTCATTTCCACTAGGTGGAGTAATATTTTTATCAAAATCAACATGTAAAATAATATTATTTCTAGACTCTGAGATATTTTCTGGTTGTCTAGTTAGGTCGATTACGTAAATAGGTCTGCTATTTTTAAATTGATTAGGGTTTGTATATATTAAAGGTAATTCCAAATGTGATTTATAAAATACTCTTTTATAATCCATATGCATGTCGTAGACAACTGAAAACTTTTCCTGATCCCAATCTAGGTTTTGTAATTCTTCGGGGTATCTTTTACCATTAATTTCAAACCAAATGTTCCTCACATTACAGTGATCAAATGCACTTGTTTCCTTATCTTGGTTATCGAATCTATTTGTTTGAAAAGCAACCATACCAAATAAAGGATTTCTAATATTTCTATAAGTATTTGTTATATCCAAATTTAAAGTTTTTCCGGATATATTTTTTTGTTGGATGCATTGCCATGATTTAAAAATAAAATTATAGTGATTTTGTTGCGATAACGTTTTCAATTCGTTTATTAGCTGAACCTTACTTATATCATCGTACTCAATTATTGGAATTTGTATTATAAAGTCCTCAATTATAATTTTTCCTTTATGTGGTCTCGTAGATTCATCAAAAGTACCATCATCTTTTTTTGTAGCCCATCTATACAACGCGTCATTATCTCCATTTCTAGTAAAAGTAATTTCAAATCCACCCTTATATATTGGAAATTTTACATCTTTAAAAAATCCTAATCCAAGGTTAGATAAATTACCTAAAACTTGAAAATTACCACCTCCTACAAATTTTGATTGAAATCCTGAGTTAATTGTTGGACCATTATTATCTAAAGAGAAACTAACAGTGCCTTTTATTGTACTAGCTTGTCCTGGATACTCAATTTCATCTAAAAGTTTATTATGTTTTTTAACTTCAATTTGTGAGAATAAATGACCTACAAAGTTGTCAATTAATCGTATATTAGTATTATTACCAAAATTTTGACCATAATCTGCATGGATATACCTTCCAGAGATGTCATATTTAGCGTTTCTAACATTTAGAAAACCATCCCCTTCATCAATTTTAAAAACAGTTTTTTTGTTAACTTTATTAAAATTAAGATTAGAAAGAGGTAAATAATTATGATACTCATATCTTACAATCGCGTTTGAATATTTCTCAAAAACGTTCTCCATTTAATAGAGGAAAATTTATTAAAAACGTAATTTTTCAATTACTTCTTCTACGAAGAGTATAAATAAGTCTGTTTCCTTCATTTTATCTACATTTTCCAATAATTTTAAACATAAATGACCACATATTGGAGGATCGTTATAATTTTGAATTGTATCATCACTATAATAAAGATTATCTTCCCCCAAATATTTTACTAACTCTTCTGGAGGATTAGCATCCCCATACGAATCAAAATAAATTTTAAAATTATTTCTTTTCACCCAACAAACCCAATGAGAACCGTTTTGATAAGAATTTTCTAAATTTAACACTCCGGATTCATTTTTATTAGGTTTCTTAGGTAATTCATCTTTCATAAAACAACCTCTAAAATTTTTAATATTTTTTCCAAATTTTTCGATATCATAGTTAGTTAAAGGTATTATTTTTTTGGTTTTTTGGCTTTTTTTAAACCCTTTCCCTCCATGACTTTATTATGTCTTTGTTGTTCTTCCAATTCTTTATCTTGTGCTTGTTTATCTAAAACTTTACCTGCCACAGCTGCAGCCCCACCAACCAAAGTTGCTAATGCCGTTATCCCACCAAAGAGTAGTGGTAGAAATCCACCAGAATGATTTTTCTTAAGTTGATCATGAGTTAAAGTAATTCTACAACCTTTATTTTCTTTTTTACATTTTTCAATTTTATTAATTTGTCTTTGAGTTAATAATATTTTATCATTTCCTTTTTGATCTGATCTTATTTGAATAGTAACTGGTGTTTTCTTTTTATAACCAGTTTTAATTTTATTTTTATGATTATCTGAAAGATTAATTTGATACTCCATTTATTACATGAAAAAATTATAAAAAAAAGTTATTTTAAACCCATTCCTAAATGTCTTTTAATTTTCATAGTATTTGTAGTGACCCAAGCTGCTGTTTTTTCACCTAAATTTGCATTCGGATCTAAAACTCTGTCCCAAGCTTTATATTCTAAAACTTGATCAGCTTTATTTCTTGTTTTTGTATCTTTATGATTTTTATAAAATATATCATGTTCTTGAGCAGCTTCATCTAATTTATTTATAGGTTTATCTCCTCTTTTTAATCGCTCGTCTAATTTTGTACCAGGTCCTAAATAATTATAACCAGGCCAATGCATTTCAAAAGGTAAGTTATTTATAAAATCATTACTTAATCCAGATCCAACAACTTTTTTAGGTAATCTAGAGATATACGAAATTAAAATCTCTGTACCGTTTTCACTATCTAAAAGTTTCTCCAATTCTCTTGTAAAAAAATGTAAAATACCAAGTTTTTCGTTATGAAAATTATTATTTCCAGCCTTTTCTTCTGAAGCAATAAAATATAATCTTTTTAACAATTCATTTAAATTTTCTATATATTTATATTCTACAGGATTTTCTGAATATTTTTTTAGACTTCCACCTCGTTTTGGAGTAAATAATGGTGAATGTGGGTCTAGATATCCATCATCCCATTCTAAAGTTTTATTAGGAGTTGATTCTTGTTGAATTTCAGAAATTCTTCGATTAATTACACTAGTAGAATTAGATCCATATTTGATTTCATTCCATAAAGGTTTTATTAAAACTGCATATTTTTTACCAACACTAGATTTTGGTTTTCCAGTACTTTTTTCATTATTTTGATAAATTGATTCAGTTTCAAGTAAAATTTTGTGATACACTTTTAAATCTTCATCTGTATAATCATTTTTGTTAGGTGGTTCTGAGGCTGATGAAGTTATTAAATTCCACAATCCTTGTGTTCCTGTTATCCATTCACCTTTTAGACGTATGTCATTATCCTGAATTTTTATAAACTCCTTTCCAATCTTATATTGTTTGTTTTCCTGATCATAATAGACACCGAAAGATTTTTCAAATTTTCTATGTAAAAACACAGAAGCTATCTCTCCAAAACTAATAACAGGTGGTGTTTGAGTTCCAGATTCTTGAGTTTTTGGTGTATAATCTATATCTAATGGAGATAAACCAATAGAAAGTTTAGATTTTTTAGTTGAATAGGGGACTAATGCTTTAATATCATGATTTGTTTTTTCTTGACCTTCTTTAACTGTTGTTTCAAGATGTTTTACTGCGTCAGTAATGGGTTTAAATTGCATTTCTCGATTTTCTTCACCTGAAATTTCACTCATAATTGATCTTTTAAAATCATTATTCATTATTTTTTTAATATCTTTTAATTTTTGAAGATCTTCTTTAGTGAATTCTCTTTTTTTCGGATAAATATTTTCAACAACATCTTTCTCCACTATTTTTTCTCAATCATTATCTGGAATTTTTTTATCTACAAATGTTTTTTTAAATCTTTCTTTATTTTTTGAATCTTTTCAATTTTATTAACATCCGCATTTTCAATAACTTTTTCTTGTGAAACTTTCTTCATTGTTTGAGTCTTTGCAATCTCCTTATTTAAGTAGTTTTGAATTTTTTTAACATCCATTTATTACAAATATTTTTTATTAAAACATTTTCAATAACTTTTTCTGGTGAATCTTTCTTCATTTTTTGAGTCTTTGCAATTTCCTTATTTAAGTATTTTTGAATTTTTTTAACATCCATTTATTAAAAATATTTTTTATTAAAACATTCAACATCATGTTTGTTAGACGTATGTTTGTTAGACGTATGTTATACAGCATGTTTGTTAGACGTATGTTATAAATCCAACATGTTGAAATAGCGTCTATTGTGTAAATTGATCGATAAAAAGCCATGTTTCTTTTTCCAACATTTATTACACAATTCTTGAAACTCTTTTAATGTTTTATCACTACCAATAAGATCTTCCCAAATTTTTTTAATATAATGAGAACCTTGCTCAAACATAATTAAATAATTTAAATTTGTTCTTATGACTTGTAAATCGACTAAACTATAATTTTGACTTAAATAAATACAAGAAATATTTTTTGGTCTAGATCTAACGAAATATTCTTTAATATTGTTCTGTTTTTCTAATAAACAGTCATCAAAAACTACTAAACTATTAGGTTTACATTCATCTACAGATATTATATCATCACAATTATCATAAAAATGTGTTTCTATCTTATTTACATTTTCAAAAATTTCTTTCAAATTATCATAAATTGGTTGATCTATTGATTTTGTAAAAATATATAAATTCTCATAAGGCACCCAATATTTCGTTATAATATTCCATAGTACAGTTGTTTTTCCTGATCCTGATTTTCCTAGAATTAAGCATCTCAAAGGTGAAGGAAATAATGATTTTGAATCTTCATCTCCACATTTAAATGGTGTTATTTTATATTTGTTATTCATTTATAACAGATAAAAAATTATAACCATTTAATTTTGTTTGTTTAATATACTTTTCTCTAGGAAAAAACTGAATATTTTCCATGAAATCGTTTTCTCGCAACTTAATTTCTTCTGATGTTATTTTTTTAGCTAGGTAAAGATTTAACAAAGAATTATAAAATTTATAGGTTAATTTATATTCCACGATTCTTTCATTTTGTTTCATAGATTTTTCTATTACTTCTATTACTCCTGATATTAGAGATAAAAAATATAGTGGTAAATAATAATAACTAGAAATACCTGAAACACTAAATATTACCTTTAGAATTAAAATTATGAGACTAATTTTATAATAAAAATTATAACTCTTTCTAAAAACATATAATTTTTTTTCTAGATATTCTTCCATTTAATAGGATGTAAATTTCTTTAAAGTCTTCTTAACTTAGACGTATTCATGTCTACTTGATATAATATCCCCTTTATTTTATTTTCATTTTTATTTATTTTATGTTCCATCATATCTGACAATAAATTTACTTGTTTTGCTATGACCGCATCATTCTCATTTTCGCCTATTTTTACATCAACAATTCTTCGATTATTTACAGAAATAGAATCATCTTTAATAGTAAACACATCTAATTTGTTTTCGATTTCATTTAGTTTATTTTCTAATGTATCTGATAATGTGTATGATTGTTTTACTGTGGTAGCATCAGTCCCATGTGTGCCTCAATTTAGATCAACAATTCTTCTATTATTTACAGAAATAGAATCATCTTTAATAGTAAACACATTTAATTTGTTCTCGATTTCTTTAATTTTGTTTTCAATCACATCATTATCAGCGGATCGTTTCTGAATGGTTTTATCCAACTGAGATTTTGTTACAAGATTGTTAATTTTTTCCTCTAGAACACTTGTTATCTCTTTTCTAAATTGGCTATCAAACTTTTTAATCTCGTTATCAATTTTCCCAAAGAAAGTAACTTTTAATTTTTTTATTTCATCTTTATTAACTAATTGTTTAATTTTTTCATCAGTAATCTGAATGATCAAATCAGGAATCTTGTCCTTGAAGTCATTTATATTAGAATTTACTTGAGCAGAACAATTTTGATTGATGATATTTACTTGAGCAATAATATCATTCCTGACATTATTTAGTATAGAATTTGCTTGAGCAAGAATATTTTGATTTTTGATATTTACATCATCAATAATACTTTTTTTTTAATCTGATAATTCTTTCATACTTTTATTAATTTCATCATACTTCGCTCTAATCTTTTCTACTTCAGTTTGTTTAGAACAACATTCAACTCTTCCAAAAATATCCATTTATTAGTAAATTTTTTTTCTATAAATGATTATAGATCTAACTAGCAATAAATCTACCTTATACCATAATTTTGAACATCATTTCCAGAATGATGGATTTAATGTTGGTCTCGTTGCATTTTATAGTACACATTTAATTCCTAATTTTACAGAAGAAAATAATAAAATTGGTGATATAACTATTCCACCTGGACAATACACATTTAATGATCTTAAGAAAGTTGTTAAAGATTTAGAATTAAATGAAGTAACAAACACATTTAATTTCTCAAATCGTGTGTTAGACAGACCAAGGAAATTGTATCCTGTAGAAACTATAAACATTCATTGTAATTTAGCAGATGGTATGAGAGTAGGGAGGTATGAGACCGATATTATATCAAAATTTAAAATAACATCACCATTCAAACAACCAATAGTTTATGAACCTTTAGGAAATGCAATTTTTTTCCCAGTTCAACATAGTTCTATGAATACAATAATAGTTAAGATTTGTGATCAAGATAATAAATTAATTGATTTTGGTGGAGCAGAGATTACTGTTCTTTTGGAAATAAAATAATGTTTTTATGTTCAAATTCTTTTTTAAAATCTTCTGATAAATTTTGATGATAAAAAATATTAAACCAATCAACCTTATCTTGGAATTCTCTAATAAATTCTTCTGATAATATTTGATATTGAGAAATGTAATACCAATCAACTTTATTTTGGAATTCTCTAATAAAATTTTCTGATAATGTTTGAAATTTAGAAATACTCCCCCAATAAACTTTATTTTGGAATTCTCTAATGAATTCTTCGGATAATTCTATATTCATAGAAATTTTGAGCCATTCAGATCTTAAATAAGGCAACACATTTTTATTTTTTGTTGTATTATAAAGGTTAAATATATCTCCTATGTTTAAATATTTTGATATGTTTGAATATATGGGATAATTATTTATTAAATAATTGATGTCCATTTTTAGTTCTTTATTTAAAACGAATTTTTATTAAGAAATATATATTTTTATTTATATAGAAAAAAATGTTATAAAGATTTAAAGGTGAACAAAACGTTCACCCTAGAATGAAAGAACAATTATATGATAAAATTGAATTTTCTGGAAATTATTTTGATAGATTAAATCATTATACAGAAAATGAATTAATAGAAGATATAAAAAGAATTCACCATAACTATTAAATTTTTCCTATATAAATGGAATCAAAATCATATTGTGTCAAATGTAAAAAGAAAACTAATAATGTTAATCCACATAAAGAAAAAACTAAAAATAATAGAAATATTTTAAAATCAAAATGTAAAATTTGTGGAACTAATAAAACTTCTTTTATAAAATAATTCTATAAAACTTCTTTTATAAAATAATTCTATATAAATGGAAGGCACACAACCTTGTTATATTTGTAATATGTTTTTCTGTTTCTGTGAAAACTCAATCAAGCTTCATAAATTATTAAATAACTTAACATTAGAAGAAAAGTTATATTGTGATGAAAAATTAGAAGATAGTCCTCCAACAAAGAAAAGAAAAATTGAAAATTCTAATAAACCTCGAGGAAAGAAAAGGAAACATACTCAATAAAAATTGTTTTATAAATGGATTATTGTAGAACATGTAAAAAACAAACTAAAAGTATAGGTATTCCAAAATTTATTAAAAAGAACAAACGTTGGAGGAGAATATCATTTTGTAAAATTTGTAATTCTGAAAAAAATAATATTTCCAAGTCTCCTGAAGATATTGAAATACAAGAATTATTTAAACCAGTTAGAAAAAATTTTGTAACAAGACATTTTGTTCAAAAAGGAATTGATAATACATGGCAAGCTGATTTATATTCTTTTTATAGACCGAAAGGAAAAATAGAAAATAATTCTTATAATTTGAGAACTAAACATGAACCAATAGATAATGAATATAAACAATTATTAAGAGCAAATGATGGATATAAATATATTTTAAATGTGATTGATACATTCCATTCCATTAAAAACAAAAACAGGATTAGAAGTTTCTAATGCGTTTAAATCAATTTTAAAAGATAGAATACCTAAATTATTACATGTAGACAAAGGGAAAGAATTCTATAACAAAGATATGAAACAAATTTTAGATAAACATAATATAAAAATGTATAGTACTGGAACTGATAATAAAGCTTCTATTGTTGAAAGATTCAATAGAACATTAGGAGATAAATTGAAACCAATTATTTATAAAAATTTGAGATGGGTTAATGTATTACCAAATATTATTAAAACATATAATAACACTATTCATAGAACTATTAAAATGAAACCTATTAAAGTAAATAAGAAAAATGAAAATGAATTATTGTTAACTGTATATAAGTTTCCCATTTCAAAATCTGTTCCAAAATTTGATCTTGGTGATAGAGTTAGATTATCATCATATGTAGATCAATTCAGAAATAAATTAAAAACTAATTGGACTAAAGAAATATTTACAATTAATAAAATTTATCAATCCAATGTAAATTATTTTAAAGTTAATGATGTAGATGAAGGCATTTATGAAGAAGAATTACAATTATCTAAATTATAAATTTTTTTCCCATTTTTCATATTCTTTTTTATTATGTTTCAAATGATCTATAAAATTATCTCTTTCAACATTTATTTTATAATGGCCCCAAGCTAATGTATTCTTTCCATCTTCCAAAATATATCTTTTATCATCATATGCGCTTAACGTTTTTTTATTCATTTCTATAGTATATATATCATGTTTATTGCTCCTAATTAAACTTTGTTTTTTATATATTGGTTTCTTATTCTCTAAACAATTTGTAAAATCTTCAAATTTTATTTCTTTTTTAACAACACATCTTTTAATACCTTTTGCTTTTTTAATTATGTTATCATCATCGTCAGGTTTTATTGCGTATAATTTTGATCTCAATCCTACAAATTCTTTTATAATGTTACCATTCATTTCATCTTTAAATTTTCCCAAGACTTTTTTATTTATTCTTGGTAGATTATAAATATTATTTTCAGGATACTCAGACGTATCAAGCTCATTTATATAATCTTTCATATCTTTATAAAAATCTTCAGTTTTGACTGAACAAATTAATGAATCAGTGTCTTCATATAAAAGTTTAATTTTATCTTCATATTTATTTTTTAATACATCATAATAAAATCCATATAAACATATTTTTGAAGTATCTAAAATACTCATTCCAATATATATTGGTTTGTTAAATAATATTTTCGCTTTCTCCATATGTACTGCAACTAAATCTTCTGAAAATATTTTTCTATCTTTAAAATTTGGTTTTGCAACTAATTTTTCAAATTGTCTGTCGTTTGTACATAATTTTATATCAACACGATTTCTTAAATTTTCCATTGTTTTCCCGAACACTGCGTTGTTCATTAATTTAAAGAAATCTTTCTCAAAATCATTCTTAGCATTTGTTCTTAGTTTTGTATTTAAATCGATGTATGATTTCAACCAATCTGATTGTTGAAATGAAATAACTCTATGAACCTTTTTCAATTTTAATCCTAATTGTAAATATTTTTTCAATGTCATATAATGAATTACATATTTACTTTTATCATATAATGTTGTCATCAATTTTGGAAGTTTAATATCATCAATAATATTTTCTGGAGCTAATGGAAAATCTGAATGTTTATCATGTAATTCTGTTGGATATTCTAAATCAACTTCTAGAATATATCCAGTGTTGGAATCATCACAAGTATTCATTATTTTTCTGTTCCAATCAATATTATCAATTTCTTCCCATCTAAAATCTTTGTATGGTAAATATTTACACATACTCCATCCATATTCATTATTAGCATCTAAATAACATATATATTCTGATTGTTTTTTAGGATCATATGATTTCATATATTTATTATTTGCTTTAGCATATCTATTACAACATTGTGAAATCCCACCTCTAATTCCTTTTTCAACCATCAATAACATATCATAATCTGTTAATAATTCTAATTTTTGATTCGTTTTTCTCATCATTACATCCCAAGCATATCCAGGTAAACTAAAATACCATGCTGGATCTAATTTATATGTCTTTAATGATATTTCTCTAAAATTTTCAACAATATCTGCTAATAATAAAACGTCTATTTTATTATATAGTTGTGTATATTCTTTTAAATTTTGAATATTAAATTTATTCCAAACATCTTTAGCATGTTTATAATCTTTATCAGAAATATTTTCATCATTAAGTTTACTATAAAATTTACTTTTGGGTGGTAATTTTGTTTCGTTTAGTTTATCTTCTGAATCCATATATTCGTATGGATAAACACCTTTTTTAATAGCTAAATCAAGTAAATCTTCTGGGATAAATTTTTTCATTTCTTTAAATTGATCTTTAGTTAAATTATTTGCTAATTTTTCTATACTGCTTGATAAAAATTTAAATGAATCAATAAATCTTAATTCTATAGTTCTCATTATTGGTTTATCTTCTGCATCAATATAACCTGTATCATATTTAATTTTTTTCGATAATGAAATATAATTTTCATCAGTTTTTGGAATTAATTTTATATCTCCACCAAGTTCTTTTATGAATAAATGTAAATCATAACCAGCTAAATTATGAAAGAAGACTGGAATGAATTTTGGATTTTGATATCTTAAGTTGCAATCTGAATGTGCTGCTCCTCTAAATTTTCCAGTTAAATGATCATGATCAATAACTTTTGTTTTACCTTCATCTAATATATCTAAGTCATATTGATATTCAAGAACTTTAGCTTCATCGTCTTGAAAATACTCAATCTTATTATTTAAAATTCTTTTACGTCTTTCAATTATTGGAGGTGTTTCGTTTAGATCATGTTCACAAATATGGCATATTTTTGAATTTTTATAAATTATTTCCTCATCATCAGATAATTTATATCCAATATTTCCACTATAAATTTTATCAATTTCTATTGCTTCTCTAGTTAAATTTTCACAAAATACTTTAGCAGCATCATTACCATTATAATTGATTGGATCTTTATAATTTTCATTTTGATATTTAATATAATATGCGAAATTATTTGGTAAATGTTTTTGATATTTTGTTGTATAAGATTTATTAGGATTAGGTTGACATGTATTTATTTTTTGTAAAAGACATTCGAAATCTGCATAAATTGTAAATGGAACTTTTAATGATCTATTATAATTTTCAAATTCAATTATATTATCATATTTTTCTGGTGATTCAATTTTTACAGCCTTATTCGTATTGCAATATATTTTATGCTCCATTAATTTATCATCATTTGGAAAATTATTTAAACATCTTTTACATAATGCTCTTTTTCCACAGTGTTTTGTAATATTGGAACCAACCAATTTCCATAAATCTTTTATCCAACAATAATGATTAGTTTCATTATTAGTTAAAAATAATAAATCAATATGTTTTTGTTTTTCAATATTAGTTATTTTTAATGGGCGAATAGTATTTGATTCGTGCCAATATACATTTATAGAGAAATCAACTCGTTTCTCAAATTTTTCAATATCTGTTAATTTCACTGGGAATTCAATATTTTCAAATTCATTATCAAATTCATGTTCATATTCTTTATATTTTGAAACTCTTTGAGGATGTTTATTAGGAGTATGTAAAGCTGATAAAATAGACCAGAGGAAACATTTATTATCATCATTTTTAACATTAATACATGCTTTTTTATTATTGATATTGTTTGGAAGTTTTATATATGATGCACCTACTAATGGCATAAATCTATTAATTCTTAGTTCTAGAACATCAATTCTATTTAATTTCCAATTTGATCCTTTTGCTTCAAATTCTCCCATTTCTCTAATAATTTTGTTAGAAGCATTTGAATAGTATTCATTCAAATTTGTTGTTGGCGTTATAACTTCATGTTGAGTTTTAAAATTAAATGTACTTTCTTCATAATTATCTCTTTCACCTCTAGAATATATTGCTGTCATAAATATGTTTGTTACAAGATTATTTCTTCTTACATTTTGTTTAATTTTTCCCAATACACGATTTTTATTATTTTCTAAAAATATAGTAGGGTCAATATCATTTTTATTTTCAATATATAAATTTTTTATTTTGGAATTAAAAGCTGTATCCTTTTCGATTGGAATTACTCTTTCTTTTGGTTTTTCAAAAATAGAGTTATCAAAAGTATTTAATATATTAGCATTATGTATTTTAGTTTTAATATGTTCTTTATAATATGATCTTTGAATATCCTTTTTACAAGCACCACAATATTTTTGAGGAATATTTCTTTGAGGTCTTAATGTATTTTCTCGAATATATTTTCTATCATTTTTATTATGCGATTTTGTTGATATATGTTTATCCCATAATCTTTCTAGTATATCATTGTCACAAACATTACAATAAAGTTTTATTTTATTTTCATGACTTACACTATGAATATGTTTAAACCAATTACGATTTAAAATATCTTTATTACAAGTGTCACAATAGCTCGTAGACATTTTCATTTCTATTTATTAGGAAAAAATTTTTTAACAAGAGTATGTATTTTCAAAATTTTTTCTTTCAAGGTATATTTTTCTTATACATTCCTTACAACCATAACTCAAGTCCTTTTTATTTTTATGAAATTCATCAAATGATTTCTCTTCTTTACAATAGCTAAATTTTTTTATTTTATTAACTCTTCTTCTATGAATCTCGGTTTCTAAATGTTTTGTATACTGGTTTTGTGTAATTTTTTTACCACATTCACAATCGATTTTATCATTTTTATCACTATTATTTTTTATTTTATTGTTATAATATTTTTTCATAATTTGACTTATACAGAGTTTACAATAATGCAGATTGCATGTATAAAATTTATTGAGTGGTTTTTCTTCTTTACAATTACTACATTTTGCGACTTTATTAATCCTTCTTCTATGAATATCACTCTCTAAATGTTTTTTAAACAATCTTTGTATAATTTGTTGTCCACATATGCACTCTATTCTCTCCATTTCTTTATTTATATAAAAATAATTTACACCTTTATTAAAAACGAATTTTTATTAACAAGTGGTTATTTTATATTCACATTTATTTTTATAATGAAATATACTAAGTGTGTGATTTTTTATGATTATATTAAATTATATATTAAAGACGGCCCCTGGCCGTCTTTAATATATAACTGATTAGAAAAACTATCAGATAATTCTTTTATTTCTTTTTGCATTTTATATTCACCATATTTACGAATAGATGGTAAGACTTCTTCATAAACCCAATCTTGAAATTTTTCAGCAATTGGTAGTTTAGATTTCATAATCAATTGATATAAACCCGGTTCATTAATAAATTTTGTATTATTTTGTATTTCTTTAGGTAGCGTCATTTTGGCGCTACCTAAATTTTCATAAGTTTTAGTATATTTTTCTTTTACATGATCTTTTATAGCATCTCTGGGACGTGTATATCCCAAAATTTCAGCAACTTGATTTCCATAAAACCCAATCAATTTTGTTACCAAATTGTTTAATTTATCTTCACTATTTATGAAAATAATCCTGGTTTATTAATAAAAATGGTATTGGGTTGTATATTTTTAAGGGTGAACGAAACGTTCACCCCTAAATCTTTATAACATTTCCTATATTTTTTAAAAAACACAAGTGTTGATAAAAATTCATTTTAAATAAAGAGTTAAATTTTTTCTATATAAATAAAGATGAATCCTGCACGAGATCTTAACACATGTATGAAAATTTTACCAACTAAAAAACTGGATGAACTTGAAGAGGGAAAAAAATATAAAACTTCAAATTTCAAATTTGTTCCTACAAAAAAATATGGCAATCAAGTTGTTGTATGTTTAGATAACACTTTTAATGTATTTCTGCCTGAACGTATTAAAAACGTAATAAAACAAAATAATTTAGACAAATTTAATTCAGCTAATATGTCATTAATTTATAAAGGAAAACTTGATAATGCGCATAATATTGAGTTTGAATAATTTTTAATTATTTTTATTAGAATATTTAGATGGTCCCATTTTAGGACCCCCTAATTTTTCATAACTTTTAATATCTAAAATAGAATTCATTTTTTAAATTTTGTTAATATTTATTTCAAATTATATTTTATTAACATATTTTTTTTTTTTTTTTTTTTTTTTTTTATAAAGAGAAAAAAAGAAAATTATCAGAGAACTCCAAATATTATAACTTTTAACATGATTTTTATGAAATGGCTGTGCATAATGAAGGGCAAATGATGTCGAACTCTTAAAAAACAATTTTATGTGATAAAACCCTTTTTACTATACATTTTTTACTGATATTTCATGAAAATCACGATGAATGTTATAATATTTGGAGCTCTGTGATAATTTTCTTTTTTTTCTCTTTGAGTGGGCCAGGACATACATATATATACTACTTATTTTAATTTTTTTCTAATGGTGAATATCTATAAATGCAGTTTTCTTAAGATATTTTTTGTGATAAAGTCCTCTTCAGGTACTGTGCTTCATCCATGGGCGTTAAAAAATTCCTTATACCAGTTGTTGATTTGGTTGTATGTTTGTTGGTCAAAACTTGGAGCTGTCTCCTTGAAAAGCTTTCTGAAGTGTGTGGCAAATAGGTCAGCCTTCTCTGCATCCTCTTTGCGTATTTTGTTATTGTCTATTAGGTCTGGGATCTGATGTCTAGTTATGTGCTTGGATAGTATTTGGAATTGTTGCCAGTATGTTTTCCTCGATGTTGGTTAATTTAATAAATTGTTATAGTCAGATATGGTCTTAACGTGTGGGTCCAAAGGTCACTGTTCATATGCGTCAAATCAGACAACACAGAGGCTATCAAAATGTTGTGAGATTATTTACAAATATACCAAAGGAAGGAAAAATAGTTTCATTATTTTAGCTAGTCTTATAAATTGTAATTCTACTATGTACCTAAGCCAATTATTGCCACCCTAAAGAATTTTTATTTTTCATTTCAAGATTTTCAACTAGATCAACCTGTACTTAATGAAAAGCATTCTACAGCATGTCCTCTTATATGGAAAGCATACCATATATTTGTAATTTAAATTATTTTTTTTATTTTATCATTTTTAAAAAACATTGCAAAATGACCATATTTGGAACATGTAACCCAAATATTGCCATGTAGTGGCAATATTACGAATACCACTAAAAACACTGAAATAACCAAAATAACAAACAGAACTTTATTTATATTTAGGTAGGTACACTTCATAATATCGTAAATGCTACCCATCTACAAAATAAAAAGGAACTTTCTTATAAAAAAACAAAATAAAATATAACATAAAAAAAAACATTATCTCACTGGACAAATAAAGATTCCTTTGTCAGTCTTATGGCCGTATGCACCAAGGCCAGTTAATCATGATTAGCTTATAATCATGATTAAATATCTCAATTAAGAAAATTTCCAATGCGCCAGCACTGCTCAGGAACTTAATCAAGATTAAAGTTAACCAGCCAATCTTGATGGGTTATATATTTAATCATGATTAAAAGGTTATTTTCCTGTTTTGTTTTGAAATTTGTCTCGAATTTTCAGTAATAAAATTAAAATGGGAGACGAAATCATCTTCGATAATGATTTTAATGTAATGGATATTTTTAAGGATGGCTTTCCGAGAGCTAGAAATACCTCGGAGACAAAATTATTTTGATTTGATAGATAAATAGGGTTTGTTCAGCTAACAGTTCTTTTCTTTTTCGCATCTAATATATTATTTTCTTCCTCACCAGTCAAACCCTTTTTTTTCTGTGAGTCAAACTCCATGTCTCTAGATACCGAAGTGTGAAATTGGGGGTTTAATGCGCAAAACTCAGCCAAACTGGAAAAAGTTCTCGGAAAAGTTGAAAAAAGTGAAAAAACAACAAAAAGAAAACATAACCACAACTGTCAATCTGCTTGGTGTTTCTGGTCACAGAAAAATAAAGGGTTTATTTTTCTGGTTAATGGCACGAATTTTTGCATCTGAGCTATGTTGCCAAATCGAGGTTTTAACTTTACCCTGATTACAAAACCCACATATCCTTTTAGTTGGTGCATAGGCTGTTTTATTTAATCACGGTTACCTGGTTAATCACGATCACCTAATCATGCCTAATGGGTAAAATGGTGCATACGGTCATTAGTCAGGCCAACACATTCTTCGTGGACATATCTGTTACATAGAGAACACAACGTCATATCGATTTGTATTTTCTATTTTGCATAGGAAACAGAACCAATAAGACTCAACCACAAGCGACGATTTTCTTGTACGACTTTTTTTGGAGCAGATTTCGTGTCTACGACTTTTCGCTTAGGAGAGAATAAATCTCTCGTTAGTGTTTGGGCCCTTGAATTAAGCAGGCTTCCTTTGTGATGACGAAACTTTTATTTCAGGAGTAACCAAAAAACCCATGTCATTGAACGATGTATTCAAATCTGTGTAGGATGCATCACGAAGGGAAGCTACTGAATCTGGCAATAATAATCGTTAGTTATCATCCTTGGGTAATCAGCACATTTTTTTTTGAAAAATAATATATTATTAATTTGTGGTCAACAAATTATTTGTTTGCCACATATTAATTATAAATTAAATTACATAAGCCAAAAAGTATACGTATATGCCAAATATTGCCATGGCAATATTTGGTCTACCTAAGGATGGCAATATTAGGTACCCGTGAACCCACTGGACAAAACTAAGGATTTCAAGAAACACCTTTATATTAAACATAACAATACTACAACAACAAAACGTGTACCTAAGGACTTTCCTTGTCTAATTTCTTGCACCTTTTATGTTAATTGGAAAACCGATACAACGTCAAACAAATGACAATTTTTTTATAACAGGGGCAAACAAAAAGCAGTATCTACGGTTCCGATGCTTTACGCAGACTGGGCACTTTTCTGGTACGTTCAACCCAAGCAGCAATTTGATATTTTATTATGGTCGCGAAAACGTTTTTGACAAAAAAATTATAAAACAACTTTGCTCTCAGGAACGTTTTTAATTCGTTTATACAACAGCTATAAATGCAATATTGGCACCATTTTATAAAATACTTCAGTAGTCATTATCATTTTGTAAAGCCTTTTGCAAGCATTACATAACAATTTTATAAACATTTCTGCAACTCTTAAAAAATTTAAACAGCAGCGTTATAAAACAGTTTTATTAAAGCTTTTCACGTTGCGCTATAAAATATACTAGCATATTGTATTTTATGAAACAACAATAAAATCGACAAGCTTTTTAAATGTATATTCTAAAAGCTGCAAGAAGCAATTCTGTATTAGATAAAGGAAAAATATAATTAATATGGCTAACTATTTACAAGAAGTAAAGAAGCCATTTTATTTATTTTAATTCCATATAATATACCTTAAATGATTTTTAAAGACGTTAATTATGATTGAGAAAACAAGTTCTTACTGCGAATAAAATATTATTGGAAAACGTATAGCATATTTCTACAAAATTTAAGCTGGCCCCGTATTTATTAATGTTTAAGGAAAATGTTTAAAGCCTAAAAAAATTAACTTTGTGGATTTAACCATTTTCTTCAGAAAAACTCAAGCTAGTTTGTTCTAAGCATCATTATTTCATAATTTTTATATATTTAACACCTGTAAATATTAACATAAATGAGATATTTGGTATTTTCAACCCTACCCATTTTTATGTTCCCGAGCGCTCCCATTTAAAAATGGCCTGTTTCTATAAAATACTTTTATATTAATAGCAAGCATTTTAAGATAATTTAGCTACTACACAATCTCTATACAACATTTAAAATATGTGTATGCTTTAAAACTGGCGATACTTCGAAAGGGCCGAACTGCTTTAAATCTAAGATCGGGGAGGGGAATACAAAATTCATCTACACACTCTTTTTTTAAGGCGCTGAAGTTTAAAATAAGTCCTAATTCTTGAAGACTTGAGGGGGGGGGGGAAGACTACCTAACCTGAACTAACCTGGCTGCGTCACTTTATGGTGCGCTATTTTTATTTAACTCCACATCATCCAGCCATTGTGGATTCTTACCTAATAATTTATTTATTATTGAAGGCCAGATCTTAAGTGCTGTATTAATATTTATCTATTTATAGTCGCTAAGACTCAAAAGTTTTAAGTCAGATTTGTGGCAATCTGATCAGTGGCAAAAAACATAAAGTGGCTGTGATTGTCTATCTAATTCTCGAATAAGTAGTAAATTATTTTTGAATCCTCATGTTCTCTAATAAAATAATTGGGCACTATTATTTTACACTGCTAATTTTCTTTTGTTTAACTTATTGTACACTCTTTTCTTACTGGCAGTATATTTATTTTGTGCCGGGGCTAAGCAAAGTCAAAATTTTTAATTTTTTTTTCGTGTTCAGTCCCTTTGAAAACAGCAGTAGATGTAATTTTTCAATTAAGACGTTCGTGAGTTTTTTAATCAAATCAAACAAGAATAATTTTATACGAAAAACATTACAATACGGTTCTGCTCTTTTAGAACCTAACTCCCGTGGCAGCACAGGCAGCTTCATTTCAGAGGGAAAACAGAAACATCTGATTCTTGTTTACACAATCAGCGGGCGAATATTGCTACTTGGCAACCTTTTAGTGACTCCTATAAAATAAATTGACTATTTTGCTACATTTTGTCTTCTTTGTGATATATAATTTGTTATTTGATGGTAAAAGTAACCGTCATGACCGCGTAAAATATAAACATAATCCATACGTTCCTACTTGCATTAACAGACACATAAGTGTTTTGGCACATTGACGATTGATCTGAGGCACCAAGGCAGTTAACGGATTTTAATGTTTTATTTAACTCTAATGGATTATTAATATCAACACCAATGTTCTTACTACACATCATATTTTCATAACACATTTTTAACCATCTTCGAAAAGCACCACTTTCTTAATTTTTTTCCACTGTTTTATATTCGACATTTTCAATCAGCTGGTTCAGGAATGGTAGAAGCTTAGTTGTCTTAAATATATCTTATTATATACAATTTTATTTTATAAGAAATTTGTTTTTGTTTTTATATTGTAGTAGAAATGTTATACTATAAAATAGTTATAAAGTGATCACTAAAATAACAATTTACTTTTAAAGGCGAATTGTTGTTAAAAGTACTTCGATATTACTGTTTTTTTAAAGTCGCAGGAAGCAACTTTAAAATAATTTTAAAATATATTTATAAGTGAATTTAAAAAATTGCCAAAATGCACAATAAAGCCCTTATAAAATGGTTAACTTTTATAGGCTAAAATATTTTTTAAGATGTTCCTAGAAACGTTTCTACAATAATTCTATGACTGTTTTATAAGATATTTTATAATTATGTTATATAAACGTTATGATGATAAATTTATAAAACACATTAGTTGCCTACAACAGAATAGTGCTTATTGCAGCTCTTATGTGATCGATTAGCAATTTGGAAGTATCAATAAAATAGCAATAAAATAAAACTGTTGTATAACCATCGAATTATAAAATTACTTTGTACGCTTGTCACCCTGCACGTGGACGTTTGTCTCATTTACCGCTTTAGTTTGGTGGCATGCGCGGCATTTTGTTTATTCGTTTCTTTTGTGTTTTAAATTGGTGTTTTCGGTTTTATAAGTGTTTCTGTGGTGTTATTGTCAAATATTTTAAGAACTGGTGTTATTTTTATGAAAGTCCCTTTGAATCCAAATTGTTGAATATTTATTTAGTCTCAGATTTATCTGAAGAACTTAAAACTTGTTCACTTACAGAAATTCAAGGAAAATCATTTTTAATGCCTTATAAAACAAAATTTGTTTCAATTCTTTATTGTATCATACCCGTAATGATGGCATAGTTATGTAATCTGATTTTTAGGTCATTATTTTAATAAAAATTTGGAAACAAAATAAAAAAAGCTGTCATTTTTACAGATTATTTATGTGTTTAATTTATCAAACAAACTAGAATGGAAGCTCGAGTTTCAACCATGTCAAAATTTGAATAGCTTGATCTCGATTCAGGTATCTTTATTTTTGAATTCAATGAAGTAAAGAACGCTGAAGACACTGCAGTCGGAGAGAAAATGTCAGCATTTATTACTTTGACACATGTAAAACCAATATAATTAACCATGCTATCCCTACTCTGGAATAGGTATTTTTGAGGTGAACAATATACGTCATTTTAACGTATCAATATACGTCTTATTAACGTGTAAGGAATGACGTCAATTCGCTGTGACATATAGCCGTCATATAAACGTTGATTGCCCGTCACTTTTTTGGTGACTTCGACGAGAATGGGTACGTCTTTTCTGCGTGTAAAGGACGTGAATTTGCTACCTGGGACTTCGACATCTAGTACTTGTTCTCGATCCCACCAATCCCTTATTAATATTTCTGTATGTTCCACCGATTTCTTTCAGTATTCTTGTGTAATATGATCTAACGAATCTTGCCAAACTATTTGTACTTGGTCGGATTTAAGGCCATCACGTACATGTTTTTCATAATAAGGCTTTGCACCAGCCCATATTAATTCTATTGCGTTAAACTGGCAATGATATGGCGGCAGTCGTAGAGCCTCATGACCATATTCACGCAGAATTTCATCTACCGCGTATATTTTGGGTTTTTTAAGAGACTTTGCTATTAGGAGTTCCGATTTAAGCATATTTGGTAAAGGATTTTGGTTGTGTTTTTCCAGCCACTCATAAATATCACTTTTCCTCCAAGATGAAGTAGGCTGTTTATTTAAAATTCTTGAATGATATGATGCATTATCTAATACAATTAAAGACGGAGCATCCAAAGTTGGTATCAATTGAACTTTTAACCATTTTTCAAACATTTCGCAATTCATATTATCATGATAGTCGGCACTTTTTGATGTTGAAGAAAAAATTAAACTCGCACCTGCAACATATCCTGTTGCAGAACCGGCATGCAAAATAATAAAACGCTTTCCCGTACCGCACCCCTTTTTCCTTTTAACACTTTTTACAGACTCATCTTGCCAAGATTTTGAACCACTACCATTCGAAAATATCCACGTTTCGTCTAAAAATACCACTTTTCTAAATTTCGATTTGTAATAGTCCGTATATTTTTTTAAAAACAACACGCTGACTCACTATCTGTGGCTATATTATATTAGATATTCGGTTACGGTCTTTTTTATAGCGAAAACCTAAATTTTTTATTAATTTTGATAACGCTTCAAGTCCAATTTCCAAAACACCCCGAATTTTTAATGTTTTTTGTAAAACTGGAAGAGTTACATTGGTTTTTGATTTGTATAAATCATAAATCACATTTCAAACTCCCATTTTAATATTTTCGCTTAAATCCTCAGTCTTTGGCTTTCTTCGTTTACACTTTTTCGTATTCTTGGGTATTATGTTATGTTTTGTTTCATGCACAATTTTCTGCACAGTCCTTAAACTAATTACCAGTGCTTTGGCTACTGTTTCCTGAATATTGGTTGGCGAATTTCCACTTTTTCTTTCATTTTCGAAATAGTTTATCAGATTAAGTACCATTTTTTTTTTGATTGGGGATGCAAAAACCCAGAAAATTGTTTCATTTTGTCACAAACTGTCAAAAGTCACAAAACTGGCATATTTAAAATAAAACGTAGCTGGTGCTATTATAAGCTTTTTTAGAATCGCTGGAAAGTAAATACATATCCTTTTTTTTTCATGTCAAAATGGAATAAGTCTGTCTCATTTATCTTACGTATTTTATTTAGAGGGTAAAATTAAACGCAAGTAAAGAAAACAAAAACTGAGAGTATGTCTTTCTTGAATCGTATGACCCGCACGATAAGACCAGATCCGACTATATCCATTGATGTTCTCGGTATTTTGCTATTAGCTTCTATACCTATGTTTTTGTTGTGTGAATTAATATTAGCTTTGAATACTGGATTTGGTTGATCTTGGTACTCTCTAAGCATTTTGTTTTTATTAGTTTTACAATAAATGGAGGAAGCTGGTGGGAAAAGTATGCAATTTTATACTGCGGTTGTATTTGTGGGTCGGGCTCCTGCCCACCCTAGCACCCCCTAGTGCCGTCGCTGTAACCTGGGATTTCACTCAAGACTAAAGAAATGTGATTTTAAATTACACAGTTTATAGAAAATAGACAATACTTAAATGTCTTAAAAAAATTAGTTTTAACATTTTCAAATGAGTTTCCCCCGGAGTTTCCTTTTTATTTACTTATTTATTTATTTATTACAAACTTTACAGATTTACATCCAATTATAAAGTAGGAAATTATGATGAATATTTTATTAAAAATTTGATACCTACCATTTTCCGGAAATTATTCATTTAAAATAGTTACTGCAGGCCAGTGGCGCAACCAGGGGGGGCTGCAGGGCTGCAGCCCCCCCCCCCCCGAGCTTAGAAACTTAGCCTATATAATTGCAAACCAATTTTTCATGTCACGCGAACTATTTTCGCATGTTTTTTGCGATCTCAATGTTTTATGGATTTGTAATTTTTTTGTTTATCAATGTAACATGGAATCTTACGGTTTTTGAGTAATTAAAGTATAAATTTTAATAAATAGCTCAAAATTGTACATAATGATTTAAAAAAAAAATTTCGGATTCGAGTTTTTTCGTTTCTTTGCATTTTTTGAGAACATTTACCATAGTAATGTATATATTTTTTTTCACCATCAGAAAGTGGAGATTTCAACGAACAAAAAGCCCACCGACTTTTTTAAAACAGCAGATATTTTGACGTGAGAATTTTCGATTGAAAATAAGGGTGCTTTTTCGATATTAAGTCAAAATAAGGTGAAAAAATAAATATTTTAAATCAAAATAATTACAGTGTGTTTGGGACATAAAAAGGTAAGTTATCACCAAATTTCGTGAAAACATAATTTTTTTTGTAAAAGATAAAAATAAAAAAACAAAAACTTGGTTATTTGAATTTTTCACATAAATTTTGAGGTAATGTGAAAAAAGTGTTAATACAAAAGTTGTAGTTTTTTTTTATTACCTACAACTTTGCCATTTAACGTTTTTCCATAGGACTTGTAGTTTTCCCGGAAATCGAGATAAATCGTTTTCTAGCCTTAAAAACTCACCCCTTCCACTTCCCGACCTCGGATCGCCCGTAAATAATTTTTTCTTTCATTTTTGTTATATTCTCGTTCTTTTCCAATGGGTTTCATCCTACTATTATTTTTTTTGTTTCAAAAATTATCAACCCTGGTCTACCTATTTATGCGAACCACAATATTGATATTACAGTGGAAGAAATTCTGGACGAAATGGCAAAAACAAAACGAAGAATTTTACCTTAATATTAGTATTATTAGTGATTACTTACAACTTATTGTATAAGGTTTTTGTTTTGTTTTAGTATAAGTATGCTTAATATATGCGTTACTTATTTTAAATACATTTTTACTAATTAAAATAAAATCTCTAATTTTTTTTTTCATAAATATTTCGTTAGGGCTAGCGGCGTATTATTGCAGAAGTTTTAGGGGCTGTCGCTCTTGTCAATCATACGTATTTTACCCAAAAAAGGGCGTGGCACCCAAAAAATTTTTCGCCAGAAGTTAAAGCCCCCCCGAACAAAATTTCTGGTTGCGCCACTGCTGCAGGCTCAAAATCATGAACATGTAATGTTTAATTTATCCTAACTATTTAAATTAACCTCATTGCACAAAAAGTTTTTCATTATTTTGATTTTCATAATTTATTATCGTTCTTCACAAAGTACCAAGAAATGCTATTTCTCAATAGAGAAATGAAGTGAATAATTTCGATTACTCCAGTTATTATAGTTAAGGAGCTAGCGTGCAAAAAACGCCATAGTTAGCTGCCCGTCAGTCGAGTTTGAAAAAAAGTTGCCATTACTCCCTGGTGCTTGAAGTTTTGCTTTTACCCATCAACTTTGAGATTTATTGGCAATAATGACATAGGGCGATTGGCCATAGTGAGGAGCCCGTCAGTCAGGTTGAAAATTAGGTTTTGTAGGTTGCCAAGATCATGCAGTGGCGGCTCGTCAGGTGAAGTAGGTGAAGGGGCCCTTCACCAATAAAAATAAAACCAGGAGGAAATTTTTTTCTTCAATATTAAATATTAAATGTACCAATACAGTACAATACCTTAAAAAATAATTATGTTTGAATTAATAATATTAATTTAATCCGAATGTAGCTATGCATAATAGGACCACGGTTAACTCCGATGGACAATAATTTTATTATAAACACTCGTGCATTTTAGCGCGCCCCAGCCGACCGCGTCCGTCGCCGTCGCATCGAAAGGACAAAGCAGCAAGTGAAGAGCGGCGAAAACCCAACATACTGAACGTACAGTCAATTGGCTTTGATTTCCACCGTCGCTATGGTTACGTGACGTCAGGTACGCGACAGCATGTAAGATTATTTGCCTGGTGATTGAAGTGCATCTAAAAATAGATCAGTCATATGCACTATTGTTTTAAGTATTGGTTCGGGTATTTATTTTGAGGCTTCGCGAAACTTACGGCTATAGATATCCTTTTTACGTGATTTATTGTGTGATTAGAAAGTTTTGATTTTATTTTTCAGTTAATTCAGTAGACCTAAGTACTTAGTTTAATTTTTATTGTGCGTTTTAAAAATAAACCCAATTAATGACATAGTTTGTAATTTGTTAGAAACTCGATTCAGTCGTGGGACGTGGGATAGATGAGGATAAGAGAGACGTTTTAGTACACGGGGGCGACCTACCGGAATCTTAAACGTAGATTTAAAAAAAGAATTAAAAAAAAGTGGCAGATCCTATAAGATTAATTTTAAGTGTTCCTGGTTTTCAGAGTATAATTGGCAATGTAGTAGTGCTGCCATACAAAAATTGTTTTGTAGGTCTAAAAAATTATATTAATTATTATTTTGGTCATTTTTTTTCGTTTATAAGTAATAAATTATTGACCAAATTTGGGCGTGGTCCGAAAAAATTTTCGCCTGCGGCGCAATCGCCTGTGGTGGGCTTTATGCCTCTTAGCACAAACGCTACTAAGCTCTTCACCATTTTTTACAACCGCGAGCCGCCACTGAGATCATGTATCTAAAATTTCGTTGCGATCTAACCACTAGATCGTGAATTAGGCCAAATGGAAGATTATAATTTGTTTTTTGACCGCCATTTTGTTGGCCATAGCAAGGAGCCCCTCCAAAACTTGTTTCTACCTCTTCGTTTGGATAAAATGACAGGAAAAATGCACTTGACTGACAAATCGAATCACGACGTTCTTCCCTGGGTGACCTACAAAATCTCGAAAAATCCAATTTTTCAGTCTTTAGCATGGCTTTTTCAGAAATTCAACCAAAATCATCAGTCAATCATTTTTCCTGATTTTTAGACATCCAATTAAGTAGAAATCACAAACGACTGACATTTTCCTCGAATATTTTCAATTTGGCCATACTTTGAAAATTTTCTGATTTTGGACTTTTTTATAATGGCTCAATAATGCTATTCCAAATGGACTTAAAAGTAAAAAAATGTATGACGATGATGTTTGATGACCTAAAAAACGTTTCAATACATAACTATCACCTATTTACCCCTTCCTCCACCCCTCTGCTACCCTCCACCCCTATTCATTCGTTGAATTTATGTTATATTATATTGGATTCAGTAATCAAAAAATATAGAATTTTTGCCACAAAAAGATACGATAACCAATTTCAGCAGTAAGAAATGAATAATTACTGAAGAAAATCGAAAATTAAATGGTTATTATTTATTGAATGAAATTGTTGGCATATTTGGGTTGAGCAAGCTGGGTTGTGTTAGTAACATTTCAATTTCAATATAGAAAAAAACAGATATTTAATTGTTGATTATATTGTAACTATTACTTTTACTTAATATAATCATTATATATTATATATATACCTATATATTATACATATAGTAATAGTTATAATATAATCAACGTTTTTTAGGTCATCAAACATCATCGTCATACATTGTTTTACTTTTAAGTCCATTTGGAACAGCATTATTGAGCCATTATAAAAAAGTCCAAAATCAGAACATTTTCAAAGTATGGCCAAATTGAAAATATTCGAGGAAAATGTCAGTCGTTTGTGATTTCTACTTGAGTGGATGTCTAAAAATCAGGAAAAATTATTGACTGATGATTTTGGTTGAATTTCTGAAAAAGCCATGCTAAAGACTGAAAAATTGGTCAAAAAACAAATTATAGTCTTCCAATTGACCTAATTCACGATCTAGTAGTAGTAGTAACAAGATTTATTTAGCAATGTGCTACAATTTAACAAGTTATATAAAATATTTGAACTAATTTAACAATATCATCTTTAAAAAAATTTTATCAGTCACTATTTTGTTTTTTAAATAAATAATTTTTCAATGATTTTTTTAAAATTTTTAAAGAGGTCTGGGATTTAATTAAAATATTCAAGTTATTATATTCAGTTAATCCTTTATAGAAAACCGATTTATATGTCAAATGTTTTGATACCCTACCTAGACAAAAATCTTTATTATACCTGGTTGAATAGTTATGATTTTCAAAATTTTGAGTTATAAAATTTTTCAAATGAGAAGGCAGTAAGTTATGTTGTATTTTAAAAATAAAAGTACAAATCAAAAGAAATATTAAATTTTTAACATTTAACCACTGAAGTTTCGTTAACATTAAATTTATTTTCGTATATTTATCCACATTTAAAATTATACGCATAGGTTTATTTTGCAAAACTTGGAGTCTATTAAAGACTCCATCATTTGCTGTGTATAAAATAGTTGAACAATATAAAAAATGAGGTAAAATTATAGTGTTATAAATTGTTTTTCGTGAAAATAAACTCAAATTTTGACTAATTCTTTTTAAATAATTAATTTTTTTTCCAATTTTAGATACCAGATTTTCAAAATGTAGGTAATTCAAATTTTAACTTAGAATCTAAAATTACTCCCAAATATTTAAAAGAGTCTATAATTTCTAATTTTTCATCATCAACAAAAATATTTATGTCTGTATTAATCATGCTATTTCCAATAACCATAAATTTTGTTTTAGAAACATTTAATTTTAATTTATTTAGGTACCTTTAACCAGTTTGATAAAGTTTTTAATTCAAAATTTAAAATGTCTCTACAATCAAGAATATTTTTACCCTTTATATATAATAAGGTATCGTCAGCAAACATTTGAATAAAACTTTGTTTTAAAACATTTGGCATATCATTTATATAAAGAGTGGTTAGATCGCAACGAAATTTTAGATACATGATCTTGGCAACCTACAGAACCTAATTTTCAACCTGACTGACGGGCTCCTCACTATGGCCAATCGCCCTATGTCATTATTGCCAATAAATCTTAAAGTTGATGGGTAAAAGCAAAACTTCAAGCACAGTTCAGTGGAGTAATGGCAACGTTTTTTCAAACTCGACTGACGGGTAGCCAACTATGGCGTTTTTTGCACGCTAGCTCCTTAACTATTAGGTAGTAGAAAAATAAAAATTTAGTCTTTTGTTTCATTGTGAGGGAGAACTGCTTTATGCCTTTTAAACCTATAATGCACAGAACACGAACAAATCTACAGTCAGGGCTACAATATTATTATGCATAATTTATACTTACGCCAAAGAGCACTCTTCTTTGATCGAAATAACCCTAGAAACGTCGTATTTTACAATTTCTTGTTCAACATTGTTGAAATTGATTAAATCGGGTAAGTCCTCGAAAGAGTCGAATTCACACTTTACAGCTTCTAGTAAACTTGAACGATCCATAATACACAAGTTTTTTTAATCTCTCCGGATTCTTCTTGATGTATTTGATAAATTAATGGTTTAAAACAAGCAGTAAAACAATAATAGGACATAAAATGACGAAAACAAAAAAATTTTGCATTTAGTTACCACAGAAAAAAAAAAGGTTTTCAAGTGTTGTTCTGTTGTTTGCTGTTGTCTTGTCTTGTCTTGCGTGGGTTATTGGCTTCACAGAAAAAAAAGGGTTTATATTGGCTTCTGATCTGATCTTTAAAGATCAATTTGCCAGCTCATTCTTTGTGAGGCCAGAGGGGGTCTGACTCTTGGTCATACTCTGGGCTCGAGTGTTCTTCAGTGTTAAGTGCTGTTTGTGTATTTTTCACTGCTCTTTCCTGCCTTTTCTTCGGGTGTTGAGGATGTTAGTCAGACATACACAACACAGGAGACAAATAAACTTTTCTCGATCGATAAGGCAGGAGTTCTCCTTCGGCGTGTGTTTGTTCCAGGAGGAGTAACAGTGGATCCGTGTTTTTATTAAAATGTTTTGTTCGAGATTCCAAAGGAGAAAAAAGAGTTTAGGTGAACCGTAAATTGCTCGTAAAAATTTTGTTTGCTGTTGTTGGAATTTCCTTTAGCTAGCAACCACAAAGAAATAATGGGTTGACTTTCGTCCATGAGGGTCGCTCCCCATTATTAGTTACTTTCCATTTGTTTTTTTTTTAAACAGCAAAGCAAAGTAAAAATCTTTGCTAAACTAAGGGTCAGATTACAGAAGCTCTGCATCTGACACCTGCAGCTGCAAGTAGCAGTTTGCAGATGCAAATGACAGAAGTGGGATTCCAGAAAACGATTATCTGGTTCATCGCTCGAATTTGGCTCATACTTTGCGTCTGCAAGTGCTCTGCAAATTTTCAGATTATTGGAAGGTGCTGCAAACTTGCAGAATGCGAATGCATAAAGTTTATTAAAAACTAACCTATATTTTGGGAATTTGACAGATGGTAGTCATTTCATATTTGCAATAATAATTTTTATATAAAAAAAGAGAAGGGAACGGTTCATTAATTAATTATTGCCATGGATTTGGGCTATTTACTAATGTTAAGGAAATCTCTACAAGCCCTCAAAAGTGATAAAAATTATAATATCTTGTGTTATATGTTACATAATATATAAGGCAGGCCTATAACTTCCCTGTGAATTATGAAGAAAATTTTATTCAGAATTTTGATTATTTGAAAGCAGAACAATTTGAAGAGAATCTTCTCGACACGATCCTTTACCCTTTTCTTGTCAAAGCAAGGAACCTAAATTAAATGCGAGGTTAAAACTTCACATATTTGTCAGTCAAATATCAATAAACGAGAAGTAGTAAAACGGTTTAACTACGGTAAAAATGGCGGATTTGCAAATGGTTTTTGGAATGTCAAGTTTCTGCAAATTATTTTGCGTCTGCAAGTCCGCCAAGTTGTTAAGGGAACGCCTCGTGAACCAGTTCGTATCTTAGTTGGTGTTTTGTGGTTCGTATGGGAAATAGAGAGGGGCATACTTAACCGCTACAAGGAGGGAGGACAAGTCTTCGCTGTACTAGGTTAAATTTTCAAAAGGAACGCTTATTTAACCTACTATAAGTTTAAAAGTGAAATGAATTTTTTTAGTGTTATTGCCAGAGCAAAGAGTGGCTATTCCGATGCTAATGATGGTGTTCTAAATTAGATAGAAACATTCAGTCAGTAGACATCTGCAAACTGGATTGTACGATATACGTTTCCAAACATACCATTTCAAAAGCCAGCACAATAACTTTCACATTAGTACAATCCAGTTTTTAGATGTCTCGTGGCTGAAGGTTTGTATTTAATTTCAACACCATTCATTGTATAAAGGTGCACCTCATCATCGGAATAGCGACTCTTTGCTCTAACAATAGCAGTATAAAATTATTTTCATTTTTAAACTTGTACCTAGTTGTTAACAAACTTTCTCCGCTTGCTTTTTGCAGTGAGGCCAAAATATTACTTTCAACGGACATTTCTTTCGAAACTAACTTTTAAATTAACGTTTTGTGTAGTAAACGAGGCGACTAAAAGAAACTGATGACACAATAATATATGTTGGTAAAGGATGACACAAAAAGCACAGCAGCAAGCGGCGTTGCAATGCGAAATGCCTTGAGAATACACGCGACCATTTATTTTTTTAATTTAAATATAAATTTAATTAAAATACTAAACTAGCGCTAATTTAGTATGGGGTAGGTAAATTTCATAATGAAGAATCAATAATTTTAATTAATGGATTTTTTAAAAATTGTTTTATCATTTATATTAATGAGCGTAAAGGTCCTATTTTTGATTGAGTAATTTTTACAATAGCAATTAAAGTTATTAGTATACCACCTCTGAATAGTGCTGAACCTTAGGTAAGCTTTGGATATATACGGCGAGCCATTCATTCTTTACCGCATTACCACGTGTATGTGTTGCAACGTGGTAAACAATTTCAATACGCATCTGGGTTATGGGGACTGCTGGGTGTCGAATGCCTGGGGAGCCGCTGGTGCACAGGTTACATGAGCACGGAGGTCCCTTCGTTCTGGACCGTGGTTTAGTATTGTCAAAGTCAAAAATAGCTTTATTGTCGTGAGCATTCTTAGTTATTGACAAGCTATACTTACAAACTAGAAACATTAACAACACAAGTGCAAAATTAAATTAACAAATAAACAATTACGTAGTAAAAACACATATACAGTATGTCTCTGTAAGTTTGCATCATATGGAAAACTTTTTTATTATTCATTTTACGAAAAAAGTTATTCCTTATAAAAAGCTCTGCATGGTTTAAAACCTAAAATGCAACCATCAAATATCGAAATTTTCCAGTCATATACGAGGTTTGTCAAAAAATGTGAATTTTTCCCAAGAATGTAATTTTTTCCCAAGAGTAAAGTACCCTTATTTTTGACATTATCAAAAATTGTTATTAAAAAAAGTTGATCAGAACTAAAAACCACGTCTAAATATGCAATAACACGCATTAAATTAATTAAATAATTAAAAAATTAAATAATTAACAATAAATTAATTAAATAATTTTTCAACATAAATGCGTATAATTGCAAATTTAGACGTGGTTTTTAGTTCTGAACAACTTTTTTTAATAACAATTTTTGATAATGTCAAAAATAAAGGTACTTTACTCTTGGGAAAAATTCACATTTTTTGACAAACCTCGTATATGACTGAAAAATTTCGATATTTGATGGTTGCATTTTAGGTTTTAGACCATGCAGAGCTTTTTATGAAGAATAACTTTTTTTCGTAAAATGAATAATAAAAAAGTTTTCCATATGATGCAAACTTACGGAGACATACTGTATATACCTAAATCTAAAAATGGTCTAAAATGTATTCCTCTATACTATAATATGCCTTTGTTAGCAACATCTTCTTTACCCGCCGCCTAAATAATTTAAATGTTGCTATCTTCCAAAGCGTCTGTGGAAGATGATTGAAAATCTTTTTGCTTCTGTAATAAATTGAATTTTGTGTCAATGTTGATGTTGGAATAGGTAAATAGGTGTTAGCCGGGTTGGGTGAGTGAATTATAGAGGCATATTGGGCTGGCGTACTGGGTTCATCAGGCACATTGCACAATCACAGGCTTGTAATGGAATCTACCCCCTCGCGCACTCTCCCACATCAAAACCAAGATTCTATATTCGGCGAGGAGCATCAGCTCACTTCACACAGCTATAAATGCTTTTAAAATGAATAGCATAGGTGAACAGTGTCGGTCACATCCCACCTGTACATAGTGGTCCCGGAGATGGGCCAGTGCCGCCAGCTATAATTGAATTTTTGCCTTAGTTAAACTGGTAAACCTCAAATCAGGTCAGTTGGTCATTTAAATTTGTTTGTTTGCAAATGCAGCAGATACAATGTTAATAAAATCATTTTACGACTACCTATATGATTGTTGCTATTCGCTTGTCAATGTTGTATACAATGTTGGGACTCCCTATATATATATTATATAAGCTTATTAAGCTCTTACGTACAGATAACGAATGTTAGCTAAGTCGGAAAAACGATATGTAAATAAGCGTTTCAGAGTTTTATTGTTACGTATTGTATACCCTTTATAATTAGTAGTGTTAATTCAACCTTAGTAAGTAGGTAGTTATCAAATAAACAAATTAGCTTAATTACCTTACTTCGCATTGTGACAATATCAAAAGCCTGACGAACGTTATTCGCCAATTTACTCGATATCTAAGGTTGAGAAAAAAGCCATATAATTTGTTCTATGATGTACCTACCTACTTACTTTAAACATGTTGTGGATAAGTCAGTCTTTACCACAAGGTAAGATTATTATCTTAAATTAGTTTTCCAACCATTTCTGTTAATAACTACATCGGCAATAAGATATAAAGCCGCTTTGTGTTGTCTAAAACTATACATTTAGGATAGACAATCTGTTATACAAACCATGCATTGAATCTTGAGGAAAGTCCAAAAATGTAATAAGATTGTCTTATTTTAGTTTAAAGATCAGGCTGGTTTTTCCCCAGTCTTCCAATATCTCGTACTTATATTAAATAAACAAACATATAAAACTATAGTTAACTTCTTTCAAGAACTAGAAGAAACAAAATTCCTTATAGCCGTAGATGATGGCTGGAACCAGATGTACCGATATTCAATTTTGAGTCAACAACTTGTGATGCCCCGAGGGAGTTAATTTTTACCTTTTATTTTTAAAAATTATTTTAAGAAAAATTATTTTATTTTATTGTATTTTAAGAAGAAATAACGTTATCAATATCTGGAAATTAATAAACAAGCATATCAAAGTATGGTGTTTCAAAAAGAATCACAAAACAAAAGCGATGGGAATTTTTGATAAAATTTAAGTAAAAGAAAATCGCAATTATTTAAAAAATATATATTTCTTTAAAAACATTATTCATGTACAGTACAATCGCGATAATATGAATATGCACTCTTATGAACGACTCAGAGTAATATGAACATAATATTTTTTGCATTGACCACTCTGTAGTACCTATATGAACAGTGTTTAATAACGGTAATATGAACAACTTGTTAGATCTTGTTTGTTTTTGTTTCACCGCCTTAGCATTGCTTTCTTGATTCATTGTAGTATACTTAATACGTAGCTTGTGAAAGTGAACATTAGATTAGTGTATAGTGTTTATCTTTAGTGCTAAAGAGTGTCATACCTTGAATCGTACTAAATTTTATGTATTAATCAGTTTAAAATGGTTAAAGTAAAAGGAAAATCAAAATGCCTTTCTCTTTCCGAAAAAGCAAAAATCATAAAGAATGTTAATAAAAGCTGAAGAGATAGAAGATTGGAACAAGGACGCAATTGAAGGCTCAAACTTGGAAGAAGACGTAAATGAGAATGAAGAGGATAAAAATGATCATGAAATCCAAAACCAGTCAAGTATCAACTAAATTGAGCATGATGAAGCAGTTGAAGCCCGCATGATAGCAATATAATAGGCTAAGCAGAATGACTTAAACATAACGGAAATCGCGAGTTTAAAAAACATTCATGAGTAAGCTGTATTAGCAAACATGTCTGCTAAAGAAACACTATCTAAAGTAACATCTTATTTTGCTATAAAAGATTAGTTAGGGGTAAGTATCTTAAGTTAGGTTACTGCATCAATACACACTATGTAGTATGCTAGGTACAATAATAATAATTTGTTACAAATGTATTTATATGTATTTTTTGTAAACTTCGCTAATATAAACGTTCCGTTAATATGAACTCCTTAGAATTTTTTGTGTTCACGTTACCGAGATTGTATTGTACCTTAGATTGCTGTACCATCAGAACCAATGGTCGATGCAAAGCATCAAATAATTATTTCACAAGTGATCACTTCGACTAAACACAGTAAACTGTACCTAAATATAAAAAGCTATGCTATAAAAAAAGTTTGCTCTTTGTTAGTAACTTTAAAAATTAAGAGGTAAAAAATAAAAACGAGAAAATAAAAATTTTGAACAGTAGGTACCTACCTAATCTTTTCAGAAAGGTTTAATTTTTTTGTACTAAACCAGTGGCGATCAGTGGCATGAGGCAGGTGAGGCCGGGCCTCATCAGCATAAATCCAGTAAAAAATTAAATCAAATTTTACAATATACAATAATAAATTAATTTTATTCAACAATTTATCATCTATTAGCATTAGGTACTAATATTCATATATTCCTAATATTCCAAAACAAAAAACATCCTCTACTATAGTCATTTTTTTTTTTATTTATTTATTTTACTATAGTCATATTCAGATATCATTTACACCGAACCAAAACAATCACCGTCGCGTAGTTTACTCTCAAATTCCTTACGCTGTTTTTGGCCACGCCACAAGACGCCCGTGGGTTTCTCCATAATACAAAGATAATGGATAAGATTGTATTTCCCCCTCTAGAAACGACGATGAAGCCCACTCGGGAGGCCAACGTTGACCATGGCCTCGCGGAGCCGCTTTATCATGGTGTATATTCGTTGAACGTTATTGCAGGCCGGAGACACGTAAACGCCTTTTGCGGAAGGTGTCTCCGTCCTGAAACAACGCGACACGGCCAAGACGAATTTTGGCCTATCGACGTTTATTTCGCGCTGGGTGTGTGATTGAGAATAGTTTGGCAGTAGGCAGTTGTTTGTCTATTTTAATTGTAGCCAAGTCTAATAAAATAATTGATTTAAATGATATTTTCAATTTTGTTAATTTTTTTCTATTTTATAAGAATTTTCAGGTTATTTTTAAACATCTTTCTGTATAAAAATGCGGAGACTAATAAATAATAAAAGAATGTGTTCCTCGGGTGTATTTTACCTTACTTTGCCTTAAGGTAATGAACCAGTAGCTGTCACTGAATCAATAGTTGTCAGTCCTAACGAAAATAGCTCATTACTAGACCAAAGAACCTTAATACTTCGCCAATATCACTGTGGCCGCTGCCCACAACATCTAGTTTTCCATCCTTTACCCCAACAGTATTTAACCTTGCGCGTTACAATATGGCGATTTAATGTTTGTCAGTTATTGTGGTATTCTTAAGATCTAACAAATTACCTAAGCCAAACGTTAAGAAAGGTAAGTTGTGTTAGAATTTATTTGTGGAATTTTATGATATTTATATTGCATTGATGTATTAGAGTGGTGATAATATACATCAAACGCTGTTTCTACATAAATTTGAAACAATTCTGAGGTATTTTTTCTTTCAAAACAGCTGATGACAGCTACTGATTACATTTTAGAAGCAATAATCATTAGTGGTCACTTGGTGCCAGGAATTGATAATAAATAATATTTGAATAATCAGTAGTTGGCATTTCCTGTATTTTTTTAAAGATTTCAAAATTATAGGTAAGTAGATAAAAATATTAAAAATCTTGATTAGGAAGTAGAAGATGTAGAACCACAAGTAAACAGTCCATTATTTATTACACATACTAAAACGCCGAAGAAATTATTAGAATCTTTATGGTTAAATATTCATAACAATACCACTGACCAGCAAACCTCAAAGATCGCATCCTCTCTATAGCCGAAATAAATATGCAGACTCCAGATAGTTACATCCAAAGGAATTTAAATGAGTCACAGATTGAAGTTGCTGGGACTTCGGCAAGTATTGAAAACGTTAAGAAAAAATTAATCATTAATGGACAAATTATTCCAACTCCCTTCAAAAAGGTTTTACATTGGCCAGAAGTAAAGGAAAAGCAAAATAAAAGAATAAAGAAAGAAACAATTCCCTATGTTGCCTCATCAAAACAGTGGCAGGAGTACCATTTATCAAAGGAAAATAAAAAAACAGAAGAGAAAATTTAAAAAAATAGATTAGAAGAAAGAATAAAGAAAAACAAGAAAAAGAACAACAGAAAAAAATTAAAATTCAAGAAAGACAAAATAAATATTTGTTAAAGAAATCTAAAAGGAGAATTAAAAGGGAATGGTCAGATTCTCAAACTGAAGAATGGGAGGAATCGGGAAGTACCCACTAAACACACTTAGTGACTTTGACATAATACTTACGTAAATTGTATAATGAAAAACTTATATAAAGATATTTATGTAAATGCTACCTAATCGTTTTGATATTAATGTAATTTTGACGTAAAATTAATATAAGCAAATGTTATTAACACTGATTACCTTATTGGCATATAAATATGATATTTCATATAGGATATAATATTTACATGTTTATTTTACATTTCTTTAATATAAATAAAATATCTACCTTAACCTTTAAGTAACATAAATGTAGGTGGTATGTGATATTTTAATTATGTAACGGTTTCTCATACTGCTGCAAATTTAATTTTCTTGGTGTTGGTGTATATCATCTGTCAATTCTGTCATTTTTTCCCGCGTCGGCGCCCGCCAAGCTTGTCTTTTGTGCCTGTACCTCGTGGATTAAGTTTAGTGTTTTTTGCGTGAAATAGTGGTGTTTATTGGTTTAAATTTTAAATAAAATCTATCTACAATTTTCTTTTAACAGTTTTTAGTTAAAATCCGGTGTTAGGTAAGTACCTATCCAGTTTTATTATGCCCCGTAAATTTGCAGAATTATCGAAGCGTCAGCAGCGAAGAATTTTAAATGCAGAATTTAGTAGAACAAGTCCTTATATTTTACCCTCAACCTCATACCATACCCTTGATTCTCAAATTTTAAATGATGATGATGAACAAATCAATCATTCTATTCCTGACAATGGTACAATAAATAGTGTAAACGATACTTCCATAATATTACATAAAAACAGTTTTGTTGAATCCAATCAAGGTTCTCACAATTTATACGAGACATCAAATACTTATTCTAATGCCTTTAATGGTGAAACTGGCAGTTCTTTTTCAGATGATCTGCGTAAATGTTTTGTCGGCCATAACTTAAGCCATTCTTGTGTCAATGACATTCTTCAGGTTCTACGTACTAATTTTGGACAATCAAATTTACCAAGTGATGCAAGAACATTTCTTAGGACACCTCGCTCAGGGGAAATAAATATTGTTAATATTGGGGGTGGCCAGTATCTCCATTTTGGTCTTGTAAGTAATATAAAAAAAAATATTTTAAAATATGACTCTCAATGTAATTTGGGTAAAACTTTAAAACTTAATATTTCTGTAGATGGATTGCCTCTAGCCAAATCTTCTGTTAGTCAATTCTGGCCCATTATGGGTGACATTGTCATAAAAAATATATACACTACACATTTCATTGTTGGATGTTTTCATGGGTATATCAAGCCTGCTGACTCTCACGAGTTTCTGTCTGCTTTTGTAGATGAATTTAAAAATTTAGAACACACTGGGTTAGAGTTAAATGGAAAACATTTCAATGTGCAGCTTAATTGTTTTATAGCAGATTCACCTGCTAGAGCTTTTATCTTAAATATCAAAAGTCACAGCGGGTACTTTGGATGCTCAAAATGTGTATGTGAGGGTGATTATATTGAAGGAAGAGTTGTTTTTTTGAATTGCAACAGCACTCTTCGAACAGATGGTTCATTTAGGTGTAAACAACAACCAGAGCATCATCATGGACCTTCCGTTTTAGAAAAACTTAGTATTGATATGGTGCAACAAGTTCTATTAGATTATATGCATTTAGTCTTATTGGGTGTTACAAAACGAATTATATGTCTATGGGTTCCAAACGGCCCGCATCCATCGAATTCTCGCTAAAGACACGTCAAACTCAGTTGGCACAATAATGAAACCAACAGGCGAATATACCACAAGCGGTAAAGACACCCTTGAAACTCTTCTCCAAGTGCACTTTCCGGGGTCGAAAGTTATACAACCGGAAACTCAACATCATGAAACGAACCTTGTGCACAGAGCCAAGAAAGCAGACTGGAAAACTGCAGTTACAACAGTCAGCTATGAAAGAATCAAATGGGCCATAGAGACATTCGAACCCTATAAGTCTCCAGGGCCGGATGGAATCTATCCCATTCTTCTGCAAGAAGGACTCGAATACTTACTACCACACCTAAGCAGAATCTACCGAGCTTGCATAGCCATGGGCTATGTTCCAGAGGCATGGAGAACAGCAAATGTCACCTTCATCCCTAAGCCCGGACGTGCAACATACACCGAAGCCAAGGCATATCGACCCATAAGTCTCTCCTCATTTTTACTAAAAGCGCTGGAGAAACTTATAGACAGGCATATTAGAGACGGGGCGCTCATGAAGGAACCCCTTCACGAACATCAACATGCTTATCAACCAGGCAAATCTTGTGAAACTGCCTTACACAACCTAATAACAAGGGTCGAAACAGCGCTATATCACAAAGAAATTGCCCTAGGCGTTTTCATTGACATACAGGGGGCTTTCGACAACGCCTCCTGTTTCGCAATGATGTATGCCGCAAAAAGACATGGAGTCGACGATACCACACGAAGATGGATCCACAACATGCTTCAATACCGGCAAATCAAAACTAGCCTACATGGGGATACTCTAAAGGCCGATGTAACGCAAGGTTGTCCGCAGGGAGGGGTATTGTCACCTCTTCTATGGAACTTGGTGGTAGATGAGTTACTAGCATGTCTTAACGCAGAGGGCTTCTACGCCCAAGGCTATGCAGACGATGTGGTAATACTCATCATCGGTACACATGCCACTATATTAGCAGAGCTTATGCAAAGAGCACTAAACATCGTGCAACGCTGGTGTGAGAAGGTAAACCTCAAAGTCAACGCTGCTAAGACTGCAACATTGCCATTCACCAAACGAAGACAGGCAGGGAACTATAACAACCTAAAAATCTTTGGTGAACAGATAAAAACAGTCAGCGAAGTCAAATATCTAGGACTAACCCTGGATGCGAAACTGACATGGAACCGACATATCAACAATAACCTAAACAAGGCAAAAATGTGTCTAATGAGATGCAGAAGACTGTTTGGGAAAACCTGGGGACTCAAACCGCAGATGGTGCTGTGGTTATACGTCACAGTCATCAGACCCCTGATGACATATGGGTCTGTAGTTTGGTGGACAAAAACACAGCAAATCACGACAGCCACAAAACTTAACAGTGTACAGAGGCTGGCCTGCTTGTGTATCACCGGTGCAATGAGAAGCACCCCCACCGCAGCAATGGAAGTTATACTAGGACTAACACCACTAGATATACACATCAAAATGGAGGCCAACTGCAGCGCTTCTAGGATGAAAGCAAATAGGGAATGGAAACAACGCCCCGAGAAAATAGGGCACACAAGAGCCACGGACCTTATCAACGACGAGCTCTTGGAGATGCAAACCGATCGCATGAAAGCGAGATATAACTTTACAAAACCATTTAATGTCAGGTGCGACCCTGATATGTGGTCCAAAGGAAGATCTCCTTCACTAGACAATGGCCTAGTTTGGTACACTGATGGATCGAAAACGGCCAACGGAGTAGGCGCAGGTGTATTTGGGGAAAGACCCAGAATGGAAATCAGCATCCCTCTGGGAAACTACGCCACAGTATACCAAGCTGAAGTTCATGCGATACAAGCATGCGTACAAAAGAATATCGAAAAGGGCTACCACGACCAAAAGATACATATCCTGTCGGACAGCCAAGCTGCCCTAAAGGCTCTGAACTCCTTCCGATTTACATCAAAAATCACAATGGAGTGCCTTAACGACCTAAAAGACCTGGCAGCCAGAAACAACAGGGTTGAACTCCTATGGGTTCCTGGCCATTCAGGGATAAAAGGCAACGAAAAAGCAGATGAACTGGCAAGAACCGGATCTGCTCAAAATTTCAGGGGCCCAGAACCCGCCCTTGGAATATCAAAAAAGGCAACCAAAACAACATTAGACAGATGGGCACAAAAACAACATCTATCTCGATGGAATGGTACACCTGGCCAGGCACACGCACGGGCCGTCATCGATAGGCCCTCGAAGAAGCTATCAGCTGGAATGCTGCTCTTGACGCGTACCCAGCTAAAGCAAGTGACAGGCCTACTAACAGGCCATTGTCACTTAAGAAAGCACCTTCAACGAATGGGAGTCTATAATGGACCCATTGAATGTAGACTTTGCGGCGAAGAGGATGAAACCGCCTCCCATATCATATACAGCTGCGAAGCGCTAAACCGAAAAAGATTTAAAATCTTCGGAAACATTCGACGTGGCGATAACCTCCCGCACGACAAACTTGGAAGAAAACTACTGGACCTCATAGAAGGAACAAATCTTTTCTAACAAGACTGGGGCGCACAATAAGCCAGAAGGCTGCAGTGTAAGAAGCTTGGGCCATACGTCGAACCCGACCCCCGCCTTTAACCAACCAACCAACCAACCATGGGTTCGGGGCAATAAAGCTGTGCGTCTAACTAAAACACAAATAGAGACACTTGATGAAGTCTTACTAGCAACAAAAGGCTACATTGTATCTGATTTTTCAAGAAAACCTCGAAGTATTCAACATGTTGATAGGTGGAAGGCCACCGAATTTAGATTATATGTAGGTCCTGTTATTTTAAAAGATATATTGTCAAAAAAAATGTATTCTCATTTTTTAACCTTATCCATTTCAATCAGAATTTTATGTTCAGATTCAACCTTACATTATGATTATGCAAAATAACTCCTAGCATATTTTGTAAACAAATTCAGGTACTTTTTTGGTAATGAATATATGAGTTTTAATGTGCATAATTTAATTCACCTAACAGATGATGCTAAAAATCATGGTCCGCCATTAGATTTATTTAGTTCATTTAAGTTTGAATCAAAATTTTACCAGTTTAAGCAAATGTTAAAAATTTCTAGATTTTCCTTACAACATCTATATAATAGGATTGGTGAAGAAAAAAAATTGGTTGAACACAAGTATCAAGAAAAAAATCCTAAAATATTTTATAAGAAATGCAAAATCATTAAAATAGAACTCCCTAACATAACACTTTCTATACAATTCAATGAAAACTGTTGTCTATTAACAGATGGGAAGCTAGTTTTAATTAAACAATTTACTGCAGTCAATGACGATATAGTCAGTTTCGGAAATTATTATACCCATGTAGAAAATTTGTTTTCTATCCCTTGCGATTCAAAATTAGTTGGTATATTTAAAGTCGACAGTAATTTAGAAACAGTTAAATTTAATGTAAAAAACATAGTTGCAAAATGTTTAAGAATTAAATCTGGTCAAAACTTTATTATTATTAAAATGTTACACTAATAAGACAACTCAATAGTGAAGTCAAAGTAAAATTGTCAAAAACATTATTTTATTGATACGTCAAATTAGTAAATTTGCTAAAGCTATGAGTTTTATTTATTAAAGCTATGATGATTAATATTAGAAAAAAGTTAAATACTATTTTTGAGGAATATTAAAAATATACTTTTATTGTTAACAATTTTTTTTGCTATACATAAATTTGTTTAAATAGGCAATATTTTATATAATTAACCTATGATTTAAATTTTTGTTACTTTTTGGTATTTGAATGTGCTTGTTGGCTTTGTCTCGCGTTTCATATAAATGATTAATATAATTTTTATTAATTTTATATATATGATTAACATTGTTTGTATTCATAAGTATTCATATTATAGATGAAAAAATCTTCTACTTTTCTTGTTTATAACATGAAGTTCTGAGCAATGTATAACTAACTGTCTTAGAGAGATTTGATATAGACAACCCCACACAACTATTTCATATCATATTATTGACTTGACAATGGCTTTATAAACTTAAGTCATAAATTGTTTGTTTAAAATTTCTTTTAGTAAATAAAATTTGCGAATAATGTTCTTACATTTTTTGTAAGGTAAAGAACATGGTGATCTCATCTTAAATGTATATCAATAATAATGCCAAAATCATAAAATGGGTGAAACGAACAAAGAATTTGCTGTAATATACCTATTTTGAATCAGAGCATCTATATTCTGAAGTTCCCGTTTCATGGCTAACTGAAGATAGAAGAAAGTGTTGGTGGCCTAAATCTTTAAATGTCACAGCAAATATGAATCGTGGTGATAAACCACAGTAGAATTGGGATCTCCATAATATCCGTGTGGATGCATATTGCTGTAAGTCTGATTAAAGTCAGTTTCCTTTTTATGCTATTTTGGAATGAAAACTTGAGATTTTATCTTAAAACCTAATAAAACTCTAAACTTAAAGATTATATTTAAATAACCAGTAAGGTGAAGGACATTATAGTTTTTTAAATCATAATTTTTTTTGTCACCTACATAGGTTTCAACTTTATTAAAAAAAAATAGTTTTAAGAGTGAAAAAAAAATGTTTTGTTTTAGCCACTTTAAAAAGTGCTAGGTTAAGAGCGGAAAATCCGGAATATACTTCGTCTACTAATGAAAGCAACAAGGGACGTAGCCTGAGGAAAAAAACTAAAACGTTTCTTCATTCAGAAGTATTCAACAGCTCAGATTCAGAGACAACTATAACTCCTCCTTCTACTCCAACAACCTAATTAACAGCAAGTCATAGTAGTACTTTAAATGATGTGATTGTCCTTGAGATAGCCCCAGATGATGTGAACTTTGGACAAGCTGATAATAATGGAAATGCCAAGGAGCAAGAGACTTATCTGTTGAATAATTCCTCTGTTTTCCAGAAAGGTAAGCATGTTAGATACTACTTATGAACATAATCTTTGACTTTACATCTCCTTCAAGATAGCAAGCATTACTTTTTTCTAAAATAGGCTGCAAGCCAGCTGCCACCCCTTGTGTCCACACCCTGCATTTTTAAACCTGATCCTGGGTCGCACTGTGTTTGCCTAAAAATTAAATACAATATAACTGTGGCCTCTCATGATAGAGATGTAAACCCAAAGATTTTTTTCAGCATTCTATCTTGAAGGAGATGTAAAGTCAATGATTATGTTCAGCATTTTATTGTGGTCATTAAAAAATAATAAATATCTTATCTATTGTCAAGATACTGTCATATTATGTCTTATTATCTATTGTCAATATATCTCCAGCAAGCATAATTTATTCTATTTATCAAATAATGTATTTAATTTTTAGGCAAACACATTGAGACCCAGGTTCAGGTTCAAGAATGCAGGGTGTGGACACAAGGGGTGGCAACCGACTTGCAGCCTATTTTAGAAAAGGGTAATGCTTGTATCTTGAAAGAATAAAAAAGTATACTAAGTGTTTATGGTAGATATTATCCTTGGTTTAGTAGAACTACTGAAACTACTTTAAAAACTACTTTATTATCTATGCACCTTTATATTTTCATGTTTTAAACAATGCAGGCAAAAATTTCTTGTACCTACCCTTAACATTTAGGATACCTACTGAATATTAAATCATATTTTATTTGTTGGGTATTAATTTACATATTTTCAATTTAGATCAACCTACGAATCGTGACTGCCAATGTCAGAAAACCATATTAAGTAAGTTTATTAAATTAGTATAATTGTAAATCAATATTTTATTAATCAGTGAGTAGAAAAAGGGATTAATTCCACTTTTGAGGAAAATCAGCCATTAATCTTCAAGTTCCGTATTGTTAGGGTAGCAGCTAGTTTCGCCATTTAATTCATATAAAAGGCACAAGAATAGAATTTATAAGTTTTAGAAATCACCATATTGAGATAAACACATAGTAGAAAATTAGGTGGGAAAAAAATTCTGTGACCCTGAATATTTTATAAATACCAGTAACATAAGGAATTGACAAGATTTTTAAATCTTTATTCATGTGATCTTAAATTTGCCTATAGTCAGTTTTGTCACATAATATGGAAACTGGAAAAGTTATAAGGTTTTTTAATTTTTTTCAAAATAGGGTAACTTGGATTTATTCCCTTTTTCCACTCACTGATAATTCTTGAACAATTCTGTTAATTTATTTACTCATTAATTAATTTACTATTGTCATAATCTGCAACAAAAAAATCCGTAGCATATGGAGTAATTGAATTCTTTTTAGAGGAGGTCTACATTAAAGTTACGAAGTTAGAAAAACTAGTTGAGGATATCTCAAAATCTCTCAGTTCCATTAAAGTAACTAATAATAACATAAGTTTTGACGACAAAAGAATGGATCTGATTGAATGTTTGCCACTAAAAACTAAAGAGGAAATAATTGAATTTGATAAAAAGATCACCGAAGATAGTATGAAAATCACCTATGTAAGTATAATATAAAGTATATGGGTATAATATTTCAGATTGGTGCAAGCTATTAAGTGTATAAAAAATAGTTCCATGTTACATATAATATAGGTACTTAAATTATTGCAAGATTTTAATTAAATTGGTTTTTATTTTAACTATTGTATTATTTTACTTTTAGGCAAACTATTTAAGAGGAATAGGTGGAAAAGACGCTAAAGATTTCGCAAATAGATCTTTAAGCAGCCTGTTTACAAACGAATTGGGTAAACTCTGTTCCTTGGTTGGACAACGAGGCAACCTAAGGTTGGATCGATTTAATTTTGTTAAAATTTTACAGGGTAAGCATATATTTTTAACACTGCATGATAAATTTGAATACTTCAGAGAGGTATACAAAATGGTTTATTTATTTTTAGAAATTATCTCGGCAGCCAAAGGAACCAGCAGTTATGATGTCGAAAAAGCAATTAGCGAGTGGTTTCGCCTAAGCAACCAAAGATTAAGCAGAAAAAATATTGGGCGCCAGCAGCAGCAGGAAGATGAGTTAACCAATAATAATAAATAAACTTTGTTAAGTGGTGTAGCTAGGTGTGTGTGCTGTTTAAGGTATTAATAATTAAAAATGTCCTTTAACGAATTTAAAAGGTTATGTAAACAGTTTAATATAGAGAAACATGGTTTGTACATTCCAAATACTATCATATCTGTCACTTTATTAACGTTAGTTTGATATACATCAAATTACATGTTTTTAGAGAGAATCGACATATTGCAAAATGAACAGGGTGTTTTATCTTAAAAAAAGAATTTTATGTGGCCCCCTTTTTAGGGAGACCCTGTATATTTTAAAACATTTTTAAATTGGTGACCTTAATGACTTCTATAACTTTTGTATTAGCTTTTTTCTTTGTATGGGAAACCTAACAAGTAGATTTTCCAAAAAAACTTAGAAACCAAATATCCCAAGTAATATGAAACTTATAACAATAAAATAATTTAATTAAAAAGCGAGGGGTGTCTCACTGTGGCAGTAGGTGTACAAATGTTAAGGCAGGACTTAGCAGGACCGTGGCAGGACTGACAGTACTGTGGCAGGACTAGAAGGACCTGGCAGGACTGTGGCAGGACCTGGCAGGACTGTGGAAGGACCTGGCAGGACTGTGGCAGGACCGTGGCAGGACTGTGGCAGGACTCTGGCAGGATCGAAGCAGGACAGGCAGTACCTTTCAGATCCAATCAGATTTCTCCAATAACTTTAGGAGTAGGGATAAATAGCGGAAAGCAAAAAATATTTTTGTTTGCTTTTGTTTATTAATTGAAAGTGAAATGGAAGTGCGTGTAACAGACGTCGCAGTTTGTAAAGTTTTCGGCGCGCGTCGCCGCATAATATTCCTGTTTGAGTTCTGTTGTAAACACCCGTGAATCACAACAGTCGACTAGTCGAGTTTCCAGTCTCATTTATTATGTTCATGCAAGTTATTGATAAAATATATTGTTTATTTCCGAGATTATTTCTTTGTTAAGAAAGAATATAAATATTTAGAGAAGTTGTGTACCTATCCGTGGTAGGATAGTAATAGGACCGTGGCAGGACCCTGGCAGGACAAGCAGGACTCTGGCAGGACAAGCAGGACCGTGGCAGGACAAGGGCAAAAACGACAAGTCCTGCCAAATTTGGCAGTAGGTGTACAAATTTTGACTAGTGAGACACCCCTCGTTAAAAAGAGAAGACAACATGTTTTATTAAAATGCAAAAGTTGTTACAGTAAACCGTTTAACTTTAGTTAGCTTTAGTTTATTATTTTTTTATAGCTGTTATACTACATACGTAAGTAAGTGTATATTATATTAAGAGTTGTTATAGTAGAACCGTTAATTTTTTTAGTTTGTTTATTATTTAGTTTTTTTTTAATCAAATATCACTTTGATTTTGTATAGAGAAAGCAGTAAGTTCTTATTAGTACAATATAAGGGTGTAGTACAAGTTGTTATAATATATCCAACCGGGTGCACCGCCCCGATATGCCTTTCCATAGCTACGCCGCTGTTCGTCATGTTTTTTGTATCAAAATAAATTACGAATTTGTATTAAATATTGTGTTTAATTGTATGAACATCCTATCAATAGTTATTGCTTTTATGGATTTATAATCCACATTTTTAGTATATATTGAGTATGAAATACAGATAGTTTACAGTAGTGTTTTGGTAACTGGAGGACCAAAATTAAATTTCATAATATTTGAGTTCCAAAAACCAACTACCCTGTATATTAATATTAACTTTATATAAATTTTATATAAATTTTTAATGACACAAGTAACGTAACTGTTCCGGACATTTTCACCAGTTTTGAAGTTAATATTGACCTAAAAATGACTTCCAATATACTTCAGAATGATATAACAGGGAAAGTCTTTATATAATTTTGAGGTAAATGTTATATAGTTTTGTTTAGTGGGTACCTAGTGGTAATGACATCTCCGATTTTGAGAATTATCAAGAAAACGATAACGACTCGGAAGAAAATAGATGTTACAAATTGTATAAGGGGAGTTTATTTTAGTTAAATTTCCCGGGAAAAAAGATATCACTAATTTGTTTGCATGGTGAAAGATATTTTTTGCGATAACGATGAGTTTGAAGTAGTTGCATTAAAATGTTGCAATGATTTGAAAACTATTTTTAAATTAAACCATAATGATGTAAGTGTTATACCTACAGTTAACTCAAATTGTTGCTTGCCTTACTACACCATCTATTAATAGTTTAGGAGATCGAGATAAGTATGAATTCAAAAACCCAGTGGAAGTAGATGGTTAAATCAGTGCCAAGTACTGATTTTCTTGAGTGACAACTTTTGATATTTTAATATTTTTGCCTGCCAATAACTGATTTTTTGCTTATTAACAATAATATTTTTTTCTGTTTTTTAAAATTGTTAATTTAAAGTAATGAATGTTTAAAATTAGTTTGGAAGATTCCTAACTTTCGTTACAGGTCAATATTTTCCTATAAAAGTTAAATATATGTTATTAGTAACCTTTTGTTTTCTTTGTACCCTCAACACTGACAGCTACTGGTTCATTACCTTACTCTAAAAACCAAAGACATTTAAGCGTGGCTCAAAAAAATTATCGTCTGCCTCCGCCATTGGCCTTGCCTATTACATTACTCACGGATAAACACTGTCCTAAACTACACAACTTTGCCGAAATTTCTTAGCTTTTTTGCTTCTTAACTTTACTTAAAACATTAACTTCTTCTATATTTTGATGTCGTAAGCTATGGCGCTTAAAGTTTCTTTTTTCAATAGTTTGATATCCACATTGACTACACTTAAATTTATCTGAAGCATCAACTTCCTCTATGTTTGTATGACGCCGCAAAATATGTTTCTTTAAATTACTTCTCGTAAGTGTTAGATATTCACACTGAAGACACTTAAACTTATCTGAAGCATCAACTTCCTCTATATTTTTATGACGTCGCAAAATATGTTTTTTTAAATCACTTCTCCAAAGTGTTTGATATTCACATTGACAACACTTAAACTTGACTGGAGCATTAGCTTCCTCTATATTTGTATGATGTCGCAAAATATGGTTCTTTAAATTACTTCTCGTAAGTGTTTGATACTCACATTGACCACACTTAAACTTATCTGAATCGGCAATTTCCTCTATATTTTTATGGCGTCTTAAAACATGTAACTTGAAACGACTTTTCTTAATTGTTTGATATTCACATTGACCACATTTGAACTCTTCTGCAGAATCATGCTGCTCTAGATTTTTATGTCGTAAGAGTTGCATCTTTAAATTTAATTGCTGATCTTCCTGATGATAACCACAATAATTGCAGGTAAATTTATAAACTTCTTCGTAAATTTTATGTTGAAGTGTATTTTGACACATACCACATATGTACTTTTGATATTCGTCACGATGTCCTTGATCGATGCCACCGAATGTCATACTGAAAAAATTATTGACAATTATACATGGTATTAGGTTTTTGTAGTTTACCTTATTTAATTAGTGGGACGAGTGGGTTTGGGTTTCGCCATGCTGCGATACTTTTTCAGAAATAAAAGTTGCGACCCGAATTTTAATAGCATACAGTAAAAGTTGGGAAAATTGAAGCTCAGTTGGGTAATTATACATCCTTAATACTTTTAATGTACCTACTAAAGAACGAAAATTAAATCATTGGCACCTTTTTGTAAAAAGCCAAATTAAACTTTTTAATTGCAAATTCTTAAGGCGGTTAAGGACATCAGCGCTACGCTACCGCGGTGACGCAATGTAAAAATTACATTTTGTAAAATTTTTCAGAAAATCGATTTTTTGTAAAAAACAGCTCGGTATTACCGATAAGACGCCTCTTCTATAAGTGTATTACTGTTGATAAGTTACTTACTCAGTTGCATCGTTTGTCAACAGCGAATAATAATGTTAATATTGATACACTATTACACTGGTTAGTGAAAAATATCCCGAAACTTTCCACCAATTTTGTATGTGTTTAGCAGTGGCGGAACTACCGGTGTTCAATGTGTGCGAAGCACACGGGCCCGGGCTAAAAAAGGGCCCGGGAGCGGAGTCACAAAAACATAAAAATACAAAACAAAATGTTCTTATAGAAAAAAAAATGCAATACTCCGGAAACGTATCCGCAAAACTACTCTACTCAATACTTTTATAAATAGTTACTGAAATAATGACATAAAACGGCCTTTATTTTTTTTATTATTGTTTTTATTAAACGGCAATTCGCAATACCGGCATTAGTTTAAAATGCGGTGTTTGTGTCGGCGATTATTGAACTTAGATAAGAGAAATTAGGAATTTCTACGATATAGTTAAAAGTGTCTACGTTTTTTTTTTGGACAAAGCATTAAACGGTGGGCACTTTGCTGTGATTACTAATGCCAAAATAACTTTTTAAAAAATTGACACCCGATGGTCATCGAGACACGATACGATGCATTAGAAGCTCTTTATTTTAGATATTATTATGTGGATATTTTAAAAATGCGGGCAAAAATAATGTTAACCTCTACAAATAAAGCGGAAGTTAATAAAGCAAAGTCTTTAAGAAAACACTTGGAAAAATTTGAAACCGTTTTTCTTATTATTTTTCAAAATAAAATTTTAAAGAATATTGATGCATTGACAAAACTTTTACAAAAAAAAGAGCAAAATATTGAAGCTGCGTCTAAAATGTTTACCACCGCCACTGAAATCATAAATCAAATGAGAAATAATTTTGATGTAATTACAACGGACTCTGTTATTTTGGCTAGGCAATGGGGTACTACTCCTGAATTCGAAAACAAAAGGATATCAAGACCAAAAATAATTTCTGATGATTAATAATAACCATTATCAAGTTCAAACAAGTGATGATTGGTTTAGAATAAATGTGTTTTTTAAAACTATAAATATAATTACAGCTCAATTAAAAGATCAAAGTTGTGGCCTGTACAAAATTTGTTCTTATTTTCGCGTTTTGTTCCCCAACGTTTTACAAGATCCTTTGATCCTTCTCTTTCTGATAAGGATATTTACGATATGAGTCAAGCCCTGCATCTTCAATATCTACAAGATATCGCTGATACAATTTCATTACAAGTCATCACATTTAGAGAATGTTTAAAGAATGATTTAGATAATTTAACTACTATTTTTGATTTATTAGATTTTGTATTGGTAAAAAATTATTATTCATCTTCCAGTTTTAGTGAAATTGTAACTGCCTGCATTATTTTTTTGACCATCCCTATTTCGGCTGCATCAGCTAAACGGTCTTTTTCCAAGTTAAAGTTAATTAAAACTTATTTGAGAAATTGCATGACTGATAAAAAATTATCAGCTTTAGCAATAAATTATTTCTATCGAAAATGAGGAAGCTCAAAAAATAGACATTTCTAATCTAATTTCAAACTTTGCGCATGCAAAAGCAAGAAAAAAATGATTTTTTTTATATGGTTATCAATTATAATACTCCGTATCATAATGGGAGCCCGGCAAAGTTTTCGCACACGGGCCCGTGGCAACGTTGTTCCGCCACTGGTGTTCAGTTTGGGAATAAATAAAAATACTAAATAAATACTGTATACTAAGTGACATAGAAACCCGAACACCCAGTAAAAATGATTTAACTTCAATAATATTTTACATAAACATCCGGAGGGTCATAGTAAGGAAATGATTAAAATTTCAATCCATCTTTAAAGACAGACTAAGTTTATTCGGTTTGTTCGGGTTTGTGGAATGTGAAACTGATAAGGCTAAAAATTTAATCATACCTTCCTTTTGTGATGATAAACTTGTATACAAAATATTATTAAAATTAAATTATTTTTACTGGGTGTTCGGGTTTCTATGTCACTTATACACAAACAAGTTTTTTGTACCACTTACAAATTACTGATAAAGTTACGAAGTATTTTATGATGCGGCCCTCACAACCGCAATTTTATTTACAACGGCCCTTGGGCCACTTGAAATGGGAAAGCCTTGTTATACAGAGAGTGACGTATGTTATGATTGTAAGAACATATTATGCAATGGTCAGTGTACCAGCATTTGTCATAGGAGTAAATTTTTGAAAGATACTGTAAATCACCGCTATGCCAAACATGCTAAAATGAATAGCGCAAGGAAGCCATGGAAAAGTAATCATATTCAACAATTAAATATTTTTTTTACAATAATTATTATTTTTTCTTGAATAATGTAAAATATGTTAAAACTAATTAAAAATAAAACATCTAGTTAAAATTATCATAATAATTATTACCGGATTCGATTCTCTAAACCGACGACCTATGGGTCTTAGCACTGCCCAGCCTGAACTTGTAATTGTGACTTTGGCCTTTGCAAGTGATTTTCTCTTAATGCTTGGCAACCTATAACCTATTTCGCGTAGATTTATTTATGTTTTCTAGCTTCTATACAAAATTTAAAGAAAATCAGTGTCGACTTGATATTCTATAGGTAATAATTGACATATTTAATAAATATCAAGGAATTTCATAACTTATTTTAGGAGAATTGTATAGCGAAAAATATCGGGTAAGATTTTTTTTAACATTATTATGTCATTGTCACTCTTTGTTCTTTCACTATACAATTCTCCCAAAATTAGCAATGAAATAAATTGATATTTTTGTAATATATCAGATATTACCTAAATAATGTACCGACGATATTGATTTTCTTTAAATGTTAGTTATTAAAATAATAAACTCAAAAAATCAACGCGAAATAGGTTATAGGTTGGCAATAGATTGAATGACGTTGCGAATTCAACCTTAACATTTGATTTAATTTTATTAAGTTCTGTTCAGATGTACTGGTATGCTTTAAAGGTGTCTAAAATCGACGCTAGATGTCGCCATGCGACCGATCGCCATATTTACTACATTTAGATAGTACACACATTCCTTTATTTCGTTGGATCCTAGCCTTACTGATGAGCCATATTTTGGCAAAACGCGTCTTAGGATGGATCTGACCGAAATTAAAGGAAACATTTTCTTCTATGGCTTTAATCTTTAATACTTTAACGAAGAATTTTTTCTGAATAATAGAGGTGGGAAGTTCGATTCTTTTTGGTGAATCAATTTTTTTTGATTCGTTCAGAAAGATTCTTTCTCAAATGATACTTTTCCTTTTAAAATAAATCGAAAATGCTGAATTGATCTCGTCCTATAATATATTAATTTATTTATTTATTTGTATACGGAGAAGCTCCATTTTTACAATAAAGATACAAAAGTACATAAAGTTACATATTACAAGATGACGAAATGAAAATGAACAAATATAACCTACAAAAAGAAACATATATATAAAACGGATTAGACACTATTTATACAAATTAAAACATGCTCTCTTGTATGAGCTCATTGGCATTGTCAAATCCAAATCTCCAGCTTCTACGTTAAACCTCATTTGGATTCTGGACATGGGATCGTTGATTCCATAGTTTGTCCGGCGGAACGGAGGTTTAAAAAGGTCACAGTTACGTGTGTTGTGACTGTGACAGGGTGCGTTAAAATTAAGGAGCTCGAGTAATTTCGGTGCATCAATCAATCCATTAACAATTTTATATAGGAACATGAGTTCCTGACAGTGCCTACGCGCTTCCAAAGGCTGAAAACCCAAAGTCTCACACCTTTCCAGATATCCCGTGTCAAAGACATATGCTCCTGTTCTAAATGCATATGACCTTAAGAATTTAGCTTGTACTTGATCAATAGAGTAGATATGAATTTGGTAATAGGGGGACCAGACGATCGATACATACTCCAAACATGGACGGACGTAAGTACAATATAAAAGCTTTAGGGTTAGGGTATTCGGAGAAAAATCTTTACCATTGCGGAGAATAAAACAAAGTTGTTTAAAAGCTTTGCCGGTTATATAGTTAACATGACTTCTGAAATTTAGTTCGCTACCGAATATAATTTCTAAATCCTTAACTTCCGACCTCCAAGCCAAGCTTTCATCGTTAATGTCAAACAAATCTTTGATAATTTTTGTTCCTAGCAAATGTTATCACAGAACACTAAGAAATGTTTAGATGAAGCGCATTTTAACGAGACCATTCAGACAGCTCATCCAAATCACCCTGTAGTTCTTTGGAGTCTTAAATGTTTCTTATAACTCGGTATAATTTTAGGTCGTCTGCAAACCGCAGATGAAGGGAGGAAAGGTTGATGTCATTAGTAAACAAAAGAAATAGTAGGGGACCGGAATGGGAGCCCTGCGGTACCCCAGATGTTACTATGAATTGATTTGACAAGTAGTTGTTAATCTTGACACATTGATATCTGCCTGTCAGGAAACTCTCCAACCATCTCAATGTCCCCTCTACCCCCATAAGCTTTAATTTTTCACACAATATCCTATGGTCCACGCGATCGAAGGCTTTTGAATAGTCTGTATAAATACTATCGACTTGGAAACCCTGTTCCAATGAATCTATTAAACAGTGCTGGTATTCCAACAAATTGGTCAGAGTCGACCGTCCGGGATAAAATCCATGCTGACTGTTTACTATAACATTGTTACAGAACGACGATAATTGGTCGGTAACTAGTTTGTCAAAGACTTTCGGAATTGCAGACTGTAAACTAATCCCCCTATAATTTTGTATATTGTTTCGATCACCAGATTTGTATATTGGTTGACTGTAACTATATTTCCAGAAGCATGGAAAAATTCCAAATTGAAGCGATAAATTATATAATTTAAATATGGGGTAGGAGATGGTATAAGCACAATTTTTTACTATAAAGGGAGGAACACCGTCAGGACCGAACGATAAAGCTGATGGTAGACTGGAAAGCTCTGTAAAAACGTCGGACAATCTTATTGATAGTGCATTCACATGAAAGGTTGACTTAACGTTGTGATACGATAAGGTATTCATGCTTTCCTTAGAGCAAACATACCTAAAAAAAGAAGCAAAAAGATGAACTATATCCTGCCCATTAGAACCCGTTTGTTCGTTCAAGTACATGATCTCTGGAAAATCGTTAGACTGTCTTATACCATTTATGTATGTCCAAAATTGGGATAATAAGGATCATTTTCTATTCTATGAATCTAAGTATTATAGCACTCTTGATGCATAAAGAACGGAGCTCGGAAAAATAAGAGTAGTGGTCAGGGTTATTTGTTTGTTTAATTTTTTTATGTGCAGTTTTCTTTTTGACAATTAATTTTTGAAGTTCTGGAGAAAACAAACTTGGAAAGTTATTGGTTTTAAAAGTCTTTTCAGGTACAAATCTATTAAAGGCGTAATAAATACAGTCATAAAATTGCTCACATGCCACGTTCACATCAGTTCCACTGACAATAGTGTCAAGTCTATACATTTGTCTGTTTTCCTTCTTCAATTGAACTCCGTCGACCTATTTTTTTTTTTGGTACTCCGTGCGCAATTAAACTGTGATTAAGTGAACTGAAATTACTTTAATCAAGTTTTGGGTACCAGTGAACGAGTGAACCAAATGAATGAGTGAATGAGTGAACGAAAATCATTCCTGAATTAGTGAATCATAAAATAATCGAATCTTTTTGGAACGATGAATTAATTCTTTCAATTCAGTGAAGTGATTCGTTCGTTTTGAACGAATCGTCCGCGAACGACACACCGACACACCTCTACTAAATAAGTTTCAATTGACCTAGAAAATAATAAAATTTGGTGTGCAAGTTTAATTTTAATGTAAAATTAGTTGGGAAGCCAATATTTATCTGCACTTACAAAAACTAGCTTTAAGCCTTAGCAGACAAATTACTTACCTTTTATTTTATATTTTACCAAAACTGTCAATTTTGGTGGATTTCAAGATTAGTAATAATAATTAGGCGTTATTTGATTAATTTGCTCTACATAAAACAGTTTCATGGCCGCGGACGTGGCAACAAAAAGAATCATTAAAACACAAATGATGGGTAAAACGTCGGAATTTTATTAGCCACGTAAAATTTCTAAAACGTAAGAGTGCCTACAAGTGTATTCAAAATTCTAGGTCTGTATTTAAAAAGTGACTTAATGAATCTTATAAAACAAAATAAAAAGCTGCTATAAAAAATATGTTCCTTGTTTTTAGTAACTTTAATAAAGCATAAAAAATAAAAACGAGAACATAAAAACTTCAGACATCTAGAATATTTGTTCCCAAAAGTAATTTTTTTTTGTAGCACGCTAAGTCCTAAAATACGCAACATTTCTTAGCATTTTTGCTACTTAACCTTATTTAAAACATGGCGCAAGCTATGGCGCTTTAAGTTTCTTTTTTCAATAGTTTGATATGCACATTGACCACACTTAAACTTATCTGAAGCATCAACTTCCTCTATATTTTTATGATGTCGCAAAATATGTTGCTTAAAATTACTTCTAGTAAGTGTCTGATATTCACACTGATCACACTTAAACTTATCTGAAGCATCAACTTCCTCTATATTTTTATGACGTCGCAAAATATGTTTCTTTAAATCACTTCTTTTTAGTGTTTGATATTCACATTGACAACACTTAAACTTATTTGGAGCATTAACTTTATCTATAATTGTATGACGTCGCAAAATATGGTTCTTTAAATTACTTTTCGTAACTGTTTGATATTCACATTGACCACACTTAAACTTATCTGAATCATCAACTTCCTCCATATTTTTATGACGTCGCAAGATATGTAACTTTAAACGACCTTTTTTAATTGTTTGATATTCACATTGATCACATATGAACTTATCTGCAGAATCATCCTTCTCTATATTTGTATGTCGTAAGAGTTGCATCTTTAAGTTTAATTGCTGAGCTTTCTGATAATAACCACAATAATTGCAGGTAAATTTATCACCTTCTTCGTAAATTTTAGGTTGAAGTGCATTTTGACACATACCACATATGTACTTTTGAATTTCGTCACGATGTCCTTGATCGATGCCACCGAATGTCATACTGAAAAAATTATTGACAATTATCATGGTATTCAGTTTTTGTAGTTTACCTTATTTAATTAGTGGGACGAGTGGGTTTGGGTTTCGCCATGCTGTGATACTTTTTAACATAAATTTTACAACGGTACGTAGCACTAATATTTATTTAAAATAAGTTAATTGCCAGAAAATGCACCCTGTGGCTAATTCATAGTAGCTCTAGGTAAAAAGCCAGTGTCTCACAGTAACAGAAATGGGTCTTTTCCAGTAGGTAACTTTGCAAGATCGTTAAAGTACGTCCACTTTCACTATGACAATTTCACTAGTACTTCACTATCAACTCCCGATATTACTATTTGACTATCAAGCCAAGGCGACTAGGTTTTTCACTGACTTCTGCTTTTAGAAACGACTGTATTTATAGAAAAATGTTGTTGTAAACATTGTGAGAAAATAATTTGTTTACTGAATCAGCACTTTTAAAACTCCACACTCTCAGAATTTTCTATATCGGCGGCAGTAAATATTATGTCAAAACATTTTAAATAATGTGACTGCGCAGCTGAATAAAATTGTAGGTGGTCAATATAGGCTTTTTAAACGATAACAAGCTAATAAACATGTTAACTTGTATAATTATTATGTCACAGCACACCTGAATAAATATTTACGTGCGTAAAGCAAGTTCTAAGTTGTTTTTCCCATCTTCTGACCTTATTGTTAGCCAATCAGAGACTCCCTGTTAAATTTCTGCAGTACAGTAAAAATAAAACAATGTTAGTGCGGGACTACATATGCGTTATAACAGTAACGTTTTAGCTGGAGCCGGTCTCATTGAAAACAATGTGTTGTACATATCCCGCCAAACAGGTCCTGCTAAAATGCTCCTGTTAAAACGGAATGTATAGTCCCACATCTAGTTCTCCAAAATAATGTATAAACAATATGTTAAGTACATTTATTATACAGGGTAAGTCGGGAGGTATGGGCCAAACTCTAAGGGTGTAATCTATGCATCAAAATAATAAGAAAAAACGCAAATGTTGTTATCCAATATTCATTTGTTTTCAAAGTACAGCGTTAAATAAAATAATAATATTGTTAAACCAAAATATGCAACATTAACATTGTTTTAAATAAATCATTGGTTTAGTAAATTTTCAAAAATACCGCCATTGACTTGACCATGAATGACCAAAAATTTCCTGCTTCGTTTACGAAGGGCTTGACCCGACGAAATGGGCAGGCCCTCCGTCGTGTTGATAATACATTTAAATTCTGATGTTTAAAGGAATCTCCTCCAGTAGTCCTTGCAATTCAGTTTGTAAAAAACTTAAGTAGTGATCCCCTGTAAGGCGATTTTCCAATAGAAAAAGGCCAATTAAATTATTGTCGATCATGCCGCACCACACGTTTACTGAAAACCGTTGAAAATTATTTTCGACTATTGCGTGAGGATTTTCGTCCGACCATACATGGGAGTTTCGATTATTGTTGATGCCGGGTTGATCACGGGTGAATGTAGCTTCGTCAGTAAAAAGTATGTGAGGTACAAGATGACGATTATTAATTATCCACTCATAAAATTGCATACGCTTGGCGTAGTTTCCAGGTTGAAGATTCTGTACACGCTGTACATGGTACGGGTATAAGCCTTGCTCGTCAACATTTTCTATTTCTTCTACATCCTGTCGAATGGCTCGTTCGGAAGTTACATTAGCACTTGGAAGCGTTCCGGTCTAGCACAGTTTGTTGAAAACTCTGATAAAGGCCTTTCAGTTCGGTGTTTTTTGTGTGGAAATCGTCGACTATATTCTTCAGCAGCCGCTGTAGCATTCCCATTACACAAACCATAAATAAAAACCATATCGGTGTATTCGAGATGTGAATAAATGTATGGCATTTTATAAAATTTAAATGATACAAATCCGAAAGTTAACGGTGAATAAATGTAAAATTTTATACTGACACTAACAGGATAGTGAAAGCACAACAATCAAAAGCGGACAATACCATTTATTACAGGAAAGCTAAATTAATGCAATATTTTGTTTTTTTTTCTAATTATTTTGGTTTCCAGAGGTTTGGATTGGTCGCGGTGGTCCTATTAGTTGGCCTCCTAGATTGCCAGACCTCACACCGTTGGACAATAATTTATGGGGTTGGTTAAAAAATGAGGTATACAAAGTAAAAGTAGATACTAGGGATGCATTAATTAGACACATTAGAAATGCTGCACTCAATATTAAAGAGAGGCACGAATCAATTAGGAGCCACGCGCGCCCTTCGTAAAAACAGGGAAATGTTTAGAAGTCAATATTTTTGAAAATTTACTAAACCAATGATTTATTTAAAACAATGGTTATGTTGCATATTTTGGTTTAACAATATTATTATTTTACTTAACGCTAAAATTTGAAAACAACTGAATATTGGATAACAACATTTGAGTTTTTTCATATTATTTTGATGCATAGATTACACCCTTATAGTTTGGCCCATTCCTCCCGACTCACCCTGTATATTAATTAATTTTGTTTTTATTTTTATTATTTGAATCTGAATTAAAAAAAAAATTTGGAAAATAATTTGGAAAGACACGTACCGGGTCGTCAACTAAGAATGACTGTAGGGTATATCGCAGAACCCGTTAACGTACGGTTTACGAAAAAAATTATTACAAAAGTGAAAAATTGATGGAAATTATTTTTAAGTTTCTAGGTCGACCGCTAGTGGGTGAAACTCTAGTTACCATCAAAGGTAGCATTTTATCAATCTAAATAAAATTCTGGATAACTTGTTTTCAAATTTTTGCCCTACATTTTCGTTAGTATTAGGGGACAAATATTGCTATGCAAAAATATTCACAACTTTGGTTTCGCTTATCAGAATTTGACAAATTAGAGCTAAAGTCAAATTAATGTAAGAACTCGCCGCATCACCTGTCATTAATGACACCCTGTTGAAGTCTGGTATATTTTACGTCAAGCGGTTGGCTACAGAAACAAAACCGGACTAAGTTCTTTGATCTTCGCCTTCGCCATCTGTTAAAATATGTTAAATTTTGTAAGGAAGTCTTAATATTTTGCAAAATGGACTTGAAAATATGTAATTTAACTTAATTTCTTAAATGGTTAAAGAGATACAGGATGATCCAAGTAAATATTTACTTTATAAAATTTGCGATGATTTGATGTTAAGCGGATACGAATCAACTTTGGTGTTGTTATATTTTCGAGGGCAAGAAGGAGGATTCCATAATGTGTTTTAGGATACCTTCTAAAGAACGCCGCCTACACAATATGAGTTTGATAAATTCTCGCATATATTTTTTGTCTCTTACCTTTCTGATCGCTTTACCTCAAATTATGAAGGAAGAATTTTTTATACGTAAAAAAGTTGTACTTCATTAGTCCCGATAGATGGCAAGAAACATAAATAACGAAACATATTTATTGACAATTAACCGTGCGTTCTTAAGCATAAATTACATATTTTCAAGTCTACTATCTCCTGTTGCTGTATTTGCCCCTTAGTTATGAGACATCCTGTATATAACGATAAGTAAATGGTTTTAGGCACTTTAATGATTTCGTAATAGATGAGTTAACCAAAATTTGTACTGACTATTAAACTTAAATAATAAACGCCACGAAAATCTGTCTCTGAAATATGTAGGTATATAAAATCAAAAAGTAAAATGTTTAAAACGCAGACTACACAAAAAACAGCCACATAAACACTAAAAAAAAACACAAATCTGAAGAAAATAATATGACGCAATCTGACGCGTGAGCTTGCTTCGGCCCACTGCTGATCTGGAAACTTTAACCACGAAACCAGTTCAGCTGTTAATGTCAAGTGTCGCTGTCTTCTGTCGAAACGCTTTGTTTTAAGGAAAAGTTTACTATAGCTAAATAGGGTTTCTTTTGTTTTATAAAGTTAATGAAAAACTAAATTATTCGAAATTCCGTTGAGACAGCCATTTAGCGGAATCAACAATTTCTTCATTTTCTCACAAATTCTAAATGCACATACAGGGTGGCCCATTAGTGCGAGGAAGTCCAATATATCAGTTGTCAACAGAAATAGCAACAAATATTAGACATGAAAGCTATATGATGCGTAGAGACGCATATTTTAAAAATATTTTGAGATATACAGGGTGACCCAAAAAAGCAGAGCGGCAAAAAGGTAAGTTTTTTTAAATGGCAACCCCCATTTTTTTTTTAGGGAATTAAATTCAGCATGACATTTAGCATATATTAGAGTATCCTAATTTGGTGTACGTTGCGGCGTTGCCAAGCTATATATAATTTACTAAAAAATCCAAGAAAAACCACCTAATCAAAACTCCTATAAAAAAAATGAACCGATTTGATTTTTTAATACATGGTTACGGTTTTGGATACCTGAGGGACGGTAGATTAATCTTATTAAGGAAATCTGACCATAATTTATACAGGGTATTTTTTACAGATGTGCCAATATTGCTATATTTAAAGTATCAAATCTTCATTTTTTTAAATGGGACACTCTGTATAATAATGGGTCATGTTGTTAAGTATTTTATGCCCTATAAATTTGCAATTATAACTCATATCCTAAAATCTACCGTTTTGTCACAATTTTGAATTTTATTTGAAAATGCAAAAATAGCATCATTTTTTTTCTTGATAGGCCATGATTCAAACAAAAGTGGATATTACCACATGTCAAAATAATGCTTTAAAAATACCGTGGGTAATATTAAGTTTCTAATTTGTAATATTGACGCGTTATTTAATGAATTTTTTTACGTTTATTAGCGACTAGGCTTTATTATGAGCTTTAAAAGTAGGAAATGACAATAGAACTACCATTTCAAATCACTTATTAACATTATAACAGCATAACATAACAAAGGACAAAAAAAACAGAAAAAAAAAGTTAGGAACACAATAACAAATTAATATACACACACACACACACACACGTGTGTGTCTGTAAATATTTTAAAGTATAATACTATAATAAATGTTTGAAATGTCCGCCATTGTTATTTAAACATGCTTCTATACGTTCTTCAAAAGATCGACTGACTTCGTTTAGCATATTGTTGTCAATGTTTATAAAAACTTCCGTTATACGATGTTTCATATCTTCCTTAGTCGTCGGAGCAATTTTATATACTTGTTCTTTCACATAACCCCATGCATAAGAAGAAGTCCATTTTAGTCATATCTGGAGATCGAGGGGGCCACTGAAATGGTCCACCTCTTCCTACCCACCTATTATGAAAAGCGTTGTTTAGATGCTCATGGATTACTGCTGTATGATGAACTGGAGCTCCATCATGTAAATACCACATTCTTTCTTTAATGTAATTTGGTAAAGCATTGGTGGTAACTCATTTTGAAGGAACTGCAGATATACTTGACTTGACCAGTTACTCTCTCCTCAAAAAAGTAGGGCCCAATAACATAAGTTCCAACGATACCACCCCACACATTTAAAGACCATCTTGTTTGGCTATGGGTTCTAATAAAATGTGGATTTATTGATGAATAGTAATGAAAATTGTGACGATTAACATTTCCATTTTTGTGAAAAGTGGCTTCATCAGTAAATAACACATAATTAAAAAATAATCTTTCCTGTTGAATTTTTCTTTGGGCCCATTCGCAAAAAACTACTCTTGCACCAAAATCCTGGTTATTTAACTCCTGCATAAGCTGAATGTGATACGGGTGCATTTTTTGATCATGTAAAACTCTCTGAATTGTTTGCCGTGTTATATTAGTTTCATTTGCAATGACCCGATGGGAAGTATGCGGATTTTCTGTAACTTTAAGCAAAACGGTTAATTGATTTTCTTCTGTATTGGCCGTTTTGCTTCTCTCAGTATTTTCGTAATCCACTTTCCCGGTACGAATAAAACGTTCCAACAATTTTTCAAACGCTTCTTTTCTTGGTTGTCTTCTTTCTGGAAAGGACTCATAATAAAGCCTAGTGGCTAATAAACACTTCTTGTCACTGGCGCCTAATATAAAAACCCTATTAACAAGTTCTTCTTTTAAAAAATTCATTATAATTTCTTGATAACGCGTCAATATTACAAATTAGAAACTTAATATGAACCACGGTATTTTTAAAGCATTATTTTGACATGTGGTAATATCCACTTTTGTTTGAATCATGGCCTACCAAGAAAAAAAATGATGCTATTTTTGCATTTTCAAATAAAATTCAAAATTGTGACAAAACGGTAGATTTTAGGACATGAGTTATAGTTGCAAATTTATAGGGCATAAAATACTTAACAACATGACCCATTATTATACAGAGTGTCCCATTTAAAAAAATGAAGATTTGATACTTTAAATATAGCAATATTGGCACATCTGTAAAAAATACCCTGTATAAATTATGGTCAGATTTCCTTAATAAGATCAATTTACCGTCCCTCAGGTATCTAAAACCGTAACCATGTATTAAAAAATCAAATCGACTCATTTTTTTTAAAGGAGTTTTGATTAGGTGGTTTTCCTTGGATTTTTTAGTAAATTATATATAGCTTGGCAACGCCGCAACGTACACCAAATTAGGATACTCTAATATATGCTAAATTTCATGCTGAATTTAATGCCCTAAAAAAAATGGGGGTTGCCATTTAAAAAAACTTACCTTTTTGCCGCTCTGCTTTTTTGGGTCACCCTGTATATCTCAAAATATTTTTAAAATATGCGTCTCTACGCATCATATAGCTTTTATGTCTAATATTTGTTGCTATTTCTGTTGACAACTGATATATCCTCGCACTAATGGGCCACCCTGTATATGCAGTATCTTTTTCAACTCGCAACAAGTTACAAATATCATACTATTGTATCATTAACAAAATCATAACAACAGTTCAATAAATGAATGGTCTGTAAATTTAAATTATTTACAGCAAAAATATTAGAGGATGGTTGCCTTTATGAAACAAATTGCAGTACTATTTTAAGTAGGTACAAAATAAAAAATAATGCAAGAAGGCTCTGATTTAAAATAGGAAATAGTACTTGTCAAAGTTCAAATGTGTCAAATTTTGTTTTATTTTTTTAACATTTTAAGCACGTTAAACGCCTCTTCGATTGAGGTCGGCATTTTGACGCAGCACAAAAAAGAAGAAAATAAAACAAATTTTTGACATGTACTGTTCAAATCACAGCTCTCTTCCCTTTTTTTGTTTCACAGCCTACTTAAAATCTTACTGCGATTTGTTCCATAAATTCTCTATTGTTTTTGTTGAAAATAAATGCTGTTTACAGCACATTAATTTAGAGAACCGTGTTGATTATGGCTTTGTAGAAGACACAATGGTATGATATTTGTAACATGTTGCCTCCAAATACATTATGGAAACATCAGTCTGTTCTCAATATAATACCGTATTAAAATGTCAGTTGGACCTCATTTTTATATTATATTTTCCATATCTCCGGTTTTAAAGAAGTATATCAACTTGCTGATTTCACAAATATTATTCTTATTTATTATTCAAAAACCAAAGTTGTGAATATTTTTGCGTAGCAATATTTGTCTTCTCCTACAAACAAAAGGGTAGAGCAAACACTTAAATACAAAAGTTATGCATAATTTCATTAGATTCAAAAAGTGCCACCTTTGATACCCCTTTACTAGGAGGATTTTTGAGAAAATCCTGCTTTTTAATTGGTCACTATAGTTACGCCCCCTAGCGGCAAACCTACAAACTAAAAGATAATTTACAACAATTCAAGTTTTGTGAGATATATTTTTTCCCAAAAGGCGTACGGTACACGGTTTCTGAGATATTTAGGCCGGCAGCCATTCTTAGTTGGTATATAATAAAAATTTAAAAAAAAACAAATAAAAATAAAAAAGACAAGACAAATTTTATCCACATAAACGGATCGTTTCTGGCTTCCGACCAGTACCAAGCAAGCTGGCAAATAAATAGCTAAACAAATCAACCATGTTATTTATGGAAATAAATAAAAAACCTAAGTAATTGCGGACAAAGTCACGCGGCGGCGACTTTCGGCAACGGTCGAAAGGCTAGCTAATAGCGATTCGTGAATGCGCGTGCGCGTGGTGGTGAACCTGATTGCTTCGAATGCGTCGGCTACACAGTGTTGCCGTTTACGGGTATTTCATCCGAAATTCAGATATTTTGACCAAGCTTGCGGGTAAAATTATAAAATCGGGTATTTTGGATAAAAATGTTGTCTACCTACTATTTTATACATTAAGTCGAATAATTTAGTAAATTATGGGATTTAAAGAGGAATGTGTGAATCATAATTTTTCTCACTTCCCCCTTTAACTTCAATAAGGCTATGGAATTAATATGGAAACCAAGATTTGACCGAAAGTGGAGTGGTCAATTCAAATTTTATCGTGCAAGAAAAAGAATACCATATAACAACAGATGTCACAATAGTATTGTATGCCATGTTGACAATGATGATTTTGCTTGTCCTGCTGAGATGTTTTCAAATCTATAGGAAAAATCTTAAGAAGCAGATCAGAAGTAGTTCTCTAGCCAATGTGACAGAGGTATAAATGGATTTTTTTTTTGATTGAGTGACGTAATTGTACAAGTAAGTCCTTACGTAAGTAGTTTTAATAGACATTGAACAATCATAGTGAAGCGTAATACGCAATATGTTCTAGTATCCTTTTTGTATGTTATATTTTGTTAATTTGAGTCGCAATGCATATTTTTATTATTTTTTTTTTACTTTTTACCATTTTATTATTTACCGATATTGACCGTTAAAAGTATGTTCTATATGTATTTGTTTTGTATATTTAATGCCAACCACGTGGGAAGATATTTATGCTAGACTGTTAGCCATAAACCTAGAGGTACAAAATCGATCAAAACGGGCAATTAAAAAGCAAACTCTTAAAAGTGAGTTGATTAGGCAAGAAATTCGTGATAACCTAACGTCTAACAAAAATTTTAAAATTATATTTTAATTCGCTTAACTCAGACCAAAGGTCAGCGGCGCGTCAAATTTTTTTGACAGTTAGAGACAAGGTTGTTAGAACATTTCAGGTGCTCGGAGTTTCCTATCAAATCCATACGTCTTGCACAGAACAGATCGACCCTTCTCGTTTGGACGACGATCTCGTAATTACAGACGACGACGAACAAACAGACGAACAAACAGACATGGTTTTGTCGGCGGTAGAATTTTTTAATTTAGCCAGTAAGATTGTTCCCCATGATTTTGATGGCTCTCCTGATAAACTACGTTCATTTTTAGATGCGCTAAATTTACTAAATAGTAACGCTGGCGACCACACGGAAAATGCTATTGCTTTTATAAAAACGCGGTTGACCGGTAGAGCACGCGAACTTATCACAAATGAAACATCGGTAGATCAAATAATAACAACTCTAAAAACCGGCATAAAAGGCGAAAGTTCAAGGTTACTTACATCTAAATTGTTAAATCTTAAACATAATACTAAGGACTCTATAACTTATTCCGCCGAAATCGAGGCGTTGGCCGAAAACTTGAAACGGGCTTATATTAGCGAAGGCGTACCTATCAGCACTGCTAATTGCTATACGACTGAATCAAAATCAAATCAAATCAAAAAACGCTTTATTGTTATAAAAAATTTCTTTTTCATTAACAAAGCCATTAATGTAAAATTAAGTATGTACAAGTTAATGTCGAAAAAGTACTTATACTAGACTAAATAAGTCATATAAAAAAATATAAAACAAGTTACATAAAACAAAGAACAAAGAGGAACAGACAACTTTTCTATAAGTATACTCAAACCACGACTCAAACATAGCTTTATTAAAAATCAAATAGCAAAATGTTTACAAAGCAGATTACAAACAAAAAAATACTAGAATTAAAATGTATCCTCTAAAAATTCGGAGACAGAGTAATATGTCTTGTTTAAAAGAATCCTCTTGACCTCCCTCTTAAATTTTTTAACGCACAAAAACTCTCTAACCTGCCTAGGAAGATGATTAAACATTTTTTTGCCCCTGTATATAAAAGAATTCTTAATTAAGGTGGAACCCGATATCGGAAGAGCTGTGGTGTGAGTATTACGGAAAAAATAAGAGGAAGCAGAGATAATTTCCTGGCTAAACTTTTTATGCACGAGACATACAGTTTCTAATATAAAAATGCATGGTAATGTTAAAATTTTGTTACTATTAAACAATGGCCTACATGATTCCCTTCGTTTCAAGCCAAACATAAATCGCATAGCTCTTTTCTGGAGAATAAATACGGTGTTAAATAAATAACCGGAACAAGCACCCCAAAAACACACACCATACCGCAAGTGTGTATCAATTAAAGCGAAGTAGGCAGCCCTCGCAGTTACTATATCCGTTTCCCGGGTAATAACCCTTAAGGCATAGCAACCTCTAGAAACCTTAGTGGTTAGTTGTAAAACATGTGGCTCAAACTTCAACCTATCATCCACAAACAAACCCAGAAATTTATTATAATTCACTCTACCCAGAGCTTGCGAATTTAAAATGACGCCGTCCACTTGATATTTGAAGTTAATAATCTTGGTCTTAGATAAATTGATGGTAAGTAGATTAGCATCACACCAATCCTTCACTCGAACCAAGTCGTTACTGATAACAATCTCCATCTGGCCAGCGTCTCCGGAATGCCACAGAATAGTCGCGTCATCCGCAAAAAGAGTAAAAAGACCTGATATATCCAGGGTTGCCAGATCATTGATATATATCAGGAAAAGCAAGGGACCAAGGATAGATCCCTGTGGGACCCCAGAGGTCAAGCGTAAGCTGGAGGAAATATCGTCATTGAAAATAACTGACTGATGACGATCCGACAAATACGACCTGATCCAGGCCAAGAAGGTCCCCCGAAAACCATAAACTTCAAGCTTACCGAGCAGTATCTCATGATCCACACAGTCAAAGGCTTTGGTCAGATCGCAAAACACCGCAGCGGCAACCTCTCCGTCATTAATTGAAATGTATAGGTCGTTTAGAAAGGAAAAAATGGCATCATCGGTGCTTTTCTGGGCCCTAAATCCAAATTGGGCAACGTTCAATATACCTCTGGCATTCATAAAGCTCGTGATACGTTTCTTGACTAGCCTTTCTACAATCTTTGATAATGTTGGTAGCAGTGAAATTGGCCTAAAGTTAGATGGAGTCGTGGGATCACCTCCTTTAAATAGTGGGATGACTCTAGCAATTTTTAAACAAGGTGAAAAAGTACCCAAAGTGAGCGACAAATTAATAGCCTCTGCCAAGGAGCTTAGAGCTACATTGGGAAGAACAAGAAATATTTTTAAAGACACATCGTCCCAGCCGACAGCGTTTTTATTTTTTATTTCCAGAAACACTTGCCCCAATTCGTTGACATCAGTAGGATGAAAATAAAAAGAATCGCGTATTGAAATATTCTTTAGATAACTCAGCGCAGTTCGTTTGGGTTGGATGCAACTAGAAAGGTTAGATGCGACGGAACAATAAAAAGAATTAAATTCGTTAGGGCTAATGTTGGATTCGGGCGATCTGCTCTTTTTCCCTTTTAAATCGTTAATGATTTTCCAACATTCCTTCTGCTTGTTGCTCGATTGATCCAACCGTTGCGAAAAATATCGTTGCTTTGCCGTTTTAATAACTCTCCTATAAATACCTCTATATTTGTTGTAATAGGCGGCAAAATTGTTGCTGTTCAAGAAATATTTACGAAGTTTATGCAAACAACGCATGTTTTTCGCTGAAACCCTAATGCCTCTTGATATCCACGGTTTCCCAGTATTCCGCCTAAGTGTTCTAATTGGAAAAGATATGTTAAAGTTCTGATACAGGATACTATGAAAGCATGCAATCGGATCTGTGGAATTAATGACACTCGTCCAATCACCCTTCTCACATAACTTCGAGAAGTTTTGTAGATTTTTTTTAGAATAAATTCTTCCTCGATATTTTTTTACTTTAACGCGGCGCGATGGTATTTTAAAAGTACAGAAAATAGCCTCGTGATCCGATAAACCAGAATTTACCACTTCACACCTCAAACACATATCATTTGGTAGGTTAGAACACAGATAATCTATAAGAGTAGAACTACCCATGGTTATACGGGTGGGTTCCTGCACATGCATGCGCAAATCAAATGAGTTTAACAAATTAGACGTAATAATAGTGTTGATATGTGATGTTTGCAAATAGTCAACATTGAAGTCACTCGCTAAAATAATATTACTGTTACTAGGGAAAAGAGACAAAAGCACTTCTAATCTGGCCACAAACTGGCGCACATCAGTATTAGGCGGTCTGTATAAACATAGAACGTAAACGTTTAAATTAGAAATATGTACGACAGAAAATTCAAACTCTCGCTCCACTACTAAATGATTAAATTTAACAATCTCGATAAGTGAGCAAAACTGCATAACTGAATCACGAACAAACACCACAGTTCCTCCGTGGGTAGATGCAGACCTAGAATAAATAGACAAAACGCTATAGCCGGGGAGAAACACCGCCTCGTCGGTATGCAGCCAGTGCTCAGTTAGAGGCAACAAGTGAGGATTTTTTAGTTCATCAAGAAAAATTTGTAGTTCGTCGACTTTATTTCTTATTGACTGAATATTTAATAATAAGATTGAGAATTCGCAGTTGGTCTTTCTAAAAAAGTACTGTTTCCCGACTGAGCACTGCAATTCGTCTCCCTCACATCTGATTCAAGTTCTACGATTGAATTATTGGCCACATTAGAGAGAAATTGTGAACACACAAATTTGCATAACAGCGCCTTGCTATAATAAGAAGGTTTCCCGTCGAAGGATCTTTCATATGCTTGCATAAAGTCATTTATGGAAAGGTAAGTGGAGTGATTTAGGCCATTTTGAATAATTCTTTGAACGGTTGCATTGTCTTTATAAATGAAACCATTCAAAACCCTTCTGTTGCAAGCAAATGAGGATCCAATCACAATCAGATTACTATTCTTTGAGATTTGTAACAGTCTTTGAACCTGATCTCCCAAAATACTTCTACCACTCAAGGCATTTTCACAACTTACAAAAACCATAACAAAGTCTTTCTTCGTAAAATTAGTACTAAGCTTCAAAGAGATGTCGACTACTTCGTTAAACAAAACACCAGCCTTGTATTGAGTGTTAATGTCATACCCTGAATTAGAAAATTTTTTAAGCAATTTACCGCACCCAATCGCACTGACCCTTTCACCAACAACAAGTAACTGCGGTTTCCTTGATAAGTAGCCATTGTGTCCTTTCCCTGTGTCGAAAGAACACTTGGTAGAGTCCACAATCCGCCCATGATTTGCCTCGTGTAATTTACATAGTTCTTCACTGCATCTCTTATTATCTTCTTCAAGGGTTCGAATAGTTTGGATCATATTCTTGCTCATCTCATTAAGTTCGCTGAGTTTATTCTTTGTCTCGTTATATTGCTTGGTCATCGATTGTAGTTCCTCGTTTAGTTTCAGATTATCGCTGTTTAAGGAACAAACTTTCTTACTTAATTCGGAGAGTTCGTCGCACTTTTCTTTGAGCTGTTGTATAAAACCTTTCTCAATTTCCGTCGCGTCTATGAAGTCTTGGGTTGGTTTTCCATTTCCCTTCGTTTGCGAGTTTCGTTGCTGAGTGTCATCGAATTTCTCGCAACATTTCTTAGAACATAAAATTTTATGCCTTTCAATTATGCGGAACTCTGTTCTTTCAGTACAGCTCTTATGAAAGATATTAGAACACTCAATGCAAAAGTAATTGTCCGTTTTCTTTAACTTAGTGCAGCATTTAAATACTGTATCCAAGTCACCCATTATTACCCATGAATTTATTCAGTTGATATTAAATGAATAAATAACACAAGTCCGCCCCTGGTCAAAAAATAAGTGCAGACATCAGAATCCATTAATCAACATTAACATTAACACTGAAAACGTTGTCAAGGCCCTAAGCCAAAATTCCAACTCTGAAAGGGTTCGTATAGTAATGGAGGCTGGCACTTTTGGTACAGTGAATGAGGCAGTTGCAAAATTCGTTGGTATAAACCCGGCTTCAAGCATGTCAAACAATGTTTTTCACTTTAGACAGAGAGGTAACGATAATTTTGGTCACAATAGATATAACAATCGTGGTCGGGGCGGTTTCCAAGGATATAATCGAAGAGGGCAAAATTATAATTTCAGGCGCGGTCGAGGAAATTTTTCTCAAAATACCACTTTTAGGGGTAACAATAACTACATAAATAGCGGTTTTAGAGGGAATAATAATTCAACAAACTATGCCAATCAACGCCCTAGGGTTAGGTATTACGAAGCGAATGATAATCAGGAAAACCAACCGGCCCCCCAACAGGACCGGTTGGGGGAATTTTAAAAATTTACAGTTTAGATATATCTTTCTCAAACTTTGTTGTTCTTCCATGCGAAATGACAGGTGAAAAAATTACATTTTTAATAGATACGGGGGCTGACATATCCGTTGTTAAACGCTCTAAAATACTGCCCAACCAAAATATTGACACGTCGAGTCAGAGTAAAAAAAAAGGAGTTACGGATGGAATTCAACATACCTTTGGCATCACTAATACAAAAAAATTTATAGACAATGTCGGCATAAACCATAGTTTTCATATTGTAGGTCACGATTTTTCTATACCTTCTGACGGAATTTTAGGCCGAGATTTAATTTCTAGATATAAGTGCATTTCAGATTATTCAGACTGGACCATCACGATAAGATTTAAAAATAGAGACCTTTAAGTACCAATACACAGTTGTAATGACGATATATTAACAATTCCTCCCAGATGCGAAGTTATTAGGCAAGTAAATAGTCTAAAAACGCTAACTAAAGACGCTTTAGTCCTTAATAAGGAACTGCAAGGCGGTGTTTTTGTAGCGCGGTCAATAGTATCTAAAGATAACCCCATAGTTAGGATAATTAACACGACGTTTGAGACAGTAACTATAAAAAATATTCAATTGGAAACTACTTATCTAGATAATTTTGATATCTATAATATACACTCGGAACCAGTGGATCGTTATTCAAATTTAGTAAAACAGTTAAATTTAGAAATGCCAAATTTCATAAAAAACGACGTTCTTAATCTTTGTAACGAATTTTCAGATATTTTTGCATTAAAAACAGATAGGTTGACGGTAAACAATTTTTATAAACAAAAATTACGGCTACGCGACGATAACCCTGTTTACATTAAAAATTACCGGACGCCTAAAGTTCTAAAAAACGAGGTAAATTGTCAAATCGAAAAAATGTTGCATAACGGCGTAATAGAACCCTCAACTTCCGAATATAACAGCCCGGTATTATTAGTATCTAAAAAATCACAAGATGGCCAAAAGGCCTGGCGCCTTGTAATAGATTTTCGCGCCATAAATAAAAATAAACTTATTGCTGACTCATATCCACTTCCAAGGATAGACGACATTCTTGATGAACTTGGTAGAGCAAAATGGTTTTCAGTTATTGATCTTATATCAGGATTTCATCAGATCCCCTTAGATGAAGAATCACGCGACATAACATCGTTTAGTGTTGACTCTGGATCTTTCAGATTTACAAGATTACCTTTCGGATTATCGGTAAGCCCAAATAGTTTTCAAAGAATGATGTCGATGGCATTCGCCGGCATGACCCCTGAAAAAGTATTTTTGTATATGGATGACCTCATTGTAATCGGTTGTTCCGAAAAACATCACCTCGACAATTTAAAAAATGTTTTCCAAACCTGTAGAAAATACAATTTAAAATTAAATCCCGAAAATTGCAAATTTTTTAGAAAAGAAGTAACTTATTTAGGTTATAAAATAACCGATAAAGGAATTTTACCTGACGATTCTAAGTACGATGCTATAAACAAGTATCCGGTACCTAAAACAGCTGACGAGGTAAAACGCTTTGTTGCATTTTGTAATTACTATCGTCGATTTATACAAAACTTTGCATTATTAACTTTGCCTCTCAATAAATTAACAAGAAAAAACACTGAATTTTTATGGACTAGTGAATGTCAAAATTCCTTTGACCTTCTAAAACGGGCACTAATTAGCCCCCAAATTTTGCAATTTCCGGATTTCCAAAAACAATTTATTGTAACTACAGACGCCTCAAATGACTCTTGCGGCGCTGTATTGTCACAAATTTTTGATGGCCAAGAGCTACCGATTGCATATGCGTCACGCACATTTACAAAAGGTGAATCACACAAGCCAGTTATTCTAAAAGAACTGACTGCCATCCACTGGGCCATTAAATTTTTTCGTTGTTATTTATACGGACACAAATTTCTGGTTAAGACAGATCATAGGCCTCTCGCCTATCTTTTCTTAATGAAAGATCCTTCATAGCTAACTAGAATGCGTTTAGATCTGAAAGAGTATGATTTCGAAATTTTATATATTAAAGGTAAGGATAACGTCGCTGCCGATGCTTTATCCCGAATAAGCATCGATACATTAAAAGAAATACGCGATAATACTACATACGTGTACGCGATAACTCGTTCGATGACAAAGTCTACCACTTTAACAAAAAATAACCCGGCCAATAATAAGTCTTTTATTCAACCTAAAATTTATGAAATTTTAGATAGTTATACAGTGTTAAATTTGCCTAATTTAAAATTTGAAATAAAGCCCACCTCTTTGAAAATGACGATTAAATATAAAAATAAGATATGCGCGCGTAAAACTATTCAAATCACTAACGGCAACATTGCTTTAGAGCAACTGATGTCTCAGCTAGATTTATTGGCTAGTGAAGGAAAGGTTAACAAGGTAAAATTAAGTTTGGGCGATGATATTTTTAAAAGGTGCACCAGTAATGAGTTTAAAGAAATAGGGCAAATAAGGTTAAAACATGTCACTGTAGTTCTTTGCAAAGTTGCAAAATTAGTAGAAAGCAAAAAAGAGCGATTAAAACTTCTCGATAAATATCATAAAGATCCTTTATACGGAGGACACTGCGGTCAGAAAAGACTACTTAAAAAATTAAAAAGTACCTTTAGATGGAAAAATATGTCTCGTGATGTCGCAAATTTAGTGAGAAAGTGTCACGAATGCCAACTTAACAAAGGCAAGGTAACACATTTTGAACCCTTGGTAATAACCCCAACCCCCCAAACGGCTTTCGATATTGTCTGCATAGACACTATCGGTCCATTCCAAAAAACAGACGCAGGTAATTTATACGCAGTAACAATACAATGCGAACTAACTAAATATGTTATCATTACACCAATACCAAATAAAGAAGCGGCGACTGTTGCTAAAGCCATTGTCGAAAGTTTTGTTCTTATATATGGACCACCCAAAGTCGTTAAAACAGATATGGGTTCAGAATATAAAAATCAAATTTTTGACAATATTGCAAAACGGTTGGGAACTGAGCACAAAATGTCTACAGCATACCATAGTCAAACCATCGGAGGGTGTGAACGGAACCACAGAGTACTTAACGAATACATACGCATGTACATAAATGAAACACGCACTGACTGGTACAACTGGACAGACTGGACTCGATACTATGCATTTTGCTATAACACCACACCACACTATACGCCTTTTGAACTTATTTTTGGGAAAAAGGTTGATCTCGCTTGCATAAATCTCAATCTCAATCTCAGGTAGATCCTTTGTATAATTTAGATGCATACGACCAAGAAATTCGTTATCGGTTGCAACTAGCACATAACAGAGCTAAAATACAGCTTGAAAAAGCTAAATCAAGCAGAAAACTTTATTATGATGCTAGATCTTCCGACATGAATTTAAAGACAGGTGACCTTGTTATGGTGACCAATGAAGATCGTACTAAGTTCGATTCGTGGTACGACGGTCCCTTCTCCGTCGTTGGCATTGAAGGTACAAATTGCATAATAAATACCAATAAAGGCAAAAATGTAACTGTATATAAAAATAGAGTTAAAAAATATGTTAATTAATTAAGAATAATTCGACAGGCCTGTCAATAATAGTGTAACGTTGATTTACTAATTTATTCCTCACCAATCATCCCTTCATCTATTTTCTATATTATTATAAGGTATTCTTAGACGTAAATTTAATTTAATTTTTATACGAATATCGTTTACGTTTTGTTTTATTTACTATATTTTATTTCAGGGCATTTTTCCGTATCAGCACAGTTGTTAGTTTATCCCGGATAATGACCTCATTAGTTGGCCACATATGTAGGTCATTCTCTAGGAAAGGGAGGTGTAATAGCTTATGTTATTGCATTATAATAAATCATGCTAAATAAGCTATGACAATTCATTGAACTATTACATCCACCCGGTTCTAGCTTTTGTGCTGACGCTGTTTAATTAATAGGTCAATATGTAAGCATTTTATATACGTGTAACCCCGGTGATTCTACCGAGAGGTGAACACACTCTTCTTTTGTCATTAATAGAATAAACCATGTATCGTAAAACATTGACAAGAGTTTGATTCCACTACGCTACATACAAAAAATAACATTTGTATATGAATATTATTATGTATTACTGTTATTACTGGTCATTTCTAAGGAGATACTTACATAATTTGATTTTGTCTATGGTCTTCCTCATTAACGTCGATTTCATCATTTTTAATTTTCCATTTATCATAGACAACTTCAACAGTTTGTTCAACTTCTCTTGTGTTTTCGTTGATTTCAATTTTTACCGGTACCTCGAAATATGGGGGATAAGAACCTTCTGATCTGTAAAAATAAAATACCATAGGTATTTACTTAAAGGTATATTAAATCCAGGGTGTGAAATAGGGATGCAAAATAAAATTATCGATTCAGTATTTTTTTAAGGAAATTAAGGACAAGGGGTGTAGCTCTCCCGCGAATAGTCTATGTCTTAAGGATAAAAACAACGGTCTCACGCACCATCATAGCCAGTTGGATCGCCAACCTTCGAAGGGAGACGGCGTCCTAAGAAGAAGGAGGATAAAAAATATTAAGTACGGCATGTGGATTGGAGGTTGTTTGGGAAGGGGGTGGGGGCAAATTTGTCCAGTCCGATTTGTACCTACCTCAACTTGTATGTGGCAATAAGGACTTTTGAATCAGGACCGATTTTTTTAAATGCTTAGCTTATCTAGTTAGTTCCAGCCTATACAGAGTGAAAAAGTTTAATTTTTTTTCGTTATTTTTTGTTTTTCTCATACATTTTCTAAGAAAATTATTTCCAATTTTATACACTTATTAGTTTTTGAAATATCGAGAAGATGTCAAAATTGTCGGATGCAGTAAACAGGGTGTTATATTTTTTACACTTTATATCAAAATTAAAACCTTGTTGTTTATAAGTATTTTTTTCCTATTTTGAGAAGCACTATTACTCCCTTAAATGTGTACGTGAAATTCATTAACACCCGATCTACATACAGTATGGTCAATTAAGTAATAATAATAATATTCCTTTATTTTAAACAACAAAAAAATCATAAATAATACAATCATAACAAAAAACATACAATCATTTGACCACAATATAAACATAAATGTAGATATATAAATACTTTTTTTTTCACATAAAATTAAAAGGCCCTGACCTAGTGCTATGGGGGACGACCATACAGGTACATGTTTTACATATCACAGAAGAAAAAAAACTGAGTTATAAACGTTCATTTAAAATCCAATAATAAAGATAACTAGTAAAAGAAATATAGTGGAAATTTAAGTAGATAGTTAATGTCTGGTCAAAAACAAAATTAAAAAAATGCTAGTATTGACGAGGCGTGATATGTGTATTTGCAACCGTAATTCCAAAAGAATTCTTGTCAAAGTACAAAATGGTTTTAACAAGAAGCCACCAGAAGCTCGAGACTTAAAGAGTTTTCAAATGTAGCTGGATTTTAACAGTTTAAATAAGAATAAACATGTCATGGCATTTGCAAGATTTCACGAGTATATAGAAAGCAGAGTTGACAAGAACACAAGGTTATTTTAAAGCGCATATTTAGGTTTTAAGAAGTATTCAGGAGTTTTGAAGTCGCGTGTTTGAAGAGTATTTATGGGAACTGCTAAGCCTCAGTTGTGAGTTTTAAACAGTGAATCAAGAGTTTTAATGAGCACATGAAGGAGATTTCAAGAGTATTTATGTGAATTTGGAACCTTGACTTTCCGGTTTTGGAGAGTAAACAGAAGTTATGACGAGCACACGAAGAGGGTTGAAGAGTTCTTATGAGGGTTTAAAAGTCCAGTTTTCCGTTTTTCAGCAGTGAATAAGAGTTTTGAGGAGCACACGAAACGGGTTGAAGAGTTCTTATGAGGAATCAAAAGTCCAGTTTTCTGTTTTTGAGCAGTAAACAGGAGTTTTGAGGAGCACACGAAACGGCTTGAAGAGTTCTTATGAGGAATGAAAAGTCCTGTTTTCTGTTTTTGAGCAGTAAACAGGAGTTTTGAAGAGCACACGAAACGGGTTCAAGAGTTATTATGAGGAATCAAAAAGTCCAGTTTTCTGTTTTTGAGCAGTGAACAGGAGTTTTGAGGAGCACACGAAACGGGTTAAAGAGTTCTTATGAGAAAGTAAAAGTCCAGTTTTCTGTTTTTGAGCAGTGAACAGGAGTTTTGAGGAGCACACGAAACGGGTTGAAGAGGTCTTATGAGAAATCAAAAGTCCAGTTATCCGTTTTTCAGCAGTGAACAGGAGTTTTGAGGAGCACACGAAACGGGTTAAAGAGTTCTTATGAGGAATCAAAAGTCCTTTTTTTGAGCAGCGAACGGGAGTTTTGAGCAGCACATCAAGCGGATTGAAGAGTTCTTATAAGAAATCAAAAGTCCTGGTTTTCTGTTTTTGGGTAGTGAACACCCACTAAACAAAATTTTGTAACCTCAATATTGTAATTATATAACATAGTAATAATGTTACATTACATTGAATATCACAAGATATTGCACTGATATTACAACATTGACTCAATATTTTCTTTCGATATGGTAGTAATATTATTCAACAAATATGTAAGTGATTTTTTGCCACAATAAAATCACATGTATGTAATATTTTTCTGAGACATTAGATTAATATTTCTTATATCATATTGCTGCAAATTCCGACCATTTTACAATGAAATGGAGGAAACATGTTTCAGTTATATTACTAGCATATTACTTTAGTAATGTTAAATAGATATGACTTAATACATCTGCGCCATATTACTTAATATTGGTACCTCATTATTATCAAATAATGAAGTACCAATAAGTGAAAATAGCAACAAAATAATTCTACTGAACGGTTTAATTTCTATGCGTCTTACTTATAATGTAATAAAATAATGATAGAAGATTAAAGCGATCGTTTTTAAATGAATGCAGCTAATTGCTGTTTTAACAGATAAAAACAAAAATGTGTGAAAATTGACTATTGTTTATAGAATACTTATCTGAATTTTAAATTACGTTAATTTCTACATGTGCTATTTAAATAATAAAATCATATTATAGGTGAGATATGTTAGGAAAGTAAACAGAAAAGGGTTTATTAAAAAAATCATTAAAAGTAAGAAGCATGTATTGAACAGAGAAAAACATAATATTCATATGTATAAACAATAAATTGCACCAAAATAACTTAAACTAAATTTGTACAGGGGGTCCCAAATTCGATTCTCATCATGGGGATCTAGGAAACTGTAAGATATATACAGCATCGGTCAAATTATCGCAAAGTTGCGGAATTTTGTGCTAAATAATATCGGCAAAAAAAATCTGAGCTTTTATAGTTTTTGAAATTAAAAAAAAACTATAAAATTTTGAGTTCTTGTTTTAAATTGCCCGACCTATTTTATCCGCTACAGAAAAACAAACACAACAAACAATATTTTATTAACGCAACTTTTTTCGCTGCATATTGTAATGTTTTTAGACTTTCGGTACGTTTCGATTTTGTGAAAGTTTTATCAACTTAAATTTTTTGAATGCGGACCTGCATTTTTTAAAATCTTTTTAAGCCCTGAATTCAACCATATATTATATAACACTTAATTATATTAAGAAGTTTTGTTGTCACTAATACATCATCAGGAATGTGATAATTATTTTTATAAAGTTGATAGTGTTTCCCAAAAAATAAACGTTGCAGCGAAAAAAATTGCCTTAATAATGTTGTGTTTGTTTTTCTGTGACGGATAAAATAAGTCGAGCAATTTAAAAAAAAAAACAATAACTAATAATTTTAGTTTTTTTAAAAATCTCAAAAATTAAAACATAGCTCAGATTTTTTTAACGATATTACCTACTTAGCATAAAATTTGACCAATGCAGATCTCTTATGGTTTCCTAGATCCCCATGATGAGGTTCGAATTTGGGACACCCTGTACTGTAAACTATTAAGGTAAATGCAGTGACATAATACTATTAACTTATTAATTTTCTTGGTTTTTCCTTTGTTTGCAATAGCGAAGCCATTCTGCTACAACTAACTCGTATTCTCTGTCAGTAATCAGAGAAAATTCCTTTTTCACGGCTTCTAGAAAAATAGTAAATTTCCAATTTTAGCTACGCTTCAAAATATATTAAAAACTTTATTAACTTTAAAGTTTAAAATAAAAAAGTTTGGAAATACAGTATTATAGGCTTTCTTGAAGCCTTTGAAAATGGTAAAAAGTGAAAAAAAAATAAAAGTAGGATGAAACCCATTGGAAAAGGAAGAGAATATAACAAAAATGAAAGGAAAAATAATTTACGGGCGATCCGAGGTCTGGAAGTGGAAAGGGGTGAGTTTTTAAGGGTAGAAAACGATTTATCTCGATTTCCGGCAAAACTACAAGTCCTATGGAAAAACGTTAAATGGCAAAGTTGTAGGTAATAAAAAGATCTACAACTTTTGTATTTACACTTTTTTCACATAACCTCAAAATGTATGTGAAAAATTCAAATAACCAAGTTTTTGGTTTTTTATTTTTATCTTTTACAAAAAAAAATTTCGAATTAGAGTTTTTTTCGTTCCTTTGCATTTTTTGAGAACATTTTCCATAGTAATGTATATTTTTTACACCATCAGAAAGTAGAGATTTCAACGAACAAAAAGCCCACCGACTTTTTAAAAAAGCAGATATTTTGACGTGAAAATTTTCGATTGAAAATTAGGGTGCTTTTTCGATATTAAGTGAAAATAAAGTGAAAAAATAAATATTTTAAATTAAAAAAATTACAGTGTATTTGGGACATAAAAAGGTAAGTTTTAAATTACCTAAAACTTTGCCATTTAACGTTTTTCCATAGAACTTGTAGTTTTTCCGAAAATCGAGATAAATCGTTTTCTACCCTGAAAAACTCGCCCCCTTCCACTTCCCGACCTCGGATCGCCCGTAAATTATTTTTCCTTTCATTTTTGTTATATTCTCTTCCTTTTCCAATGGGTTTCATTCTACTATTATTTTTTTTGGTATTAAAAATTATAGACCCTCTCGAGATGCTAATCATGATTAAAAAAAATACTTTACCAATAAATTTATAAGTAATCAACTTTTGTTCTTTCGACAGTAAAATGTATGATATATATATAATATATGGATATACATTTTACTCATCGATTAAGACTACCTATCCAATATTAATATACAGGGTGTTAAAAATGCGATGTTCACCATTGGGATCTCATAAACGGTAAGAGATACAGCAAAGGTTAAATTGGGGCAAAGTCGCGCAATTCATAGCCGACCAATATGCCAAGAAGAAATTAGGAAAATTCCGAGTACTTCCGAAGATATACGTAAAAAACCGAAAATCGCCGTTTTGGTTTTTAATTTTTCCTGGCTTTATTTAAAGAGATAATGGAAAATAAATTTCACACTTTCTTTGCCACTTTTCATCTTCTATAAAGCAGTGTTCTTAGATTTCATGTCTGACGTTTTGTCTTTCGGATGCCATCGTCAGGTTTGTTTTTTTTAAATACGGACCTATATTTTTTATTGCATTTATCTAAACTTTATATGCGGTGTAATCTTAAGACAAAATTACTTTGATTGAATACATATCAACGTTTCTACCACCGTATAAAAACATTTTCAGGAATATTTTTTTTTTAAAACTTGTTGATTAGGTATTGAAGATCAAAGCCGTATCTGATAATGTATAACGGAGACAGAACGATTTTTCTCTTTCTAAAAACCCTGATCGAGAAGGCTATTGCAGATAATTTTGAAAAAGCTTTCGAGTTTGTTACAATTGGAGGATTCATTGTTTAAAGTATCACAGTTTGCCATGGAATGTAGAAACAATAAAAAGTTTGACATAAGTAATCTAAATTTCAATTACGCGGTGATAAATTCGGTCTTATCTAAAAATGAAATTTTCTTCTGAAGAAAAAAGGGATATGTTAAGAATTTATTACAGTAGCAATAGAAATTCTATGACAGCTTTCCAAAGATATTTTGAGGAGTATCCGGAAAGGGAGCAGCCAGCACAAAACATTTTTCAAAGACTTGATAGAAATTTAAGCGATTATGGCCAGCTTGGAACGCCTCGACAAAAATATGGTAACCGTATTACAGAAGACGAAATTCTGAACGTTTTAGGCCAGGTATGTAACATGAAACTTCACAAAAATTGTTTTTTTACAAATTAAGTTAACATTGTATACATACAATATCCTGAAATCTTATGATGTTTCACGTTATTGTAGGTGGACAATGATGCAACTATATCCAGTATGCAAATTGAAGCGGAATCCAATTTGCCATCCTTAAACCATGTTAAGACATGGAAAGTTCTAAAAAATGCCGGTTTGAGACCCTACAAAATTCATATATCACATGCATTGCGAGAAGGAGACGCTGAGAGAAGGCTAACTTTTTGTAATTGGCTGCTAGATCAAGATAACCAAAATCGCAATTTTTTAAGCAATATTCTTTGGGGTGATGAGGCTACATTTACAAATTGTGGTGTTTTTAATAGAAACAATGAACATATTTGGGCAAGAGAAAATTCCAGAGATAATAGCAAGTACGCTTTTCTCTGAATGTTTGGGCAGGGATATTAGGAGAATTTTTGGTTCTGTTTATTTACCACAACGGCTAACAGGGGAGAATTATCTAGTATTTTTAAATAATACATGCCAAGATTTTTTATCTGAAATCCCGCTTGCACGGCTGCAGCAAATTTGGTTTCAGCAAGATGGAGCACCCGCTCATGGCACGAGAGATGTTACAACCTTCTTACATGCTGAATTTCCAGGCAGATGGATTGGAAATCGTGGTTTTATTGAGTGGCCGGCAAGGTCCCCAGACCTTACACCACTAGATTTATTTTTTGGGGAGCCATAAAAAACAAAGTGTATAAGCAGCCCATTAACGTAATAGAAGAGCTAAGAGTTCGTTGCATAAATGCGTTTGTATCAATTCGAAGAAGATCGGTATACAGAGCTACTCAAAAAGTTCGCGTCAAAATTGAAAAATCTATAAATCAAAATGGAAATCTTTTTGAGCATCTGAGATAAACATTTGTCATTAGTTTCTACCTCTTCTGGGTTTAAATAATTTTAATTTATAAAAAATGTAAATAATAGATAATTTTGAATATTTTAGTAGGTACCTAAACGTACTGTAATTATCGTTTTGTGATATTTGTTATTATTTTAGTTATAGATTTTCTTGTGTTTCCGAAAATACTGTTAAACAAAATTATCTTCAATACCTAATCAACAAGTTTTTTAAATAAAATATTCCTGAAAATGTTTTTATAGGGTAGAAACGTTGATATTCAATCAAAGTAATTTTGTATTAAGATTACATCGCATATAAAGTTTAGATAAATGCAATAAAAAATATAGGTCCGTATTTAAAAAAACAAACCTGACGATGGTCCGAAAGACAAAATGTCGGACATGAAATCTAAAAATACTGCTTTATAGAAGATGAAAAGTGGCAATGAAAGTGTGAAATTTATTTTCCATTATCTCTTTAAATAAAGCCAGGAAAAATTAAAAACCAAAACGGCGATTTTCGGTTTTTTACGTATATCTTCGGAAGTACTCGGAATTTTCCTAATTTCTTCTTGGCATATTGGTCGGCTATGAATTGCGCGACTTTGCCCCAATTTAACCTTTGCTGTATCTCTTACCGTTTATGAGATACCAATGGTGAACATCGAATTTTTAACACCCTGTATAACTATATACCGTGCGAGCAAACATTATTTGCATCAAAGAGGGCTTATATTAAAAAACGTAGGGCTTGGTTTAGATAAAATTACTTGTAACGGCTGTCAAAGATGATGGAATAACTGATTGATTGATACCGCTAAGCATTACGTCCTCAGATGCAAGGCCCTCTTTGATGCAAATAATATCTCGCACGGTATTAATATTGAAATTATCTAAGTTGGTACTTACTTTTTACAATCACCATGGTAGTAAAGTCGCCAATTTTTAAATTATCTTTCTGCCCCGTCCAAGAGATCAGCATTCCCTCAAGCATTCCTAAGTCATTAGAAAATAATACTGCCATAATGCGATTTACATTGTGTTTGAAATCCGAGCCTCCAACCTCCAACAGATGAGATCTTTTGCAACTAAAATTAAGAAAGAAAAATCAGACTTAACAGCATGAAATTATATATGGCAAAGTAAATGTTAACTTAAGACTTCTTAGCAAGTTTCCCAATAAAATCTGACCTTTCAAACAATTTCTTGATTTTTCCCATTTCTAGATTTAAAAAAAAGAAATACTGGTCATATGGAAAAACAACTTACCACAGCCAAAGAAAAGTGTTCGTCCTCTTTAATTCTTTTTTAAAAATCTAACATACTACTTATTTACATTCTGTAAAGGCAACAGGTGACTGACATAATTATAGAGTGTTTCTTCGGCCTCAATTTTAGTAGTCGTCTGTTCCTGTTTTATTTTCTCCTGGAATATTAACCGATTAACATGGCGAATAGAGTACTGGAATCCTCGTTTTCGACTCTAGAACAAAATTTAATGTAAACAAAGCTAGAAAGCTAGGTATATGTATTTTGAAACGTTTTTAGTTCAAAAAGGCAGAAGTCGGCCTGCTTGTCATTTAAAGTACGTGGTTGTGGTGAAACTTACCTTTTTAATAGTTTCTAGGGAGCTCATTTGTAACACAACACAAATATCTGGTCAGAAATAACACAATATTGCCCCGTGCCCGGACATTTTTTGATGTTCAAATAAACCAAACCAAACAGCAAAACAGTTAGGTTAAAAAAGCCACGCCGCCGCAACCGCAACAGTCAACCAACACGCTGATATTTGGTGACACGTCCGAACCAAAAATCACCAGAAAATGGCGCGCAATTCGACCACAGACCAGGATTTAGTTTGAATTCCGGTTCGAGGCACGGCTTACATACGAAATGATCAATTACGCGTTCCATTTACAGGAAATATGTGGATAATTTTCAAGATTTTGGGCAGTGAACAGGAGTTTTAAAGAGCACATGAAGAGTGTTGATGAGTTTTTATGGGGAAACAAAAATCTCGTTTTCTGTTTATGGGCAGTGAACAAGAGTTTTGAGGAGCACGCGAAGCGGGTTGAAGAGTTCTTATAAGGAATCAAAAGTCCAGTTTTCCGTTTTTCAGTAGTGAACAGGAGTTTTGAGCCGCATATGAAGCGGCTTGAAGAGTTCTTATAAGAAATCAAAAGTCCTGTTTTCTGATTTTGGGCAGTAAACAGGAGTTACGAGAAGCACACGAAACGGGTTGAAGAGTTCTTAGGAGGAATCAATAGACCTGTTTTCAGATTTTGAGCAGTGAACAGGAGTTTTAAAGAGCACATAAAAAGTGTTGATGAGTTTTTACGGGGAAACAAAAATCTGGTTTTCTGTTTATGGGCAGTGAACAAGAGTTTTGAGGAGCACACGAAACGGGGGGTTGAAGAGTTCTTATGAGGAATGAAAAGTCCAGTTTTCCGTGTATCAGCAGTGAACAGGAGTTTTGAGCAGCACATATATATGAAGCGGTTTGAGGAGTTCTTATAAGGAATCAAAAGTCTTGGTTTTTTTGTTTTTGGGTATATTAGTGAACAGGAGTTTTGAGGAGCACGCGATAAACTGGTTGAGGAAATCTTAGGAGGAATCAATAGTCCTGTTTTCAGATTTTGGGCAGTAAACAGGAGTTTTGAGGAGCACACGAAACGAGTTGAAGAGTTCTTATGAGGAATCAAAAGTCCTGTTTTGAAGCAGTAAACAGGAGTTTTGAGCAGCACATCAAGCGGTTTGAAGAGTTCTTATGAGAAATCAAAAGTGCTGGTTTTCTGTTTTTGGGTAGTAAACAGGAGTTTTAATAAGGAGCACAATCCTCATAAGTACTTGATTGATATCCATTTGAAACCAGAGTAAAACGCCTGAAATACTTTTACGGTAAAATATCTTCGGTACTCTCGCTATTTCTGATTAAAATACTCCACTGGTAGTCTCCTATGGTTTCGTATAAAAATACCCAGTTACCATAAAATCTGATGAAAACCCGACCCAATTGCTTAGCCAGAGGTCAGTAGGTACTTGTAAATTCTAAACACGGTGAAATATTTTCTGCAATCCTCATAAAAACTCTTGATTGACATCCATGCATTTGCAAACCAGATTAAAACGCCTAAAATACTTTTACAGTAAAATCTCTTCAGTACTCTCCATTTCTGATCAAATTATTCCACTAATTGCCTCCTGGTTTTGTGTATGGAAATACCAGTTTTACCATAAAATCTGATGAAAACTCGCAATTGCTTATCCAGGTCAGTATTTGTAAATTCTAATCACGGTGAAATATTTTTAATCCTCATAAAAACTCTTGATTGACATCCATTTGAAACCAGACTAAACTCCTGAAATACTTTTACGGTAAAATCTCTTCAGTACTTTCCATTTCTGATAAAATTATTCCACTAATTTTGCCTCCTGGTTTTGTGTATGGAAATACCAGTTTTACCATAAAATCTGATGAAAACTCGCAATTGCTTATACAGGTCAGTATTTGTAAGCTCTAATCACGGTGAAATATTTTCAATCCTCATAAAAACTCTTGATTGACATCCATTTGAAACCAGAGTAAAACGCCTGAAATACTTTTACCGTAAAATCTCTTCAGTAGGTATAGGTACTCTTCATTTCTGATCAAAATACTCCACTAATAGCCAATCCTGATGGTTTCGTATGGAAATACCAATTACCATAAAATCTGATGAAAACTCGCAATTGCTTAGCCAGGTCAGTACTTGTAAATTCTAAACACGGTGAAATATTTTCAATCCTCATAAAAACTCATGATTGACATCCATTTGAAACCAGAGTAAAATGCCTGAAATACTTTTACGGTAAAATGTCTTCATTACTCTTCATTTCTAATTAAAATACTCCACTAATATAGCCTCCTGGTTTCTTATGGAAATACTATCATAAAATCTGTTAAAATCTTGCAATTGCTTAGCCGGGTCAGTACTTATTGTAAGTTCTCCATACGGTGAAATATTTTCAATCCTCATAAAAACTTTTGATTGACATCCATTTGAAACCAGAGTAAAACGCCTAAAATACTTTTACGGTAAAATATCTTCAGTCCTCTTCATTTCGGATCAAAATGCTTCACTAATAGCCTCCTGGTTTCTTATGGAAATCCTACTATCATAAAATCTGTTGAAATCTCACATTTGCTTAGCCAGGTCAGTACTTGTAAGTTCTCCATACGGTGAAATATTTTCAATCCTCATAAACAATTTTGATTGACATCCATTTGAAACCAGAGTAAAACGCCTGAAATACTTTTACGGTAAAATATCTTCAGTCCTCTTCATTTCGGATCAAAATACTCCACTAATAGCCTCCTGGTTTCGTATGGAAATACCAGTTACCATAAAATCTGATGAAAACGCGCAATTGCTTAGCCAGGTCAGTACTTGTAAATCCTAAACACGGTGAAATATTTTCAATCCTTATAAAAACTCTTGATTGACATCCATTTGAAACCAGATTAAAACGCCTGAAATACTTTTACGGTAAAATCTCTTCAGTACTTTCCCTTTCTGATCAAAATACTCCACTAATAGCCTCTAGGTTTCGTGTGGAAATACCTATTACCATAAAATCTGACGAAAACTCGCAATTGCTTAGCCAGATCAGTACTTGTAAATTCTAAACACGGTGAACTAATTTCAATCCTCATAAAAACTCTTGATTGACATCCATTTGAAACCAGATTAAAACGCCTGAAATACTTTCACGGTAAAATATCTTCAGTACTTTCCATTTCTGATCAATATACTCCAGTAATAGCCTCTTGGTTTCGTATGGAAATACCAATTACCATAGAATCTGATGAAAACTCGCAATTGCTTAGCCAGGTCAGTACTTGTAAATTCTAAACACGGTGAAATATTTTCAATCCTCATAAAAACTCTTCATTGACCTCCATTTGAAACCAGATTAATACGCCTGAAATACTTTTACGGTAAAATCTCTTCAGTACTTTCCATTTCTGATAAATATACTCCACTAATAGCCTCTTGGTTTCGTGTGGAAATACCAATTACCATGAAATCTGATGAAAACTCGCAATTGCTTAGCCAGGTCAGTACTTGTAAATTCTCCACACTGTGAAATATTTTCAATCCTCATAAAAACTCTTGATTGATATCCATTTGAAACCAGAGTAAAACGCCTTAAATACTTCTACGGTAAAATCTCTTCGGTACTCTCCATTTCTGATTAAACTACTCCACTATAGTAGCCTTTTGGTTTCTTATGGAAATACCAGTTACCATAAAATCTGATGAAAACTCGGAATTGCTTAGCCAGGTCAGTACTTGTAAATTCTCCACACTGTGAAATATTTTCAATCCTCATAAAAACTCTTGATCCATTTGAAACCAGAGTAAAACGCCTGAAATACTTTTACGGTAAAATCTCTTCGGTACTCTCCATTTCTTATCAAAATACTCCACAAATAGCCTCCTGTTTTCTTATGAAAACACCAGTCACTATAAAATCTAGTGAAAACTCGCAATTGCTAAGCCAGGTCAGTACTTGCTACTTCTCTTCAAGGTGAAATCTCATTAATTCTGGTAGCATTTTATAAAAATAACATTTAAATCCCATAAAATCTTGTCATTACCACAATGCTATATTTTAATCAGATTACCGTCGGGTCATCCCTCTTAAAAACTGTCCTAGTCTGTAAATCGTGCTTCGATGTTCCTTGCCAAATCTGATGAATCTTATCAAATCTCTTTAAAACAGGTTGTAATTTCATAAGTTCTCTTAGTTATTTCAACAGACATTTTCGGCAGGGTATATATATATTTTTTTAATTCTGAATGATAAAACAGTTTTTATGCAGTTTCTTCCCAAAGATGCTACAGTAGACTATAATCCTATCAGGGTTGACAGAAAATCAATAAATAGTGCGTGTGTGTTTTAATTAATTGGCTAAGACATATTGACATATTGTGTGGTCGGGTATGTTTAATGTGCTTTTAGGTTAGGCAGCTACGGGAAACTGTGGATGAGCGGATAATGAGGCTTATCCACTATAGACTAGTGCAGTCGGTCTGCTGTTCTGGGGCTCATCTGATCATTTTAACAAAACATTCATAGTATAGAAAAATATTTTGAGATGTATTGAAAATATACAGGGTCATCCGACCAGGACTAAACAGAGGCCTATTTTTTACGATTCCCTGTATTTTTACAAAAACAATAAAAAAGAAACTAGTAGCTCATTTGTCCCGAATCTCAATTTGCTATAAATTTAGGATATTCATAGCAAATTGCCTATTCAAGGCTCTAAACCACTATATTGTTTATGTTGTACCGCAGATGTCGATGCTTAGCTAACTTCATATGAACTTAGTTAAGCATCGGCGTAATTAAAAAAAAAATAATAACGACAAAATTAATTTTTCCACAACTAATTAACGACAAAAAAAAGGAAAGTTTTACACTATTACCATTACAAACTTTTTGTTGTGAGGTTTTACTAAGTTCATATGAAATTGACAAAACATTGCGTAATTTTTAAGAAATAATAACGACAAAATTTATTTTTCCAAAACTAATTAACGATCAAAAAAAGACCACTTTTACACTTCTAACATTTGTCCTCGCATTTGCCAAAGACTAATTTTTTATTGCGTGGCCTTAGTTCATATGAAATTGACAACACATCGCGTAGTTTTTTTAAGAATAATAACGACAAAATATATTTTTTTCCAACTAAGTAATTAAGTAACGACAAAAAGACGACAAATTTTCCGATTATAAGAAACTTGATTGATGAAGTTGTTTAGCTAACTTCATACATAGTATTATTTGAGTGTTTATTTGGGAGTTAGATCTTACTCTAAATATATATATGTGTAATCTACGAAGGATGGAATTGTGAAATAAGTACAATTAATGGATTAAACGGATAAACCTGTAAGGAAATTCAACTCAAAACTTTCGACTAGATGCTTAATTTTCGTTCCCAAATAATAAATGTATCTAACAAGGCACCTAGGATGTATGTTTTTATAGTAAGCAGTTCAAGAGAGTATTTGGATGCAAATTGTATTAAACAACTCTATCTAGCTTTAGTGCGCAGTGTACCTACTGGAATATGCATCTAATATGGTGTCCATATCAAAGTCATGTTCATGCAATTGAGAATACAGAACAGAATTGTAAAATACTTGTATTAAAAATAAACTGATCGCTATGATAGAAATATTCGTAAAAATCAACTTTCTGTTAGATATAATATTTTAAGTTTAGCAGAAAGCAGGGATCTTAATATGTTAATTAATATATTATTAATATGCTTTATTTACACAAACCAGTGGCGGCCCGTCGGGGTAGGCAAGGTAGGCGCCGCCTACCCTTAAAGTTCATCCCCAAGCACTCCAATCTTATGCTACCTTCCTGTTCATAACATATTAAAGTAATACTTTTTAAAATATGTCAATATATGCTTTTAATAGTTTGATTTCATCAATGTACTAGTCCTTAATGCTCGTACCTATATTATATTCCATAATTTTTTCTGCACCGCCAGCGATTGGCTATCAAGCTCGGTTGCAATGAGAAGTCCACTAAAGGCGATAAATTTAGTGCCTTTCATGTTGTATATGGCACGATACTCATTACGCTACCGCTGGTGGAAGTAACGAACGGTGGAAACCACGTGGAAACGAGACGCAAGCTACCGTCCCGGCAAGGCAGTCGATTCGGCGCCTTCCGTAACCCATCGGAGCACGTGACTCGGTTGATCAATAGAAATCTATTCAGGCCGCCCTGCCTGGGCCTGCAGAAAGCCGGCCAGCACCCCACCCCGGTGAAGCTTAAATGGACGATTTTGCAACACAGTAGAAAGAGAAAGAAGAGAGGGAGAGGGGTGTTAGTGTGCCCGCCGGCCATCAGGGCAAATTAGCGCTGTTGTCACCAGCTGGCCGTGTAACCGGGTTCTGTCGCATATTTTTGACGTATAGAAGAGAAGGACAGTTATATTCTAACCTACTATAACGCTTCCCAAACTGCGCCAGGTGCTAATTGGAACAAACCAGCCAGCCGCCAGCCCGCCAGCCATCCATGTCACAACTGTCAGTTTTTCTTGTCCACGTTTTTTTCTGAGGAAATTAATTAATTTTTTGTTATCATTTTAATATACAATTCTATTAGTTTCTATTCTAGAAAACTTCGCCGATGTGTGTAATCTTTCAGTTATTATTCCAGCCTACTATGCAGGTAATTATTTTTTTATTGTTTATCAAATTTTCACAATTTTCTTAAATCTTATCTTTCACAGCGAACACTAGTGGTGAAAGTTGGTAAAACGTATTCTAAAAAGTGTGTGGCCACTTCTGGTGTCCCATAAGGAAGTAACCTAGGCCCACTATTATTTGTTGTATTCATTGATCCGCTGCCTGAGTGCATCACACAATTAACCGGCCTTCTGTTTGCAGATGATTTTAAATTGTTCAAGATAATCTATATGAAAGAAGACTGTACGCAGTTAAAGCTTGATTTAAATAGAGTTTCTGACTGGTTTGAAGTTAACAAAATGCATTTAAATGTTAAAAAGTGTTCCGTGATGTCGTTTACGCAAAAAACAAATTATATTATCGATGACTATTATGTAAGTGAAATAAAACTTGACCGGAAAAATGAAGTTAAGGACCTTGGAGTAATTTATCAGACAAATGTGAAATTTAACAATCATTATATACATATTACAAATAAGGTTTATAAGTGTTTGGGTTTTGTGATACGAAATAGCAAAAGTTATAGGATAGCCACAATTATTAAATTATACAATGCTTTGGTGAGACCATCTCTGGAATATGCAAGCCAAATTTGGATGCCCACTGCTTTAACTTCCACTAACCATATTGAAAAAGTACAGAAATGTTTTCTAAGATCTCTATATATCAGAGAAAATAATGCATATCCATACATGGTTTTATACAGGGCAATGTTGAAAAGTTTTCAATTTACAACTCTATTGCAGAGAAGAAACAAAATAGCTGTCATGTTTATATACCATATTATCAATCATACCAAATACAAAGACTGTGGTTTAATTAATTACATAGGCATTAAAGTACCAAAGATTAACCTTAGAATAACAAACAATGATTTATTTAATATTAGTGAAAATATATCCCCGTTAAGTCGTATGTTGGTACAGTGCAATGAATTAAACATAAGGAAACCTTTTGATATGTTTCTTATTAGTGTTGAACAACTTAAGAAACTGTTTAACAATAATGCAAAGATTTAAAATATTATTTTGTTAGTTTTGTTAGTACAACTAATCTCAGTTAAGTACTTAGATTTTTCTATTTTCTAGCCTTTACTTGTAAGTACATATAGGAAGTATCCTAAGTGTGTTTGTAAAGTGAACAATAAATAAATAAATAAATAAATTGATTTTACACTTCCTTACCTATTTTTTATATAGGAATATAGGAAATGTAAGTTTACAATAAATAAATTAACATGAAATGTTTCACATATATAATAGGTATTGGTTAACAAGCCAATCTTAACAAAATATCACTGGGCAACCTGCAGATAACTGCAACACATTGTGCCCGAGGTAATACCTAACAATCTATCAGTTACGAACAGATAAGTTTAGTCTCTTGAAATGATAATTTTAACATTTTTGTTTTAATGAGTGGATTAAAAATTATAACATAAGCCGTTTTTTTGTGTTAATACGGTTCAACCTGGTTTGAAAATATTATAGTTTTTTGTCAAACGATGACGTTGCGGTTGCTTCGCGTTGAACCGTATTCAAAATCAACCCGGACTTGTATTTAAACCAATGGTATGTCTTTCTCTTCAGAATTCCGTCCTGTTTTTTGAGTAAAATCGTTGAAATTTTAAATTAAATGCAGTTATGTATATGTATTTTCTGCCGGTTGTCTTTATGTTCATGTTAGCGCAAGTTTAAGCGATACAAAAGTTGGATCCATTCATTGTTGAGCCCATCTACTCTTGTATGCTTTAGGTTAGCAGAAAAGTAAAATATTTCAGGATTTAGGTGAAGATAGACATGCCATCAGTAACAAAGGCAGATGGTAATTTTGTTCAAGCAGCAATGGAAGTAATTTCATTGCTTTACTCATTGTGGTACTATATCACGGACTAAGCGATATTGTAGGATCCGAAAATAAATCCCAAATTTAAAAGATAATCTCACAACTGACCAAAACAAATTTCTTTTTTGATAATGACAGAAGACAGATGATGCCGCTCCGGTTTAAAAATGCACATTTTCTTGTAATCCCAAGTGATGACGTTGTCTTATAAATGTGTTTCAAATTCATGATTGAATACGGTTAACACAAAAAAACGGCTATAATGGCACAAAGATAATGGTTTGAGCTAACTCGATAAGTAGATACTTGGCCATCGGCCATATTTTACAGAGAAATTTAATGTTTACCCGATACTGTTTCTTTTGTTTCAGAGAACGCTGTAAGAATCACCTCATAGTTTATGGATCTTTTAGTACGTGTCTCAATGCATCCTAGTGCTTGTGTTTATACAGTATTTGTGATAATATTATATAAATTTAGACAATTCCAGATGAGTGAGACCTGTGAGACGTAACCTAAGGACATTAGTTTATTCTAAACAGTTATTTTTTGTTATGGTTGTCAATGTAGTTTTTATTTATAAATAAACGTAGAAAACATTATTTACGATAAAGTGCTTCCATCTTTATTTTCTAAATGTTGGTTAATATAAAAATGTGCATTATTTATTCCATAAAATAAAAACTTTTGTGCGTCTTTTTATTGATTTAATAATATTTATATTGAATCACAAATTAAATCAATAAAAACTCGTTCAAAAGTTAATAATTAAATTCAAAAGTCCTAAAACCGCTGTTCAAATTTCCCGCCATTGCGCCTCTGATGGCAGGCGGGCACACTAACACCCCTCTCTCTCTCTTCTTTCTCCCTCTACTGTGTTGCGATTTTTTAACAAGGAGTTAACATTTCTAACCCTATAAATTTTCTTTGCCGGCCAGATGCATTAACGAGCGAAGCAAGGTTTATTGTTGTTTTTGTTGTACAATAGTGACCTCTACGTAAGTAAACTATTCGTGGTACACGGGGAAACCGGGAAATGCGGTGATCCAATGATTGTTTGTGTGTATTGTGTAGCCACTAGCCAGTGAAATTCGACATTTGACGAAAGTTTAGGACTTTTCGATAAACACAGCTAAGTACAATAGTACAAAGGACATTTCTATTGTTTCTTTAAATTAAGGCTGCCAACTTTTAAAATGATAAATGCGGGACAGCAGGGCAATATTCGCTTTTTCACCATTACACGTAAACTTGTATAGGGTTAGGGTTGTCCACCCTTTGGGCCATCAAATTATTCTTTAATTTAATTGAATAGAACAACAAAAAATATTATTTAAAGAAAATGAATTTAAATACAAAAAAAACGTAAACAAGGTATTACAAATATTCTATTTATTTTTAAAATCATATTTTATAACTCCATGAAATTTGAGTTGGGCGAGATCCACCGATATTTTTAATGCCGATAACTGCTGCATATTATGATGCTTTGCAAAATAATATGTTCAGTCCGGGACTTGCGGGACAGATTTAAGAAATGCGGGATGACTTTAGGTAAAATTATAGGGGCGGGACAATTCTAAAGAATACGGGACTGTCCCGCAAAATGCGGGACGGTTGGCAGCCTTACCCTTTTACTTTAAATCATATATATTTTAATTTTACAACATTAAGAAGACAAAGTAAGATATTATGACAATCATAGGAAAAATTAGGTACTATATCAGGTAATTTGGTTGTAGGCTGTAGGACTTCTAGGTTACTTCAGTCGCGGTCGCGTATAGGCAATTGCGATTATAGATAATAGAAAAATTATACGGACTTACATTTTAAACGTTTTAAGGTGGCTTTTGGCTTTTGAGTTTTTTTTTTAATTATTCATTGTTTCAATAATAATAATAAATGGTTGTGGTAACTTTTTTTTATAAGTGATAAATTAATAATTTATTAACATTAAATGATTAACCAAATTTGGGCGTGGTCCAAAAAAATGTTGGCCTGCGGCCGCATTCGCCTGCGGCGGGCTTACACCTACATTGTGCCCGTCGCCTACCCGTATAAATAGAGCACGAGCCGCCACTGACACATACTCTTACATAATAATGTTGACGATCCACACACTTTTATCAATTTAAACATAAATGTTCTGGCTTATCCAACAAGACATACAGCAACATTTTATGTGAACAATGCCAGAACAAACTATTACTATAAATAATTCTCCCATTAATGCTATGTGTAATTTGTATACTAAATTTCAAAGTAATTGTGATATATTTTTTCTAACCTATAAACAGTTTAAACAGAAAATAATGCAACTAATTTAACCAAATGACTTATTCTAATTAATTACAGAATAAAATTGTGTATGAATTGTATTTGTAAGTTTTGCATCTTTGTAGTACTTTATAATAGGGTTATTTATATACCTATAAAAGTACTTGAGACCAAATAAATATTGTATGAACAATTCCATCAGAGTAGATCACCCTTTTCAATCTCATTGTGACACTGGCCAGATCTCACTCTCCATTAGGAGAAAATTTGTAATAACGCGTTACTAGGGTAACGAATGGGTTTGGAACTTGCGAAAGGTAAGTACATAACTTCGCTGGGTAGGGGAAATATGGTTATGAGCTCAGATCAGTTTGGTGTTTGCTCTGAGGTTGTGAGTGACTAATTGATAAAAGTCCTTTAAGGTGGGAGTGTCAACATGCTTGCCAACCTATAACCTATTTCGCATAGATTTATTTATATTTTCTAACTTTTACACAAAATTTAAATAAAATCAATATCGTCTTCATATTCTATAGGTAGGTAATAATTATTAACATGTTAAATAAATATCAAGGAATTTCATAAGTTATTTAGGAGACCCTCGGTTACTCGCGTTACAATTTTTTTCACGATCACTCGCGTGTTAGATTTTATCTAACATTCAGATGACGTGTAATAAAACTATTCCGGAAGATTGTGTCATAAATTTTATTGTTTATAAGTTTAGAAAACAAAGCTCACAACCCTTTAGAAACTCAAAAAATAAATGAAATATTCTAAGAACTTTACAAACGGTTAAAAAATACATTCTAAGTCAAAAAATTAAAATACCTAGATACAAAATAAAGCTAATATGAAATATTTAAAAATATGATTTAGTTATTGTTATCTTGTTCAATGCACTCACAACATATTAGATTGGTAACCGGAGTATGCTCTTTGCATATAGGCGAGTTACAAGAGCTGCATTGGTGCTGGGTGAATCGGTTTTTCCTTGTTGGACAGAACGCGCATCTGGGTTTGGCTACAGGAGCTGTGGCTTGACGTAGTAACCTTTTCTGCCCAGTTATATTACCAATCCTTTGAATCAGCATATGAGGAAGATGTGGAATTGCAAAACGTCGATGGAGATGTGGCATGGAAAGCTGTTTACTAAGCTCTCGAATATAGAGTCTACGAGCCATAATGTTGTTTGTGTTATTTCTGTATATTATCTGGCTATTAATAGTAGAAATATTTAGCAAAGTGCAAAACACAGTAAAAGGCCATCTGTTACTAACTCTAGTTACTGAATATTCTCCCTTCATTCCATCAACAACGTCAACTCCACCCTTTGTGAGGTTATAGTCAGTAATAACCTCCGGTTTGAAAGCTAGATTATCTAACATTTCGCACAACCTGATCACTCGCGTGTTAGATTACTACTAACAATATTTAATTCCGGTAGAGGGAGAAAATATCTTTCCACCTCTTTACAAGGTCAGGTGGTCCACCATCTCTTAGAAGAATTGCTAGACGCGTAATCCATATGGATAAAAAATATAAAAATTATTGACAAAATATAAAAAGTGTTAGATTTTTTCTAACGGTGCGAGTGATGGAGGGTTAAGGAGAATTGTATATCGAAAAATATCGGTTAAGATTTTTTTTAACATTATTAAGTATGTCATTGTTCTTTCACTATACAAATCTCCCAAAATAAGCAATGAAATAAATTGATATTTTTGTAATATATCAGATATTACTTACCTAAATAATGTGCAGACGATATTGATTTTATTTAAATCTTAGTCAATAAAATAATAAACTAAGAAAAACAAGGCGAAATAGGTTACAAGTAGGTTGGCAATAAATTGAATGACGTTGAAAATTCCGCCTTAAAGTAGAGTGATTTCAAATGAAAGTTTGTATACTAGGTACCTATATATGTGTGATCTACTCAATGGAATTGTTCATACAATATGGACTGAACTTCCTTACAAGTCGATGAATCCATTAATTATATTAAGGCAATAAATAGAATTTTAGAATTTAGTTTCATCGTTATAAAATGTAATTTCTGGAATCATGTCGAGGAGTATTTAGATCTAAGAGAATTTTTACCATCTATGCTTTATATATATTCGAATTAATTTTGTTTGTATTTAAAAATAAGGAAAAAATGTTTGTACAGATTAACCGAAATTATAACACACGAACCACAGACATCTCTTACCCGATACACCATCTAACTTTGTTTGAAAAAAGTCCCTATTATATGGGCATTAAACTCTATAACAAATTAGATAATGGTATGAAAAGTATAACTTCTGAAAGACAATTTAAACAAAAGTTAAAGAAAATTCTTTTGGATCTTGAGCCCTACAGTTTGGATGATTTTATGAATTCTTAGTATAAATGTGAATGTTTGTTATTTCTTATTTCGAGTAGGAATTGTGTGTACATATAATAAATATAGTTTTTTCTTTTGTGACGTCATTTCATCTTGTACTTGTTTCTGACTTATCTACCTGCATTGGGTATGGGTACTTTATACTTACGCCGAAGAGCCCTCTTCTTTGACGTTGGTAACGCTGGAAACATGGTCTATTACAGTTTCTTGCTTTATATTGTTCAAATTGATTAAATCTGGTACGTCCTTGTAAGAATCTAATTCAGATTTTACGGATTCTAGCAAACTAGAACGCTCCATAATACACAAGCTTTTTAAATAGTTTTGAAGTAGGTAGGTATTTTATTTTATAAATTAAATTTTAAAAAAATAGGTTCTAGCTTAGACCACAGAACACCTATGCTTAGACTATAATAGAGAACTGAGAAACGGGTTACGGCACAAAACTTAACCAGTTAAAACAAAAAACCAACAAAACAAGGCTTTAGGAAACGAAACTGAAGTCACAGAACACAGAACCATAGACGTCATAATTTCGATCACAGAACATTGACATAATATTGTGTTATTAAATCAATGTCACAGAATACAAAAACTAAGGTTACTGTTCATTCCATTGGAACTTCTTCACTTCTTTTTGGCGTCGGCTGTGGTAAGTGCCATTCGCCTGTACAATTTGGACGATCGTAAATTGGTCTGATTTTACAGCATATTACGACAAGGTTTTCTTCTAAATAAATTTTATTCACATTCACTGACTGGTACACTATAATTTTTGGTTAACTAAATGTCTTTAAGGTTGAATTCTCAACGTCGTTCAATTTATTGCCAACCTATAACCTATTTGGCTTTGTTTTTTCAAGTTTATTATTTTTTAAACTAACATTTAAATAAAATCAGTATCCTCGGCACATTACTTCGGTAATATCTGATATATTACAAAAATATCAATTTATTTCATCGCTAATTTTGGGAGAATTGTATAGTGAAAGAACAATGAGTGACAATGACATAATGTTAAAAAAAATCTTACCCGATATTTTTCGGTATACAATTCTCCTAAAATAAGTTATGAAATTCCTTGATATTTATTAAATATGTCAATTATTACCTATAGAATATCAAGTCGATACTGATTTTCTTTAAATTTTGTATAAAAGCTAGAAAACATAAATAAATCTACGCGAAATAGGTTGGCAAGCGTGTTGATACTCCCACCTTAAACTTCTCTATTTACTTTATTTAAATTTTAGGGAGTTAACGTGCCCATTTTTTTACGCCCTGTATGATAAAAACTTTCGACATGATATATACGTGATAAAATAAAATAAAGTTTTTCCGAAAACGGTTGGGATTAGCGACATGAATGAAGAGTACTTAATTTTTAGTCAATAGTTAAAGCAGGTATGTATAAAAAACGTCCAAAGTTTTTATCATACAGGGCGTTAAAAAAATGGGCACATTAGTGTCACTGCTAGTCCGACCCTGCAGCTGCAACACTTTCTGGGATAGTAATTTGAAGGGTCTTACCTGGTATACATCATATGAAAAAAAAATGAAATATACTTAACTGTTGGTTTAATATAATTATGTGTCAAAAACTTAATTCCATATAGAAGCTCTTTGGGAGCCTATATCTCCAAAGAGAAGGACGATACGAAAGAAGTTTATATGAACTTGTAGTACCGTCAAACGGGGTTACTTGGGCGGACGATATTAACATTGAAGGTTCGATAACTTTGATAAATATACGCAAATCGTTTCTAAGTCATATCTAAAACTTAAGTCACGTCATTTTCCAACGAAAATAAACATGTTTACCAGCGAAAAAAATACAGAGCCAAGAAAAAAATTAATTAGTGGCTGTCCCAAGCTACCAGGCAAGTTGGGGTAAAGTGGGACATCTATAAAATATACGTAAATACTTCAATTAGATGCTTTGTAAAGCATCATGGGACTCCTAAAAATGTAGAGAAGAGAAGGGGGTTGGCTGCATTAAAAATAAAAATTAAACGCAATTAAGAGAAAAACCAAGTTTTAAGTACAAGACTCAACATATTTTTAATTTTCTGCTTTTAACAACTTAAGACTAGTAGGACATACACAACATAAAAAACATTCTTTGGGTAAAAAAGAAAACATATAAACGTAAATAATGCTAACAAAAATAATAGGTAACAAAGTCCTAATACTTAAAATAGATATTTGCCCCGAATAATTTCCTTGGGGATCATGACTTCTACGATGTCGTCGTTCGTTATTTCTAAAATATCATTTACTTTTTAACCCCGCATTTTACACTTTTTTAAACATTTATCAGTTGAAATAAATAAAAACAACAAAATCAAAAAAATACCTATTGCAATATAGTCGAGAACATTCAGGTTAACAATATCTAGAAGCAAACCGAGAAAATTTTAAAAACATAACCTCTTTGCAAGCAAAGTTTTTTGCTTCATTTTTTTAATAAAAATACTTAATTTTAAAAACAGTAAAAATTGCTTACCTTTGGCGGAATTTTACCAAAATTTCAACTAATATCTATTCAAATATGTACTTAAACAAAACCAGCACGCACAAAAACGATAGTTTCGCAACCTGTTGTTGATAACTGTCAAAAGCATCCAGTGTTGCCAAATGTCCCAATTAACCCCTGCCTCCTAAGTAACCCCGTTTGACGGTACCTATTCTTTTCGCGTGCTTTTTTTTCATATCCGGGAGATTTCCCACATTTTCCGGACACCGTGCATACCTATACAAATTAATTTGAACCCTTAATTTTATCTATTTTCTACAATTTGATTTTATTGTATTGCAAGAATTTACTAATAATAAGAAAATGTTTGTGTAATATTGGCCAGGACAGTTTGTATGTTAAGCAGTGTCGGACTGGTCGGCGGTTTCTAAAACGTCCTGGCGCCTTTTGGTAATGTGAAAATAATACCTTATAATGGGTACTATACGTAGTGAAAAAAACAAACACTTAAATCGAACGATCTTACATATTGCATAGTAAATTAATAGCTGAATTTTCAGTAACGCGCCCTTGTGCGCTATGAATAATGACGCGTTATTTGGTGTCGCCCCGCGAACAAACCCGATCGTTTAAGGGCGCATCCAGTGGCGTAGCGTGGTTGAAGGGGCGGAAGCTTCAAAGGTAAGGGCGTTTTTTTTTATGGGGTGAGGGGATAAAAGAGGTCGAAAAAAAAAACGCGCCGCAGGCGAAAATTTGTGGGTGCCACGCCCTTTTTTCAATGAAGTTGCCTGATTTTCAAGTAGGAAAAATATAAAATACACAAGATCCTCAAGGAAATCACAAAAAAATTAAACAAGTAAAAAAAAGTGCTTCGTTTTCATGGTTCATTATGGGTCCTGGGGGGGGGGGGGTAGTTACCCCCTTATCTACGCCCTTGTTGAAAGGGCGCCTCACTGCTAATGCATAATTTCGTTTGTTTAGTAAATTTTGGCCTGAGAAATAAAGTTTTTGTTTTGTCTTACAGCAAAATAACTGAAAGAATACAAATTATTGGTCGTGGCAAAATATTTTTATTATAAATTAAATCACGTACTGAAAATAAAATAGAATCTCGAAATAGATATAATAGGTTTATTTTATGTTTCTTTACTCTTAAAGTTATAAACAAATAATAACTTAATTAAAACCTGGAACTGGGAACAACTAGAAGAGTGGGAAGGGGGCGCCGTTTGGGACAGGGCTCAAAGGGCGGGGGGGCGGTCGCCCCCCCTGGCCCCCTGCACGCTACGCCACTGGGCGCATCATCGCAAGTAAAAGAAACCCAATTTTTGCCCTCCGCTGTCACCTGATTTTTCCAAAACCGCTCATACGATTTACTTTCAATTTAAAACTATTGAAAGACCTATCCTGAAACGCTGTTTCTCGTGTAGCATATTTCCGATTACCCTTCCGTTTTCGAAATATACTAAAAAGTGTGTTAGCATAAAATAGGCAAACTTTAAACATTATTTTCTCCAGAAGAAAGACCAATTAAAAACCGGTTACAAGAACATTTGAATCTTTAGCTACCCATTAATACCAAATATATACCTGTTTAATTAAATCTTATGGTGATATTTGGTGACAGCCGAACACCTGCAACTATTTTTGAAATGGGAACGAAAGAAAAACTACTTCACAATTTTATTAGAAAAAAAATATCGTTCTTTTTAGGGCCTCGACATGTTTCGAAGCACTACCCTGATCCACTTCAAAACCTTAAATGGCACTACCTTGTAACACCCTGATCAATTAATGGAATTTATGAAGGAAACGGGCCGTTTTTCAATTTACACAGGCGATTCTGGGACAACTGGAGGACGGTAAAATGGTAATGGGAATATTCTTGGTTTTATCCAAAGCGTATATGAGTGTTTAGACAGAGAACTACTTCTAAAAAAGCTTGAATTGTATGGCATAAGGGCACCTTAAAATGTCGGATTCCTTCTAAATGTATTTAACAGTTTAAAATAATTTCTATTTTTTGTATCACATTATAAAACTTTAATACACAACTTTGCCTCACTTTAACGGTTAGCTTTTCAAAATACTTAAATTTATCTGAAATATATTTTTATGTCGTCGCTAAATACGTTTTTTTAAGTAACTTCTCGTAAGTGTTTGTTTTCATCGACTTCCTCTATATTTTTATGACGTCGCAAAACGTGTCGCTTTAAAGAATGTCTCCTTAGTGTTTGATATTCACATTGAGCGCACATAAACTTATCGGATGCATCAACTTCCTCTATATTTCTATGACGTCCCAAAATAGGTTGCTTTAAATAACTTCTCGTAAGTGTTTGATATTCACACTGATTACACTTAAACTTATCTGAAGCATCAACTTCCTCTATATTTTTATGACGTCCCAAAATATGTTGCTTTAAGGAACTTCTCGTAAGTGTTTTTTATATTCACACTGATTACACTTAAACTTATCTGAAGCATCAACTTCCTCTATGTTTTTATGACGTCCCAAAAGATGTTTATTTAAATAACTTCTCGTAAGTGTTTGATTTTCACACTGACTACACTTATACTTATCTGAAGCATCAACATCCTCTATATTTTTATGACGTCGCAAAATATGCCTCTTTAAATCACTTCTCAAAACTGTTTGGTATTCACATTGACCACACTTGAACCTATCTAAAGCATCAATATCCGCTATATTTTTATGATGTCCTAAAATATGCCTCTTTAAATAACTCGTCGTAAGTGTTTGATATTCACATTGACCACACTTAAACTTATCTGAAGCATCAATCTCATCTATATTTTTATGACGTCTCAAAATATGTTATTTTAAATTACTTCTCGTCAGTGTTTGATATTCACATTGGCCACATTTAAACTTATCTGAAGCATCAACTTCCTCTATATTTTTATGACGTCCCAAAATATGTTTCTTTAGATAACTTCTCGTAAGGGTTTGATATTCACATTGACCACACTTGAACCGATCTAAAGCATCAATATCCGCTATATTTTTATGATGTCCCAAAATATGTCTCTTTAAATAACTCCTCGTAAGTGTTTGATATTCACATTGACCACACTTAAACTTATCTGAAGCATCAATTTCATCTATATTTTTATGACGTCTTAAAATATGTTTCTTTAAATGACATCTCGTCAGTGTTTGATATTCACATTGACCGCATTTAAACTTATCTGAAGCACCAACTTCCTCTATAGTTTTATGACGTCCCAGAATGTCTCTTTAAGTGACTTTTGATAAGTGTTTGATATTCACATTGATCACACCTGAACTTATGTGAAACATCAGTTTCCTTTGTATTGTTATGCGGTTGCAAGATATGTAACTTTAAACTACTTTTCTCAATTGTTTGATATTCAAATTGACCACATTTGAACTTATCTGAAGGATTATCTGTCTCTATATTTTTATGGCGTGAGAGATTCATCTTTAAATTACATTGTTGAGCTGTTCGATAATAACCACAATAATTGCAGGTTAACTTAGAAACTTCTTCGTGATTTTTACATTGAAAGGCATTTAGACACATACCACATCTGTTCTCTTGATATTCGTCACGGTGTCCTTGATTGATGTCACCAAATGTCATACTAAAACAAAAAAAAATATACAGGGTATCAAATATTTGTGGTTTACCTTATTTATTAGTGGGACCGAGTGCGTTTGGGTTTTGCCATATCAAAATATTCTTTGAACACAAAAGTTGGATCTCAGACCCCCACCTCCAATGTTGTTATAAGCCCGTGACAGTTAGGGTAATTAAAAATTACAGAATATAGTATTATTTTTTAAATATAATTTGATATTACATTTTTTTTTAAATAATTATAAATTTAATTTTCTAATTACCCTGCCCCCTCCCTAAAATTAATAAAAATTTAGGATAATAGTACAGAAATTATTAAATAGTTATTCGGTTTGTAGCGCAACAGCCCCTTCGCTTTTTCAAAACAAAGCTTAACATCCATTAATTAAAGTCACTCCCGTAAAATTAATTGGAAAAACCGAAAAATTACAATAAACTAATAAAGTTAATCTAGTTTAAAAAAAAAATACCAACTTTTGAGAATAGTTAAATCATTTTTATAAATCAAATTTACATTAAAGCACTGTGTCCGATTGTAAGCAAAGGGCGTATTGTGCAAGTAAGCATAATTTAAATTATTTACATACAAACAAAAAAAATAAGATTTGTATTTTACATTATTTTTAATCGCTTTCAGGAAATAATAGCAGTTGGAGACACTTACATGAATTGGGTTTGTTCAAGGAATTCTAAGATGTGTTCCTTTTTAAGGTTAAATTCCTCATTTTTAGTTTTCCATTCATCATAGATAATTTCAGAAGTTTGTTCAACTTCTTTTGCGTTTTCGTTGGTTTCAATTTTTACGGGTACCTCCAAATATTTGGGATAAAAATCTTCTGATCTGTAATTTGCTTAAGTAGGTAGCTACATCTAGGAATCCAGAGAAAACGCAAATGTAAAATCAAATCGAAATTAATATTTCATTTATTTAACCACTTTACCGCAGCTGACCCCAGCCTAAACAAACAGCATTCAGCGCCACGCGTGTAATACCGATAAACATGTTTACAGTTATAGAATTTCAACATAGTCGCCTGCATATTTGGTTTGATGCCGTCGGCGTCGCCTCTGGCAGGATTTAATTTAAAAAAAGGGGTGAAATTCATGTCGTTTTGGTGAATTAGATGTGAGCCGTTCTTTAAAAGTACATGAAACGTCTGCGGAACACCTCCATTCTGCTTTAGGTTTTTAGAAATTAAAGGCAAATGTAAGTACAATTATTATTCAAGACACAATGCAAAAAAGTTCGTCGAGTGGTCTAATAATCCCAGGAACTTTAAAGTACTGTTATTAACATTATATACATACCTACTTGTTATAAATATAAGATCGCTCCCATATTTTCGGCTAAACAATTCAAAATGAATTGGTTAACTGTATTGCCAAATATATTGATGAACACTGATCATGTCGAAACGAGCTGAAACGGTACGATTTTTCAAATGGATAAAATAGAACTGTTGAACAATATTTAAAATTATTTTATTGAAACTAGTTTTTAAAAAATACATAAATAAATACCTAGGTACTACTCTCAGCTCCTAGCTTACGACTATGACTTAATTATCATTATAAACGATATATTATGCCCTCGGGGCATACGATTAACTTTTTTGACAATGTTTTTCGTCTACAATATCCGTGACTACTAATTCTCCATCTTTGGAGATGATAAAACCTTTTTCTGTTTAAAAAAATTACGGTAATTTTTTTTTATAGTTTTGCTAGCGGCTTATAAAAATGTCTCATCCATGTCATATACAAAGCTGTAGTAGCACCATGGATTGGCGGTGGTCAAATTTTAATTTAGAACTGAAACATTGTCAAAAAACCATAGGTTTATGCCCTTGGGGCATGCGGGTATAACACCTTAATCTACAGGGTGTGTCAAAATACCCTATATATTTTTCTTTTTCTGATTCCGCTAGAAAGAAGCTCTACAGTCATATTTACTTTTTTGAATTTGCCGTTGACGTTGCCAAGTAATTAATTATTTTCTCGTATTTTAAAAAATCATGGGAGTTATTAAAACAATCATAGTTGTCTATGGAATCAATAGAATTAAATATAATTTTTACCATAAGTACTCTAAAGTACGTAATATGTAACCATATGACTAGTTCTATTTATTATACAGTACAGTCTTGGCAAATCTCGCCAATTTAAATATGGAATATTTCAATTTTTTTAAATGAAACACCCTGTATTTTTTTTACGGATAAGGTGTATTTTTTTAATGCCTTTATTTTTTGTTAAATGTGTCACGCATCTAAACCTTCTACTTTTTGAAACATTTTTAAATTTATGGTGAGCTACACGAAACTGAATAATTTTAATTTTTTAATCGAGAATGCCATGGACGAAATATATAAATAGACATAAACAAGTATATGTTTTTAAGAGTTCTCTTTAGAGAAATCATAAAACGAAAAAATCTATTATAATTATACGTCTACAAATTTATATCATACCTTAAATTAAATTAGAAAGAAATATTAGAGATAATTAAAAAAAGTCTGGTTATAAATTTTGTTCAGTGTGTCGTCCCAACGTTCAAATTACATGAACAAATTCTTTTTGCAGATGAGTCGATTACGTTTCTTAAGTTATATAAGAGTAATGGTTTGGAATACCTCTTGAATTCGAACCTGCATATTTTCTCTTGTGGTAGGAGCCGTCTTATATACTATTTTCTTTTACATATCCTCACAAGAAAAATCCAGTTTGATAAGGTCTGGAGACCTTTGTTCGCTAAGACATTGGGCCTTCCCTACCAATCCAACGGTCATAGAAACGTCGGTTTAAAAATTGTCTGACTCACAATCGTTCACGAGTATGTTCCGATAACCCATTGGGCATTTAAATGCACTTCTAAATGATTCTGCAAAAAATCAAGATAAAACTCACCAGTAAGATTTTCATGAAAAAAATGTGGCCCAATGATGCCATTTCCCGTGTAAAAAAAGGATTGCTAGTGTCATAATAATGGAAATTATGTTTGTTTATACATCCGTTTGTATGAAATGTAGCCTAATCACCAAACATAACATATCTAAAAAATCGAGGTTGTTGTTGTATCATACCTTCAGCCCACTGGCAAAACGTTACTCTATCTTCATAATCTTGCAGCTCTAATTCTTGTAATAAGTGGATATGATAGGGATGAAAATGTTCACCATGAAACATTCTTGACACTGATGATGCACTAAAAGGCAGTTCTTTGCCTAGCTGTCTAATACTCTTGTAAGGATCTTTAACAACACTTAAAGCCGTCATTAAATTATTTTCATTGTTAGTCGCTGGCTTGACTCGTTCATGTGTTTCATAGTCGATATTTCCTGTTCTTTCAAATCTCTATTCTAATCGCTCAAACGCAGTTGGATGAGGATGTATGGAAAAATTTCATTTTATTTTTTCATGATCATCTTAATATATGTTTCCATTTTTGCAACTTTATTTAATATGCCCAATTTTATATTTCGTCCATGGCATTCTTGATTAACATAATAAAATCATTCATTTTCGTGTAGCTCACCATAAATTTCAAAATATTTCAAAAAGTATAAGGCTTAGGTGCGTGACATATTTACCAAAAAATATGGGCGTTAAAAAAATACACTCTATCTGTAAAAAAATACAGGGTGTTCCATTTAAAACAAAATGAAATCGAGATTTGCCAAGACTGTACGAACACCCTGTATAATAAATAGAAAAACTAGTGATATAGTTACATAATATGTACTTTGGGGTACTTATGGTAAAATATTTATTTAATTCTATTGATTCCATAGACAACTATGATTGTTTTAATAAATCCCATAATTTATTAAAATACGAGAAAATAATTGATTACTTGGCAACGTCGCAATCCAATTCAAAAAAGTAAATATAAATGTAGAGCTTCTTTCTAGCGGAATCAGAAAGAGAAAAAATATATAAGTAGGGTGTTTCGTTTAAAAAAAAATTTTATGTACCTAGTTCCAATGATAAAATAAATATTTTGACGTTATGCTCCATTGTAAAATCTATAACTTTTATATAACATTTTTTATAAACCTGTTATAGGCTCTATCGAAGGCGAACACCATGTTGACACACCCTGTATATAATATAAATATCTGCACTCAAAAAATCTAATATAAGCCTTTACGCAGGCTGGATTTTTTTACATTTATATGTGTGTGTTTACTTGTTTTACATATACAGGGTGTCCCAGATAAGAATGCACTCTACAGGGATCTCGTAAACCATAGGAGATACAGAGATGGTTAAATTAGAGAAACGTTGCGCATTACTGAATCCTGTAATGTCATGTTTTCAAATTTAAAAAATTCCGAATGCTTCCGAAGATATTTGGATAAAACCGAATTTTCGCGATTTCGTTTTAATTGATTTATGATTCTATTTGAAGAGACATGTCAAAATAAATTTTACATTCTCATTGCCACTTTTTCTCCCCTACAAAAATGTTTAATTAAATTTTTGATCCGACGTTTCGTTTAGTCACAACCATCATCAACTTTGTTATTTTAAATAGTCGGAAAATTTTATTTTATGCATAATAAATTCTACGTTTTATTCTAAATCTAACGATGTATCACACTTATTATTTATTAGACGTTTCGATATAGAAAAACACATCATCAATGAAAATAGGCACATTATCGAAAATATTGTTATTTTTATTGTTGTATTTAAACAGTAGTTGGATATTAAAACATTTTTTTAAAAGAAACTTATTACAAAACATAATATCTAATAAAACTTATCTGAAAAATGCAACAAGTAATAATTAATTTTAATTATTAAATACAATTATTTTTTATTTTTAAAAAATGCATGATAATATTCAAACATAACGTACCATTTAAATTCGGCATCATTGGGTGGCTATGAAATTGATTGACGTTCGCAATTGTTTAAATAGTTTCTTTGGATCTGTCACTTTTAGTTACAGAGACCTGTTAGTTTTAAATTTGGTAATTATTATTATGTTTTTGCGCACAATTCTTATGACTCTCGATGTAACAGCAAACCATGTCAAATTTTTCTTCGTTAGAATAATGTTCCATTATTTTAAATTTTACTGCACAATGCAACAGTTAAAAATTAAAAAATAAACATAATAATAATAATATCAAATTTAAAACTAACAGGTCTCTGTAACTAAGTGACAGATCTAAAGAAAATATTTAAACAATTGCGAACGTCAATCAGTTTCATAGCCACCCATATAATGCCGAATTTAAATGGTACGTTATGTTTTAATATTATCATGCATTTTTTTTAAATAAAAAATAATTTTATTTAATAATTAAAATTAATTATTACTTGTTGCATTTTTCAAATAAGTTTTATTAGAGATATTATGGTTTGTTATAAGTTTCTTTTAAAAAAATGTTTTATAATCCAAAAAGTGTTTAAATACAACAATAAAAACAAAAATATTTTCGATAATGTGCCTATTTTCATTGATGATGTGTTTTTTCTATATCGAAACGTCTAATAAATAATAAGTGTGATACACCGTTAAAGTTAGAGTAAAACGTAGAATTTATTAAGCATAAAATAAAATTTTCCGACTATTTAAAATAACAAAGTTGATGATGGTTGTGACTAAACGAAACGTCGGATCAAAAATTTTATTAAACCATCTTGTAGGGGAGAAAAAGTGGCAATGAAAATGTAAAATTTATTTTGACATGTCTCTTGAAATAGAATCATAAATCAATTAAAACGAAATCGCGAAAATTCGGTTTTATCCAAATATCTTCGGAAGCATTCGGAATTTTTTAAATTTGAAAACATGACGTTACAGGATTCAGTAATACGCAACTTTTCTCTAATTTAACCATCTCTGTATCTCCTATGGTTTACGAAATCCCTGTAGAGTGCATTCTTATCTGGGACACCCTGTATGTGATACACTTTTATTAATTCATTTCTAAACATGAATTTTACTAAAATGGATGTTTTTTAGATTTCACAAGCGAACACATTAACAAAGCAAAAAACTAACAAACATTTACAGAGCGCTATTTGGGTATTTTACCATACATAAAACAGTATCTGAGTCATCGAATGGTAATAAAAAGAATTCTTTAAAACAATGATGGACGAATAGTCAAAACTTTAAAATCTTATTGTTCACATAGGATTTATAAAGCGTAAGAGTGCCTACAACTTTAGGTCTGTATCTTTTAAAATTGTTATCATGAAAAATAGAAATTTCAAAATAAGTACATCTTTTAGAAGATAATGCTAAGGAAAAATATGCTTACATTTTTTTAGATATTTTTATCTAAAGTATCAACTTCGTATATTATGACGTTCCAACATATGTCTCTTTAAATTACTTTTCCTAAGGGTTTGATATTTACATTATTCGCATTTAAAGATATTTAAAACATCAACTTCCTCCATGTTTTTATGTCGTAGCAAAATATGCTCTTTTAAATCGCTTTTATTAATTGTTTGATAGTTACATTGTTTACAGATGAACTTATTTAAAACATCAACTTCCTCTATAATTATGTCTTTTTACACTACTTTTACAAATCGTTTGATATTCACATTGACTACACCGGACTACACTGAAACTTTTGTGAAGCATCAACTTCCTTTATATTTTTATGACGTCTCAAAATATGCTTCCTTAAATTACTTTTTCTAACTGGGTGATAATCACACTGTTCACACCTAAACATAATTAAAATTTCAACATCATCCATGTTTTTATGTCGCGAAATATTCCTCTTCAAATCTCTTGTCATAAGTGTTTGATAGTCACATTGTTCACACCTGAGCTATCGGAAACATCAACTTCCTCTAAATTTGTATGCTTTAAGATATGGCGCTTTAAGTTTATTTTATCAAGACTTTGATATTCGCATTGACCACACTTAAACTTATCTGAAGCATTAACTTCCTCTATATTTTTATGCTTTAAGATATGGTCCTTTAAGTTTAATTTATAAATACTTTGATATTCACATTGACCACACTTAAACTGCTTATCTGAAACATTAACGTCCTCTGTATTTTTATGTCGTGAGATATGTTGCTTTAATTTTCCTTTTTCAATAGTTTCGTAGTCACATTGAACACACTTAAACTTATCGGAAGCATCAACTTCCTCTATATTTTTATGCCGTAAAATATGTAGCTTAAAGTTTCTTTTTTGAAGAGTTTGATATTCGCATTGACCGCACCTAAACTTATCTGAATCATTAACTTCTTCTATTAACATATGACGTCGCAGAATATGCCTCTTTAAATCGGTTCTATTAATTGTTTGATATTCACATTGTTCACACATGAACTTATTTAAAACATCAATTTCCTCTATATTTTTATGTCTCAAGATAATATGACGCTTTAAGTTTATTTTGTCAATACTTTCATATTCACATTGACTACACTGAAACTTTTGTGAAGCATCAACTTCCTTTATATTTGTATGACGTCTCAAAATATGCTTCCTTAAATAACTTTTTCTAGCCGTGTGATAATCACACTGTTCACACCTAAACGTAATTAAAACTTCAACATCATCCATGTTTTTATGTCGCGAAATATGCCTCTTCAAATCTCTTGTCATAAGTGTTTGATAGTCACATTGTTCACACTTGAGCTTATCGGAAACATCAACTTCCCCTATATGTATATGTTTCAAGCTATGGCGCTTTAAGTTTTTTTTTTCAACAGTTTGATATTCACATTGACCACATCTAAACTTTTCTGAAGGATCAAGTTCTTCTATATTTTTATGACGTCTAAAAATATGTCTCCGTAAATTACTTTTCCTAGCTGTGTGATATTCACATTGTTCGCACATGAACTGATTTAAAACATCAACGTCCTCTGTATTTTTATGTTTCAAGATATGACGTTTTAAGTTTATTTTATCAATACTTTGATATGCACATTGACCAAACTTAAACTTATCTGAAACATCAACTTCCTCTATATTTTTATGACGTCTCAAAATATGTCTCTCTAAATTACATTTTCTAAGTGTTTGATATTCACATTGTTCACACCTAAACTTATGTGAAGCATCACATTCCTTTGAACATTTCTGAGCTGTTTGATGATAATCACTATAATTACAGGTAAATTGATAAACTTCTTCGTGATTGTTATGATGAAAGGTATTTTTATTTAAACTACATTTACATGACGTTTGAAATGGACAAAAACCACATCTGTATTCTTTATATTCGTCACGGTGTCCTTGATCGATGTCACCGAATGTCATACTAAAAAAATTAACAAAAAAATAAGACAGTCGAGAATAATACAGTGGTTTTTAAATAAAGCATTAATTAATATTATTTTTGGCATTAATAACACAAAGCCAAAAATTATTATTGTTCTTAGAAAAGGGAAGCAAACGTTCATTTTTTTAACAAGGACTGGTGACGCCGAATTTGTCATTTTATTGGTTATGTTTTATTATTTTATGCATTTAAGAAAAAAAAAGGTTTGAAAAATTGTTTTTCATATTTTGCACGGACGAACAAACCGTTAATATGATAATAATGGGTTTTTGAATTTTGATTTTGCCCTTATCGCACAGAGCAAGAAAAAATTCTTTCTACGTTTTCAGTTTTTTAAATCTTGATTTATTTACTGGGAAAACAATTAAACAAAGTCGACAGCAGCGGGGAAAATCTGCCTGCTTCTCTCTCTGCTAAATGAAATGCGTTCCCTTTGACACTAGTTTCCTGTAATATATGCCCATAAACATATTATTTTATTTACCGATTTCTGCAATAGGTTCCCAATCACAACAAACAAATTATGTTTTTTGTTGGTACCTAAACATTCGCACCTTATCTGTACTACCTTTTTACTTTTAGTAATAAATAGATAGTCGCTCAGATTAGTGCCTTTTTATTTCTCGCGGCTTTCGTTAATCAAATTATTAATCAAAGCCCAATATATAACATTGACGACGAGATACTGGCTAAAAAAGCCTACGGGCGATTTTACGACGGGTTTCGGGAAATTATTTTGTGAAAAACCTTTGGCTTTATTACAAAATGGCGCCGCCAACCGGAAACATTAGTGCTGCCGTCGCTACGGAGACAAAAACAGAAATAGTCGGACTTCTTGGTTCGTTAACCACTTTTGATACAAAAATTTCGGATTTTTTTGTTTTTAGTGAAAGACTACAACATTTATTTATTGCTAACAATATTTCCGACGTTAATCGAAAGAAAGAAATTTTGCCCAATACTCTTTTTTTCTTCTATCTGCGTGGGACGCAGAGCCTCCGTAAGAAAAATTAAAGAGAAAATCCAACCTAATCTAAATACTTACTTTACCAACGCTTTTACTAATATATTTATATTTTAGACAAATAAATTAGTAAAGTATAGGTACGCACCTGGCTTCAAATCCTTCCAAATCATCTTTTATATCTAACTCTTCCTTTTTAATTTCATCAAGATTACTTATTGTTGAATTGGTTTCTTCTATTAACAGGACCTTGTTTGGTGTATACATACACGCCTTATATCTGTAAAAAGAAAAATTTTAAGACTAAGAGTTGGGCCTCGTAAGGCATTCGCCATTTCGTTTTCTGATTGTTATTTCACTACTTTTTCGGTTTCTCCAAAAACCGAGCAAAACTCATCTTTGGAGCGAGCACAACGGAATTTTTCACTATAACCGAATTTATCATATTTACTGACATCCTGAATTAGAACCTATTGAAAATATATTCCAATTATAAAAATGTTCCTAGACTGTCACAAACCTTTCCTTGAGACAATTAAAAAGATGCCGCGAAAGCAGAAAGTTAGAACAGAAGGGATTAGATAATAGTACTTCATCATATTATTCACGGAATTATTTTAATTGCCAGTAGTGCGACCGATTATAATGGTATCTTTGTTCAGATAACTTAAATAGAAAAGAACAGACCAGACTATGTATATCATCTAGGTAGATGCCGGGGGGTCGAATCCCTGCGACTCGACTGGTGGATTTGTAGTGATGTTGATCTCTCTGGTTTCTTGAGTTTTTATTAGAAAGCGTATTTTGTTTAATTATGATTTTCTTGGTAAATAATTCAAAGAAAATTATATTTTTTCCCTCTATGCGATAAGATAAAAATCAAAATTTAGTAAAAAAAGACAAATTACCTAACGTTTTAAGTTAAAAAGTTTGGTTTGTTCGTCAAGTCCAAATGAAAGCAGAGAAAGTAATGGGATGTGTCATGGCAATCTCCGACTACTAGACTACTTTGTGTAAAATGAGAAAAAATATTTTTGATATGTAAAATGTACTTTTTAAGGAAGTATTTATGTAAGTACTTTTATGTTATATTTACAAATTTCTATCTAAAATAAAACGTTTTCTATAAGAAGATATGTATAATTATAATAATTATACTTATAGTTTTTTAATATGAAGATTATTTTGATGTGTTCAGTGGCGTATTTAGTATTGCAAAATAGAAAATAATTAATAAAACAAAAAAAAAGGAACACATGACTAAAGCGATTTTAGTAAAGAGGTAAGTAAAAATGCAAAAGTTCCGAAGTGTAAGTGTCATGCGAAAACTCCCCAATATAGATCGAAGGGCTCGACCGTGTAGTCACTGTAGTCAATAGTTAAAGGTATGTAAAAAACGTTGTCTAAAGTTTTTATCATACAGGGCGTAAAAAAATGGACACATTAGTGTCACAGCTAGTCCGTCCCTGCAGCTGTGAGTAATTCGCAACACTTTCTGGGATAGTAATTTGAAGGGTCTTACCTGGTATACATCATATGAAAAAATTTGAAATATACCTGTTGGTTTAATAATTATATGTCAAAAACTTAATTCCACAGGAGCTCTTTGGGAGCCCATATCTCCGAAGAGGAGGCCGATACGAAAGAAGATTATATGACCTTATAGAAGATAGATCTTTTCACGTGTTTTTTTCATATCCGGGAGATTTCCTACATTTTCCCGGACACCCTGTATAATTCTCATTTTGGTCAGAGTTATCTATTAAGTAGAAATTGTTTCTTTAAACTTGCTGGAATAACACCTTCCTAAAGTGAGTAAAAAGCGGCAATCTCTCTCCTTATTAGAGAACTATTTAAATTCACCGTTTTATACTCTCAAGTTGTTAATTTGTATTTTATTCGCAATATTTATTGTAATCTTTCATTCTCTCTCGCTTTGCTGTTTATCAAATAAATCTCTTAACAAGTCAAGTGTTTCAATAGCGTACCATAAGGGCACAGTAAATAATAAACACTCTCAGTAGAAAATAAAAACATAAATCAAACCCATCTAAGCTACACAACCCAGTCGCCTACCATTCTGATACGCGACAATACCTATATTGAAAATGCAAAGAAATAAAAACTTTTATAAGTACACGGCTGGCAAATAAATAGCTAAACAAATTAAACTACAATAATTAACTGGTATAATTTATCCAGTCAGTGTGATGACATTCCAATCATTCCATACGGCATGCAAACGGCGGTAAACACTCTCAAAGAGACCGACCTCACAACCAGGGTTGTCAGATCTTTCTTCTTCAATTCTTTATGTTTTTTTATTAAAAATGTTTCTTTTATATCGATATTCAATTGTTAGTCAGTAAGTTTCTTTGAAAGCTAGTTTGCAAATATACTTTAAACCGAAGAGTTTTGAGTGTGACAGAAAAAATAACAAGCCATTCATCGTTATAATAATACATTCTTTAGTCCTTAAGAAACAATATAACTGAAATCAAGACAAAAAGTGTTTTCAGTGTTTAAAAACAACTAATTAACAAACCCTTGTTTCTCGTATATACTTACATTGTGCTTACAAATCCGAAAATTTTGAAGAATTGGCAACAGTAAGGGGATACAAGCGCCAGTTAAAGCGGCTGGGATAAGCTGAAGCGGTCTCCGACCCGTTCAACGATCGATTCTGTCAGACAGAGATAGGCCAGTGACCGCCGATGGCGTGGAAGAGACGAAGATAAAATATACGTAATTTGGAACTTGTGGACGGGCTGGACAATGGTCCGAGAATGGAGTTCTCGTAAAAAAATTTAAACATTTTCTGAGCAGTATCGTGCCGTGTCAGGTTTATTTTTCTGATTTTAGTTTTATGTATAGAATTTTTGAGTTACCTTATATTTATTATTTTAATATAATATTATTATATATACAGTGGGTTTATAAAGTGTAGTATGTAGGTACAAACACCTAATGTAAAACAAACTTATAAGTGTGTATAAGCATTTTAATTATTTGTTTGGGACGCCTATGGTTAGGAAATTCCTACAGTTTAATATCATTAAATTGACCTAAGAAACACTATAATAACCAATAATCGACTGGTAATTACCATGTTATTTATGAAAATAAATAAAAATCCTAAGCAATTACGGTCATAGTCACGCGGCGGCGACTTTCGGCAACGGTCGGAAGGTTAGTCAATAGCGATTCGTGAATGCGCGTGCGCGTAGTGATGAAGCTGTTTATATTTGGACCAGTGTTGCCGTTTACGGGTATTTTATCCGAAATTCAGATATTTTTACCAAGCTTGCGGGTAAAATTATAAAATCGGGCATTTTAATCAATGAAATCCAATGGTAATCGCCGAAATTCAGTGGTATTCACTTTAAACTAATAGTAATTTTTTTAAATCAGTGAAACTGTAAATAAGTGGTAACTATGGATCAGAGGCAAGCATGGAAAATCAATAGTAATAATCGATAATTAATCATTGGAAATCATCGATTATCACTGGAAATCAGAGTAAATCATTAGAAATCATATAAATTAACCTAGTTTGGTAATCAATGTACAAGTTTTTCATGGGTGAGACAATCCTCGAAAAATATGTATCTATTTGACCTAGGTAATAAAAATAATATTATAGTTTTATGACTGTGTGAATTAGCAATATGTTGTCTATTTTCGTTATTTATTCCATTGTATTGTGCCTTTTTTCTTGTTCGAACGTACAAAACAAGTAGTTCGTATTTAAAAATTTAAACCGAGATGTATAATGGAATTTATTAAAAAGCAGGAAAATGACAACAAAGTGTAAAAAGTTATTCCAAATTTCAAAAAAAAAGACTATCAAAGTTTCAGAAACATGTTTTAAATAAATAATTCTTCTAATTCGATTTAAGTACAAAGACGATATTTAGAAAAAAAACTAATAGTGTAACAGCAAGTTGGTGAAATTTAAATAATTAAATTGGGTCTACAAAAAATATTAACATTTGTATATGAATATTATTATTTATTACTGGTCATTTCTAAGGAGATACTTACATAATTTGATTTTGTCTATGGTCTTCCTCTTTATGGTCGATTTCATCATTTTTAATTTTCCATTTATCATAGACAACTTCAACTGTTTGTTCAACTTCTCTTATGTTTTCGTTGATTTCAATTTTTACCGGCACCTCAAAATATGGGGGATAAGAATCTTCTGATCTGTAAAAATAAAATACCATAGGTATTTGCTTAAAGGTATCTTAAATACACGGTGTGAGATAAAATTATCGATTCAGTATTTTTTTTAAGGAAATTAAGGACAAGGGGTGTAGCTCTCTCGAGAATAGTCTATGTCTTAAGGATAAAAAAATATTAAGTACGGCATGTGGACGTAAGGTTGTGTTTGAGAAGGGGGTGGGGGCAAATTTGTTCAGTCCGACTTGTACCTACCTCAACTTGTATCTGGCAATAAGGACTTTTGAATCAGGAAAGATTTTTTTAAATGCTTAGCTTACCTAGTTCCAGCCTATACAGAGTGGCAAAGTTTAATTTTTTTTCGTTATTTTTTGTTTTTCTCATACATTTTCTAAGAAAATTATTTCCAATTTTATACACTTATTAGTTTTTGGAATCTCTAGAAGATGTCAAAATTGTCGGAATTGTCTATATCAAAATTGAAACCTTTTTGTTTATAAGTATTTTTTTCCTATTTTGAGAAGCACTATCACTCCCTTAAATGTGAACGTGACATTTATTAACAGCCGATCTACACACAGTATGGTCCATTAAGTGTGCAACGTGCCACAAATGGAAACATTTTATTAGTCGCACAACAAAAGTTTAACTACCATCAAAAGTTGATACATGTCCGATAATTATCGCTCAAGAGAAGCCATTTCAGACTGTCTTAAGTTTATTTATGACGTTCTTAACGGTAAAAAAGCTACTATCAAGCTATTTTATGATTTCAGTCGTGCACAGTCAATCATTCCTACTTAATAAATTATATGCTAGGGGAGTGCGAGGCAGCAGGCAGCCGAGACTGGGCAGTCTCATATCTCAGAGGCAGGAGACAGTGGCACTTAATGGTGTAAAGTACTGTAAAGTATCGTACGGAGCAAAGCGACTTAGGGGTGCCGCAAGGGTCTATATTAGGGCCATTCTTTTCTTTATTAAATTTCGGAATAACGTAAATGAATACTGCGGCGGTCTGGGTCATGCTGACGATATCAACTATTTACTTTAGAACGAAAGCCTGAATAACATGGTTGATATGGCAAATCGTGTTTTTCAACGTCTTAGCGAGTATTGCCAGAATATTTCCTTATTCTGAATGATAAAATAGCTTTTATGCAGTTTCTTCCCAAAGATGCTACAGTAGACTATAATCCTATCAGGGTTGACAGAAAATCAATAAATAGTGCATCTGTGGTTAAATTCCTCGAAATTTATATAGATCAGAAACTTAACTGGCAGACATATCGAGATATTGTGTGGTCGGGTTTGTTTAATGTGCTTTTAGGTTAGGCAGTTACGGGAAAATGTGGATAAGCGGATAATGAGACTTATCCACTATGGGCTAGTGCATTCGGTCTGCTGTTCTGTGGCTCATCTGCTCATTTCAACAAAGCGTTTATAGTATTGAAAAAGATTTTGAGATGTATTGAAAATATACAGGGTCACCCAACCAGGACTAAACAGAGCCCTATTTTTTATGATTCCCTGTATTTTTACAAAAACAACAAAAAGGAAACTAGTAGCTCATTTGTCCCGAATCTCAATTTACTATAAATTTAGGCTATTCATAGGAAATTGCCTATTTAAGGCTCTAAACCACTATATTGTTTATGTTATGTTTATGTTGTACCGCAGATGTCGATGCTTAGCTAACTTCATATGAACTTAGTTAAGCATCGGCGTAATTAAAAAAAAATAATAACGACAAAATTAATTTTTCCACAACTAACTAACGACAAAAAAAGAAAAGTTTTACACTGTTAACATTACAAACTTTTTGTTGTGAGGTTTTACTAAATTCATATTATGAAATCGACAAAACATCGCGTAATTTTTAAGAAATAATAACGACAAAATTTATTTTTCCAAAACTAATTAACGACCAAAAATAAAACAACTTTTACACTTCTAACATTTGTCCTCGCATTTGCCAAAGACTAATTTTTTGTTGCGTGGCCTTTAGGCCGGTCAATCTAGACATTCGAAGATACATAAATTTACAAGCTGAAAATCAGTAAAATTGTTCAAAATATAATTATAAATAAAATTTATAAGTTCCCCATCATTCCCGTGTATGGAAAAAAAATTTACACGAGGCCAATTGTAAAAAAAAAAGTTTTTCGCGATTTTCAGCCAAACGGTAAGTTTTATCATAAAAATACCCCAGACAAAAATTGTAGATCCTAAAATTATCTATAAAATTTGTATTAGTACTTTTTCTCCTACGAGCCACCGTTTCTAAGATATTACGATTCAAAAAGTTATAAAAATTGTTATCGTCATAATATGCACACGTTTCTACGCCACCTATTAGGTAGTGTCCTTAGCGGGTTCTTTTAACGTGGTTTCCCCAGTAGGCCTACTCCACGTGTTAGTTGTGATCCTGTTTAATTTAAAACTATTGCAAAATAACGGAAATTAGCAAAGATTGGAAAAGATAAAAGCGATGTAAATTTTTAAAAAATGGTAAAGTTTATTCGTCAGATTCGTGACCTTCAAATTATTATTCTTGTTCTTCTTCTTAATATTTTTCTTCTTCATCTTCTTCTTGTTCATCTTCATTCTGGGTGCAAGTAAATTGCGTCAATAGCGATGTATCGCATGTCACCACGCTGGAATCAAACGAATTCTCCACTGTTAGTGATTCAACATTAGAGCCCGACCGGCCTTGACATGCCAGAGAACAAAACAGTCCGCCTTTTTTGCAACCACATTTAGCACTGCATCCCTTTTTGCAGTTGCAAAAAATTGTGTTCAGCAGTTTTTCCGGCGCAGGTGGGAGTAACGTTTGAACTGGTTCTAATGTGTTGTTGACCAACTTCCAACCCCAGTCTGTAGGGTCTAGCTGATAACCAAGCCACGAACTTGGTAATATACCCGAAAAACATGTTGATAAGCAGCAACTGAGTTTGGAGAAAGACAAGCTAATTGAACTTGTTTTTTATTTTTAGTATTTTTAACGAAACATGCATATAATTTAAAAACAAATGAATATTGGATAACAACATTTTAGTTTTTTCTTATTATTTTGGTTTCCTGAGGTTTGGATTGGTCGCGGTGGTCCTATTAGTTGGCCCCCTAGATCGCTAGATCTCACACTGTTGGACTCTAATTTATGGGGTTGGTTAAAAAATGAGGTATACAAAGTAAAAGTAGATACTAGGGATGCATTAATTGGACGCATTAGAAATGCTGCACTCAATATTAAAGAAAGGCACTAATCAATTAGAAGACTCACGCGCGCCCTTCGTAAACGAAGCAGGAAATGTTTAGAAGTCAATATTTTTGAAAATTGACTAAACCAATGATTTATTTAAAACAATGTTAATGTTGCATATTTTGGTTTAACAATATTATTATTTTATTTAACGCTAAAATTTGAAAACAAATGAATATTGGATAACAACATTTGAGTTTTTTCTTATTATTTTAATGCATAGATTACACCTTTAGAGTTTGACCCATTCCTCCCGACTCACCCTGTATATTAATTAATTTGGTTTTTATTTTTATTATTTGATTCTTTATTTTAAAAAAAATAATTTTGGAAAATAATTTGGACAGACACGTACCTGGTGGTTAACTAAGAATGACTGCCGACTATATCGCAGAACCCGTTTACTGTAGGGCTTGCGAAAAAAAATTATTACAAAAGTGAAAAATTCATGAAAATTATTTGTAAGTTTCTAGGTTGACCGCTAGTTACCATCAAAGGTAGCATTTTTTCAATCTAAATAAAATTCTGGATTACTTTTGTTTTCAAATTTTTGCTCTTCATTTTCGTTAGTAGGAGGGGACAAATATTGCTATGCAAAAATATTCACAACTTCGGTTTCGCTTATCAGAATTTGACAAATTAGAGCTAAAGTCAATAAATTAATGTAAGAACTCGCCGAATCACCTGGCATTAATGGCACCCTGTTGAAGTCTTGGCGGTTGGCTACAGAAACAAAACCGGACTAAGTTCTTTTACCTTCGCCTTCGCCATATGTTAAATTTTGTAAGGGAGTCTTAATATTTTGCAAAATGGACTTGAAAATATGTAATTTAAATTAATTTCTTAAATGGTTAAAGAGATATAGGGTGATCCAAGTAAATATTTACTTTATAAAATTTGCGATGATTTGATGTTAAGCGGATACGAAGCAACTTTGGTGTGGTTATATTTTTGAAAGGATTTCATAATGAGGTTTACCTTCTAGAAGGTAATAAAAGTGAAAACAATATTCTAAAAACACTGAAACAGGGAAATTCAACTGATTTAGAGACATTAAACCTAGCAAATAGTTTTTTTGTTCATGCATGTCCAGATCTCAATAAAAATGAAACCTCAGCTGTGTCTAAAGTTAAAAACAATTTAAATTCACTCTTTCTGAGACCAACAGAGGCAGATGAAGTCTATAAAACAATACACTCTTTAAAAAATAAGAAATCTACAGGCTATGATGAAATCCCAGTTACACTACTAAAGCAGACTGCAGGGAAAATCGCACCAGTATTATCCCATATTATAAATCTCTGTTTCTCGACTGGAATATTTCCAGAACAATTAAAACAGGCACAAATAAAGCCAATCTATAAGAAAGGGGATAAAAATAATATTGGAAATTATAGACCAATCGCTTTATTAAGTAATGTCAGTAAAATATTTGAGAAGATTATAAATAATAGGGTAGTGAATTTTCTGGACAAGGAAAACATTCTCTCGGACTTCCAAAATGGCTTTAGAGCAAAAAAAATCAACAGCCAGAGCTATATACCAGGCACTCGAGGAAATACAACAAGCACTAAACAACAAGGACCAACCCTTCGCCTTGTTCCTGGATTTATCAAAGGCTTTCGACAGAGTGGACCATAAAATACTCTTAATGAAGCTGGAAAAATATGGAATCAGGGGTGTAGCACTGGACCTGCTGACATCATACTTAAAAAATAGAACGCAGTGTGTAATAGAAAGAGACGATCATGACCTTCTTATCAAATCAGATGTAAAAACTGTGGAGAAAGGAGTGCCCCAGGGATCAATTTTGGGGCCCTTACTATATCTTATATACACAAATGAACTGCCTAATGTTACAAATCTACACACAGTCATGTTTGCTGATGATACAACTCTGATTCTGCGTGAAGATCCAGAAATCGACTCAACAAACCTTTTGTTCAGCACCCTGGAGAAACTTGAAAACTGGTTCACAGCCAATAATCTGACTTTAAATATAGATAAAACTCAACTGTTAAAATTTTCTTACTCTCAAAATGACATTGGCCACATATATAATCAAAATGACAAATCTCTAGAAAACGCAGGATCGGCGGCCTTTCTGGGTGTTAGACTGGATGCGAGATTGGACTGGAAAGCAAACACAGATATCCTGGCAGAGAGAGTTGCAGGATTTTGTTATGTACTAAAGGTACTGTCCACAAATATATCAGTGCAGACAGCAATTATGGTATATCATGCATATGTACATTCAAAACTGAGATATGGCATAATCTTCTGGGGAGGAAGTAGCAACCTAGACAGGATGGCAGTCATCCAGAAGAGATGCTTGAGAAGCATACTCAATATGAAACAGACGGAAAGTTGCAAGGATGTCTTTAAGAGACTGGGTATCCTTACTATGGCATGCACATATATATATGAAGCAGTGGTTTTTATCAAATCAAATCAAGACCTGTTTGAAATATTACATAGAGAGCATGACTATAACACTAGAACAAAGGATAATCTACTCGAAAATAAAACTAACTTTTCCTACCTTCAAAAAAATGTCCATTTTAAAATCATTAAAGTATACAATAGAATACCACTTTGCCTGCGAGATAAAAATTTGTCGGTACTGAAAAGAGAACTGAAAAAAATACTCATAGATAAGGCCTACTACACGGTAGAAGAGTACTTTCGAGACACTCGCTTCTCAGGGTGATATCGGGAAGGGATGAATGAGAAAGTATGAAAGGAAATGTATGAGTGAGTTATAGGGAAAACTAAATAAACCAAATAAAACCAAATAACTTTCTACCTTTTATTATAAATCGAATATGTTCTTGTATTAATGTTACATGTATACATTTAGATTATTGTACTGTAATAGTGTTTTTTTTTTAATGTATCTGTAAGTCGAAATCAGTATTTTCATGTTATATGTTCTTTTTATTTCTACATAGATAGTTTGTAATGGTGATTATGTGAGAAATGGTTATTTTAAGCTCTTTTTTTACTTATGTCTAGCTTATAAGTTTTTAGTAAATTACTGACATGTTTCACGCCAACGGCAAAAGTATATTGTAAATACTATGAAACAAATAAAGTTATATCTATCTATCTATCTATCTAGAGAACGCCGCCTACACAATATGAGTTTGATAAATTCTTGCATATATTTTTTGTCTCTCACATTTCTGACCGCTTTACCTTAAATTATGAAAGAAGAATTTTTTATACGTAAAAAAGTTGTACTTCATTAATCCCGATATTTCAGCTAGATGGCAAGAAACAAAAATAACGAAACATATTTATTGACAATTAACCGTGCTGTATTTGCCCCTTAGTTATAAGACATCCTGTATATAACGATAAGTAAATGGTTTAACTAGGCACTTTAATGATTTCGTAATAGATGAGTTAACCAAAATGGTATTTGTACTCACTATTAAACTTAAATAATAAACGCCACGAAAATCTGTCTCTGAAATATAAAAAATCAAAAAGTAAAATGTTTAAAACACACCCTACACAAAAAACAGCCACAGAAACACTAAATAAACACAAATCGGAAGAAACTAATATGACGCAAACTGACGCGTGAGCTTGCTTCGGCCCACTGCTGATCTGGGAACTTTAACGACGAAACCAGATCAGCTGTTAATGTCAAGTGTCGCTGTCTTCCGTCGAAACGCTTTGTTTTAAGGAAAAGTTTACTATAGCTAAATACGGTTTCTTTTGTTTTATCAAGTTAATAAAAAACTAAATTATTCTAAATTCCGTTGCGACAGCCATCTAGCGGAATCAACAATTTCTTCATTTTCTCAAAAATTCTAAATGCATATATGCAGTATTGCACAGGAAGAAAAAATAATAACTAAGTACTTGTTATGTTTCACAAATTTAATCAGTTCCTGACACGTGTTTCGGCCCTTACGGGTCATTGTCAAAGGAGTAGGTACAAGAAGATACTAAATTCTACGTGACATTACAAAGGTATTTATATCATATTAAGGTAACTATAAACATGTCATAAAATTAAAATTAGGATTAGAAGATTGAATGGTCAACTGTGGGTTTTCCTAATTTTTAAAGGTACAGATACATATTTAGTCCTAAATAAGAGTGCTATTAAGAATTAGGGAAGCACCTGAAGATATTTCGGTTTGATTATTATTAACAACATTACATTTGTTTTTTATGGCTTTCTTGATCAAAAACTGATTAAATGTTACTAATATCATACCATTGTATCTTTAACAAAATCATTATCATAACTACAGTTCCATAAATGAATGGTCTGTAAATTTAAATTATTTACAGCAAAAATAATAGAGGATGGTTGTCTTAATGAAACAAAATTGCAGTATAATTTAGGTAGGCACAAAACAAAAAATAATGCAAGTAGGCTTTGATTTCAAATAGGAAATAGTACTTGTCAAAGTTTAAATTTGTTAAATTTTGTTTTATTTCTTTAATATTTTAAGCACGTTAATGGCCTCTTCGATTGAGGTCGGCATTTTTTTAAGAAAATAAATCAAAATTTAACTCATTAAATTTTTGACAATATATACTGTTTTATATTTTAAATCAGATCTATCTTCCCTTTTTTTTTTGTTTCACAGCCTACATAAAATCTTACTGCAATTTGTTCCATTAATGAAACCATCCTCTATTATTTTTGTTGAACATAAATGCAGTTTACAGCACATTAATTTAGAGAACCGTGTTGATTATGGCTTTGTAGAAGACACAATGGTATGATATTTGTAACTTCTTGCCTACAAATACCGTATTAAAATGTCAGTTGGTTTTTATCGACCTCATTTTTATATTATATTTTCCATATCTCCGGTTTAAACAAATATATCGACTTGCAGGTTTCACAGATATTATTCTTATTTATTATAAATAAATATAAATAAATAAATAAGGTCTTTATTTCCATTTTAATTTATAATACAACCTAAAAGTAAAGTACACCTAATGGAAAATGCCGAAGGTCAGATGGGAGTGTAAAAACCTGAAGGCAAGACACTCCCCCTGTTCTTTACCAAAAACCAAAGTTGTGAATATTTGCGCATAGCAATATTTGTCTTCTATAAACAAAAAGGTAAAGCAAAAACTTAAGAGCGTTTCATCATCAGCTGTTAAATTTCAAATCGGACTTCGCCGGTAACGAACGCATAAGGGGCCATTTCGTTATCACTGGCAACAGTGTGCATACTCGCCTTGCCAACCGTCATAGATGATTATTTATTACCGGTCTGCGTTATATACACTGGACCACAAAATTAACCGGACGAAAAAAATTTTGCTTCAATTCAATCTTAAATAACTTTTAAGTTTTTTTACCCCGTCTTTATCATGTTTGATGACCTGCATCTAACAGAGGTCCTGTAGCAAGTATATGAGATGTTAGATTTTGTTCTCTCAACCTTCTACGTACGGTTTCAGATGAAACTAATCTACCATAAGGCTGCCAACTATTAAAATGACAAATGCGGGACAGCAGGACAATATTCGCTTTTGCACCATTACATGTAAACTTGTATAGGGTTAGGGTTGTCCACCCCTTGGGCCATCAAATTATTATTTAATTTAATTGAATAGAACAACAAAAGCAAAATGTATTTAAAGAAAATGAATTTGAATACAAAAAAATGTAAACAAGGTATTAAACAAATATTCTATTTATTTTTAAAATCATATTTTTCAACTCCATGAAATTTGGGTGGGGGCGAGATCCATCGATATTTTTAATGTCGATATAACTGCTCCATATTATGATGCTTTGCAAAATAATATGGTTATTCAGGGACAGAGTTAACAAATGAGGGACGATTTTAGGTAAAATTTTAGAGGCGGGACAATTATAAAGAATGCGGGACGGTTGGCAGCCTTAATCTACCATGAACATCTGCCAATCTTATAGCCGGAGCAGAGGCTGAGGCAAAGGCTGAAATCGATCTTCAACTGCATTTGTGGCTCTTCGTCTTCCCTGCCCGGGTCTTCTTGAGTAAGAACCAGTGTGTCTAAATCTTTGTATCGCATCGGATGCGGTACTACGTGGATGACCAAGCCTTTCTGCGATATACAGAATCGGACGACCTTCATCTTGTAAAGCAATGGCTTGTGCCACTTCTTTTGGTCTCATTTTTAATTTACGTAAATACACTTATCGTTTACGGAACAGTTTTAAAACACAAAACATACAACAACCATCAAATAGTTAATACATTTTTCCACAGGATGTTCAGAAGTTAATGCAATTTTTTGTGCTACCCTGTATGTCAACATGTCCGTTTACACAGTTCGTAAGATCGATATCAAAACATGATAAAGATGACAGCATCTGCAACATGTCAAAAAATTATCGAACTTGGTAAAAAAAAATTAAAGTTGTTTAAGATTGAATTGAAGCAAGATATTTTTCGTCCGGTTAATTTTGTGGTCCAGTGTACATATATAATATTATTGTATGTTTTATAATATAATTTGGGCCTGCGGTCAGGACCGAATTTGATTATTTTTAAGCAAATTATATTTATTTTAAATTTCAAGTATTTTCCTATAAATAATCTCAAATTATAAAATTTCGAACATACATTCTTCGTATTCTTTGTCAAAATAATTATTAATTTATTAATCTAGATTTATTTCTATTCATCATATATTATTTTTGTAATATTACTTTCCTTGCAAGAGAAAGTATTAAACCAGAAAAATAACTTGTTTGGGATATTATTATATGACGTTTTAGGATTCCTAGATCATGAAAATCATATTTTCCATTTCAGTCTGTCTGTCTGTTGGCTCGAAAGCTTAAAAACTATTTGCCGAGGAATGACGGAATTTTGTAAATGTATTAACCCTGCTCAAGATCGGATATAGTTTGTGTTTGCTATATGCAGGGTTAGTAGGAATTAGAAAAAATAAAATTATACTTGTATATATTTTGTTATTTAGTTTTTTTAGCAAACCCACGTACAGGGTTTTTCCGTATATTTTGGAGCACCCCTGGAGCTTTTATTTGAAGACCTAGAAAAAACTTTAAATTACCAAAGTTGCATGATTTTTCCTGAACTGCCAGAATTTGTTATCGGACAAAACAAATGAACATCGTAAATTTGTTTAATAAGGCCAATGTCGGTTTTTTTAAATGGAACACACCCTGTATATTAATTTTTTTTTAACTCCTCACTCTTTTCTGATTCCAAATATGTATATATGTTATACGTTTACTTTAGTCGTTTAGGCAAAATTGCATTTTAAAATATTGATGATTAGAAAATCTATATTGGTGTGAGGAAAACATGCTAGAACATAATGCTTATTCAGTAACAATAATTAATATAAATAATGATAATAATTTATGAAACAAACATATAACATATATACATATTTGGAATCAGAAAAGAGTGAGGAGTTAAAAAAAAATTAATATACAGGGTGTTCCATTTAAAAAAATTGACATTGGCATTATTAACCAAATTTACGATGTTCACTTGTTTTGTCCGATAACAAATTCTGACAGTTCAGGAGAAATAATGCAACTTTGGTAATTTAAAGTTTTTTCTAGGTCTTCAAATAAAAGCTCCAGGGGTGCTCCAAAATATACGGAAAAACCCTGTACACAGGGTGGCCATTTATTGCCGCAAAATACAATAGCTGAGTTATTATTAGAAATACTTAAAAAATGTTAATACATAAGTTTTTTAGAGTATAGCAAATGGCTTATAACGTAAAATTATATTTGGTTCTACTAAAAAAGGTGGGACGAAAAATTTGCAGGTAACCTTTTTTAATAGAACACATATTTTACAGTAGTTTCGAATTCTAAAGATGAAACCACATACAGTTGCTATAATTTTCCCGATACGTAAACCCCATCAATATTATATATTAGCGAGGAAAGTGCAGGGCTGAAATAGATCAGATTTTTCTTTCTTTTTCGTACGCATATCTAAAGGAACTGATAAATGTATAACATAAAAAATAACATATAATAATAATAATATAATATAACCGAAAACAAGTTTAAAGAATGATATTGGAAACTTTTCCTTTACATATTTTATCTCTAACTAGCGTGTACCCGGCATGCGTTGCAAGTCGCTGGTATAAATACAAACCCGAACAAAACCGATATATTAGTACCCGGCATGCCACTTTCTGAAATTGCACCCGTGCGAAGCCGGGGCGGGTCGCTAGTTATACATAAAAACCTTCCTCTTGAATCACTCTATATATTTAAAAAAACCGCCTCAAAATCCGTTTCGTAGTTTTAAATGTTGTTGTATGTTAAGATTAAGATAAGATGGGAGGAGTTTTTGGCAAAAGCGGGTCAACCAGTTCAGGCAACATAAAATTTTCATAAAATATTTTTAATTTTAATTTCTTCTATTTTTGCGACTTTTGAAGATGCGCTGGATATGCATAATCGTTTTTTGTTACATCCTAGTCCGTCCCATGCATCTGGCTGCTGGCTATTCAATAACTACACCACAAACCCAAAGCACAGAGAAATGTTTATAAAAAGAAATACTATCCTTTACCGACAAAGGGCTTCGGCGAATTATAGACTATTAATAGACATCGTTGTATCCTTGAAGATATCTTGCAATGTCGTCCCACGCTTGCAATGTTGCCATCATGTTTGAATATTCTAAAAGGCTGCATATTTTTCTCAAAAATTCATTAAATGAGGGATTGTTGTTTTGTGCAGAAAACGAAGACTTTAATTAAAATTTCGGTCTCTTCACAAATTATAGAGAACATGGTAAAAAATGAGGGAAAGTCGGTAAAAAAAATATATTAAAAAATACAAAAAATCAAAAATACACATATTTTTTAAAATTTCTAAATGACTTTCCCCAATTTTTCAATAAAATTAGAATAATATTCCGAAATTTTGTAACATTTCGTTGGTTAGTTTTGGTGCTATTTGATAAAACAAATTAGTATGTATGCAGCAGGTATGAACGCTCTTAAATACAAAAGTTATGCAGAATTTTCATTGATTCAAAAAGTGCTATCTTTGATACATCTTTACTGGGAGGATTTTCGAGAAAATCCCGCTTTTTGATTGGTCACTATGGTTACGCCCCCTAGCGGCAAACCAAGTCATACGGTAAACGGTTTCTGAGATATTTAGGGCGGCAGTCTTTCTTAGTTGGTATATATAATAAAAATTAAAAAAAAAACATAAAAACCAAATAAAAATAAAAAAGACGAGATAAATTTTATTCACATAAACGGATCGTTTCTACCTTTCAACCAGTACCAAGCAAGCTGGCAAATAAATAGCTAAACAAATTAAACTACAATAATCAACTGGTAATGACCAGTAATCGACTGGTAATTACCGTGTTATTTATGGAAATAAATAAAAATCCTAAGCAATTGCGGTCAAAGTCACGCGGCGGCGACTTTCGGCAACGGTCGGAAGGCTAGTTAATAGCGATTCGTGAATGCGCGTGTGCGTGGTGGTGAAGCTGTATTGTTTGCTTCGAATGCGTCGGCTACATGGACCAGTGTTGCCGTTTACGGGTATTTTATCCGAAATTTCCGAAATTCAGATATTTTGACCAAGCTTGCGGGTAAAATAATAAAATCGGGTATTTTAATCATTGAAATCCAATGGTAATCGCCGAAATTCAGTGGTATTCACTTTAAACTAATACATAGTATTTTTTTTAAATCAGTGAAACTGTAAATAAGCGGTAACTAGGGATCAGTGGCAAGCATGGAAAATTAATATTAATCATCGAAAATCATCGATTATCACTGGAAATCAGTGGCAGGCGATTTATAAATCATTATAAATCGCTAGAAATCATATAAATTACCCTAGTTTGGTAATCAGTGTACAAGTTTTTCATGTGTGAGACAATCCTCGAAAAATATGTGTCTATTTGACCTAAGTAATAAAAATAATATTATAGTTTAATGACTGTGTGTATTGGCAATATGTTGTCTATTTTTGTTATTTATTCCATTGTATTGTGCCTTTTTTCTTGTTCGAACGTACAAAACAAGTAGTTCGTATTTAAAAATTTAAACAGAGATGTATAATGGAATTTATTAAAAAGCAGGAAAATGACAACAAAGTGTATAAAGTTATTCCAATTTTCAAAAAAAAGACTATCAAATTTTCAGAAACATGTTTTAAATAAATAATTCTTTTTATTCGATTTAATTACAAAGACGATATTTAGAAAAAAACTAATAGTGTATTGTTTATCCAAAGTCAGTGTGATGACATTCCAATCATTCCATACGGAATACAAACGGCGGTCTCTTTGATACTGTTTACCGCCGTATGGAATGTCATCACACTGACTTTGGAAATATAATAACAGCAAGTTAGTGAAATTTAAATAATTAAATTGGGTCTACAAAAAATAACATTTGTATATGAATATTATTATTTATTACTGTTATTACTGGTAATTTCTAAGGAGATACTTACATAATTTGATTTTGTCTATGGTCTTCCTCTTTAAGGTCGATTTCATCATTTTTTATTTTCCATTTATCATAGACAACTTCAACTGTTTGTTCAACTTCTCTTGTGTTTTCGTTGATTTCAATTTTTACCGGCACCTCAAAATATGGAGAATAAGAATCTTCTAATCTGTAAAAATAAAATACCATAGGAATTTGCTTAAAGGTATCTTAAATCCACGGTGTGAGATAAAATTATCGATTCAGTATTTTTTTTAAGGAAATTAAGAACAAGGGGTGTAGCTCTCCCGAGAATAGTCTATGTCTTAAGGATACAAAATATTAAGTACGGCATGTGGACATAAGGTTGTGTTTGGGAAGGGGGTGGGGGCAAATTTGTCCAGTCCGATTTGTACCTACCTTAACTTGTATGTGGCAATAAGGACGTTTGAATCAGGACAGATTTTTTTAAATGCTTAGCTTACCTAGTTACTTCCAGCCTATACAGAGTGGCAAAGTTTATTTTTTTTTTTTCGACATTTTTTGTTTTTCTCATACATTTTCTAAGAAAATTATTATTTTATACACTTATTAGTTTTTGAAATCTCTAGAAGATGTCAAAATTGTCGGAATTGTCTATATCAAAATTGAAACCTTTTTGTTTATAAGTATTTTTTTTCCTATTTTGAGGAGCACTATCACTCCCTTAAATGTGTACGTGACATTCATTAACACCCGATCTACATACAGTATGGTCCATTAAGTGTGCAACAAATGGAAACATTTTTATTAGTCGCACAACAAAAGTTGATAATTATCGCTCAAGAAAAGCCATTTCAGACTGTCTTAAGTTTATTTATGACGTTCTTAACGGTAAAAAAGCTACTATCAAGCTATTTTATGATTTCAGTCGTGCATTTGATACAGTTAATTATTCCTATTCAATAAATTATATGCTAGTGGAGTGCGAGGCAGCCGAGACTGGGCAGCCTCATATCTCAGAGGCAGGAGACAGTGGCACTTAATGGTGTAAAGACTGTAAAGTATCGTACGAAGCAAAGCGACTTAGGGATGCCGCAAGGGTCTATATTGGGACATTTCTCTTTTTTATTAATTCGGAATAACGTAAATGAATACTGCGGCGGTCTGGGTCGTGCTGACGATATCAACTATTTACTTTAGAACGAAAGCCTGAATAACATGGTTGATATGGCAAATCGTGTTTTTCAATGTTTTAGCGAGTATTGCCAGAATATTTCCTTATTCTGAATGATAAAACAGTTTTTAAGCAGTCTCCTCCCAAAGATGCTACAGTAGACTATAATCCTATCAGGGTTAAGAGAAAGTTAATAAATAGTGCATATGTGGTTAAATTCCTCGGAATTTATATAGATCAGAAACTTAACTGGCAAAGACATATTGAGTTATTGAGATATTGTGTGGTCGGGTTTGTTTAATGTGCGTTTAGGTAAGGCAGTTACGGGAAAATGTGGATGAGCGGATAATGAGGCTTATCCACTATGGACTAGTGCATTCGGTCTGCTGTTCTGGGGCTCATCTGCTCATTTTAACAAAGCCTTTATAGTTTATAGTATAGAAGAGGATGTTGAGATGTATTGAAAATGCACAGGGTCATCCAACCAGAACTAAACAGAGGCCTATTTTTTTAAGTTTCCCTGTATTTTTATTATTTTTTTTTTTAATCCTGTTTCGCAACAACAAAAAGGAAACTAGTAGCTTATTTGTCCCGAATCTCAATTTACTATAAATTTGGGCTATTCATAGCAAATTGCCTATTCAAGGCTCTAAACCACTATATTGTTTATGATGTACCGCAGAAGCTAAATTTACCTTTTAAAAAGCGAATTGGATTGAAACAAAGAAACTCCGACGTAAAGTTGTTGTTTTTTCAATGGAACAACCTGTATATTTTTAATTTTCATGAAAGATCTTTCTTTCCTGATTTCATAAATATATAGTTTATCTATACTCTAGATCAAACCGTTTTAAAGATATGAACGATTAAATTTATAAAAACCTGCATTCATTTGAGTAAAAATAATTTCATTTTTCAAGTTTTTTGTTAATTATTTTGATTTATTTAAAAAATATCTTTTATTTTATATTTGTTTCAATTTTACACAAAACAGATAGGGATAAACTCATAGTAGTGATTAAACAGTTCTACGCCCACACCACACTACCACACAAAAAAAAATTTCGCGGGCAGTGACAAGAAAATGAACGGGGGCCCGTTAAACGGACCCCCGTTCATTTTCTAGTCTATATCCGCGAAAAAAAAAATCCCCGCGCATGCGTAGTAGGGTGTGTGGTGTGTGGGCGTAGAGCTGTCCAACTATCACTACTACTCATATATCCCAAATATTTTTTTTGCTTTTATATTTGTGGATTAATTAATAGTAATCAGAAGTTCCAAAATCCGTAGCATTAAAATTTAACAAATGGGACTTACTGAGTACTATTAATTACATTATCCAGTATCTTAAAGAAAAATGGATAAGTTCTTCGATACCTTCGTGGATTAATTAAGAGTGAAATAAAAATTATCTACGACCGATATGGTACATAAGTACATGACATTAATAATCCTAACCCAAGTTACAGTCAATTTTCTCGAATTCATATTATATAGAACCCTTTTTAAGATAATTTAAATTTCGTTTTTACACTTCAAAGTTGTATCGCATATGGTGCAGGTGCCAAGCGAAATGGCTTGTAGACTGTACCTACTTGTTTTTTTCCTATCCGTAGTGTCTCATTTTTTTTTCATTTTTGGATAGGCCGGCACACTCAGCGTGAGCCCATGTGCGACACGCTGGTCTAAAATCCTTTCAGTGCGGGCAAGATGACATACTCGGTATGAGGGTATGTCATCCTGCCCGACGATAAACGCAAATTAAAAAAAATTAAAAAATCGGTCTTAAAATGAAATCTAAAAAAGATTAATTGGCGAAATGAATAGTTGAAAACTAAATTTATTAAACAAAATTAGAAAATATAAGAAAAACAGTGAAGTAATTTTTTATAATGTTTATAATAGTATACTTATATTAAAACGATATCGTAAATTACTTAAAATCGTTAATATTTCTAACACCACGAAAAACTTCCACCTATTAACACCTCTAAAGTGGACACTGCCAACGCGCGAACTAGTTTAAGCATGCTAAATGCTCGGATGACGCTGTAGTTTTCATAGAAGGGGTACTGTGTCATCTTGCCCACCTATGTCAACTTGCCCATCTCTCCCCTACACCTATTTCCTACGGTGAGACACCCCTCGACAATAACATACGGCAATCCAAATGCAAATTCGGTAGCTCGGCCACCGGTCAGGATGACGGATGACGGAAAAGTCATACTTCCTGACGTCATCGGGCTTGGCGCGCTTAAAAGGTCGTTTGAAATGCTTTTGACACGCGCGAAACTTTAAAGAATTTTTTCCAGGTTAAGGAGTAATAATTGGGGAATATTTTTTTTAGGCCTAACTAAATCATATTATTGAAAAAAAAATTGGAAAGTTCGCTATTAGATGCGAGTCGTTCTTTAAAAGTACACGAAACGTCTGTGGAACACCTCCATTCTGCTTTAGGTTTTTAGAAATTAAAGGCAAATGTAAGAACAATTATTATTCAAGACACAATGCAAGAAAGTTCGTCGAGTGGTCTAATAATCCCAGGAACTTTAAAGAACTGTTGGACACCTTAGTTGTAGTAAGCCCAGTGGATCTTCAAAAACATTATTTATATAATTGTTATAAATATAAAATCGCTTCCATATTTTCAACATGAATGGTTAACTGTATTGCCAAATATAGGTATTGATGAACACTGATCATGTCGAAAACGAGCTGAAACGGTACGATTTTTCAAATGGATAAAATAGAACTGTTAAACAATATTTAAAATTATTTTATTGAAACTAGTTTTAAAAAAATACATACCATACTACTCTCAGCTTCTAGCTTACAACTATGACATCATTATAAACGATATATTATGCCCTCGGGGCATACGATTAACTTTTTTTTGACAATGTTTTCGTCTACATTATCCGTGACCACTAATTGTCCATCTTTGGAGATGATAAAACCTTTATCTCGTTAGAAAAATGATGGTCTTAAAATTTTTTATAATTTTGCTAGCGGCTTATAAAAATGTCTCGTATATCCATGTCATACACAAAGTTGTAGTAGCACCAGGGATTGGCGGTGGACAAATTTTAATATTGAACTGAAACATTGTCAAAAAAACGAAGGTTTATGCCCTTGGGGCATGTGGGTATAACACCTTAATCTACAGGGTGTGTCAACAAGGTGTTCGCCTTAGATAGCGCCTAAACTGCCCTAAACTATAAGAGATTTATAACAAAGTGTTATATAAAAGTTATAGGATTTACAATGGAGCATAACGTCAAAAAATTTTATGATATACAGGATGACTTGAAACATTGGAACTACATAATTTTTTTTTTTAAATAAAATACCCTATATATTTTTTTCTTTTTCTGATTCCGCTAGAAAGAAGCTCTACAGTAATATTTACTTTTTTGAATTTGATTGCGACGTTGCCAAGTAATTAATTATTTTCTCATATGTTAAAAAAATTATACGAGTTATTAAAACAATCATAGTGGTCTATGTAATCAATAGAATTAAATAAAATTTTTACCATAAGTACCCCAAAGTACATAGTTATGTAACTATATCACTAGTTTTTCTATTTATTATACAGGGTGACGTACAGTTTTGGCAAATCTCGCCAATTTAAATATGGAATATTTAAATTTTTTTAAATGGAACACCCTGTATTTTTTTAAGGATAAGATGTATTTTTTAATGCCTTTATTTTTAGTTAAATATGTCACGCATCCAGGGCCGGATTTATGGTAACCGCTGCCCTATGCCCAAAGAAATGTTGCCGCCCCCCAGGCGCGTATTCAGCTGTCAGTTTTGGGGGGGTAAGGGAAAAAACCGCGCCGCAGGCGAAAATTTCTTGGTTGCCACGCCCTTTTTTCAATGATGTGACGTGGTTTCGAAGCAGAAAAAAGGAATAGTAGCGCCGCAAGCGAAAATTTTTTGGTTGTTACGCCTCTTTTTACTGATTTGTCAGTGTTTATTTTTTGGGATGGGGGGTAGCTACCCCCATTACCCCCCTCAAATACGCGCCTGCCGCCCCCACCTAGAATATTATATTAAATGTTTAACAATTTACTACAAATATTAAAAAAACACAATACCTCAAGAAATAAAAAAAATGTATTCTTCAATTTCTTTGAGTTAACCATATATTTCTAAAAAACAATATTTTAAACAAAGAAACAAAAAAGCACAGACAGAAATATGAAAATTGTTCAAAAATGAATGCTGTGTTACGTCATCGTATAACATAAATTGGTCTTTATGTTTACAATACTTTGACGATACCATTAATAGCATCATACAGGCAAAGGCAAAGCCATGCAAAAGTAAAAATTATTAATTTTATGTTATGTAAATGCGAATTTACAAAGGTTTGCGACGTACCTACAATTATATTTTAATATGTTTTCTTGTAGGGAAAATTTAAATCTAAAACAAGTTAAAACAAAAGAATAAACACAAGCAAACGCAGCGCGCAACCGGCGCAACGCCTGGTACCGTGCACGTAAAACCAACACGCGAACGCAAACTCAGTCGTGTCGCCATGCGGTAATTGCAATCCGCAGCGATGGCGGAAAATTAGACGAGCGGATTTGAATTAGATTAGGTGAAATTAGGTAATAGGCTAGAGGGCAGCGCGGGTTGTCATTTTTGTAAATCGAACTGTAGTTAAAATGTGTAATAAGCGATATTCGAATTGTCTGGAATTTGCCGCCCCTACGAAATTTGCCGCCCTAGGCCCGGGCCTAGTGGGCCTAGGCGTAAATCCAGCGCTGCACGCATCTAAACCTTCTACTTTTTGAAATATTTTTAAATTTATAGCGAGTTACACGAAAATGAATAATTTTAATATTTTAATCAAAAATGCCATGGACGAAATATAAACATAGACATAAACAATGATATATTTTTAAGAGTTCTCTTTAGAGAAATCATAAAATGAAAAAAAATCTATTATAATTAAGATGAACGTCTACAAATTTATATTATAAATTACATTAAATTAGAAAGAAATAATTAAGAGATAATTAAAAAAAAAACGTCTGGTTATAAATTTTGTTCAATGTGTCCTCCCAACGTTACATGAACAAATTCCTTTTGCAAATGAGTCGATTACGTTTCTTAAGTTATATGGAGTAATGGTTTGGAATACCTCTCGAATTCGAACCTGCATATTTTCTCTTGTGGTAGGACCCGTTTTATATATACTATTTTCTTTACATATCCACACAAGAAAAATCCAGTTTGATAAGGTCTGGAGACCTGATGTGTTTGCTAAGACACTGGGCCTCCCCTACTAATCCAACGGTCATAAAAACGTCGGTTTAAAAATTGTCTCACTCACAATCGTTCACGAGTATGTTCCGGTAACCCATCTAAAGGCACTTCTAAATGATTCTGCAAAAAAATTAAGATAAAACTCACCAGTAAGATTTCCATGAAAAAAATGTGCCCGAATAATATTATGAGTTTCCCGTGTAAAAAAAGGATTGCTAGTATTATAGATTATCATAATAATGGAAATTATGTTTGTTCATACATCCGTTTGTATGAAATGTAGCCTCATCACCAAACATAACATATCGAAAAAACCGAGGTTGTTGTATCATACCTTCAGCCCACTGGCAAAACGTTACTCTATCTTCATAATCTTGCAGCTCTAATTCTTGTAATAACTGGATATGATAGGGATGAAAATGTTCACTATGAAACATTCTTGACACTGATGATGCACTAAAAGGCAGTTCTTTGCCTAGCTGTCTAGTACTCTTGTGAGGATCTTTAACTACACTTAAAGCCGTCATTAATTTATTGTCACCGTTAGTCGCTGGCTTGACTCGTTCATGTGTTTCATAATCGATATTTCATGTTCTTTCAAATCTCTATTCTAATCGCTTTTAAGCAGTTGGATGAGGATGTATGGAAAAATTTCATTTTATTTTTTCATGATCATCTTAATATATGTCTCCATTTTTGCAACTCTATTTAATATGCCCAATTTTATATTTCGTCCATGGCATCTTGATAAAAATAATAAAATTATTCATTTTCGTGTAGCTCACCCTAAATTTTAAAATATTTGAAAAAGTAGAAGGCTTAGGTGCGTGAAATATTTAACAAAAAAAAAGGCGTTAAAAAAGTACCCTTTATCTAAAAAAAAATACAGGGTGTTCCATTTAAAAAAATATTAAATAAATATTGCATATTTAAATTGGCGAGATTTGCCAAGACTGTAAGAACACCCTGTATAATAAATAGAAAGCCTAGTGATATAGTTACATAATATGTAGTTCAGGTAGCGTACTTATGGTAAAAATTTTATTTCATTCTATTGATTCCATAGACAACTATGACTGGTTTATTAACTTCCATAATTTTTTAAAATACGAGAAAATAATTAATTACTTGGCAGCGCCGCAATAGAATAAAAAAAAATATGACTGTAGAGCTTCTTTCTAGCGGAATCAGAAAGAAAAAAAATATATAGCGTTTCATTAAAAAAAAAAAAGTTATAGATTTTACATCTATAACTTTTATATAACATTTTTTTTATAAAACTGTTAGGCGGCCATTGTAATGCCCTGCCCTTTTTCTATCTTTAATTGTAGGGAGCTTTCACTTTAGTCAGGCAGGAGCACTGCAAATATTTGAAGGGGAGCAGGGCCGGTCCTAGAGTACGTACTATCAGTAAAACAAGATATTAATTTTAAAAAAAAATATATATTGAAAAATATAAAAAATTAAAAATAGGGTGCAACAATAGAATACATAGGTTGAGTTGCAAAAAGGGGCAAAATCAACAATATACAATGGGTTAAGGCAAAATCACTTTTTCTTCATCCCGCACTTCACTTTCACTGCCTTAAATTTTTAAGTTAGAGAGCCACCCAGTTAATTTCACAATTTCCTTTTTATTATACCTTAGGACTTAAAACACTCACTTTTTGGATTGATGGTTTTCTTTGTTTAACTGATTTAGAATAGGAGCTATAATATTTTCGAAATTTTTAAGGAACTAGATATCTTACTGCTTACTGGATTACTAGATGACTGCCTTAGATAGGACGCGCGCTAGTATTTATAGGAAGTTTTTGGTATGTGGGAGAGGCCTCCTATTTCTTAAGGAATGCGACAAACAACTCGGGGTCACTGTATTGCGCAAAAAGTTGAACTTTGTTTTTCCTAGAAGTATCTTTGTCAAAACAAGTCAGGGTCAAATCTGCGGGTTTACACGGAGTTCTTAGAAAACAAGTCAGGGCCAACTACTTGACCGGTGAAGAAGTGTGAGAATGGAATTTAACTCAAGGTTTTCTTATTTTTTTCTACGAATATGTCGAAAGATTTTGTTATTAAAAATGTCAAGAATGTGTTTGAAGGTTACTAGGGTTCAAAACCCAGAAGGAATTCGCACTGAATGTCACGTACACCAAAAGATTGCTCAACTTGTTTTTGGGAAAGAATTTACTTTGTTGAAGAATTTTTAGTCGGTAGTTGTAAGCTCCAGTGAACGCTTGTGTCCTATCATTGCTTACTACAAGAATATAAAGGTAGCTTTTAGTGATCCATTTGTGCTTTAAGTTTTCTTTTTGAATGGTTTTTATTTATTTCCAAAGTATCATTTAAAATTTTTAAATCTTTAAGAACACGGCCCCCGTTAATTTAAATCAAGAATTTCTATAATAAATTTTTATAAATTTAAATTATTTTCAAAAATAATTTTTTTTATTTATTCTACTATACCCATGTCGAGACATCACATTACTCTCTGCCCAAAGAAAACGAAGCAAATAATTAATTTATTTTCTTCGTTGACTTCCTTCCCATATCGAAAGAAATGTTATTTTACCTTGATCGGTATTTGTTTATGTTTATGTTTCGCGTCTCGCCTATCCCAACATACCAGCGCGGCGACCTTGTCTCTTGTCTGGCAAATTTCTCATGACTGGGTTTACTTAGCTAGTTTTTAATTTTATTTAATAAAAATTTTATGTTTTTATGTTTTTAAGCCATATTTCATCGTATTCATCGCGTCGAACCAAATCCAAAAGGAGTGTTTTTATCTCTTCCATAAAAAAATACATTTTTTAAAAACACAGAATAACAAGTAATATGTAACTAAATGATACGTAAAGTGATCATACGTCCTATTGTCAGTGGGACAGTATGGTGTATTATTATTTTTTTTAATAAAGCTTTGTGTCCTGGTTTCTTAAGGAAACCTATCTGGACATAAAAATCAGTTTTTTTTTTCTGCAATAATACTAATCATGTTAAATATTTAAAAAACTTGGAAAACAATGGCTTTTATTTTTAATTCGTCACCAACGTTTTTCCTTTTATTTTTAAACAATTTTTCAGGATTTTGACTTAAGAAATAAAGTGTTTATTAAAGTGGTTATGGTGTATTATTTAATATAAATTATTAATTTGCATTGTTGGCGATAAAATAGCGAATGAGCTTTCAGAAATGTGAGCCTACGGCACTTCCACTTTATGTCCCTTATTTTTTTTTTTGTAAATTATAATCACTTTACCTATGCCTAAACTCTATTACAAAATTGATTTTTATTAACACTGATGTGCAAAATAAATCAATTTCAAACCAAGAAAATTTTCATTCTTTAAAAATACCATAATAATATAAAAACAAGAAAAATTTTCCTTCATAAAATATCATACTGAATAAAAGTTAATTTTTCAGAATCAAAACAAGAAAAATTTTCCTTCTTAAAAATACCATATTAGAAATCAAAACAAGATAAATTTTCCTTCCAAAAATTATCATAAGAAAAATAAAAATATTCAAATTTTTTCTGAATCAAACAAGCAAGCGGTTTTTTACTTGAAATGATCAACGATTTATAGTAGCAATAAAAATGCTCACACAACCAATAAAAATAAAAATGACTTGTTTCAATCCCCAAAATAAAATTTCCTCTTTTTTTTTCGTTAGCCAAACCTACACACTCCATGTTTGCTTTGAAAATCTCGCAAAACCCTTTATTTTATTTTATTCCCAATAATTTCGTTTTTTGATTTGATATATAAAATACATTATAATTTTCTAATAATATATCTTTTTGTACAAAAGAAAAATATTCGTTTTACTTGTTGCTGACTGGTTATGACGAAAAAAATTTAAAATTTCTTTAACTGAATACGTTTTTTTTTTGTAATTAAATTTAAAAAAATATTTTTCTTTTCCATAAATTTGCCCTTTCTTTTTTTTTCTTTGAAAAATTTTGTTTTTCTTCGAATCCCAATTTTTTTACTTACAGAAACATATTACAGTTTTTATTTAGTCCTCAACACCACTGTCGTCGCTTTCAGGCTCCGGCCTATCTAGGTTGAAAAGAAGGCGCATGCCTCCTTCAGGGTAAGGTACGGGTCTTACTCGGTATCTGGCTCCTCCTGGTCGTAGATAGGGCGGCGCACCGGGGTGGGCGCCGGCCTGGGGGGCTGCTGGGGCTTGATTTGGTGCTTCTGCCGGCAGTATTCTGATCATGGGAAGAATTGGATTTGCTGGTCTAAGAGGCCTTCCTGCTTGAAATACCATGGGAATAATAGGGGGGAGGGGCCGCAATGGGAGCGGTCCACTTGCAACTAGGGGAGTTTGGCTTTCGGCTTCTTGGCGGATTGGTCTTCTTGTTTGGGTTGACATATTTTGGGTTTCTATAGAATTGGTCTGTGTTGAAACATCCCTGTTGTTAAATTGAGAAGGTAAGTTTCGGGGTTGTTGTTGACAAACTGGGCAACAACAACCCGGAAGTTGGACATAGTTCCAGATGCGCCAGAAATAGTCAGGTGTAAATAAACGTTCATTTGGGTGTACACATAGTGCACAGCTGCACTGCGGCTCCATTGCTTGGTTTGACTGTACGGCCATCCTTGCCCTAAAAACTTGATAGCTTGTGTGTACCATATCTCTCCATAATGCTAAGGTCGCACGAATGGGCCACAATTCATGAGAACACGGAAAGTCACGGTCATAAAAATTAAAGAGTTCCCATAAATGATATAACGCCATTCGATACAAAATAGACACTGTAGGGAGATCTTCTATCATTCCTATGTACATCATGAAGATCACTAACCACGACATTTTTAATTAAGCCTAATGACACTTTGTAACTTTCGTTATTGATTGCAAGTACTCGTAGAAAGATCTGACAAAACTAAAAATTTTTAGCGTTTCCATTCTGGTTTTGTTAAAATTTCCTAATTTTTACAATTCAGCAGATTCCCAATTTTTCTGATGAGAACGAGGTTTCTATGGGAAACTAAAATAGCAGATTCAGCAGGACCCTGACATTCCAAAATTGTGCGTAACAATTTTTTAAACTAAAAATCTTATCTTTGAATAACACACCTTGAACTAAGTCGTTTGTTTATCTTAAAATTTCCGCTTTTTGCGTCTGTTGGTGGTTCACTGCTGATATAATTTTTTATTTCCTTGAACAGTCCTACTAGCGCCATCTAATATCTAAATTCCTATTTAACAATCCTGGTACGGTAGACTTCAGAATGTAAGTAGCTTAATACCATATTACTGCATTGCGTTTCCGCTAGGTGGTACAATGTCGGTTTGAAAAGTTCTATTTGTAGTTACGTAGTGGATTCTTATTTACTTCATAGATGGCTCTACTAATTCTATTGGCGATTTTCTTATTTCCTATTTGCTGTGGCAGCTTGCTTTTCGTAGATCGTCCACGTGTTAGCGCCTTGAAGCGGCATTGGAATCGATATTTGACCTGGTACTTCGCTGTGCAGAGCCTGTCTTAGGCCGCCAAACGACCATGATTGTAGTTCGTTCGTATTTTCGGTTGACTGCGTTGGCTCCGGAATAGGTTTTGGACTTTGAGTATTTGGTGTAATCTCCGTCTGAGTTTCTGTTGGTTCTTCATTTTTCCAGTAGGTATTTACATTCTCATTTTCTTTCTTACTGTTTCGTTGAATATCTCGGTAATGTTTTTCATGTAAAATAAAATTTGTTAACGAAGTCCAGCAAGCTCCAAATAGGTAAAACGAAAAGCCTTTAAATCTGTGCAAAGCCATGGCATTCATTGAAGTTTCCAAAATAAACTTGATAGCCCGAAAAATAAAATAAATTCCGAGAAGACCACTAGTAAACTCTCCCAAAACCGTGAAATATCCATATAGTGTTTTTATAGTAGAATTGGCCAATTGTTCGATATCTAATTGGTCAAATAGGGATAATGCAGAGTATCCTTGTGAATTCACGCTTTTTCCTGCCATTTTTCTAATGATTATATTATTTAAAGCAGATCTCTCAAAATTAAACATCATATCATCTGTGGCTTGTTTCATTTCATTTACTGTATATATTCCACCCGTTCCTAGACTTTTAATGGTTTGAAAGGAAAATGGATGTTCGTCGTCCACTTTTAATTGCTGAGGGATAATTCCAAAATTTGGATAAGGATCAAACCCGACCCATTTGTTCTCTAAATAATACATGGCTGGCATCATGGTATTGCATTCAATTTGTTGCGCATGCTCCTGGAGTATGCGAGTTCTTGGAGATAAAAATAGGCTACGGTTATAGGCAGTAACAGGTAATTCTACATAACAGTTTTGATCCCTCCTCACATCTACTATGATTGGCAAACATCGTACAATATATAAAACTTCACCCACAACGTGAGCTAGGTGGCCTGGTTGATTTTTTATGAGAGATGCTACCGAATCTGGGGCTAGAGGGGCCATCAAAAGACGATTCTTCATAATTTCTCTATTTAGTAGGCATCTTCGATGAACTGTATAGGCCATAATTTCATTAAAACCTCTTTTAAACGATTGTTCAACATATAAAAATTTTGTATTGATATAAGTTATTAAATCTGCGTCTGGATTTTCACCACTGCGCATAGTCCATGGAGTGATCTGTTCTGCACTTTCTTTTTCTACAATTATTAATCTTGGATGCTCGCTTTCCCATACGTTAATTCCACATAAATTATTTCGTTTTGTTAATTGTATGGCAAATATTTTTGCTCGGTCTTCTATAACTACGTAACGATTTCCACTAGAGTTGGCTTCTTTTTCTTGGAGAAATGTAGCGGTTCCTTCATAGATTGTATTGTAATGAGTACATGGCTGAGTGGTAGTTGTATCCCAAACAGACTCTCCAAGAATATAGTCCATACAAAATCCTTCAAGAAATGGACAGGTAACGCCATTGGGTAATTTTATTTCGTTGTTGTCAAGGGTAACCTTTGTAAAATAATCTCGCAAAGTAATCCTTACACTTCCCTGCACGACTACATTTTTCCATTTGTTTCCATTTTCACTGTATTGGCTTCCTTGGCAATTATATTTATTATCAATTTCTCCGGCTATATCCACAGCAGTAGTAGTTGTTGAGTTTGGCTCTAGTTTGTTGATAATTGTTTGACTAAACCCACGGTATTCTCGGTATCTATGAATTTTCCTGCATTCCTCAGCACCTACCTGATGCACATATGTTGCAATTGCATCATTGGCCATACTGGCATGCGAGAAAGCGCCACAATAGGTAATTAATCTGGTTACCTCAATCAAACAAGTATGTACATGAACATATTCATATCTTCTTTTTTCGATTACTTGTGTATAGCCAGTTGAAATTTTATAACCATCCTCAGGGTCAGGGCATGATTGTACATCCCGCAAGGATATAGCCGATATATTAGTTGACGGGTTTCTGCAATCATATGCAATTAGCGAACATCTAACCTGTAGATACAGGATACTTAGTATCAACAGCTCCAATTTTCTGTTCACTATAACGAAAAAATACTATTAGCAGTTTATTCTTATATTTTGTGGGTGGCTCTTTATATGATTATTCTAATTCATAATCTTTAAATCGCAGGGGTAGTTTAACTTGACGAGTTCTTGTTCGTTGAATATTATCTTTAATTTGGTTTTCTGGCGTTGGTGTAGTCTCTTCAAAGGATTCGTAGTTGTCTGATTCCGAATCTAGGTTACTTTCCTCATTCTGACTGTCACTGTTCTCCTGGTCATCAAAGTCACGTTCTAGTTCTTCATTTTCATTGTCTATAGATAGTTCGCTATTTGCTTCATCCTCACTGCTTATCTGTAAGTCGTCGTTTTCTTCGTTATCGCTTTCTATTGGGGTATTATTTTCATTAGAACCTATTTCTTCCTCATCAGAGTTTACCCTGTCATCATTTTTATACTCGGTGTGATCCAGTTGATCTTTTGTTTGTTTATTTTCTGTCTCTGGTTTTAATTCAGGAAGTTGATCTAGTGGCGGTTTAACATTTCCTTTAAAGAATTTTAATCTCTCTGCGTGGACCATTTGTTCTTTCTTTCCATTTACTTCCTTAATCTTAAAGGTAACTGGTCCCTTTTTCTCTAAAATGCGATATAGTTCTGACCATTTTGGTTGGAATTTTCTGGCCAAATTTTTTCCTGGTAGAGATGGTAATTTTATGTAAACTAGATCGCCTACTGCGTATTCTTTTCTTAAGTGTTTATTATTGTGTTTTTCACATCGTTTGGAGACACTTACTTCTATGCATTTTTTAGCTTGTTCATGTGCATATTGCATTTTTGTTATTAATTGACTCACATAATTTTCATCTAGGTCGTACCTTACTATTTTATCCCTTATTGTTAGATGCACAGGCAGCTCCATGTCCCTGCCGAACATCAAAAAAAATGGAGAATTTTGAGTTGCTTCATGACACTGATTTCGATACGCCATCAAGGCAAATGGTAAAATTTCGTCCCAATTGTAGTTGATTTCATTAGTGAAGTGACTAATCATAGTTTTAATGGTCTTATGCATGCGTTCAATAATACCATTTCCTGCGGGATGGTAAGGAGTGGTCTGAAGTTTGTTTATTTCCAACGTCTTACAAATGTTTTGAAACAGCTTTCCAATAAAATTACTGCCACAGTCAGTAATTAACTCTCGTGGTGCTCCATGTCGTAAAATTATGTGGTCCACAAAAGCTCTTGCAACAGTATCTGCTTTCATATCGGGTAATGGTATGCACTCAGGGTATCTAGTTAGGAAATCAATGCAGGTTAAAATATATTTATTTCCATTCATAGTTAGGTTTAATGGACCTACTATATCCATAGCTATTCTAGCCCATGGTCTGGAGGGTACAGGCATCTTTTGCATTTCCACTGGCGGCTGGGGATTTATCTTTCTTCTATTGCACGAGTGACAATTCTCTACGTATCGTTGTACATCTAATTTAAGAGATTTCCAAAAAAAATCTTGTTGAACTAATTGGCATGTCTTTTTCTGTCCAGGATGCGCTCCAAAAAGAGATGCATGATACGTGTGTAGAATTTCAGGTATAATAGACACAGGCGCTACTAGCTTATCGTGTCGTTCGTTATTATTTCTTTTTCTGTAATATAATCCTTCCTCGTCATGATAAAATTCATCGTTATTTAAATGTAATATTTGTTCTTGAATGTATGGATCTTTTTCCTGTAACTTTTTAAGTTCTTCTCTAGTCCATATGACCGAGATTATTGGCTTCAGGTCAGGTTCATTGGTAACGAGAGAAATTTGCTTTGGTACAGGATTCTTAATATTTACTTCGTCAGTATTTAATCTTGTTAAACTATCCACATTTTCATTCATACGTCCAGGGCGGTATTTTATGGAAAAACTATACTCCATTAAAAACATGGCCCATTTTGATAATCTAGAACTTGGATCTTTAATTGTTAAAAGGTACTTTAAGGGTCTATGATCAGTAAAAATTGTGAAATGGGTACCAGTTAGATAAACACGATAAGTTTTTACGGCATACACCACGGCTAGACATTCTCTCTCAATGGTTGAATAACGACGTTCCGCTTGATTTAACGTTCGGCTGGAATAACAGATTGGATGTTCCATACCATCATGAACTTGAGTCAGTATAGCTGCGATTGCTGTTGCACTAGCGTCGGTATTAACAATGAATTCCTTTCCAAAATCTGGATATTTGAGAATAGGCGGAGTCATTAAGGCTTCCTTTAATTTTTCAAATGCTTCCTGTTGTTCCATCTTCCAATTATAGGGTACGTTCTTCTTTGTAAGTAATGTTAGTGGCTGACTAATCCGGGAAAAGTTTGGTACGAATTTTCTATAAAATCCCGTTAGCCCTAAGAAAGCTCTTATTTCTTTAACTGTTTTGGGGACAGGATAATTTTTAATAATTTTTGTTTTCTCTGGATTGGTTGTGTATCCACCTTCTTTAATGACATGACCTAAGTATTCCGTTTCCCTTTTTAGAAAATGACATTTTGTAGGTTTAAACTTCAAGTTGCTTTCTCGCATTTTCTCAAAAATGTGTCGGAGACGTTCTAAGTGAATATCGACGTCATCCACTGAGAAAACTATGATGTCATCTAAATAAAGCAAACATTCAGAGTAACTTAATTTCCCAAAAATGTGCGACATCATACGACTCCATGACGCAGGCGCATTCTTGAGCCCCATAGCCATGCGTGTAAATTCATAATGGTTGTCTGGCGTCGAAAATGCACTTTTTTCTCGGTCTTCTGGATGAAGTGGAACTTGAAAATATCCCGATGCTAAATCCATTGTAGAAAACAGACTTGAACCACTTAGTTTATCTATAGTTTCTTGTATATTAGGAAGAGGGAAATAATCTGGCTTTGTTACGGCGTTAAGTTCCCTAAAATCTATCACTAGTCGATACTGAATATCTTCACCAGGGTGTCTTCGTTTTTCAACTAAAATTGCTGGGAAAGACCAGGGTGACTGGCTTTCAATAATAACTCCGTCGTCCAAAAGTTTCTGTATTTCGTTTTGTAATATTTTCTGTCGGTGAAAAGGTACTCGATATGGTCTTTTTACAATAGGGGGAACATCCTCTGTAATTATTCGGTGCGTCACATTTGTAGTGCAAGTCAGCTTTTGACTGGGAGCCCTAAAGATATCGATATATTCCAGTATAAGATTTTTAACCTTTTCTTCACCTCCATTTGTTGGATTTTCTAGATTTAGTTGTTTTAATATGTCCTGACTGTCTTTCTGTGAAATTTGTCTAATACAGGTTCCAGCGTCCTTCTTTGATTCGATTTCAGCTTCAAAAGCTATTGCAAGGGCAGTATTTTTTTGTATTCGAACTTCGCTGTCGGTCACGTTTGTAAGTTTAATTGGCAGTTTGTTTGATTTACGGCATAACACTCGGGCAACTAGCAATCCTTGAGGAATATCTGCACATTGTTCCATAACTATGTGTTGGGCCTTAACCCTAGATGCGCCTCTCAGAGCTGCTTCACAAATAACTTCACATCTCGGGGGTATAATCATGTCTTCTACTAAGTGTACACTGTTTCCTTTTTCCTGTTTCCTAGAATGTCCGCGTCCGGACGTTTGCACTTCCTCTTTATTCTTCCTAGCTTCGCGAATGCTAGTCGGTTTGGTTTCATTTTCCACTTCGTGTTCCCTTAACTTTGGTTCCAAGGTTTCTCTTATCCCTTCTAGATGTTTATCTTGAATATCCAAACGTCGGCTAAACGCTTGAACATCCGATTCTTCAGTTATTAGCCGTAACGAAGAATCCTTGGTAGAGTTTCCTTGTAATAAAGTTTTCATCTGCTGAATCATTTCTTTTAACTCCCCGATCTCATTTTTTATCTCACATATTTCTCTTTGTACTCCATATACATCATCTGACCTCGATTGTTCTTCTTCTAATTCAATCTTGGTTTCCCATGCATACATACACCCATGTCCCCAATCAATTTTTATATTATGTGTATGTAAGAAATCAATGCCCAGTAAGAAGTCTGCCTGAAAGCTGATGGCTTCTACTATCATAAATTCATGCCGTACTAGGTTGTCTTTCCCAAAATTTACTGGAAGGGTGACCTTCCCATATGTAGGGATACTGTTCCCTTGTATGTCTACTAGATTACTTATTTCTTTAATAACCTTGAACCCCTTGGCAATTTCCGGCTTTACTAGGGATATAACAGCTCCAGAATCAATTAAAGCTTTGCAGTTTTTATGTTCAACACTTACCGCGACTACATTTCGTGGTCTCGGGGTTCCTTTCTGCGAGCATGTATATATCCCAACCGTTGGTCTCCTGTTTATTACCATCTTGCCTCGGCCACAGCCGAACTCCGGGGTTGTTGAGCGGCTGTGCTTAAGTTTAAAGCTTGTCCCTGTCTTCCATCTCGATTTGGACATGATCTGGCTATATGTCCAACTTTTTGGCACTGGTAACAGCGCCTCGGTCCTTCTTGAGTTTTTCGTCTTTCTCTACAGTCTCTCTTCCAATGACCAGGTTTATTGCATTGAAAACAATTATCGTTTTTTTTTTCTGCCCGAGTGGTACAATTATATGAAGTGTGACCTGTCTTTTTGCAAATAAAGCACGTTCTTGGTTTCCTAATATCTTGATTCTGTCTTACCATTCGACATTCTCGGCTATCTTTCGGATGAAGCAAATTTTCAATGGCTTCCTCTCTTTCAGCTATGTCGAGAGCATTTTTTAAATGGGTTGGATTTCCAGAGAGCACACGTTGCTTTATGGGCATACTTAGCCCTAACATAAACTGACTTGTAAGATCTTGTTCTAATTTTGTTGCTATGGCTTGATCAAAAGCTTTTGTTCCTGTGAGAGTAATTGTTTTGTTTCCCAATATTTTTAGGTGGGTCAAGAACTGTCTACTGCTTTCCCCAATCCTTTGTTTACATTCTATAAACTGTTTTAAGGCTGAACCCTTTACATGTTGTCGAGTAAACTGATTTTTTAATGCATCGTTTAAATCTTGCCATTTGGTGGTATTTTTGAGGGTAGGATCGGCGTCTAAAATTTGTTTCGCTTTGCCTCGAAGTTTCAGACGAGCCACTGATATTTTCTGAGCTTCAGACCAACTTGCTAAAGTTGCAGTTTCATCAATTATAGATATAAATTCTTCTATACTTGAGTGCCCTTCGAAGATGGGTATATTTTCAATTCCAATCAGAACATTATTAATTGATGTAGTATTTACGATGGTTGTTGGTTCTTGCACGTTTTTATTTTCCGTCATTGTTTTCTGATAGTGTACTGTCGTAGAGGGTAAATAAAAACTCTACTGTTCTAGGACCCTTGTTCCTTGTTTAATTTATCTCTTTTTTTTTTTTTTTTTTTTTTTTTTTTTTTTTTTTTTTTTTTTCCTTTTTTTTTTTTTAACCCTGTTTAACCCCACACCTGACACCAATGTAATGCCCTGCCCTTTTTCTATCTTTAATTGTAGGGAGCTTTCACTTTAGTCAGGCAGGAGCACTGCAAATATTTGAAGGGGAGCAGGGCCGGTCCTAGAGTACGTACTATCAGTAAAACAAGATATTAATTTTAAAAAAAAATATATATTGAAAAATATAAAAAATTAAAAATAGGGTGCAACAATAGAATACATAGGTTGAGTTGCAAAAAGGGGCAAAATCAACAATATACAATGGGTTAAGGCAAAATCACTTTTTCTTCATCCCGCACTTCACTTTCACTGCCTTAAATTTTTAAGTTAGAGAGCCACCCAGTTAATTTCACAATTTCCTTTTTATTATACCTTAGGACTTAAAACACTCACTTTTTGGATTGATGGTTTTCTTTGTTTAACTGATTTAGAATAGGAGCTATAATATTTTCGAAATTTTTAAGGAACTAGATATCTTACTGCTTACTGGATTACTAGATGACTGCCTTAGATAGGACGCGCGCTAGTATTTATAGGAAGTTTTTGGTATGTGGGAGAGGCCTCCTATTTCTTAAGGAATGCGACAAACAACTCGGGGTCACTGTATTGCGCAAAAAGTTGAACTTTGTTTTTCCTAGAAGTATCTTTGTCAAAACAAGTCAGGGTCAAATCTGCGGGTTTACACGGAGTTCTTAGAAAACAAGTCAGGGCCAACTACTTGACCGGTGAAGAAGTGTGAGAATGGAATTTAACTCAAGGTTTTCTTATTTTTTTCTACGAATATGTCGAAAGATTTTGTTATTAAAAATGTCAAGAATGTGTTTGAAGGTTACTAGGGTTCAAAACCCAGAAGGAATTCGCACTGAATGTCACGTACACCAAAAGATTGCTCAACTTGTTTTTGGGAAAGAATTTACTTTGTTGAAGAATTTTTAGTCGGTAGTTGTAAGCTCCAGTGAACGCTTGTGTCCTATCATTGCTTACTACAAGAATATAAAGGTAGCTTTTAGTGATCCATTTGTGCTTTAAGTTTTCTTTTTGAATGGTTTTTATTTATTTCCAAAGTATCATTTAAAATTTTTAAATCTTTAAGAACACGGCCCCCGTTAATTTAAATCAAGAATTTCTATAATAAATTTTTATAAATTTAAATTATTTTCAAAAATAATTTTTTTTATTTATTCTACTATACCCATGTCGAGACATCACACCATCACACCAGCAATACGCGACGACGACGATACCGCGACGATATTCAAATGCTAGCGACTTGTCCGCGACCAGTTCCTACGAAGACTTTACACCAAGGCTACGCTACCGCTACGCAATTTTACTAGTTTGCAAAAGTAACCAACTTCAGTGTACAAGATGACAAGTTGTCTTCGTCAAGTGAAGACGATGCAGTCGTAGTGGCGTTGTATTATTTAAGAAAAAAACGAAGGCGCAGATTATATATATTTCTTTATTTACCTGCACTGAGAAAATAGCTCCAAGTAAACTGTGGTAGCTGGGAAAAGTTTACTTACACCGGCTAATATTTCATTTATTATAGAAATTTAGTTTATTTAAAGCAAGTAAAACAAATTAGCTACAATCGGTTTAGTTGGATCTAATAAATTAGTAAACAATGATTATTTGTTTTTAGTAAACATATAATTTTTAAGTATACTGTACACCTAATTTAAACTTGTGTTCACTTGTTTTGGATAAATTAAGACATGTAAAAAAGTTTACTTTAAATAAGTAAACCAAAATACTCTCCTAAGTAACTTGGTTGCTTAAATAAAGTGTCCAGTTCACTTGTTTGGCCTTTCGTCAACTTTCGGTTCGCTTTTAGCCGCTCCCGCTTAACTTCGGCAGGATGAAACTCGAAACTCGTGGCGTCGCACGCAATACGATTTATCATTTTCTTTTCGTCCTAGGCGAAGTCGGTCGGATTGTTTGGTGCTCTGTTGCTGTGATATTTGTGTTGCCGTATTGGACATCGCGGTGTACTATAATATTATGGAGTGTTCTAATATGGAGTATTTGTTAATAAATTGGAATTTAGAAGATCATATTTCTGCTTTTCAGGGTATCCCTTTCACTAATTCTAACTAAACAATTTGTCTATTTTAAATAAATGGTTTATTGGTTAAAGGTACATAATTTAATAAATGGGTTACTTATTCCAAGTAAACAGTTCATTTAGATCAGATAACGAATTTCTAAGTACACCTGTTTATTTGTGTTTACTAGTTCTAGGTAAACTATTTCAGCATTTTCCATTCACTTAGGCCAAGTGAACCCTTCACTAGTCACTATATGTGGTGAACTTTTTAATTAAAGTAAGTGTATTTTTACCTAGATCTAATAAACTTTTTTCTCAGTGTGTGCTTTTTGTATCTGCCGCAATTTCACTCCACGCCTTTCCTGTTACATCTCTTCTGGAATAATCAGATAAATTATAATTATATAAACAGGGATATTTTTCGATTATTTCAACAAATGTAATGTTATTTTGTTCCTCACTCATGATAATTGTATCTTCGCGGTCGCAAGGAGACTGAGCCACTCGGTCGCGGGCGACCGGTATCTTTCAGGTAGCGTCGTGATCGCGTCGCCGTTGCCTTGGTGAGCAGGTCTCCATTTGAAACTATGTGCCGCGACTGCAAAGCTACGTCGCGTAGCGGTATCGTCGTCGTCGCGTATTGCTGGTGTGATGGCCGCCTTATAGGTTAGGCTCTATCGAAGGCGAACACCTTGTTGACACACCCTGTATATAATATAAATATCTGCACACAAAAGAGTATATTAACGTACACGTTTAAACGAGCCGCTTGCGGCGAGTTTTATAACTGGACAAGTGCTTAAATCTGCTTTATATAACACGTACGTTATACTATTTTTTTCTAATTTGTAGTTTTTTCAATAAAAAACACATATTTAAAAAGAAAATAAATCCTTCAAATTTTGTAAATTTTTAGGTCTAAATTTTATGTTTGTAATACTATTTTTTATCATAGTAGCCTCTGGACAACAACAATTATTTGGCGAACTGTCATATTTTGATTTATTGACCCCAAAGTTATTTCAGCGATATGAGATTTTAAATTGGACGGAATACGTTGTGTGATCCTTGTACATTCGGTACATATACAGAGCGTTCGGAAATTCGGGCGATTTTGCTACTTTTTTTCGAATTTTAAAAGACGTGATTTTACGCCACGGCATTGCAATGTAGTATAGGGAAGATGGAAAATTCAAATAAAGTTGAAGTTAAAATCGACATTGGAAGGTTAGTAGATTGAATTTCGGATAGGTTTTGGCAGAAAATTATAGCTTGATGAAGCATCTACATAATATTGATTTATAGATTTATGCAACCAACATACATGACTGTTATCCACAAAGAATAAAAAAGTAGGTTATCAAGCTATTTTTCCTCTGCGAAAATTGGTTTTCTCGTAAATCGCAAAGGCCGCGCAAGTCAATGAAATAAAACATTTAAATGTTACCAACATAAAATAAAGAAAAAAACGCGTATCGAAATAGCTTCATTACGATCCGCAAATGCGTATCGTAATGGATTCAAATGCGTAATAGATTTGTTGCGATACAAAATTAGACAAAATCTAATATAAGCCTTTACTCAGGCGGGATTTTTTACATTTATATGGGTGTGTTTACTTGTTTAACATACAGGGTGTCCATTTAGTGTGCCGGTGGACGATATATCGTAAACGGTCGACAAAAGGAGCACACGCATTGAATCGACTCGGACCGGTCGACTCGGAAAAGACCAGTCGGAATATCAACGCGCATTGAATCGACTCGGACCGGTCGACTCGGAAAAGAGCTGTCGGAATGACGTCAGTCGCGAATTGAATTCGCTTTGCCGGCAGTCGTCCACTAGTAGTCGAGTATAGAGGAGCAGGAGAAGATAAAAATGACAGATTCTTCAGATTCTGACGAAGAATTGATGATATATTGTATGTCTTAATTTTCCATAACTTTCCTAAAATTTACTTATATAAAGTTGTTTATTCATCACTGTTAAAAAAATCTTGTTTTATTATAAAATTAAAATAAAATTTTATATTACAAAAACATTAATGTATCCTTATCTACCACATGAAAGTATGTGTAAAATTTATATTTTTATATTTTTTAAGGAACTATCATGTAAAATTCAACTCACTTTTTACAGTGTGCAATAAAAAAGTTACACTCAAGTTTGTTTTACTAAAACTAATGCTCGAGAATTTCGATATCAAGGTAAATTAATATGTTGAAATTTAAATTTTTTTTTAAAGTCACTGCGGCATCGATTAAATAGCACAATTATAACGTTTCTCTTTATTGGTGTAAATTTCATACAAAAATCGTAGTTCGCCGTCAGAGCATTCGGCAGTTTTTGCCCCTGCAAGGAATTCCGGGTCGAGTCGACCGGTCCGACTCAGTGCGCGGGGTCTAATTTAATAACATGAATATCAAAAATTTCCGACTGCTCTTTTCCGAGTCGACTGGTCCGAGTCGATTCAATGCGTGTACTCCTTTAGGGAATAAAACTTTTATACCAAGGTTGTACAGGCTAACCTTTTAAAAATAATTTTAAATACCAATTGGACCAAACATCCAGGGTGGACCTGACATATCTTGTTTTTAAATGGAACACCATATATTTTTTTTATTATATTAAAGCCTTTAGTAGTCCTCTATTCTACTTTAAAAATTTTTGATCATCAAATGCGACGTTGTCAAGATATGATTTTTTCAATGGATTTTTGGCTAAAAATGAGTTTACATGAAAATCGTTGAATTTTAACTATCTTTACAAATTTTTTTACTAAAACTTAGAAAGAAAAAGTTATAACATGTTAAATCACCAAACGGTTATTAGAATTGGTATAAGTACTACAGAGTGTTCAACATCTTGCTCCAAACAATGAATTTAAAACCAAGATTTCGTTTTTTTCTTTTATTGAAACACCCTGTATTTAAAATTTTTTTCGAAAATATATTTTAATTCTCTTTAATTTGATACCAATATGTGATACCCTATTTTAAAAAATTGTCGATGAAAACATGATTTTAAAAAATTGTGTCATAAAGGCAATGCATTTCTATCAAATTTAACTTTTCTGCAAATGACAGACATAGTAATCATCAATTATTTACCGTTTTATGGTGGCTCTGTCTACGGTAATTGTCCAAATAAATTTTAATTAAATACGAGTAGAATTAGTAAATATGATTTACGCAATTGGAGAAAGTGATGGAAATTGTTTTATGGCATCACGTTTATACGCTCAGAAGTTTCCAGAAGCTCGATGTCCGGACGATTTGAGAGAACGGGAAGCGTAGAGTATGAAAAGACATCTAGAACCAAAACAGTGCTTAATGAAGATAACCAGCTAGCCATTGCATTGGCGGTGGTGGAGAATCCAGAAATAAGTGTCAGAAAAATTATTTCTAATTTGGAAATAAAAAAACTTCTGAGCGTATAAACGTGATGCCATAAAACAATTTCCATCACTTTGTCCAATTGCGTAAATCATATTTACTAATTCTTCTCGAATGTAATTAAAATTTATTTGGACAATTAACGTAGACAGAGCCACTATAAAACGTCAAATAATTGATGATTATTATGTCTGTCATTTGCAGAAAAGTTTAATTTGATAGAAATGCACGGCCAACTAGTCATTAAGTTGAAAGCATCACGAATTTTTTTTTTTTTTTTTTTTTTTTTTTTTTATATGTATATCCTTTATTGAACCAAAAGATTTTTTACAATAAAACTATGTAGGTTCATCCACTAAAACTACGTTTACAATAGGTGCTTAGTATAAACAGGAAAACAAACACAAGCAAAGAAAAGGAAAAACAATTAATAAAAAAAAAAAATGTTATATAAAAAATTTTTTTTTATAGGAGTGAAAATGGTGTGAAAGGTAGGAAAGTATTAGTATGATTATACATCAAACACTGTTTGATTGAATTAACATTTTTAAATCTCTCTTGAATGAGTTAACACTTTTTAACTTTGTAATGTGCGGTATTTTGTTAAACAAATTTACCCCTCTATGAAGAATAGAATTATAAAGAAGCTGTGTGCGACTTTTTGGCAGCTCGATTAAATTATTATACCTTGTATTATGTTCATGAATTTGACTTCCAACAAACACTGTTAAATTTGAGTGCCGTGTTTGCTTAACAATTGCATACAAGAACATACAGGTTTGATATTTATAAATACTATCTAGATTGTTAATTTGAAGCTTAGAATATAGGCGGCTGGTGCTATATCTTAAAGGTAAGTTATATAAATTTTTTAATGCTTTATTTTGCAATATTTTCAAAGGTTCAATAAGTTGATTTCTTGTTGGATACCATAAAAGAGTTAAATATTGTAAGTGACAGTGGATAAGGCTAAAATACACTGCTCTTAATAAATGCCCAGGAACGCAATAGCTTAACCTCTTCAATATTCCAATTGGGGCAGCAATCTTTTTCTGTACTTTTTCTATATGCAGTTGCCACGTCAGAGACTCATCAATATAGAGCCCAAGATATTTTATTACTTTAGTGTATTTTAATTGTTGATTATTAACAGTAATTGGAGTCATGTCATGATTTTTTTGAGAAGATATAAACATATGATTCGATTTGTCTAGATTGAGTGTAAGCTTATGTGTATCCAGCCAGTTACAAAGCATATCTAAGTCAGATGCTATTTTATTTCTGATATTTTTATAATTCTCATCTAAATAGATGAGCAGAGAATCATCTGCATACAATCTTAGTCTGCCAGCCAATCTAAGCCTTGACATTGAGTTTACATACACCAAGAATAAAGTTGGTCCAAGAATGGATCCCTGCGGCACTCCACATGAAACCATTCCCCGACCACTCTGAACTCTATTAACACATACACACTGAGTCCTATCTAATAAATAATTTTTAAAAAGCTTATGACATACCCCACGTACACCAAGTCTCTCCAACTTTAATAACAATATATTATGGTCCACTGTATCAAATGCCTTCCGTAAATCAAGCGAAACCACAGCACATTTTTTACCGCTATCTACACCACTCTGTATTTCACAGATCGTGTCAGTGGCAGCCGAACAGGTGTCACTGTGCTTGCGAAACCCATATTGGTGCGGATAAAAAAACTTTTGTTTATTTAGAAAATTAACCAACCTTGAGTTAACCACTCTTTCAAACAATCTTGAAAAGACAGGAAGAACAGAAACAGGCCTATAGTTGCCACAGTTCTCCCGGTCTCCATCCTTAAATATCGGTGTTACCCTGGCGTTTTTCATCCCTTGTGGGACATTACCACTACTGAGACACTGATTTATTATAAAAGACATAACCTCAGACACTTCCTCCTTACATGTTCTTACCGAAACTACATCTATATCATCACATCCCTTTGCCTTTCTTGGATCAAGCGCACTAATTAAATTAAGAACCTCCCTTGGTGTCGTGGGGTGAAGGAAACAACTCTGTTCACTAACGGACTCATTGGTCAAGTTCAATTCTTTATTAGGAATAACTTGAGCTAACTTTGGTCCAACGGTGATGAAAAAATCATTCAGTTTTTCCGATATGACCGCCGAGTCCGTAGTAGTGACATCATCATTTATTTTCAATGAGGAAATACATGGCCCAGAATTACAATTGCTTTTATTAGAGATAATCGAGTTCATTAATTGCCAGGTCTTCCTGGAATTTCCCTTTACTCCTGCAAAAGCGGCCTCATAATAATTTGCTTTACCTAACTTAATTTTTTCCTTAAGTTTTTTACACGTTTCAATGTATTTATTTTTTATATATTCATTGTCTGGTAGCTGAAGAGTCTTCCTATAATAATAATCCTTATGTTTAATTGTTTTGTAAATATCTGAATTAAACCATGGCTTTGATCTTTTATTAATTTTCTTCGTAATAGTTTTGTATGTTGGGCTAGATTGGAAACAGTTTATCAAATCCATATAGTTTTCCTCTAAATTCTGTGTATCTTTGATATCATTTAAACGTTGTAATTTATTTCGTAAAATATTGTAGTCAACAATTTTTTTTTGAAAAGATAACTCTTGTTGATCTTTTTTTAAACTTTTTATATGAATGTATTGCAGGTCATGGTCACTTAGACTTGATTTAATTATATTTATAGAGCCTAGCAAAGTATAAGAATTTGTAATCACATGATCTATAAGAGTTTTGTTTTGTCTAGTTTTAACGGATTTGTTCAGAAATTGGTAGCCATTTGCCAAGCACAGATTCTTATAACGATTAACTTGCGGTGTGTCTACCAAAATATCTAGATTGAAATCTCCCAAAATTAATACTGGTTTATTCTCTATCAAGGAAAACTCTTCCTCTAGCAGACTAAGAGTATTGTCTATATTATCCCCAGAGTGACTAGGGTTATACAGCGTAGATATATACATACCATTAGCCAGCTGCACTCTTACATATGTAACATTACCTACGGATGCTGATTTAATTGTTGTAAATTTTATCGAGTCCTTAATAAATATTGCACAACCGCCACCTGTTTTCACTCTACTAGCATAAACTGCAGTGTATTCCGGGATATTAAAAAATTTTTGTTCACTTTCACCCACCCATGTCTCCGTTATCGCCAAAATGTCTACAGAATTATTTAAATTGTGTAGGATTACTTCTATTTGAAAAAGCTTATTTCTGATTGACTTTGCATTAAGATATAAAACGTTGAGGCCCTCCTCTTTTAGATTAGTATTTGCCTTAAAATCAGACAAATTATCAAAGGATTTTAGATGCAACATCAGTTACGTGGATGTAAACGATTGTGCTCCGACTCACCTTGCCCAGTCTCAATATTTTCTACATCCTGCAAGCTCTTTAAACGAATTACAGGTAAATTATCATTGCCATTTTTCCTACAATAAACTTTATGCTTGCCTTTATGACACAATTTTTTAAAACCATGTTTTCATCGACAATTTTTTAAAATAGGGTCACATATTGGTATTAAATTGAAGAGAATTAAAATAACTTTTCGAAAAAAATTTTAAATACAGGGTGTTTCATTTGAAAAAAAAAACGAAATCTTGGTTTTAAATTCATTAAGTTTGGAGCAAGATGTTGAACACTCTGTAGTACTTATACCAATTCTAATAACCGTTTGGTGTTATAACTTTTTCTTCCTAAGTTTTAGTAATAAATTTTTTAAAGATAGTTAAAATTCAACGATTTTCATGTAAACTCATTTTTAGCCAAAAAATCCATTGAAAAAATCATATCTTGACAACGTCGCATTTGATGGTCAAAATTTTTTAAAGTAACTAAGTACTAAATGTTTTAATATAATGAAAAAAATATATGGTGTTCCATTTAAAAAGATATGTCAGGTCCACCTTGGATTTTTGGTCCAACCTGTATATTTAAAATTATTTTAAAAGGTGCGCGACGTTAGCCTGTACAACCTTTGTATAAAAGTTTTATTCCTTAAGTCGACCGTTTACGATATATCTTCCACCGGCACACTAAATGGACACCCTGTATAATATGTGTATATTCATACACTTTTATTATTCCATTTCTAAACATGAATTTTACTAAAATGGAATTTTTTTTAGATTTCACAATCAAACACATTAAGAAAGCAAAAAAAATTAACAAACATTAACAGAGCGCTATTCGGGTATTTTACCATACAGAAACAGTAGGTATCTGAGTCATCGAATGGTAATAAAAATAATTCTTTAAAACAATGATGGACGAATAGTCGAAATTTTAAAATCATATTGTTCACATAGGATTTATAAAGCGTAAGAGTGCCTGAAAGTCTAGGTCTGTATCTTTAAAAATTGTTATGATATGAATGATGAAAACTAAAAATTTCAAAATTTTTTAGAAGAACATAAAAATGTTGCTAGGGAAAAATAGGCTTAAATTTTTTTAGATACTTTTATCTAAAGTACCAAATTCGTCTTATATGACGTCCCAACTTATGCCTCTTCAAATTACTTTTCCTAAGTGTTTGATATTTACATTATTCGCATTTAAAGATATTTAAAACATCAACTTCCTCTATAATTATATGCCGTCCCAGAATATGTCTCTTTACAATACTTTTACAAATTGTTTGATATAATCACATTGACTACACTGAAACTTTTATGAAGCATCAACTTCCTCTATATTTTTATGACGTCTCAAAATATGGTTCCTTAAACGGCTTTTTCTAGCTGTGTGATAATCACACTGTTCACACCCAAACATAATTAAAACTTCAACATCATCCATGTTTTTATGTCGCGAAATATGCCTCTTCAAATCTCTTGTCATAACTGTTTGATAGTCACATTGTTCACAGCTGAGCTTATCGGAAACATCAACTTCCTCTAAATTTTTATGCTTTAAGATATGGCGCTTTAAGTTTATTTTATCAAGACTTTGATATTCACATTGACCACACTTAAACTTTTCTAAAACATCAACTTCCTCTATATTTTTATGACGTCTCAAAATATGGTTCCTTAAACGACTTTTTCTATCTGTGTGATAATCACACTGTTCACACCTAAACATAATTAAAACTTCAACATCATCCATGTTTTTATGTCGCGAAATATGCCTCTTCAAATCTCTTGTCATAACTGTTTGATAGTCACATTGTTCACACCTGAGCTTATTGGAAACATCAACTTCCTCTAAAGTGTTATGCTTTAAGATATGGCGCTTTAAGGTTATTTTATCAAGACTTTGATATTCACATTGACCACACTTAAACTTATCTGAAGCATCAACTTCCTCTATATTCTTATGCTTTAAGATATGGTGCTTTAAGTTTAATTTATCAATACTTTGATATTCACATTGACCACACTTGAACTTATCTGAAGCATCAACGTCCTCCGTATTTTTATGTCGTAAGATATGTTGCTTTAATTTTCCTTTTTCAATAGTTTCATATTCACAATGACCACACTTAAACTTATCTGAAGCATCAACTTCCTCTATATTTTTATGCCGTAAAATATGAAGCTTTAAGTTTCTTTTTTCAAGAGTTTGATATTCACATTGACCGCACCTAAACTTATCTGAATCATTAACTTCTTCTATTATCATATGACGTCGCAGGATATGCTTCTTTAAATCGGTTCTATTAATTGTTTGATATTCACATTGTTCACACATGAACTTATTTAAAACATCAACTTCTTCTATATTTTTATGTCTCAAGATATGGCGCTTTAAATTTATTTTGTCAATACTTTGATATTCACATTGACCACACTGGAACTTTTCTGAAGCATTAACTTCCCCTATATGTTTATGTTTTAAGCTATGGCGCTTTAAGTTTTTTTTTTCAACAGTTTGATATGCACATTGACCACACCTAAACTTTTCTGAAGGATCAAGTTCCTCTATATTTTTATGACGTCTAAAAATATGTCTCCTTAAATTACTTTTCCTAGCTGTGTGATATTCACATTGTTCGCACATGAACTGATTTAAAACATCAACATCCTCTATATTTTTATGTTTCAAGATATGGCGTTTTAAGTTTATTTTATCAATACTTTGATATACACATTGACCACACTTAAACTTATCTGAAGCATCAACTTCCTCTATATTTTTATGACGTCTCAAAATATGTCTCTTTAAATTACATTTTCTAAGTGTTTGATATTCACATTGTTCACACCTAAACTTATGTGAAGCATCACCTTCCTTTGAACATTTCTTAGCTGTTTGATGATAATCAGTACATTTATAGGTAAATTGATAAACTTCTTCGTGATTTTTATGATGAAGGGTATTTTTATTTAAACTACATTTACATGATGTTTGAAATGGACAGAAACCACATCTGTATTCTTTATATTCGTCACGGTGTCCTTGATCGATGCCACCGAATGTCATACTAAAAAAATAAACAAAAAAATGAGACAGTCGAAAATAATACTGTGGTTCATAAATAAAGCATTAATTAATATTATTGTTGGCATTAATAACACAAAGCCAAAAATTATTATTGTTCTTAAAAAAGGGAAGCAAACGTTTATTTTTTTATCAAGGGCTAGTGACGCCGAATTTGTCATTTTGTTGGTTATGTTTTATTATTTTATGCATTTAGAAAAAAAATGTTTTTCATATTTTTCTCAGATTGCACGGACGAGCAAACAGTTAATATGATAATAATGGGCTTTTGAATTTTGATTTTGCCCTTACCGCACAGAGTAAGAAAAAATTTTATTTTCTACGTTTTCAGTTTTTAAAATCTTGATTTATTTACTAGGAAAACAATTAAACAAAGTCGACAGCAGCGGGGAAAGGTTCTCTCCCTCCTGAATGAAATGCGTTCCCTGCGACACTAGTTTTCTGTTTTACATTTTTTTTCTGTTCAAGTTATTGAAACAAAGATAACATTATCGGGATGGCGTATGTTTGCAGTTTTTAAATTTTCTGCTTTCGCGGTGTTGTAATGATCATATACTCTCGAAAGATTTTTATTATCGGGATATCTTTTCAATAGGTTTTAATTCCGAAAGTTAATACTGAATATGATTAATTTGATTTCAGTCAAAAAGCCCATTGACTAAGAAACCGCTGGCAGCAATTTATAAAACAAAATTTATAATTTATAATAATTGATTAAATGATATTAATAAATTTACGCAGGGGATCAAATGATTAATAGATTATTGACATACAATCTAAAATAGGTTGCTTTACCATTACAAGACCACGCGACTGCAAGTGATGTTGTTCTCAAACCAGAACAGTGGGTCAAATACGAGGTCGAATATTCGAATGAAAAAATTCTAAATAGGGCGTAGAAGATATGAATTGTAACTGAAAAATGTTAATCGCATGCAAAGGTTTTAAAATTGAACAAAACTTTATGCCTCGGCTGAAATTGAAACCCAGGGCCTGTCAAATATATCAGTCGAACGCTCTACCAATTACGCTAGGGAGTCTTTGAAATTCTCTCACCGACTTCGGCCATGAAACTTACTCAATTTTTATGTTAGTATATAGTTTCAAATATCCTGCGATTTCAAACCGGGAGGGTGTTATTAAGGGAAAGCATGGGGGGGGGGGATGCATAAAATTCCATTGCAGAGGAAATCATTTATTAAGGAATCTCCCTTGTACAATTATTGCATAAATTTCTACAACTAGTTACCCCAAAGATTTAAATTTTTATTTATAACTGACCCCTAAACATTAATGTGTTTACTGGTACCAGGGCCGTAAATTTACAATTTATTGTATTTACAATCAAATATTATAAAATATACATATTATAAATTATTCATATAGGAACTATTTTAGGTTTAAGTCTTTGATTGTAGGTACTTTCTGAGATCACGACGCATGCTTTCCTTGGTTGGTAATGCTGTTATAATTTCTGGGATGGAGTTAAATGCTTGAATGCTTCGGAAGATTGGCGAGTCCTGTGCAGTTTTAGTTCTTACATAATATTCATTTCTCAGTTGATTTTTTGTTCTTATATTATGGCTGTCTGTTAATTTAACTTGCTTCAATTCAGTATTTGTTTTTTGAATTTTATTTTTAATTGAATAAATTAGTTTCACCTGTTCACATGTTTTGACTGTGTTTAATTTCAAAATTTTATTATTGTACAGATCTGCACTGGGTGTGTGTCGGTTTAATGAGTATATTGATTTAATGGCTTTGTTCTGAGTCCGTTGAGGTTTGTTTAGGTCACATTTCGCAGCGTCTCCCCAACATTGGAGAATACGTTTTATTCTATATCGGAATATACAGAGTTTCTTCCGGTGACTGTCCATTAGAATATTTCGGAAACTATGCGATTTGAATCATGCAAATGTTGATAATGGAATTTTCGGAGATGCTCTCTTCAAATGAAAGAACACCGACCATATGCGACTTACGACTATACCGGAAGTTGTCTCAAACTTGCTTATTTTAAAACCCTGTATAATATATTTTTATGTTCCTTTCTTCATTTCCAATAAATTTAATTAAAAGTTTTTGTCTATTCGTTTCTGAGAAAAAAATTGTCTTTCTCAAATTTTGTCCTTTAACAGGGTGTCGCCTAAAATTTAGTATATTTTCAAGTTACCTCGTGGGGAGACGACAAGTGACTTCTTCCAGGGAGAAAATTCGGAGGAAAGAGTGATGAGACATGGTGTCCCACATGCGGATGATGCTAACTTCATGTAAAGATCGAAAGAATGTGCAGCATTTGCATTGATAACCCTCCTCATGTTAAATTTCTAGGAGTTTCTGGACTCTAAGTTAACTTTTAAAAACCATGTCATTAACATCTCTAAAAAAATTAATTCAGCGAGTTTTGTGCATAGGAACCTGAATAAGACCGTTGAACATCAGGTATACCTGACCGCGTATCATGCACTTGTGCACTCTGTTTGTATGTACGGTATGTTGGCGTGGGGACATTCATCTTATACCGCAAGGATATTTGGACTACGAAGGAGGCCCGTTCGGGTGCTTGCCGGGATCGGATACAGGGAGAAAGCGAGACCTTTTTTAAAAAAAATTGAAATCCTTACACTGCCATCACAGTACATTTATCAATCTGAAATTTACATATATCAGAACCTGGGTGAGTATCAGATGGTTAAGTCAGCGCATGAACACAATACAAGATCCCGTAGGTATATTAGGATCAACTTTCGGAGGCTTAGGAGGTCCTGAAATGCGAAATTGCACTATGCACCGGCGTTCTACAATAAATTACCTGTCAGAGTTAGGGAGCTGCCAGTAAAACAGTTTACAGCGTTGATAAGGATATTCATTGAGGAAATGTTTCTATAGTGTAAGTGATTTTCTGAGCTGTGTTGTAGATGAGCAGGAATTCTCTCTTTGATCTGTTTTATTGTAATCTGTCTTATCTTAATGTGTTTTATCTTAATGAATTTTGTATTATTGTGTTTAATCTTAATTGTGATTTTAAATGATAAACCTTTAGTTGGGCAGGATCTGCTCAAATGACGTCTACATTTTATTTATCGAGACAATATTGTTACTACTGTAACGAAGTTACTATATTTTTCGGGGTTTTTAATATTTGTACTGAATTATTTTATAGTTTTTAAAGGCTAGTATGCGTGTTTAAAATTTACTTTCTTATTTTTCGTGCTACAACGTTCATTCTTGTACGCAAATAATTTCTTTTATTTATACTGTTTAAATCTGTTAAGTTTTCCGTCGCGAAACATCGGGAAAATACTTTTTATCATTTCCCGACCACGCTCGTTAGTACTGCTAGACGCGCGGCCAAGTCGAAGGGCGCACAGTACCCCCAGATGCCTCCGCGCGAGATTGAAGCGCGAACGGTACCCCCGCTCCTATGACCGTGACGTAGTTTCGCGGAGCCAATTTATACGCGGGACCGACACATTTTCAGGCAGAATTTCGGTTCTCATCTTTGTTACAGGTCGACTCTCCAGCCAGGACCCCACAGCAAGCCGACCAGCCCCGAAGCCGAACGATCCCCTCCGAGGCCAACCCACCATGAGGGCCCATACATAGACTACAAGCCCGCCGGTTCCCCTCGACGCCTTCATCTGTAGCTGCATTGTTTAATTTATTTTATCGTATATTTACGTGCTCTGCCTTACACACTGTTTTAATGCCAGAACGGGTACGTCCGCGAATGTAGTCGAAACCCGCGCATGCGTAGGGAAACCGACGTCTTAATAAACCGCTACGAATGGCTGGTCGTGTTCTCGCTCGTTTCAACTGTTTTTCGATCGCTCTTTTAACGTTACATTATCCGCGCCCGTAATCGCAAGTAGTTTACCGCAAAACTGTCCGCAGATAGCATAAACAGATCGCGATCAACACAACGTTGCCGCAAGTCCACGGACCGCGTTACCTTTCCTTTTTCCTTTTACTGACCGCACTGATAAAGTTAACCGCAAGCCTTTCTTGCCGCCCGCTGACTTCGCGACCGCTTACCGCTACCGTCAATACAACCGCGACTGCAACTGCGATTTTCGTTTCCTCGCACGCGCCTTCCTTAAAATATCCAGGGTCGCCCACAAAGTTGTGGAGAATGATAGTTATATTTTTTTAAATGAAACACCCTGTATATTTTTACTTATTTTGATTGTCGACTCAAAAACATTTTTTATTAATCATGTGTTATACCTAAATTCATTACTTTCCTAGAAATCAGCGTTTCAAATAATAACGTATAACGATGCGATTTTCGAACATAGTGAACAACGAATAAGGCACGACCATGGTTACTAATAAATAATTAATAGTTTGACATCTAAAACTTAAATTCTGACAGAAATAGACAAAAAAGAAAATAGCATGGCATTTTTACTTACTGAAACAGAGAGAATTAATATTTTAATTTTAAGGGGGTTTAGCGATAAACAGAGATCATATCAGGAGGTATGTAATATTTACAATAATTTGCATCCAGACAGGCACATTCAATCAGCTTGCTTTGGATCATGAAATTGATCAAAAATCTGTACGAACCGTTCTTCATCCTGAGAAAATGCATCCATACAAAATTAATGTTGTACAAGAACTTTTTGACGTTGACTGTTGTAATGTATTGTACTTAAGGATTTGCTTAAGTTAGACATGACAACACGGCAGTACGAAAACACGGTATACGACGTTACAACACGCTGTATTCAATCGGGCTTAAACCAATGTATTCCCGTCGTTATTAAACCTATTTCATAAACTACATAATAGTGTCTTATTAATATATATAAAATACCTAGTATTTTACATGGTGGCAGCGGTAAAGCGATGAAATTGGTTATCGGCGAATCCTCTCGTGACTTCCATAAAAGTTCAGTACTGTTTTTTGTGCCGGTGTAGTAGTCAGCAGGAACTTTTTTCTGCCCGATACGAATTTTCAGGCGGCGAGCGGGTTTTACGCTGTTGTCGGCTTGTCGTGAGTGTACCTAACGCGGAAGAGAAAAGCTGTAAAGAGCTGATTTAAGCTAAGCGGAAAGTGAAGTGATTTTTTTTTGTTTGGGTAAAGCTATAAGTGCTTATAAAGACAAATAAATTACCTTACACAATGTCAGACCAAGCTAGAACTCCGGAACCATTTAGCTTTGAAGGTAATAATGTGGCTAACAACTGGAAGTTTTGGAAACAAAAATTCGAGCTATATCTTACAGCTACTGGGAAAAGCAGTAAAGACGATAGAATGAAGATTGCAGTCCTTTTAAATTTGCTGGGCGATGAAGGAATTCAGATATTTAATACGTTTGAGTATGAATCTGAAGGGGACGAGAAAAAATACTTACAAGTTATGAGTAAATTTGATGAATATTGTGCCCCCTTGAAAAATTTAGTATATGAACACTTCAAGTTTTTTAAAAGAGACCAATTGCCAACAGAAAGCATAGATCAATTTGTGACGGCATTGAAACAGCTAGCAGCCTCGTGCGAATTCAAGGATATGAGAGATATGCTAATATTAGTAAGAATTGTCTTAGGAGTACGTGACCTTAGAATTCAAGAAAAATTGCTCCAGACGCAAAATTTAACCCTCAAAAATGCACTAGAAATATGTAGATCCATGGAAAGCGGGGCTTTAACTCAAAAAGAAATTTCGAAGGAAGTGAATGCTGTAAAACGGGGTGGTTTTGGTCACAGCAGTAGGCAGCAAAATGTATTTCAATCAAATCGAGGCAAAGGCCGGCCAAAGGTAAACTGGAGTGCCGCAGAGAATCAAGATTATTTTCAACCTACTGAAAAAAATAGAAGTATGGTATGTGGTAAGTGTGGAATGCAACACGAAAAGGGTAAGTGTCCAGCCCTTTATAGAGTTTGTTCTTTATGTCAAAACCGGGGGCACTACCGTAGATTTTGCCCTAAAAAACATAACTTTGTCAACGAGGTCAATTATGATGAGCAGGATACTGAAAGCAATAGTGACTCTGATGCCAGTGACTATGATAGTAGAGATAATTGTACTAAAAATTTAAATTTACCGGTGGTGTGGACTGTGCAACATTCACATGAATCGCATATCGACTCTGTAGATTGGTTTGAAAAAATAAAAATTAACTTATGCGACATTAATCTAAAAATAGACACAGGTAGCCAGGTAAACATATTGAACTATAGTGATTTCTTAAAAATAAAGTCTGATTCTAGTGAGCTTCAGTCAGCATCTAGTACGCTGTCTAGCTATTCAGGCCACAAAATTGAAATTTTGGGGCAAATAATTTTGCAGTGCCAATATAAAAGTATGTCAGTCCCCCTACTTTTCTATATCTTAAACTCTGATATTTCAAGGTCAATCTTAGGGCTTCGGGCTGCTCAGAAATTAAACATTATACGTGAAAATGTAAACCTTTGTGTTAATGTCGTGAACTCTGAAATAAACACGATTTTGAGTGACTATAAAAAAGTATTTTCCGGCATTGGCAAAGTTAATAAACTATTTAAAATTGTATTGAGAGACGACGCGGTACCGTTTATCAGCGGAACTCGAAAAATCCCTTTAGCAATTCGCGATAAAGTTCAAGAAAAAATTAATGATATGGTGCGAGACAATTTAATCGTGCCCGTAAGTGAACCAACGGACTGGCAAAATCCAATAGTAGTGGTACCAAAAAATCAGGGCGCTGATATTCGCATATGTATGGACCCTTTATTTTTGAATAGGGCAATAAGACGTCCTAGGCACCCTATTCCGACTCAGGACTCTTTGTTTTCGGGGTTAATTGGTGCGAAATATTTTTCAAAGCTGGATGCATCCTCCGCTTTCTTGCAACTGCCCTTAGATCATGAAAGTTCACTTTTATGCACTTTTACTACACCTTTTGGGCGATTTCGGTATTTGCGACTGCCCTATGGTATTTGTAGTGCACCAGAAATGTTTCAGAAATTCATGAGCGAACTATTGGAAAACGTACCTGGACAAATTACATATTTTGATGACATACTGGTTTTTGGGGATACTATCGAGTCCCACAACAATAATTTACGTGCAGTTTTGGAGAAAATACAAAAAAGTGGCCTCACGCTAAATTTACAAAAGTCAAAATTTTGTGTCTCAGAAATTAAATTTTTAGGACATTACATAAGTGATTTCGGTATTTCGCCTGACCCTGAAAAAACTAAAGCGGTGACGGATATGAATTCACCGAAATGCAAGAAAGAACTGCAAAGATTTTTGGGCATGGTGGTATATCTGGCGAAATTTGTACCTAATTTGTCAAATGAAACAGCAAGCTTAAGGCAACTTTTAAGTGACAAAAATGAATGGCTGTGGACCCCTACACATCAAGAGTGTTTTGATAAGATAAAACGACTCATTTCGTCAGCAACTACTTTACGCTATTTTGATCCGAAAAAGAAGACCGTGTTATCAGTGGATGCCAGCCCTTACGGCCTTGGGGCCACAATTTCTCAAGATGGCTGTCCCATCGAATTTGCCTCTGTATCGCTTACAGATACACAATGCCGCTACAATCATATAGAAAAAGAACTATTGGGTTTAGTATTCGGCTGCGAACGTTTTTCGTTTTATTTATATGGCAACAGTTTTGAAGCAGAAACAGACCACCGCCCGCTTCTGGGACTACTGAAAAAACCATTGGATATAATGTCTCCTAGAATTCAACGTTTAGCAATGAGACTTCTGAGATTTCAATTTACTTTAACATACGTACCTGGGAAAAAATTACAAATACCGGATACATTGAGCAGGGATCCACTTAATCTAACCTTGAATACAGAGTACTTGGAAAATGATCTAAAAAGTATATTGCATGGTGACCACGAGCAAATCAAATGATGAAAAACTACAAAAAGAAATTGATCTTGATCCTGTTCTTCAAAAAGTCAAATACTATGTACTCAATGGATGGCCTAAACACAAAGCCTCGGTACCGGGTTCTGTTAAAATCTATTGGCAGTACAAAAATGATATTTATTTGCACAAAAATGTATTGTTTTTCAACAATAGACTTATAATTCCAGAAAAACTAAGAAACGAATTTTTGAATATTATACACCAATCACATCAAGGTGTAGTTTCATGCAAAAAACGAGCGGGAGAATCGATTTTTTATCCTGGTCTTATGCGTGATGTTGAGAAAATAGTTCTTAATTGTCTAACGTGCCAAATGAACTCTAAAAGTAATATCCGCGAACCGTTAATGTCTCACAAAGTGCCGGAGTTGCCATGGCAAAAACTTGGTATTGACTTCCTACATGTGCAATCACAGGACTTTTTGGTGATAGTGGACTATTTCTCTAAATTTACTATAGTCAACAAATTGACCAGCAAAACCGCGTCGAGTCTAATTTCATGCTTAAAAAATGTGTTCTCCACTCATGGACTTCCATTCGAAATAGTGTCAGATAATGGACCACCGTTTGGTTCCTTTGAATACAAAAATTTTGCAAAAAGCTACGATATTTTAATAACCACTTCAAGCCCAATATACCCCAAGAGTAATGGTATGATTGAAAGACATATACAAACTATAAAAAATTTGTTTGTAAAGACCCATATGGATAATAAAGACCCCTTTTTGGCTTTGTTGGACTATAACATCACACCAAAGGCGAACTTACCAGCCCCATGTTACATGTTAATGGGCAGAAGAATCAGAACCAACTTACCAATAAAAAGTGACTTTTTGAACCCTAAATATCTAACGGAACATATAAAAAAACAACTTAAGCAAAATCAAAACCTTCAAAAATTTTATTACGACAAAACCTCACAAGCGTCACCAGAATTTGGAGTGGGTGAAGAAATCCTGCTGCAAGTGGGAACTAGAAAATGGAATCCCGGTGTAGTCACCAAAATAAATGGGCCAAGAGACTACACTGTAGATGTTAATGGTAGAACTTTCAGACGCAATAAACATTATCTAAAACCATTGCGTGCTTCAAGATCGCCTGTGGAAGAATCTTTGTCTACTGATCCCTCATTAAAGACGCCAGATAATGTGCATATTAAAATCGAAAAGACGAAGAATATACCTGGAGAATGTGATCCACCACGAAGTCCTAATCCAGTGAGAAGTATAGACTGTCAAACCACCAGGAGTGGAAGATTAGTGCGACCACCGAACAGATTAAATTACAGTTAAATAATAGTAATAATAAAGAAAAAAAAATCTTTTTTTTTTGGGTGCAATAAGAGTTAATCAATCATTATTTTCTTTATCGTTCTTAATCGTTTGTTCTTTATATCAGTAATTAGAATATGTTCTTACTTTTATTTTTTTATAAAGATAGGGCGTGTAATGTATTGTACTTAAGGATTTGCTTAAGTTAGACATGACAACACGGCAGTACGAAAACACGGTATACGACGTTACAACACGCTGTATTCAATCGGGCTTAAACCAATGTATTCCCGTCGTTATTAAACCTATTTCATAAACTACATAATAGTGTCTTATTAATATATATAAAATACCTAGTATTTTACAACTGTGATCGAAGGCTAGAATTTTGCGAAATAATGACTAGAAATATGGAAGAAAACCCGAATTTTTCAAACAATATTGTGTTTTCGGATGAAGCGACTTTTACACTACACGAAATGGTGAATAAGCAAAATTACCGTTACTGGGCGCGAAATAACCCTAACTGGTATGAAGAGCTGCATACACAGTTCCCAAGAAAAGTTAATGTCTGGGCTGGATTGTTTGCGGGACATGTAATTGGACCCTTTTTTATCGAGGGATATTTGAACGGTGATCGATATCTCCGGCTTCTTCGGCAAGAAATAGTTCCAGCTATAAACAATTTAAATGCTGATATTAACTTAACCTGGTATCAGCAAGATGGAGCTTCTCCGCATTTTACTCGCGAAGTTAGAGAATTTTTGGATGTCACTTTCCCAAATCGATGGATAGGAAGAAGAGGGCCTATCGAATGGCCTTCACGGTCCCCCGAACTTTCGCCATTAAATTTTTTTTATTGGGGTCACCTGAAAAACATAGTTTATCAAAATAAATCCAATAATTTAGAACAATTAAGAATGAAAATTGTCAATGAAAGTGCGAGAATAACAAGGGAAATGGTTTTAAACACCCAAAGACATTTTTGCGATAATTTGTATCATTGTCAGTTAGTAAATGGGGGTCATTTTTAACACTTATTAAAAAATAGAACCGTTTTGCCATGATTTGTTATACGTTTTTGTTTAAAGTTAACTTAATAAATTGTTTCTTGAAATTTATTTTGTGTTTTGTAGCTGATCAATTTATGCAGGAAAGTAATGAATTTAGGTATAACACATGGTTAATAAAAAATGTTTATAATTGAGTCGACAATCAAAATAAGTAAAAATATACAGGGTGTTCCATTTAAAAAAATATAACTATCATTCTCCACAACTTTGTGGGCGACCCTGTATATTTCAATTTATCACCGATATGTAGATTTTTAACAGCCCTACATTTTTTTTTATATAAGACGGTTTTTGATAACCCCTGTATGTTTTGAAATAATCGACCGTTCTGGTAATTTTTCCTAACCCTGTATAAACTTAAAAAATAGTCAGACGGAACGTCTTTACAGGGATGATTATAAATAACTTTTAATTTTTTAGTTTTTTGCCAAAATCGAACCCTTCCGCGAGACACCGTGTAAAATTCGCTATCAAGCGTGATCAAACGATGCACGTAAATTCTCGGGCCACTAGATACAACTGACGGCGGTTAGTTTACTGACAGCAGTAAGCTCGGGTGGACGAGGCAGAGGGTAGGATGTTTTGATTTTTAACGGGAGTGCGCTAACTGATATGTATATTCTTTTAACTGTGGTAGAAGAGTCCCTAAGGATCATCGTAGTTTTTTTAACGTGTATCCACTAAACAAACCAATCTCCCGGGCATCTCCACTTCAAAGCCAATCAGCACCCCATGCTACTCCAACCTTTACACCTCCTCAATGGCAACCATTCGGCCCTGCACAGCAACATCTCTCACAGTAGTCCCAGCAGCCATTTAGACAAAGACCATAATTTAACTTTGCCCCACAAAAACCCTTCAAACCATCTAGACCTATTCTTCAACCGCTAAGATTCCAATCCAGTCAACCACCACCGAGGTTCCAAAACAGCATACCTTCTAAATCAAATGTTTGGACCACTAGACCCGGACCATCCCAGTTTCAAAAACAGACATCAATGGATACAGATTCCATAAACAAGGCTCAAATGTTCAGGCCTCCTCAACAATCTGCCCCCAAATTCACCGTGGAAGAACTGTTCAACATAGAACTAGACAAAGCTATCGCCTACGAACCCTATGGCTAATCCAATTAAAATTAAAGCTACCACCAACAAGATCCCCAAAATTACTACAACCAAAAAGAATACTAAAGAAGAAAATTTTCACGACGACCCAAGAGCAAACGAAGAAACGTAGTAGAGCTTCATAACTATACCGATAAAAAAGAACTTTCTTACATCTCCATATCCAATCCTCCTCTAAAACTCGGTTTGTTCGATTACTACAGCGATTTCTGTTACTATCTAAATAAGGAAAGCGACGTTGCTGCTATCATTCTAAATTTTGCCATCGTCGAACTAAAATAAGTAGGTACTATATCTACAATGACCTGCTACATACCACATATTTTTTTATTTAAACCAAAAAAAAAGATAGTATCTTATAATTTATCTGAATTAGGTAGTATACTTTTAAAACGTGTATTTTATTAATTTTATGAATCTAATATGTGACTTAACCGTAAGTTCGATAACAGCGCTTCTTTTGATGCAGGTGCTAAGTATAGTGGACCATACAGCTAACCAGACAAATTGTGAAAGATGGAATCTTCGATTTCTTTAAAATGTAAACAATCTGGCCTATTCTATAGGGTCTTCGGTTGGTCGCATTATGGCAAATGACTCAGGGCCGTAGCCAGGGGGGGGGGGGGGGTTAGGGGGGTTGTAACCCCCCCCGAAATAAAAAAATATATTTATTTTATACTTTTAATAAGTATTAATGAGACTGCAGTTATATACAGTGCGTCCGTCTCACTTTGTCGTTACACAACATAATAGTTAATCTTATTTACGGGCTACAATGGCTGCAGATCGCCTTAATGGTCTGGCTTTACTATAATATGTCCACCGTGATATAAACGTAGATGTAAACAAAATCATAAATATTTTCTCTTCCAAGAACAGGAAACTTAATTTTGTAATTTAGTACAAAGTAAGTAGGTACTTCAGATATTTTTTTTAGTTCTTATTGTTTATTTTTTGTTTTTATTCTTGTTTTGCTTTTGATCTTATTATTACATAATATAATTCAATATATTAATTATTATACTTAGATATAATTATGACTTAATATAAGAGACATGTTAATTAGTAAAATAAATAGTTTATTAATTCAAAAAAGTTTTGTCTGTTTAGTTTGGCCGGCACTTATACCGGTTTTGAGAGCACTCTTGCAAAATTTTCTGTTTTTACAGAATAACCCCTTTACGACTGACCTTTTCTAAGGTACCGTACTGGGACGCAAGATGTCGCACTGGGTTCTATAAATCCCGTTGATAAAATAGTTTATTGCTTATTTTGTCGACCGACCTTTCAAATTTGGAATTTCTTTTAAATTAAAAGAGTGTTTTAAAGTCTGGCATATTGCTGCAGATTAAGCTTTACGGTTATTTTACCCAAAAAATTTTGGCGCTGAAAAACGCCTTCGGCGCAACCCCCCCCCCCCCCCGAAATTATTTTCTGGCTACGGCCTTGAAATGACTGTAACTTCGTAGCAATCGACGCGGGCCAACTTTGGAAATACAAGATTATGCTATTTGCGTTTACTGAAAGGTACAAAAAATAACTAATGATATCTGGACATCACATCAATTTTTTAATTTTTTTATGTTATTTATATATCTTAATAAAACAATTGACCCATTATGATATTGCTTATCTGTGTAAAGAAATAGCCATACATGTCTCACCTTTAAAACAATTATTGTGCACTAGACATAGTGGCATTATCATTATGAATGGTTTTAAAATTTTATATATCACAAAACAGCACAAAAAAACAAATTTAATAAACACGTTAATAAAAGGTCTTTATTTGCAATTAACATATTTTGACGTTAATATAATTTCAGATCGTTGTCAACTTTTTCCAACGAAAAAAATTATTTTACCATGACTAGATATAATATTTTAAAATACAGGGTTTTATGAAGAATAAGTATTCTACCAATTTTTTTAGTGCTGTGATTCTTATACAGTGTGTCTACTTAAGTTGGCTACACATGGGAAACTTTTTTATTAACTTTACGAAAAAAAATTATTCTCCATAAAAAGTTCTGCATGGTCCAAAACCTAAAATGCAACCATCAGATGTTAAATTTTTTCAGTCGTATACGAGGTTTGTCAAAAAATATGAATTTTGCCCAAGAGTAAAGTACCTTTATTTTTGAAAATATCGAAAACTGTAATTATGAAAAGTTGTTCGTAATAGAAAACTATATTTTAATATGCAATGGGCCTTTTCACTATTCTTAAATTTGATACATTTGGCATTTGAATTGTTCAGTCGGTGCTATAATAAGTGTTTTTCATCAATAAAATTATTGCTAGGTCATATCATTAATTTATTTCAGCACAGTAAAAACCGGGTAAAATTCAACCAATTTGAAAATCTCAAAACAGGCGCGACTCATGACGTAGATATGTTTAAAGCTTGCTAGAGCGCATGCGTTTAACCTCGCACACGCGTAAATGCTGATCTGTCGAACTGCCATGGGCAAATTAGGCCGCTGTTGCCATATGTAGAAAGTTTTATAATCTTAATAATATACTTTCTTCTTAGAACTTTATTTGGATACTTTAAATAAATATAAACATAATACTGGTAAAATAATTCATTCCGCAGCTATTGAATGGAAAACTGGTATATTATAATTACTAATTGCTAGTCAATTACCATTACACTGGTACTATAATATATGATTTTTGAGAGTATCGGCAACACTGTCAAGCTGCTGATTTTGTGAATTCTTGATATTTTAAGCCAGCGACTCGGCTACTCCTATCATTCCTCTGTGCATCAATCTTCCGGCGCGATGACGTAGGTATGTTTAAGTCCGTGTTTTTATTCAAGGAGTTTTTTTATTTATTTATTTTCTCAGTTACGGCTTAAAAGTATAGAAAAGTAAAAACACAGAAAATTTTATTTTTTGTTCCTTTATACACTACTACCAAAATCAAAATTTAGTGAAAAGGCCCATTACATCCTTCTACTTAATTTATTTTTTTATTTTTACATATTTTTCTCAAATTACGGATACCGAACATTTATCTTTTTATTAATTAAAAAAATCACGATAACCTTTCTGTTTCGTTCAGAAAATAATAAATCTCGAAACAAAATTTCTAGAAACTTAATTATTGGATACACCATTAAAATAAAAATTTGTAAAAATAAAAAAAATTAATTAGAATGATGTAATTGCATATTAAAATATAGTTTTACAGTACAAACAACTTTTCATAATTACAGTTTTCGATATTTTCAAAAATAAAGGTACTTTACTCTTGGGCAAAATTCATATTTTTTGACAAACCTCATATACGACTGAAAAAATTTAACATCTGATGGTTGCATTTTAGGTTTTGGACCATGCAGAACTTTTTATGAAGAATAACTTTTTCGTAAAGTTAATAATAAAAAAGTTTCCCATATGTAGCCAACTTAAGTAGACACACTGTATATGGCTGACCTTCAGAAACCTTAAAAATACAAAATATTTCTGATGATAACGAACTTCTATCTGCGTGGGACGCAGAGCCTCCGTAAAAAAAATTGAAGAGAACATCCAACCTAACTGTGTATAAAAATACTTACTTTACCAACGCTTTTACTAATATATTTATATTTTAGACAAATAAATTAGGAAAGTATAGGTACGTACCTGGCTTCAAATTCTTCCAAATCTTCTTTTATATCTAACTCTTCCTTTTTAATTTCATCAAGATTACTTATTGTTGAATTGGTTTCTTCTATTAACAGGACCTTGTCCTTATATCTGTAAAAAAAAATTTAAGACTAAGAGTTGGGCCTAGTAAGGCATTCGCCATTTCGTTTTTTGATTAATATTTCACTACTTTTTCGGTTTATCCAAAAATCGAGCAAAGCTCATCTTTGGAGCGAGCACAAGGGGCTTTTTCACTATAACCGAATTTATTACATTCACTGACATCCTGAATTAGAACCTAGTGAAAATATATTCCAATTATAATAATATAAATTATAAAAATGTTCCTAGACTGTCACAAACCTTTCCTAGAGACAATTAAAAAGACGCCGCGAAAGCAGAAAGTTAGAACAGAAGGGATTAGATAATAGTACTTCATCATATTATTCACGCAATTATTTTATTTGCCAGTAGTGCGACCGATTATAATGGTATATTTGTTCAGATAACTTAAATAGAAAAGAACAGACCAGACTAGGGATATCATTTAGGAAGATGCCGGGGGGTCGAATCCCTGCGACTCGACTGGTCGATTTGTTGTGATGTTGATCCCTCTGGTTTCGCCAGTTTTTATTAGAAAGGGTATTTTGTTTAATTATTTTCTTGGTAAATAATTCAAAGAAAATTATATGCGATAAGATAAAAATCAAAATTTAGTAAAAAAAAAACAAATTACCTAACGTTTTAAAAAGTTTCGTTTGTTCGTCAAGTCAAAATAAAAGCAGAGAAAGTAATGGGCAGTAATGGCAATCTCCCACTACTAGACTACTTTGAGTATAACATTATAACATTATAGTAAGAAATACCAAAGATTTTAAAAGTCTCCAGGCAATGAAACAGTTGTATTTTTCGTTTGTAAGAACCATGTTAGAGTATGCATGTATAGTTTGGAGCCCATATTACAAATGTCACAAGTACTCAATTGAAAAGGTACAAAATAAAATGGCCCGTTACCTTTACTTCAAAGAAGTGGGCATCTATGACTTTTCTATATCATCATCATCACTTTGTTTCAGATATGGTTTCGAATCTTTAACCAAACGTCGGGCGGTATCATGCATGCTCTATTTGTATAAGACAGTAAATGGCCTCACAAATGATACTGCGTTTCTGGAAAGTTTAAATTTCAATATTCCTGTTCGTAACACCAGGAACCCAGTATCATTTTACATACCAGATGTAGCCCACACCAATTATCAGCTAGGGTCACCATTGCATAATATATGTAGAATTTATAATAGCATACAGCAGTACAATGTTGATTTATTCTGTATAAAGTATAGTGAATTTAGAACAGTGATTGGGAGAATACTTTAAGAACTTTGAGTGCTTTGTAACTATTTGCTGTAGTACTTTATAATAGGATTTATTCGTGTAGTAGATCTGTTAAGTACACAAACAAATAAATAAATAAATAAATAAATAACAATTATACTTAAGTTTTCTAATATGGAGATTATTTTGATGTGTTCAGTGGCGTATTTAGGAGGCTCCAGGGAGTCTGGATCCCCCCCCACCCCCGAAAAGCTCTTCTTGCATTAAATATAAATAAATCTTAAAATTTTATCCACCAAAAAAATTATAAGAACTTTCACCCTGTTATAAAGTTCCATTATTTGAATTAACCGCATAAAATTTGCGATGTGATTGGCGCGGTAGTGACCCATCCTTAGTGGCCATTTTACACCTGTTTTACGACAACCATCTAGAGTCTGGCTGTGGACTTTTCAACCGTCCAATTAACATTCGCAATAAAGTGCGGGAAACTTTAAAATAAATGTATTAGAATGCGAACATAAATCATTGTATTATATCCTATTAAATTGAGGCGACAATGAAATAAAACAATAAACTAAACGAATTACCTTGACTTTCGCAGACGAAAAATAGTGAATATGGGAATATTCCCTAATGCGAAGGTTTTTTTGAAGAGGATGTGTGTTATTACCGATATTTTAAATTGATCAGGAACAGTGCCATTCTTGAAAATTAAATTAATTATATGAACCAGGGGGTCGAGCAGGTATAGGTGGTAATTTTTTATTAATTTTGTATTTATTTTATCAATACCAGGACTGCAGTTATTTTATAAGCTATTAATTTTTTCAATTATTTCATTTGGTTTTTACTGGTCTTAAATACATGGAGGTCAATTGATTGATAGAGGTTTGAATGTTATTTTTTGCCATTGGAATTTTATTTAGCATCTGTACCCCTACATTTACAAAAAAGTAATTGCAAAAGTTTGTTAAGTCTTTTAAGTTTGCGAATGCACCTGAATCATTATTCAAAATAGGTGGAGGAGAATTATCTGGACTACTCTGAGCATTATTTGTGGCATCTGTTATTAAGTTATAAACGTTTTAAAAATCATTCCCGGCTTTACATACTTCATTTTTATAATAATGCCTACCCCAGGAAATAATAACCACAGAAAATAGGAACAAATTTAATAACAACTGTAAAAAGTTTATTTTTGATAATTCTTGAGGTACCTATTGTTTGATCAGTCTTAAGTATTGGAAGATTCATAAAATCCAAAAATGCATTCTTAGATTAACTTACTAATTTTAATTCGTGTGATTAATATTGTTGCTTATATTGTTGTGGCATTAACACTTAGATGCCCTTATAAACTTTTATATTATAAAACACTATGTTCACCTTATTGTAATAATCTTAATTGCAATATTATGTAATTTGTTTACAAATAAATAAATAAATAAAATAATTATTTTATTTACTTTGCTTAAGGCTTGACGTTGTTAATATTTAAGTAACATCTTTTTGAATTTTTATGACAATAAACGTATTATTATTATTATTATTCAGTTAGCTTAATATTTTCTGTAATAATTTAACGTTTTGCTGACAATTACATTCTCAATTTGAAGTTATGATGTTAAAATTTTTGGTAAATATGAAGGTAAGTAGGTACCTCGGTGGGTACTTACTAATCTGTTTTCTTTTTAGCGCAGTAAATCTGGAGTTCGAGGTGGAACAAATTAGTAACCAACTGTTCTCAGCGGGAATGTTTAGACAATGATCTCCTATTTAACCTCTCAAAAGTCCCATTCGGTCCTAGTGGGGGAAGTTTGAAAAAAATCGCCGCCATCTTGGATTTTTTGTATTTTTTCAAAAAAACTAAAAATATATTTTTTGTAGAAAATTATATTTCAAACATTTTACCTTATATCATTTTTTCTCTAAAGTAAATAGTGACAGAGATAGAGCTATTTTTAGTATTTTTTGTTGCACATTTTACAGAATTTCCACTTTTAATATACAAATATGAACTATAATATTCATTTTAACTGTATAATGTGAATATAGGGAATATAAGTATAAATTTAAGTCTTAAATCTATATAAATACTATTAAAAAAACTCTTGTATGACGTCATCACCAGCGTCATTCTCCTCCGCCAAAAAACAAAAGTTTGTGCAACTTATTCCATAACACTGACCACACTTAGAAGAACATTTGAGGCCCAGTTTTCTACAGGAACAGTTTTTGGAGCATTGACTTTCTTTACAATTGCAAAAAATCAATTTCACTAGGTCAGGAGGAGCTACATCTTTTGTGGATTGTATAGGTATTAGGTTACCTCTCTGCTCCTTTTTCCACCCATATTGTAAAGGGTCTAACTTATTACCAATCCATTCTTGAATCTAAAAAGCACAACTTATTTAACCTTCTTACAAAAAAAAAGGTATCTTTACAATTACCTGAAAGTATGTCCTGAGTAGATGTTGTTGGGCAGAGTCTTCAGTTGGGGGCAAAGTAGCTAAATTAAACGTAGACTTAAGGCCTTGTCTTGATGCTATTCTATTATATAGAGTGTATCTCAGATGATTAATATCTTTGATGTGGCTTGGACAGTTATACAGCTTTAGAAGGAAATTTAATCCTGACTGAAAGAAGTCATTTTTGTCAGCATTATTGTCTAAAAATATGTCAAGGTATTGACAAAAATCGTTATCTTTTTTTAGTAGCGACAGGCATATTTTTTTTGATTTATTAAATAAAAAAGATGTAGTATCGCAGCCTGATACAGGATGTAAAAACAATATGTGTCTTTTCAGATTACCCAGTTTTTCCTGTAGGAGATATCTTTGATATTTTGTCTCCTTTTGCTGCTTTCCCTGGACGAAGCATGGATATATTTTTATTTTTCGCATGATGTATAAGCAAAACCATTATATCAGTGTCCTCTGAAACTGATATGGTTTTTTGACATGGATAATTCCACAGCTGTTGAGGTGATAAGAAAATCAGCATCCCTTGTCGCTTCATGCACAGTTATACCTACTTCTTCAAAATAGGTTCGAAGGATCGTTATAAATTGCATTTTATTATGACTATTCTTTAGGAAATCTCCTTGTGGTACAATTGCTGACGCCTGGGCATGTATGGAAATTTCTAAACTGCCCTTTGATCTGCATCTTTGTAGACTGTCTTTAGTAGATATATTCTCTTCACAATAGCCGTCAAACACTATGACACAACTCTTATTATAATTGTGAATTATATTTTTTTTTATTATTTATTATAATATAATTACCTTCCCTACCTCATACCGCGCTGTTTCAGATTCACACTATTTATGGATGTTACTTTAGAGGTATATGGGGTAAAACGGACAATGCTTATAATTATTATTAATTATAGACATTTTTAACTAATTTTCGTTGGGTAAAGGTGTACATAGATATTATATTATTTATTTTAATATTAGGCAGATGTTAAAATAAATACAGTTCCTATTTTGTTCAAAATAATATTAATAGTGAAAATTCCGTAAAACATACACGGAAAAATAGCTCCATCTCTGTTACTATTTACTTTAGAGAAAAAATGATATAAGGTAAAATGTTTGAAATGTAATTTTCTACAAAAAATATATCTTTAGTTTTTTTGAAAAAAAGTATACAAATAGAGATATTTGAAAAAATACAAAAAATCCAAGATGGCGGCGATTTTTTTCAAACTTCCCCCACTAGGACCGAATGGGACTTTTGAGAGGTTAAATAGGAGATCATTGTCTAAACATTCCCGCTGAGAACAGTTGGTTACTAATTTGTTCCACCCTTATGTATAATATTCAGCTACGTTTATCATACTATTTATGAAAAATTGCTAAAAGAAAAACGTGCTCTTTTACGTAGGTATATATACTTTGTGTGATATTTGTGTTATATGTTAAATCAACGACTTAAGCGAAGAAGTGACTGATGAGGAAGTCTTAGTTGTTAAATATGCCGATGATACAAATATTTTGGCGGATGCGCCCACTGTGGATGGTGTCCTGGAGGCAATGTCGAGGGGTCTGTCCTCTGCGGAGAAATGGTTTAACGGTAATAGGCTTGTGCTTAATACAGGCAAGTCAAACTTTATTTTTTTCAGAACTGCACAATCAAGTGTTGTTTGTCCAGACCGGACAAGGCTGCTATCTCAGGACCTGACTGTCGTACCAGAGGCTAAGTTTTTGGGGATCTACCTGGATTGCCATCTCAGCTGGGAGAGGGAGGTCGAGTACGTCTCTGGAAGGCTGAATGGCTGCTGCTATTCGCTTCGGGTTTTGAGAGACTATGTGGATGCTGATACCCTGCTTATGATTTACCACGCAAACTTTGTTTTCATCCTTCGTTATGGGGTCATGTTCTGGGGTAGCAGTGTGACAGCATGGAGAGTTTTCCTTGTACAGAAGAGGGCGTTGCGCATAGTTCTGGGCATGGGTAGGCTGGAGTCTTGTAGGGGAGTATTTAGGAGTCACAACTTGCTTACACTAGCAGGCTTATATATTTATGAATGTGTGATCTTTTTATATAAAAATAAGAATCTGTTCTCGACTCACTTACCACAACATGAATACGATACCAGGTCACTTAACTATAACATCCCTTTGCGCAAACTGACTCTAAACGCGGTCCTGCCTTTTCGTGTATACAATATTACAGCAAACTTCCTTTGGAGATCAGGCAGGCAAATAGCTTGCATTGCTTCAAGAGGAACTTATTAAATTATATCATTGCTATAGAACCCTACAATGTTGGGGAGTTTCTGTCATCGGCAATGTAGGCCATCTTTTCATGATTTCTTTGCTTTGTTTTAGTTTGGTTAAAATTTTAATTATGCTCAGTTTTTATTGAAGATTTTAATATGGTGTGAAAGTATATGTACCTTTGTTTTAATTTTATTGAAAATTTTAATGTGTTCTAAAGTTTTGTATTTATGTATTTATTTATTTTAAATTCTGTTTTTTGTGATTATTATTGACGCAGCTTTGTTAAATACATTTAAGTATTTTTCTAAATATGAGAATTTTGAATTTGAATATTCCCGGCTCAGCACCGAGTCCCAAACCTTTATCTTAAAATTAAGTAAAGGAAACTTTAAGTTTAAAATTTCCAATTGGTCTGGTGTTCATAATTAATGTCCTACAAGATTAGTATAAGTATGCAGTTTTTAAATTTCGCAAAATATTGCAGGTAACCAGGCACGTAGTTACTCCCACATAAAAAGTGCTATTATTTTATATAAAGCATTTAAAAAATTAGCAAATTAGCATTAATTAATGGCACAAACTAGCTTGGAGGGAGGGGGTTACTGTCCCCAAGTACTTCCCCTTATCTAAGTGCCTCCAGGTAACCTACTACCTACCTGAGTAGTGCATAATTATTTATGATTTCTTTACCTATACTGCATAATAATATACTTACCCTAAAGGGCACTCTTCGTAGACGCTTGTTACACTGGCAGCATTGTAGTTTACAATTTCTTGCTTGATATTGTTAACATCTATTAAATCGGGTATATCCTGAACAGAGTGATCAAATTCCGACTTTACGTTTACGGATTCTAGTAAACTTAAACAATCCATAATATACAAGCTTTTCTAATCTGTATGGGTTCTTCTTCAGGTATTTTATAAATGTATGGACCAAGTCAAAGACCTGAATTCAGTAAAAACAAAAATCCAAAAATCATGGATAATGATAATGAATAAAGTCAGTTCCACATCCACAACACAAAACACCAACCACAAAACACCAACTAAGGATCCACATCACAACAATCAACAATCACAACACCACAGAAAAAAAAAGCGTTTGTTCGGTTTCTTCTTCACTTCTGTTTGGCGTCGGCTGCGGTAAGCGCCATTTACAAGACCATTTGAGCGATCGTAAATTGGTCTGCTTTTTACAGAACATTACGGATGAGATTACAGAAATTGCATACCAGGACGTCTATTCTCGAAATAGGCGAATGATCATTTCAAGAGAAGTGATTACTTTTTCTCTTAAAAATGTTTAAACTGTATTCTTGAAACTTAAAATGACTATTCATTTCCATACGATGTGAGCATATGATGTGAATTGTCCCTTCTCGCGAGAGAGCGTTCACTTCTCTTAAATTGGAGAATATAAGTCCAGGACGTCTATTCTCGAAATAGGCGAATGATCATTTCAAGAGAAGTGATTAGTTTTTCTCTTAAGAATGATTAAACTGTATTCTTGAAACTTAAAATGACTATTCATTTCCATGACGATGTAAGCATATGATGTGAATTGTCCCTTCTCGCGAGGGAGCGTTCACTTCTCTTAAATTGGAGAATAGACGTCCTGCAAGTATGGCGGATTTGCAGACGCAAAATAATTTGCAGAAGTTCGACATTCGAAAAACTATTTACAAATCCTCCACTTTTACCGTAGTTAAACCGTTTTACTACCGTCAACTGGGGCTTCTTTGATCAATAAAATTTTAATTTTTGATTGTAGTTAACTAACCAGTTGTGATATTTGGAAACAAAAAAAACATAAATATTTGCGGTTATACGTTTAATCGAAAAACTCTGTAGGCATTCAGTAAACTTTAACAGAACAAAAAAAAATATGTGATAAAAGTTTTACTTCATTTGGGGCAACTTTGATCCTGCCTTATTTTTGCTCTTAAAATCAATGAAGCCCCGTTCAATATTAATTTCAAAAAATTTTTTTAATTCTTTAATAGTTAGTTTCAAAAATAATAGATTTGTGTAAAAAAAAAACAACCAGAAATTATTTGATTGATCATGATCAAAGTTGTCCCCATAAGAGGCGATCAAAGTTACCCCACGAAGGTTTTGGAAAGCTGGACGGTCTGATTATTAGTTTAAAACAAATCTAAAAAAGTTATTAACATCTTAGATACATGAGATTTTATATAAAATAATAAAAATCGACCCATGATAAAACACTGAGGCTATGTACTAGAAATTTCTGAAGCTTTATAGAATCTATAAACGTAAAAATTCTTACCTTGTAGTACGAGAACCGCGGCAAAACGTACCACCAAGTGTCCACTATCATGAACGTGTGATAATTAAAAAAAGTATGATGTGTTCAAACGCGCCAAAAAATTTGCGCTTGCGCAGTAATTCAAGAAAGTAAAAAATCAGACATACGTTATCATTACCCCGCAAATTATCAAAGAAGCCCCAGTTGACGGTACTTCTGGTTTATTGAATATATCGATCGCCAAATACGTGAAATATGCCCAAATCCATGGCATTATTGAATTAATTAATCAACTTAACTCTAAACGTTTCTACAGAAGCGGCCACCAACTAATTTTTTATATTTTTTCGACTTCTAAGTAGATTTTATCCAGTTGCAAGTCGAAATTTTGTTTTTCCTACTTACAAGCCGGTTTTACCGAATCGACTTATACCTAAGTCGATTTTATCGAGTTAAAAGTAGAAATTATATTTTTCTAACTTACTTAGCTTAAGTCGATTTTATGGTGTCTTCTTAGCGTTGGGGACTTATTCTTACTTAGAGACTCTACCTGCTAAACTTAAAACTATTCTTATTTCGTCCCGCAATTATTTTCATACCTTTCTATGAACCCTTCGATTTCTTACTTGACCCCTATATTCCTATAATAATTATTTTAATCCGTTTTCTTAGTGTATTAAAACCTCATTATGCATAAAAAAATACTTTAATTAGGTACCTACTATACATTTCAGGGAAATGGTTAATTAAGGAACCAAACTTATAATATAAAATGCATGCCGACATTTTTTGCTAACATTAGTTCCAGTTCATTTTACTATACTTAGTATTGGTTTTACTATTTTCGCTTTTGCCATGGAGCATCAAATCATTGAAAGTACAAAAGGTGGTAATATTTTATTAGAATCTGGCTATACTCACCAATACTACTTTAAAAGGAAGAACAAAAATTCGACGGTTTTTTGGATATGCAAGAATAAAAAAATCCTGTTCTGGTATAGTGTAACTACTTCACCAAAAAACGAAATTGTGCGACGAACTATTCATCAGTGTGTCCCCAATGTTGCCCACAATGATATAAGTGTATATCGTGCACCCGGAAGAAGAAGGTGACATCTCAAAATTTAGCAAAATTGAGTTATATACAGAAATCAATTTTAAATATTGTATTCTATCATGAGAAAAAAAGTTACATGTGAGCTTTACTTATTGACCGAGAGATGGCGTGTTGTCGCTTTACTGAATTCGCCATTTTTACGCAGCACGTATCAAGATTATCGAGAAGATGGTGTTATCTCAGTTTGCCTGTGTCTTTTGTGAAGAGGACGTCGCGAATTATCTTAGAGAAAGGTGACATTTCTAGTTGTCTTGTGGCAAAAGATAGTTTCTGTTTAGAAAAAATAGATTTATTTATATTCAATAAGGTGACAAGATGAAATATGTACTTATATTTGCTTATTTTATATTCAAAAAGGTTACTTCTATCAAATTCTCCCTGATCTTAAGCAATAACAAACAATAAATTTTACAATTCAATAAAGGCACAAAGTCTGCAACACAAGTCAAAAAATTATTATCCTATTAATGCCTTTAAAAAAATATTAGCAAAAATAAAAGACATAATCTTTAAACACCTCTCCTGAAAAATCAGTGATTTTGAGATGTCACCCTCTTCTTCCGGGTGCACGATATGTTTAGATAAAGCTAAAAAGAGATCAAGGCTTCTCTAACGGTTACACCATTTGCCGAATTTAGTCGATCACTGTAATTCAAGTTTCGAGATCGTATATTTTTGTTTGCAGTAATTTAGTGTATTGTAGTAGAAAATCTAAATGATACAAAAAATTTGTTATGTGCGTTGTCACCGACTATAAAAACAGGGTTTATCAAGTCGGATGTTTGGCTGGGCGTAATGAATCTTGGTGTAACCGACCGGATTTAATGGAAACTAAAAAAAAATCAAGTAGATACTATTTCTGAAAAGTTATCAAATTTTGATATTCATAGCATTATGATTTTAAGAAACTAAAAAGCAAACAGTTGGATAGTGTATATGTCGTAGGCTGATAGTGAAATCCGTCATTTCCTGAAAAGCCTAGTCACTTTATGAAGCGTCGGCAGATTGTGTAAAAACATGAAATTACACGATCTGCCGCGTCACTTAATAATAATAATAATAATAATAATAATAATAATAATAATAATAATAATAATCTTTATTGTCTAACAGATACATGATATATCAATTTATAAGACAATGTGACTAGTATGTGATGAGTATTACCAATAGTTTACAAAAATAATACATGTGGATATAAGAAAGAGAAAAAATTAGAGAAAAATTATATAATAATTGAATAAAATAAAAATGTTGAATCACTCATTATTGGATAAGAATTTTTGTTTAAGAATTTTCGTTAGCTGATTGGTTGAGAGTTCATGAACATCAATGTTACAGCAGGTGTTATTAAATAAATTCATAGCTCTATATATCGGCGTTTTGATTAAAAAATTTGTTGTGGGGGTGGGGAGGAAGAAAGCAGGAGGAGACCTAGTAGGACGGGGCGGGATGTAGAAATTTATTTGTGCCAGTAAGTCCGAACAAACAATTTGAGATTTAAGTATTTTAAGCAAAAACATAGTTAGTAAGTAATTTCTGCGGTTTATTAAAGAGGGTAGTTGAAATCTTTGTAACAGTACACGTTGCTCGGTACCCCTAGGAGGGAAAACTCCATCACTTTTAAACGCTAGAAATTTGACAAACTTCCTCTGCACATTTTGTTGTACAATATACCGTTCGTATATTGGGTGCCAAATGAGGGAGCCGTATTCTAGTTTTGATCCAATATAGGTAAAAAATAAAGTTTTGAGCACTTGTAGATTATGAAACTCCCTACAATTTCTAATTATGAAACCTAGTACTTTTATAGCACTAGTACAAATCTGGTCAATGTGGGTGGCAAATGAAAGTTTAGGATCGTAAGTAACGCCGAGATCCTTTATTGAAGAAAATTGTATAATAGTAGAACCTCCTAGTTCATAGTTAAAGGTTGTATTGTTTACTTTATTTGAAAAAGTCATATAACAGCATTTATTAATATTCAGCGGCAGGTTATTTCTAAAGCACCAATGTTCGACAGCTGTTAAATCTCGCTGGAGCGCAAGGCAGTCTTCAACACCACGAATCATTCTAAATATTTTAAGGTCGTCAGCAAACATTAACACTTGACTCGAAATAGTCTTGTTTATGTCATTTATAAATAGTAGGAATATAAGCGGTGCGAGGTTGCTGCCTTGAGGTGCTCCGCTTGAGGCACTGAATTTAGGTGAGCGGTGGCCACGTAGCTCCACGTATTGTTTCCGGTCTTTCAAGTAAGAGCCAAAAAAGGCAACAAGGTTGTCGCTGAAGCCCATGGCATCTATTTTTTTCAGAAATATATGGTGATCTACCTTATCGAAGGCCTTCGAGAAGTCAGTATACAGCACATCTACTTGCAGGCGGTTATCCAGTGCCTGTCCAACATACTGGGTGAAGCAGGCCAGGTTACTGACTGTGCTGCGCCCATTAAAGAAGCCATGTTGGTAAGGTGAGACAAGTTGTCGAACCTGGCCAAAAACGCACTCGTATACCGACATCTCAAAACCCTTCGCCTTTGACTAGGAAAGAGAGAGGACGGATAATCGTGTGCGCGCGCCTGATACCTGTTGGCACCAAAGCGAAACTGCCAGTGGCGTAGCAGGCGAGTTGAATATAGGAAACGTAAATTATTATTTATTTTGGTGTTAAAGAAATTAAAACCAGAAAATTTACATTTTTTTTAGGAATATGTTGCAATATCACTAATTATTTAATTTTTATTTATTGTCATGTGCAAAAAATCATATTATGTAAATCTATACATACCAGTTTTTGTAAAATTTCGTCGGAAAGCTCCGTCGGTATATGTATTTTGGTTTACAGTTTAGCACTATTATAATGTATGCATGGTTAATAATAATATTATGTTTTTCCAAGATTTATTAGGTAGAAATAAAACAAAGGTAATAAAACATGTAACATACTGCATAATATATTTTTATTATTGAAATCTTAACAAGAATAAATAAAACATGATTACATATATAACATAGTGTTGTTTGTTAATGATTTATATCTATTAATCAACTCACCCAACCAATATATTATAGGAAAGTATGCGGATGATACAAATTTGATCATTGAAAATAAAAAAGATTTGATAACAATGACTGAGGAATTTTTTCGGTTATAGTTACAAACTGATTTATGACCAATAAATTAATTTTAATAATATAATAATAATCTTTATTTAATAGCAAAGCTAACAATTACATAATTAACATTTACAAAACTTTACAGTTTACTAAGATAACTAGATTCATATCTATTGTATGCCAACATTACTTTTACAATAGTCTATAAATTTTTTTCGAAAACTTTTTATTGATTGAGAGATCTTAACATTATTGGGCAGTTGATTGTACTGAATAAGGCCATTATGGAAAAGGTTTCTTTGGCTATACGTTGTAGACACTGTATTTACATAAAAGTTTTGATTTGTAAATAAAGAAATCCCTCCTCGTCCTAATAGACGAATTTTTTTTGATTTGGCTCTGCTCACAGCCACTTGACGAAATAACTGCCGTTTAAGTTTTTTCTTCCGAGGTGTATCTTGATCTACTGCTGAGGTTGATGGAATTTCCTCAGGAGAAATACTGCGAGTCCTTTTTTGAGCCTGTAATAAAGAGTATACTGTACTGTAATGTTCAATTCAAGAATTTACACAGGGTAAGAAAATAACATAACATACAAAAGTAGGGTAGGTACCTACATTAAAAAACCAGAACAGTAGTAGAATAATAATTTTATCTTCTGTTAAAAACAAATAACTAAGCTAACATACCAGTTTTGGTTGGAGATACTTTGGAAGTTCTTTAAATATGCTCGGGACTGCCTGGTTTACCAAACACACTTTTTCATCTGTCCGATAGAAAAAACGCTCTTCAAAGTGCTGCGAACAAAGTCTATCATTATTGGATGGCTCCCAATCAGTCACCTTCATATTAGTAATCCAAGAATTACGTCTCTGAGGATCTTTCGGAAATCTACAATTTATAAAATAAAAATGTTAAAATATCAGCAAATAGGTACGCACACCACTGGTGAAATGGCGATTTTGATCCAAGAAACCACATACAAAAGCTAATTTATGAGTGAAAATGTTAAATAATAGGCCTGAAAATGTTATTAGTGGCTTTGAAATAGTATAATATTAATCATATTTAAAAGCCACGGTTATAAAATAACTAATTTGAAAGATATTTGCGATCAAAGGATTGTGAATGAAATATTTTATTTTTTCATACCTATGAAACGTAACTCCAGGCTCTTTCCTACTGCTGTGGCTTTTACAACCATAAGCAGAACACCCCACCATTCTGCACAACACAGTTTTTCTTATAATAAAGTCTTAGAACACTCCAAAAATCACAAAAATCACACTGGTACCAAACGGTTTGTTTTCCACCAAAAAAATGGCGTCTCTTCGTTTTCAGTCACAGATCGATAACCTTGCGCGAACGAGTGCGCGGTATCCCCTCTCTTCCCTTATCTAAGCCCTTCGCGAATGCCGACAGAATAGAAATGGGACGATAGTTTGTGATGTCGCTTAAATGTCCTTTTTTGAATATGGGTGTAATTCTTGCCTCCTTCCAAACGTTTGGAAAGGTTCTTGATTTAAGAGATAAATTAAATATATAAGATAAGGGCATCAATAGAGCAGATGCACAGTCCTTGACGAAAAAACATGGCACCTTGTCTGGACCTTGAGTACTTTTATTTTTTAGCTTTTTTATTGAATTTAGAATAATTTCATCTGAGAGGCCTTCAAGGGCAACGTATGAATTTTGGTTGATGTTTATATCATGAGGAGCTCCGTCTTTTGGAGTATCATATACACTGCCAAAGAAATTTGCAAAAGCATTTACTATATCTTGGGGATCGGAGTACTGCGTTTCGTTATATGTTATTATTTCAGGGATAGATGTAGCGGCATTTTTGGAGCGGATATATGACCAGAAGGTGTTTGGGTCATTTGTTATAGAGTTTTCGACTTTGCGAATATAATTTTTGTATGCTGCGTTGGTCATCCTCCTTACTTCAGTACGTAAAAAATTGTATTGATCCCTGAGGTATTGGGATTTTGATCGCTTTAGCTTTTTGAAAATTCTATGTTTGCGCTTTATAAGTTTTATTATATCTGATGTGACCAAACCGGGAAGTTTCTTTTGCGTATGACAGATTTAGGAACATGGAGATCGAAGATTTTGTAAAGGGTATTGTGAAAACTTGAACAACTCTCGTCCACGTCTTGGGAGTTTAAGAGATCGGACCAATCAGCGTGCAAGATACTATCATAGAGTAATGGGAAATTTGCCCTCCTAAAGTTGTACTTAGATTCCGCTAAGTTAACCGGAAAATTGTATTTTTTTGTAGTCTTTAGCGAGAGGTGAATGTTTAGGGTGGGGTGGTGAGGATCCTCAGGCACCAGGGGGAAAAGTTCCCTCTCGGTGGTGCATATTATGTTTGAAAGCACCAAGTCAAGTATTTTATTCTCTGTATTTGTTATTGAGTTAAATTGATTTAAGGATAGTAGATCACAGAATTTTTTTATTATTTGGGTTTTTGTATTACCATCATTTGTAAGGAAAGTGGGGATGTTGAAGTCCCCCATAATAATTAAATTTTTACCGTAGAGATAATACAGGCTTTCCAAGTACTCACATAAAGAAGAAAGGTCATTATTGGATAGGTTAGGAGGTATATAGAGAGCAAAAATATATAATATTGTGTGATTGAGCTGAAGTTTACATCCTACTATATCTACCTTTGTAACATTGCTGTTCATGATTTGGAGGTCAAGTTGAGTTGTCTTGAATTCTTTTTTAACTGCTAAAATCGTACCACCACCTCGTGATACGCCCATTCCATCCAAATCCCTGTCGCATCTGAACACCGAGAATCTGTCATCGAAGAGCTCACTTGAAGATACATTGTTTTGAAGCCAGCTTTCAGTGATAGCTATGATGTCCTGGTCCACATTGCAAATAGATTTATAGAATTCCGTCGTTTTGGTGTTGAGCCCTCTTACGTTTTGGTAAAGGCATGTTAAACTGAGAGTATTCGAGGATGATGTGCTGTTAGACAAACTTTTTAGTTTAAATTAGCATCTCTGACTTTGACAATTTTTGGGACGCCGTTTATATACCTTATTCTCAGGTCCGATTCCCCATTTTCTTTCCTGGATTTTAGCGTAGCTTGTAGGGCTCTATATTCGTCAACCTGTTTAGGGGTTTTATCGAAACTAAGAGATACATGACTGTAGGTGTCTACAAACTTTAATTTTTTTGCATTGCGAATAACTGCTGCGACATCACTAGATGATTTCATATCACTTTCAGTGGTCTGCGTTTAGATGGATTTCCACGACCAACACGAAAGACCTTTATATCCTGAACTGCCGCTTCTGGAAAGGCTTTGAGAATAATATCAGTGACAGTAATAGTATCAATTTCTTCCTTTGTTTGTTGATCAGAGGGTACTGCTTCGTTTGCACCGAAGATCATTATGTTGTTTTGTCGCTTTTGCCTTTCACTGAGTTCTCGAACAGAATCATTGATTAGTTCCGAGTTAGATGACATTCGGTTGTCTTCGGAGACCGTGTTTTTTAATAAGGTCGTATATTTTAGTGATTTCATTTCATCTTTTAGGCTGTTATTCTCAAGCTCAAGAGCGCTAATCCTGTCGTCGTAGTTCTTTAATGTCTTTATTTCACTCAGGAGATTCCCCATGATGTTTCCTTGTTCGACAATGACCTGATATAGTTGACCTATGGCAGTAATGGCATCCTTTAGTGTTAGTTGGTTTTGATTTTTGGTCAGGATTGAAGTCAGATCGCACCGTGAGCCGCTTACCATATTTAGCCGATTAAGGTCATCGATGTCATCACTACAAGTTATAGCGACACACTTGGTATTCAGGGTGTTGCGATTGTCGTCGGTAGCTAAAGCCACTGTTGTTGGCATGGAAGAGGTATTCGGGTTAATGGAGCGTCTGGGCGCGCCCAATGCACTTCATAAAGAGACCTTGACGTTTCGGCGTATTATGTATAACAAAATCTGCCTAATTTTAAATATCGTCACTTCATGTAGTACCTAACGATGTCATGTCAATCGGCAGATTGTGTAATTCCGTCTAAAAGGTATATTGGCAACTGGTTTGTTCGTTGTTCCCCAGAGCATTTTTTTTTAAATTAATTTTTTCAACTAATATTATAAAAAAAATGCTCTGACAAACCCGAACAAACCAGTTGCCAATATACCTTTTAGACGGAATTACACAATATGCCTTGTTTTTGTGGCATTTCATGAAGTGACGATATTTCCCAGTAAACACATTTATATATCAGAAACGTTTATGAAACAAACTTTTTTAGATGGAAACATTTAAAACTTTTCTGCAGAAACATTTCAGAGACATTACATAAACGTACAATGTCCTACCTCAATTATGTTTCTGTTGAAATGAAACGTTTCAGAAAACAATAGCGAAACGTTTCTGCACAAAAAACGACATACATTTGATATATTTTTGAAAGGTATCCGGTGCGGTTGAAATGAAACGTTTCAGGAATATTACGACAAATATTCCTGCACTAAAATTGAGGTATATCTGAAACATCCTTTAATCTATAAACAGTACGGCTCAGCTGTAGATTTATCAGCTTGGAATAGAGTTTAGCTAAACTGGAGGTTGGATTCTTGCAACTTACCCATATAGAATGTATTTCTGTTATTTTGGTAATATAATATGGATACACATGTTCCAACCAACAGTCGACAATAACAATAATAATCAGCTGAATTCTGGATAATAAGCAATGAACCTACAAATGGGCCTTAGGGCAATATACAAGTGTGGCTAAATGTGTTAAAATACCTGAAAAAAAACAAAATAAAAAAATTAAACACAAACTTACATTTTTTTTTATTGCGGTTTTATATAAATACACAACAATCATGTAACAAAATATCTATATGAATAAAAGTTCTAGCGATTTTCCTCTTTTCGTAGTGCCCTCTCATATCGCAGCTCGGCCTGCCTAAACCAAGTTGAAACAACAATTTCATATTCTTTGTCTGAAAGAATGCTAAATCTTTTTCTCACAGCAGCTAAAAAAGGTAAAAATGATGAAGCATGTAATAGAAACAGTAATTTCAAATAATTACTTAAAATCTACAAGATTCAGTTGTAGATTCTCACATTTTTTTATGAAGTATTACTAGAAAATAATATGCTTATTGACTTACTCTTAATTATCTGCATTACACTCAGGTTTTTTAATGGAAGGTTGTCTTTTCTTCCCGTCCAGGAACATCTTCTTGCAAGTTTATCTGTGAAAATTTTTCCTAGACCCCTTTTTATTGCTTCCCTTGGACACGTTCCTCCACATAAATACAGTGCAGTTTCCTAAAATATAAACATTTTATCAGACAGTACAACATAATATGTTAAAGGTATTAAAGTTAAAAATCAATCTTGCAAGTTATTTTATGGAATTTAATGGAATTGTTTATCAAATTAACAATATAAGTAGCAAAATTTCAAAATATTCCACAAGCACATAATATATGAAAGATATATTATTATACATATACCAACTGATTATTTACATGGTCATTACTTTTAAGTTTGTCTTCGTATAGCATTAACTTCTTATAGGAAATAAATGGTTTCTTCGGGACAGTATCAAAATTTGTAATTTTCATTGAATTTTCTTCTGAGTTATTAGAAGACATATTTACTTCAATAATTCTATTTTGCTCCTGCAATGCTACTTTAACCTGCACCAAAATTTGTAATATTTTATTTATATCTTTCCCATGTTTACAACAGCAATCTAAAAAAAAAAACTAAAAATAATAAAGGACATTCGGGAACAATGATATTAATGATATCTAAATATGGTAAACCACTATTAAGACTTATGGGTCAATTTATATTATAGTTATCCAAAAATCATTGTCAACTTGCTAACTCCTTTTAAAAGGCGTACCTGCATTAACAGTTTCCTCAGCTTGGTTATACTGGACAGTTGGTGACACTGATGGTGGTGGCATTAATTCGCTATCTGAAATTGACACTAAAATTGTTTTTGATTATTACTAAAGTAAATGAAATTTATTTAATTAATGCAATAAACCCAATTATTTATATAAAAGGAAATACTCCATATTATAATATGTATACCTATGAATAACAGATGATTGAATTTTATGTCTAATGGTATAGTGGACCACGCAGTTACAGTGACAATAAAACCAACAAACAATTAAAAATAAAAAAGATCTTTCGTCACTACAACTAATGTGATAATACTTGATGATAACGAAAAGGACAATTAGAGATGGTAACAAAAAAATAACACTCATGATCAAAAGACCAAACATAATCAAAATGTAGTACTGAAAAAAATATTAAAAATGTTATTTTTGTCCAATGTATGAAAAAATACTTACATGTGTCATTGGAAGAACATGCACTTCTAGTTCTTTCTACTAATTCATCCACAGCTTTTTGATCTATCTCTGAAAAATCTTCACTGTCAACAGCATCAGACGACTTATTATTAGGAGGGTTTAGTGGAAACAATGACGATCCCAAAATTTTATCTTTTTCCTTAGATAAATCATTATTTTCATCAATTGGATACATTTTTTTTGGAAACCTAGGCACATCCTTAAGAGTTACAAATTTCTCAGAATGTTTTAGTGGTTCATTACCCATCTCAAAATCAGATACAAAATCCATAAACTTTTTTTTTTTTACCCTCTTTATAGGGTCTATATAACTTTCCCCTTCGGTATCGCAGTCACTCATTTTCTTTTCTACTGCCCTTCCATCTTGATAGGAAGATTAGGCAGATTGTGTTATATATAATACGCCGAAACGTCAAGGTATCTTCATGAAGTGACGCGGCAGATCGTGTAATTTCATGTTTTTACACAATCTGCCGACGCTTCATGAAGTGACTAGGCTTTTCATGAAATGACGGATTTCACTATCAGCCTACGACATATGTAACACTTTTGACTATAGGTACAATATGGTATTGACTAAATTAGACAAACCAGTGTGTGATTGGTTGTCAGTTACCTACGGCATTTACCTAAAAATATTCAGTCAATTTCCCTGTATACAGGGAATGAGTAAAATCGATAGTCATCCTAACGATGTAGTAGTTACATGATTATTGCCGGCAATACATGAAATGACTTGTTATTTCAGAAAACAGCGGATTTTCTTTAGCTTTTTAAAGATAAAACCTGAAAATGGCATAAAATATAATTTTTAAACTATATACTTATTATATTTTATCAACTGATGTCATATACAGAAGAAATGCGTACGTTATTTATCAGTTTTCGTCTTTGAGGTTTATACCGGGTGTAACAGGATCATGGTACACCCCCCGTATCTCCGTTAGTTTTAAAGGTAATTGATTGAAATTTGGGATATCCCATACACATAATAAGTGGCACATTTTGACCTAAAATTGATTTTTTTTCACTTCCGGTTTCGCCGGAAGTGACACCAACTTTCCATTTTTAAATGGAACACCCTGTATATTATTACATTTTTGAATTCTGCATAATTTTCTGAATCCAATGATACCACAAAAGTGACATTTCAAGCGTAAAAAATATTTATATTATTTAATTTTCCATTTAAGTGTGCCATGACGGTTCCGATTTATTCCAATTGATCCGTCTAATGCTAGAAAAATCGAAGTCCCGTAAAAAATACTAAATTGCGTTTTTTATAAGCAAATAAAATACATCGTAATCATTTTTGGGGTAAAACTCAATTTTTCCAAATGGAACCATATTGGTACCGTGGTACCATTTCTTAGTACTATTATAATGAGGAATTTATTCATACCTGGTAATAACATGTGCGATAAATACAATCAAAATTACAGCTAAAAGAAAATACAATTATTTTGTTCTAATTTAATGCTAAGAAGTTACTAAGGTCGCTTTGAAAATAATGAAATTATTCAGATTGTCAATTAAGTTAATAATTTTTGACGGGAATTCGATTTTTCTAGCATTAGACGGATCAATTATTGGAATAAATCGGAACCGTCATGGCACACTTAAATGGAAAATTAAAAAATAAATATTTTTTACGCTTGAAATGTCACTTTTGTGGTATCATTGGATTCAGAAAATTATGCAGAATTCAAAAATGTAATAATATACAGGGTGTTCCATTTAAAAATCGAAAGTTGGTGAAACCGGAAGTGAAAAAAAATTATTTGTAGGTCAAAAAGTGCCGCTTATTATGTATATTATGGTATATCCCAAATTTCAATCAATTTATACCTTTAAAACTAACGGAGATACGGGAGGTTTACCATGATCCTGTTACACCCGGTATACATTTATAGCATACATCGTAATAAGCAAAGAAAATATACTACATGATAATAAGTCCTAAAAAAACTTAGGGCGGAACGATCGTCGTACCGTTGGATAATGGACGCATGATAAACTCACCTTAAGGTTTATTTAAATGTAAAAATAAAGAAAGTCAAGGATTCGGACTTGTGAAATTTCTATTATAAACTATTTTTTTTTAAATTGACAGGTAAACAGAGGTGACTAGATTTTTTTGGGTATATTTTTTTAATTTTAGAGCATTTTTTTGGCAAACTCTTACAACGATAACAATTTTTTTATTTGAGCAAAAAAAAAGATTATTTATGCAGGCTTTCACTGAGAAAATAGCTCCAAGTAAACTGTGGTAGCTGGGAAAAGTTTACTTACACCGGCTAATATTTTATTTATTATAGAAATTTAGTTTATTTAAAGCAAGTAAAACAAATTAGCTACAATCGGTTTAGTTGGATCTAATAAATTAGTAAACAATGTTTATTTGTTTTTAGTAAACATATAATTTTTAAGTATACTGTACACTTAATTGAAACTTGTGTTCACTTGTTTTGGATAAATTAAGACATGTAAAAAAGTTTACTTTAAATACGTAAACTAAAATATTCTCGTAAGTAAACTTGGTTGCTTAAATAAAGTGTCCAGTTCACTTGTTTGGCCTTTCGTCAACGTTCGGTTCGCCTTTAGCCGCTCCCGCTTCACTTCGGCAGGATGAAACACGAAACTCGTGGCGTCGCACGCAATACGATTTATCATTTCCTTTTCGTCCTAGGCGGAGTCGGTCGTATTATTTGGTGCTCTGTTGCTGTGATATTTGTGTTTCCGTATTGGACATCGTGGTGTACTATAATATTATGGAGTATTTGTTAATAAATTGGGATTTAGAAGATCATATTTCTGCTTTTAAGGGTATCCCTTATCCTTATCCCTTTCACTAACTCTAACAAAATAATTTGACTATTTTAAATAAATGGTTTATTGGTTTAAGGTACATAATTTAATAAATGGGTTACTTATTCTAAGTAAACAGTTCGTTCAGATCAGAAGGCGAACCACGAACAATCGCTTTTATATCGATCGACAAGGAGAAGTCGATCGCCTTCTTGTCGAAGCGATCGAGATTTCGTACCACGGTTAATCTACTTATCGAAATCGTCTTCTGTTCGGGCGTTTCCGTTTTGTCGATAAAGACTTATTATCCATTTTAAAAATATTTCCTATAATTCCCCGTTTATGATTAAAAGCCAGTAATTAACAATAAAAAGAAGAAGAATATAGGTTATATTTTTTAATTGTTTTGGTATTTGTGTTTGTTTACTGTTTATTGTAGTCTCTAAATTTTAAGTTTTTAATAATTTTTCTTGTATATTATCTAATAAAATGTTTTTATTTCCACCACCTTCATTTTTGTTTTATATTTTCAGTTTTGCACAGCAAGCTTTCATTTATCATGGTTTTTTCCCCTAGGCCCAACGCATTTTATTTTGTGGCTGCATCCTTCCACAACTCCAGAGATTTTTGTTTAGCATTTTGGCACACAAATTTGCCTGTAATCATTTCAGGATGCACCTCTAAGATATCTAGGAGTAAATCCCAATGCCTGGAATTTACTCTCATTCTTTTTACTGCAGACTCCATTGTCTAAAAACAGAAAACCATGTAGGTACATACTTACTATGTTTTTCGCTTTCTCCGAAAAATCTATAAATTTGTATGAACTAAACGGATATTTAATTTTAGAAAGCTTTATAAGTTAAAACTATGTATTCTAATACACTCTATTATTATTAAAGAAAAACAATCGAATATAATATTTCCTTCGACCATAATTATTTACATCACGAGACAAAAACAATGATATTCATACACCTATGGTAGAGTACTTTTAGCCAATGATCAGTATTATATAAAGGAATAACAATTTGCAACAGTTTACCGAAAAAAATTTAAGAAATATCGAAATTATGGATTTTTAAACAAAAACTAAAAATACCAAAAATTTTTAAAACTAAACTAACTTTAACGTATTATTATTTCGTAAATGGTTATTATATATATTTTTTAAATAATTTCGATGGTTTTTTTTTTTTTTTTTTTTTTTTTTTTTTTTATGATCGAGCACAAGCACTATAGAAAAATCCTTTAAGGCGCTCTGGGAGCGGTGCGTGTGCGAAGAAAGCGATTCACGTTTTTCTTGAATCGTTGGAGGTTATATTCGGTTGGAAACACGGTCTCAGAAAGGCCGTTCCACAAAGATGACGTCCTCCAAATGAAAGAGTTCTGAAACAATGATGTTCGGGGTGTACTAAGTTGAACTGTTAGTTATTAACAGTTAGGTACTAAACATGCTTATTTGTGATTTTATATTATTATATATTTGGTGTTATATTCTCTGTAATAAACTTTTTAAGTTGGTTGAGAATAAAGATATATAATAATATTAGTATTATAATTATAAAGATATATTATTATTAAACCACCCAAATGCGGAAAACCATTTAAAACTCAAAACAAAGTAAACAAACACGATTTCTGAGGTTAGGTTGTTCGTCGACAAGCGTTAGCGGCGTCCACTTGTCAGTCGACTTCTTTCGATGCGATAAAATCGTTAAGTTGGCTAAAGCCACCCCGGTGAAGCTTAAATGGACGATTTCGCAACACAGTAGAAAGAGAAAGAAGAGAGAGAGAGGGGTGTTAGTGTGCCTGCCGGCCATCAGGGCAAATTAGCGCTGTTGTCGCCAGCTGGCCGTGTAACCGGGTTCTGTCGCATATTTTTGACGTATAGAAGAGAAGGACAGTTATATTCTAACCTACTATAACGCTTCCCAAACTGCGCCAGGTGCTAATTGGAACAAACCAGCCAGCCCGCCATCCATCCATGTCACAACTGTCAATTTTTCTTGTCCACGTTTTTTTCTGAGGAAATTAATTAATTTTTTATTATCATTTTAACATACAATTCTATTAGTTTCTATTCTAGAAAACTTCGCCGATGTGTGTAATCTTTCAGTTATTATTCCAGCCTACTATGCAGGTAATTATTTTTTATTATTTATCAAATTGATTTTACACTTCCTTACCTATTTTTTATATAGGAATATAGGAAATGTAAGTTTACAATAAATAAATTAACATGAAATGTTTCACATACATAATAGGTGTTGGTTAACAAGCCAATCTTAACAAAATATCACTGGGCAACCTGCAGATAACTGCAACACATTGTGCCCGAGGTAATACCTAACAATCTATCAGTTACAAACAGATAAGTTTAGTCTCTTGAAATGATAATTTTAACATTTTTGTTTTACTGAGTGGATTAAAAATTATAACATAATGGCACAAGATAATGGTTTGAGCTAACTCGATAAGTAGATACTTGGCCATCGGCCATATTTTACAGAGAAATTTAATGTCTACCCGATACTGTTTCTTTTGTTTCAGAGAACGCTGTAAGAATCACCTGATAGTTTATGGATCTTTTAGTACGTGTCTCAATGCATCCTAGTGCTTGTGTTTATACAGTATTTGTGATAATATTATATATATATAAATTGAGACAATTCCTGATAAGTGAGACCTGTGAGACGTAACCTTAGGACATTAGTTTATTCTAAACAGTTATTTTTTGTTATGGTTGTCAATGCAGTTTTTATTTATAAATAAACGTAGAAAACATTATTTACGATAAAGTGCTTCCATCTTTATTTTCTAAATCTTGGTTAATATAAAAATAATGTGCAGTATTTATTCCATAAAAAAGAACTTTTGTGCGTCTTTTTATTGATTTAATTTGTGATTTAATAATATTTATATTGAATCACAAATTAAATCAATAAAAACTCGTTCAAAAGTTAATAATTAAATTGAAAAGTCCTAAAACCGCTGTTCAAATTTCCCGCCATTGCGCCTCTGATGGCCGGCGGGCACACTAACACCCCTGTCTCTCTCTTCTTTCTCCCTCTACTGTGTTGCGATTTTTTAACAAGGAGCTAACATTTCTAACCCTATAAATTTTCTTTGGCTAAAGCGATCGTCTGTGGTAGCTATTTATGTAGATTGACCTTGAGCCAAGGCGAGACGGGGAAAGACGTAAGGGGAAATTGTCGATTACGATTGTCTGTGGTTCCACTTCAGATAACGAATTTCTAAGCACACCTGTTTGTTTGTGTTTACTAGTTCTAGGTAAACTATTTCAGCATTTTCCATTTACTTAGGCCAAGTGAACCCTTCACTAGTCACTATATGTAGTAAACTGTTTAATTCAAGTAAGTGTATTTTCACCTAGATTTAATCAACTTTTTCTCGGTGTATATAGATAAATGAAAATTAACAATGCAGTAATACATATCAAAAGTAAATAACGCTTTACAATAACACTGATAATTATTACTGTACACTAAAAGTAAATAACAGTTTATAAACCAATAAATTAATTAATGCATGTCAACAGTAAATAATACTTTACAATTCTATATAAGGAATCAATTAGTAATAGATCAAAAGCAAATAACATTCTACAACACTAACAATTAATTAATTCATACTAAAATCACGCAGAAGCAAATAATACTTTACATAACCAACAATCAATTAATGCAGATTGAAAGCATAGAAAATACTTGGCACCAGAAGTAATTAATTAAGTATCTGTTTTTGTGACACATTTTAAAGCCCTAAACTCCGTACCTTCGCCTTAATTAAACACTTAACTATTTGCTATTTAAACTTTCTTAAACTTATCTGAATTATCAACTTTCTTATTTTTGAATCGTCGCAAAGTATGTCTCTGTAAATGAATTCGTAATTTGATATTTGCATTGTTCGCGCAACTTATTTAAAACATCAACTACCTGTAGGTATGTTTTTATGGTCCTTTAAGTTTATTTTATCAAGAGTTGGATATTCACATTGACCAGACGAAGCATCAATCTCCAATATGAAGTCCCTAAATATGCCTTTTTAAATGAATTTTCCAAGTTGTTTGACATTCACAGTGCTTACACATGAACCTATTTTAAACATCAACTTCCTCTTTATTCGTGTGTGCCAACATATGGCGCATTATGTTTCTCCTGTCAACAGTTTGATATGCACATTGATCACACTTAAATTTATCTGAAGCAACAACTTCCTCTATATTTTTATGTCGCAAGATATGTTGTTTTAAGTTTCCTATATCAACAGCTTGATATTCACATTGACTGCACTTTAACTTAAGTAAAGCGTCAACTTCCTCTATATTTTTATGACGTCCCAAAATATGTCTCTTTAAATTACTTTTCTTAAGTGTTTGATATTCACATTGTTTACACATAAACTTATTAGACATCGACTTATCTGAAGTTTCAACTTCCTGTATATTTTTATGACGCCCTAAAATATGTCTCTTTAAATGACTTTTCCAAATTGTTTGATATTCACATTGTTTACACATAAACTTATTTAAAACATTAACTTCCTCTATATTCTTATGTGCCAAGATATGGCGCTTTATGTTTCGTCTGTCAACAGTTTCATATGCACATTGACCACACTTAAATTTATCTGAAGCATTAACTTCTTCTATACTTTTATGTCGCAAGATGTGTTGTTTTAAGTTTCCTTTATCAACAGCTTGATATTCACATTGACTACACTTGAACTTATTATCTGAAGTTTCAACTTCCTCTATATTTTTATGACGACCTAAAATATGTCTCTTTAAATTACTTTTCGTAAGTGTTTGATATTCACATTGACCACATTTGAACTTATCTGAAGCATCAACTTCATCTATATTTTTATGACGTTGCAAAATATGCATCTTCAAATGATTTCTTGTCAGTGTTTGATATTCACATTGACCACACATAAACTTATCTGAAGCATCAACTTCCTCTATACTTTTATGTCGTCCCAAAATATGTTTCTTTAAGTGACTTTTCCTAAGTGTTTGATATTCACATTGTTCACACCTTAACTTATTTAAAACGTCAATTTCGTTCATGCTCCTATGTTGTCGCAAAATATGCCTTTTTAAATCACTTCTCATAATTGTTTTATATTCACATTGTTCACACCTGAACTTATCTGAAACATCAACTCCCTTTATATTTTTATGACGCCGCAAAACATGCCTCTTTAAATCACTTCTTGTGAGTGTTTGATATTCACACTGACTGCACTTTAACTTAAGTAAAGCGTCAACTTGGTCTATATCTTTATGGCGTCCCAAAATATGCCTCTTTAAATGATTTTTCCTAAAAGTTTCATATTCACATTGTTCACACCTAAACTTATTTAAAACATCAACTTCCTCCATGTTCTTATGTCGTTGCAAAATATGCATCTTTAAATCACTTCTCCTAATTGTTTGATATTCACATTGGTCACACCTAATCTTATCGGAAACATTAACTTCGCCTATATTTTCATGACGCCGCAAAACATGCCGCTTTAAATCACTTCTCGTAAGAGTTTGATATTCACATTGACCACACTTAAACTTATCTGAAGCACCAACTTCCTCTATAGTTTTATGACGTCCCAGAATATGTCTCTTTAAGTGACTTTTGATAAGTGTTTGATATTCACATTGATCACACCTGAACTTATGTGAAACATCAGTTTCCTTTGTATTGTTATGCTGTTGACAGATACCACATCGGTAATTATTATATTCGTCCGTGTCTCCTTGATCGATGCCACCGAATGTCATACTAAAAAATAAACAAAAAATTTAGACAACTCGAAAATTATACAGTAGTTCGTAGAGGTTGTGACCTAGATTAATCAATATTATTTTTGACATCAAGAGTCGTAAGAATAAGGATAAATTATAAAAAACGTATTCTGTTAAATGTGGACGGTTGTTAACAAACGACAAGTCGGTAAAATGTAGTCGTCCATTAACGACAACCCAAAAGCAGTCGTTTTAAGTCGTTAAAACATAACCTTTGCGTTTTTCATTGTTTTCACTTTTTTTTTGGTGCTTGTGCTTGTTTTTTCTTTTTTTGGGTTTGTTGGGCGATAACTAAGGAAATTGGAAACACCACGAATGTGTCGACAAATACCTATTACTAGTTATACTAGACGAGTTAAAATAAAGGTACGCATCAACAGAACTTCGTCCTTTTTCCATTTTTGCTAATTGCAGAAGGCGTACTTTTAAATCGGCAGTTAAGTATACGATCCCTTTCAGGTTCCCGAGATGACGGCAAAAATTTGCGGAATTCACGGAGTTCGTGGGTTTTTTATAAACTTATTTGCCTCCAACTCTAGGCAAGTAAATGGCGCACTACTGTCTATTGGTTATAGTGCTTCTTATTTTCTTTATTTTTTATTTAATTTTTATATATTTTAATGAAATTCCAAAAAAATAAATAATATATAAAAACCAAAAACTGACCGTAATTAGAACAATAACAAATAGAGGTTTAGGTTAGTACTCATTATTCGTATTTTTGATTTTAACACTGAATAACACTTAAAGGGATTTCAATACCGCGTGTTGAACTGTGCGCAGCTGTTTTATTGGCTAACTTAATGAAGTTTACTTTAAACTCGTAGAAAGACATATTAGGTATCCTTTTCTAAAATTTGTGCCTGGTCTGATTTAACAGTAGACAAAGTGTAACATTCTTAAGCGAAAGGGCCAGGACAAATGAAATGCTTAAATCGCCAATTCATTTTATGTGCTCTAACTTTAATAAAATATGCAATCATTGTGATATTTTTACGTGCAACCTGCATGAATTTTAAATAGCTTTTGCCACAGCTTTTAAGCTGTGGCAAATTATGCATTTAAGATTGTTGCTGTCTTTGTTTATTAACTGAAATCGTCGGGGTTTTCTATATGTAAGTAGGGAAAACCATCAAAATAAGATTTAACCAGAAAATCTTAAAGCCTGACTGACTTTACCATTCTACCAAACTTTAGAATAACCTGAAAATAAACATAACGTGGACAGGGTCGTAGCACAACATTTGACAATTACAGCAAGAGTGACGGATTTTATCAGGTGATTAACACACCTGGGGTCGGTCAGTTTTAATAAAATACATTAGGTTTTTGCCAGAAACGACCAAGCCTTTTTTCAACAATACAGCATATTTTGCTTGATTATATCTGTGCGGGTAGAATTACTTTAGAGTATTTTTTACAATAGAGAAATATTAGCATGTGTCGTTCTAGAAACTCAACGTACAGTCTACTGGTACACTGAGACATGCCATATCCTCAAATTATAACTAGCCTCCAAAAACTGCGACCAAATTCAAGATTTGGAATAGAGCACTTGAACCATAGTAACGAAGTTACTAGATTTTACGGGGTTTTTAATATTTTTAACGAGTTTGTTTACATTTTAATATTAACTGTTAATAGACATTTAATTTTAAAAATATATCATACACCATGATAAAATGCACCATCGCATTTAACTTATATAACAAGTTTTGGGAATATTTACGCCTTACAGTAATAGATCGTCCCGATCTTAGATTATGTGACTTTGATTTAAAAAAATAAAGAGATTTTTCGAACGAACGAATAAATTATCAGCGTGAGAGGAAGCGTGCGCAGATCGTCCATCAGAAAACATAAAGAAAAATCAAAAACCTAAATACATGTGTATGCAAAACCTTGCTAGTGACCTACGCATTTGCTTGAGAGGTTTTTTTTAAGATAAAAATTTAACAGGTAGGTACACACCTGGATTCACCTTCTTCCAAATCTTCTTTAATGTCTAACTCTTCATTTTTAATTTCCTCTAGGTCATTTATTGTCGGATTAGTTTCTTTTTTTAACATGACCTCATTGTGTGTATATTCCATGTATCTAAGGAACATAAAATATTTTAAATTAAGAGTTTGGCCTAGTGAGACCAGTGGCGGCTCGTGACTGATTTAGATGGGGAGGCTAAGTTTTAGTAACGAAGCGCCGCAGGCGAGAAATTGCGCCGCAGGCGAAAAATTTTCGCGACCACGCCCAAAATCAAAAATTCACTCTGAAAAAAAATGTAAAAATAAGTTAAACTAAAAACTGAACGAGCAGGATAGTGTCGGGAGAAAAATTTTCGGGACCACGCCCAAAATTTCTCAAAAATTCACTGTAAAAAAAACTGTTAAAAATAAGTTAAACGAAAAATTATTTTTTTATAAAGTTGTACCTTAGACATAAACTATCTAAAAGATTATTTGGGAAATTTTGTGAAACACTTAAAAAAAGATTTTTATTCATTAAGTCAAAAAATTGTACCTAATTCATGCAAATCTGAAAATATTAGTTCAATCTGGCCCCAATAGCATCAAATATTTATTAAATATTTTAAACAACTATTACTTAAATATTTAAAGCGACAGATTATTAAATATTTATGAAATATTTTTGTATATATTTGTTAAATATTAGTTTTAAATATTTTATAAATATATGAAACTAATATGTACAAAAACATTTTATGAATATTAGCTTAAAATATTTCATAAATATTATTTTAAAATATGTTATAAATATTAGCTTAAAACATTGTATAAATATTATATCAAAATATGTTATAAATATTAGCTTAAAGCATTTTATAAATATTAACTTCAAATATTTCATAAATATTATTTTAAAATATGTACTAAGTACTTAACTATTCTCAGAATTATTGTCTTGTTCGGAGTCCAAATAAAGAATATCCATCGAACTTACTTTCTTCAATACCTTGTTGAAATTGTATTTCGTCTAGTTCTTTGCGCTTTTCTTCCCTACTTTTTCAATGCGTTACAGTTTTTGTTAAGTAATTCGGGCGATTTGGAAACTTAGTCGGTAGGTAGGTACGCTATTATTTTTTAATCTTGGTAAATTTAATTTAACTGAAACGATCTCACCCGTTTTCGTGTCCTGTTGGGAAATCGTCCAAATAAAATCCTCTTCTGTAAAATGGTACTCACAAACTCTACTGTTTGCATTGGGAATAAAATCCTCGCGATGACTTGCACGGCGCCATTGTTGGTTATGTTCTCGGTTATGTTGTTTATTTAGGGAGAAAGGAAATACACGTACTGTAGGGCCGGCGGTATAAGTACCCTTACAACCGACTACACCACATCGATACGGCATTTTAAAACTATAGTTTAAACACTATTTGAATTGGAAACACTACATTTTTCACTAAATACACCAAAATTAAAACAAACCGGCGAAATTGCGAGCGGTATTATTAACCAAATAAAATGACTAACAGGTGTCGCTACGTTGCTAGATTGACTCGAGCCTTTCGCGTGTCCTAACTGTACTTTGGGTATTTATTTTTTTTATTTAACAAAATATTTCCAATAAAATACCTAAATCTGTAAAATTATATTAGGCATGTGAAAATAACTAAGTTAACATAGTTATAATGTTATGTCATAAGCAAAAATAGTAAAGATATTACATAAGAAAACCTATTTCCAAGTATATCAGGAATTATGGATGATCTGACAATGCCACTTGTCGATGCAAGGGCAACACAGCTATCTAGATAAAATCGTAGACAATTTATAAGGTAAATTGTCTATGGATAAAATAGAAGCAATGATGTCAAATGAAAATGGACTACAGAACGTGACGTCACTACCAAATTTCTTTAGAGAACTTTGTAATTTTTTATCGAGGGGTTATTGGTAGAATGCCTCCACCGGGAGTCCAATTCCAGTTGTCGAAAATATAATATATTATAAAACATAAAAAATAGATATTTACAGAATATTTAAGCAATAAAAATATTGTAAATACACCAAATTTACTTAAGAAATATTTGTTTAATATTTTCTATATATTACTATAGGTATAAATTTACTTTCGAAATATATAAAAAATATTTATAAAATATTTAATAAAAAATATTGTAAACCAAATACTTAATAAATGATTGTTTAATATTTTCTACATATTACAATATAAATTTACTTTTAAAACAAAAAATATTTATAAAATATTTAATAAAAAAATATTGTAAACCAAATATACTTAAAAATAATTATTTGTTTAGATATATAGCAAATGGTGAAAAGCATTTTTTTTTGTTTTACACAACTTTCAGACTTTTATAAACACTATATATAGGTATAGATAGGTACTACTGTTTTTTTAAAATAATTTATAAATGCACTCTGCTTTATTGAAAATATTTGTTTAATATTTTGTATATATTACAATATAACTTTACTTTTGAAACATATAAAAAATATTTATAAAATATTTAATAAAAAATATTGTAAACTAAATACTTAAGAAATATTTGTTCTGTATTTCAATATAAATATTACTATTCAAACATTTCAGAAATATTTTATAAATATTTTATTAAAAATATTATAAACCAAATATTTAATAAATATTTCTTTTAGATAGCAAATATTTAAAAAACATATAATATTTATTTAACATTAAAAAAATATTTTACAAATATTTGATGCTATTGGGGGGCCTTTTGTAGTATCTAAAATATCATTGAAAAGCTGCTTATAATGAAGTTTCTTATCTTCAAAATTATACGTTTTTCGTCTTTTTGCATCATGGCTTCTATTCAGTAAAAAAACTATAAAATTTTAAACAATTTTCATCATTGCGATAACTGGAAATTTTTTCTAGAAGAGATTTTAAACGGTTTCGTGAATAAACAATGTCAGTAATCTTATGCTGCAAAATTTGAAAAACAATATCTGTTTGCTTAAATATTAATTTAAAAGTACCTACATTAAGAAAAAATAAAAACTCTAAATAATAATTATTATACCTAATGATCTGTTTTAAATCGACGATTTTGTTTTTCTTTACCTGTATAATGCCTAGACCTCGTAATAATTCTCGCTGTGGGAGTTTATTTTTTACTATCAGTTTGACAGTTTGTTATCGTAATTCAGGTAATTAAACGCTTTTGAGTCTGTTAGGAAATGTTCCACTCTAAATCACAGCCGGCCACACTCATTTTTCACTATATTATAGATTGTCCTATTCCTATTATCCAAAGTATAACTAAAAACAAATGAAATATTTAACCGATGCAATTTCCACAAAACCGGCGAAAACTCGAATATTTAACTTAGCAAAAAAAGAAAATGCCAAAATTCCCGGGATTTCTAGACACTCACAACATCACACGAGGCGAGCAAGCAGTGTTGCCAATGACATTAGGTGAAAATGTCCGCCCAGTGGCACGAAAAAGTCCGATTTAGTCCGCGTCGAAATGAAAATGCTTCGTCTGGCGCATTCCCAATAATTGATATTTATTTTTTACTGTTGGGGGTATATTATATAATGAAAAAGACTGATAACTCTATAAACATTTACTTTTTAATAACAAAAAAAACAATAGTAAAAAAGATAATGTAATAAGTAATAAGCCAACCCAACACTTGGTAAATAAACAATAAATTACCTGCCGATTTTATTTCAAAATTTGTGCATTTAGCATATTTTCGTCAGGTATCAAGAAGTCCGAAATAGTTTCAAAGTCCGACAAAAGTCCATAGCCTTAAAAAAAGTCCGAAAATCGGACTAAAGTCCGCCGATTGGCAACACTGCGAGCAAGCGCTTTACGCAGCCGCGCTTTAAAAACTAAAAAACGAACATGTCTTCGGGATGATCCGGTCATTTTCGGTCGCACGTGGAAGAAATAGACACGTTATTGTTATTGGTGGAGCTGTTTGTCTTTACATGTTGCCAATTTTACTGAAAAAGTTAGAAATCGGTATGCGTTCCGGCACAATTTCGTTGTGTCGCCTTTGTCACTTAGGAAATCATGGTTTAAATTCAAAAACAGCCTCCTGCACTGTTGTCAGATTGTGAAGAAAATATTAAATCGTATTAAATATGGGGATAATATTGAAATTACAATTGCCCCTTGTAAATTAAAAGATTTAAAATTTATTGTTAATATTTAAGTAAATAAAATATTTAGGAGGGCAAGAATGCTGAGGAGGCTTAGCCTCTCTGCCTCCTTCGAGGAGCCGCCACTGAGTGAGACAGGCGCAGTCTCGTTTTTTGATTAAAATAATATTAAGATTACATAGAAATCCTCCAACAAATACCCATCATTGGAGACCTACGTTTTTAGTTTAAAAGTTTGAGTAGAATTCAATTGTATGAATGGCCAGTACAGATTTGAATGTTAAACTGAATTGATTGTTTTGTTGTAAATGTTCTAAGGATCTGCAAATAGTATCTATTCGATACTTTAGTATCTGATACTTTCGGGGATTTGAAATATTCGAATCCTTTTGTCAAGTACCCGATACTCACAACTAATTATGAATCATCAAAATTTGAGCAGCCGGCGGTGCCGCTTGGCTTTTACCGCGCTCACCGAACCTTTCGAGTTCGAGATTTGAGATGATTTCGTATCGAATATCGCATCCTATGGAGTGGATATGGATATACGATCGGATAACGGTTGTCTCTTGTCTCGTCGCCGCATGACTCATTCGAATTGTTCTGTCTCTGCTGTGCTGATCCACATATTTCTCGGCCGCCACAGGCAGTCAGGCAAGGAATGCATGGACCTATTATGCAAGGGAGGTAAAGGCCGGCTTCCATTTCTTATTAATTTAATTTAGGCTGTGGTTGACCAATGACATTTAGGGGCAATAAAATATTTCCAAATACCTAATCATTGTTTTGATTTGATTTTTTCGTATTTTAGTAGTATTTTTATGTTAACAATATTTGATAAAAATGGGAAAACAGTAAAGTGGTATAAATCATATTAATATACCTATAATATTATCTTAGTAATTAAAATTATGTTTCTACTATTTGTTGTTTCTATTCTTAGAGTAAAATCGGGGAATATGGAATAGTCCGGGTAATATGGAATAGCTGCTAATTTTTTTTGTGGCTGGCGACATCTGCAATTTTATACCTAAACTGACTTCATTCCCACCCTAAACCATTATTAACCTCAGCAGGTTTCAACGGTTGCGTTTTATTAGTTCGCAAAACGCCGTACGCCATTATACGTGTTTACAAAGTTTTTTAATAGAGATTTTTAAATTTATGTAGTAGTTGTTTTTGTACAGAACTATCGCTCATTCTGGCAGGTAAGTCGATCCTAATGATTAACTACTTTTTTAAATTGTTGTGAGTACATTGTTTCAAAAAAACATATTTTTGACAGGTATTTTTTCCTCCAGAGAATGTTTCGGGTATTATGGGATTTTCCATATTTCCCTACCCATTGGTAGCCCAAATTTCCCGTCATGTCACAGCAGATGCGGAACAAGTGGCATGTCAACAACAAAACATTCTCCCTAAGGATGTCATACCCATACCACAACTAAAAAATTGGCACTAGTGGACGAAAACCTTGTCGCGCAAAAGTGGTAACTTCAACTCCCAATAAGGACGAGTTAGAGGAGTCTATCAATCTTTCGCGTGACAAAGTTACCAAAAAGGTACTTAATGAAGCTGGTCCAAGTTCTCTAAAAGATCCTACCAAGAAAAAGCGGAAGCAACGTTCACCATCAACGTCATCTTCAGATTCTCATTCTAAACCCTTTCACGCAGACTCTTCTAATGATAATGATATCCCCTTGTCGAACTTTGTTAGTCGCAAGCAAGTTGTTAATGACACGGAATGTATTTTCTGTGATTTTCTGTGATAAGAAGTTTACAATGAGTAAGAGCAGAGAGATGTGGGTGCAGTGTATCATTTGCGACGGATGGGCTTATGAAGCTTGCACATCTGGTGCAAGAGGTGTGTACGTTTGCGATTTTTGCAAGTAGAGCTAGTTAAAGTTAGAACAAGTTATTTGTTTGTTTGTTTTTGTCAATTTAGAATTAAACTTATTTTCGTTTCTTTCTTCCTATGTTTTACTCTATCTTATATTAGCCCATATACCTATTCCATATTACCCTGCACTTTTGTTCAGCACATAAGTGACTAATTTGACTTTTTTTTCTCAGCTGTTTTTATAATCAAAACTGATTATAAGCTACTTAACGATAATGCCCTGATCTTCTCATTTACCAAATTTCAGAGTGAAGAGTGTATTATTTTTCCAGTTATTCAACAAAACGAAAATGGTATTCCATATTCCCAGATTTTACTCTATGAATTAGATAAATGGCTGATTGTTGTTTTCTTACATAGGTAAGGTATTTATTTATTTCTCATAAAGAACAATAAATCAAGGAAAAAACGCATTATTGCTTATTCCTCAATTTCTATAATCTGTTATCCACTTATAGTCCTATTTTTTTACTTAATTACCAAAAAAGTAAAAATATTTCAGTTAGGGTTATGCCTGGTCAATTGACTGCGGTCAATTGACCGAGATATAAAAATTTAACAGGTAAGTACACACCTGGATTTACCTTCTTCCAAATCTTCTTTAATGTCTAACTCTTCATTTTTAATTTCCTCTAGGTCATTTATTGTCGGATTAGTTTCTTTTTTTAACATGACCTCATTGTGTGTATATTCCATGTATCTAAGGAACATAAAATATTTTAAATTAAGAGTTAGGCCTAGTGAGACAGGCGCAGTCTCGTTTTTTGATTAAAATAATATTAAGATTACATAGAAATCCTCCAACAAATACCCATCATTGGAGACCTACGTTTTTAGTTTAAAAGTTTGAGTAGAATTCAATTGTATGAATGGCCAGTACAGATTTGAATGTTAATAAACTGAATTGATTGTTTTGTTGTAAATGTTCTAAGGATCTGCAAATAGTATCTATTCGATACTTTAGTATCTGATACTTTCGGGGATTTGAAATATTCGAATCCTTTTGTCAAGTACCCGATACTCACAACTAATTATGAATCATCAAAATTTGAGCAGCCGGCGGTGCCGCTTGGCTTTTACCGCGCTCACCGAACCTTTCGAGTTCGAGATTTGAGATGATTTCTTATCGAATATCGCATCCTATGGAGTGGATATGGATATACGATCGGATAACGGTTGTCTCTTGTCTCGTCGCCGCATGACTCATTCGAATTGTTCTGTCTCTGCTGTGCTGATCCACATATTTCTCGGCCGCCACAGGCAGTCAGGCAAGGAATGCATGGACCTATTATGCAAGGGAGGTAAAGGCCGGCTTCCATTTCTTATTAATTTAATTTAGGCTGTGGTTGATCAATGACATTTAGGGGCAATAAAATATTTCCAAATACCTAATCATTGTTTTGATTTGATTTTTTCGTATTTTAGTAGTATTTTTATGTTAACAATATTTGATAAAAATGGGAAAACAGTAAAGTGGTATAAATCATATTAATATACCTATATATTATCTTAGTAATTAAAATTATGTTTCTACTATTTGTTGTTTCTATTCTTAGAGTAAAATCGGGGAATATGGAATAGTCCGGGTAATATGGAATAGCTGCTATTTTTTTTGTGGCTGGCGACATCTGCAATTTTATACCTAAACTGACTTCATTCCCACCCTAAACCATTAATAACCTCAGCAGGTTTCAACGGTTGCGTTTTATTAGTTCGCAAAACGCCGTACGCCATTAAACGTGTTTACAAAGTTTTTCAATAGAGATTTTTAAATTTATGTAGTAGTTGTTTTTGTACAGAACTATCGCCCATTCTGGCAGGTAAGTCGATCCTAATGATTAACTACTTTTTTAAATTGTTGTGAGTACATTGTTTCAAAAAAACATATTTTTGACAGGTATTTTTTCCTCCAGAGAATGTTTCGGGTATTAAGGGATTTTCCATATTTCCCTACCCATTGGTAGCCCAAATTTCCCGTCATGTCACAGCAGATGCGGAACAAGTGGCATGTCAACAACAAAACATTCTCCCTAAGGATGTCATACCCATACCACAACTAAGAAAATTGGCACTAGTGGACGAAAACCTTGTCGCGCAAAAGTGGTAACTTCAACTCCCAATAAGGACGAGTTAGATGAGTCTATCAATCTTTCGCGTGACAAAGTTACCAAAAAGGTACTTAATGAAGCTGGTCCAAGTTCTCTAAAAGATCCTACTAAGAAAAAGCGGAAGCAACGTTCACCATCAACGTCATCTTCATTTTGTAGATATTTCTTTATGTACTACTTGTCGCTTATTGTATGCTTCCAAATATATATAATTATCAAGGTTATACAGGGTGTTTCCGATGATAAGCTATAGAAAAATAACATAAAAATGCATGTATTTATAAATCACCCAGTATATTAAAAATGGATCGGTTCGAGGATCGGTTAAATTTTGTTATTTTTAAATAAATATTTTTTGCTTAAAGTGTCTTACTTACATGTTTGCTATTGATTTCCCTGTTCCTATGACCAGTTCTGGAGATATACAGAGTCGAACAGACTCAAAACTCAAAAAATAAAAATAAGTAGGTATGTAAAATAACATTTTTTTTTTTTTAATTTCAATGAAATTTGTTATATAAGGTTATTTTATTGTTAAAAGTAAATATATTTAAAGCTATACAGGTTGTTTCGAATAATTAGGATATTCTAACACTGTATTGTAAATAAGAAATATATATAAAAACTATGGACAATTTATAAATATAAATCCAAATTATTTTATCCAAAACAAAATAAGTAGGCCCCTAATTATTTGAAACACCCTGTATAGCATTAAATATATTTATTTTTAACCACAAAATAACCTTACATTACAAATTTTATTGAAATTAAAAAAAATGTTATTTTATTTGCTTATTTTTTGAGTTTTGAGCCTGTTAGACGCTGTATATCTCCAGAACTGGTCATGGGAACAGGGAAATCAATAGCAAACATGTAAGTAAGACACTTCAAGCAAAAAATATTAAAAAATAACGAAATTTAACCGATCCATTTTTAATATACCGGGTGATTTATAAATACATGCATTTTTATGTTATTTTTCTATAGCTTATCATCGGAAACACCCTGTATAACCTTGATAATTATATATATTTGGAAGCATACAATAAGCGACAAGTAGTACATAAAGAAATATCTACAAAATTTCTTTCAAAACTAATAAAAAAAATATTAACTTTGTTGAGTTTGAGTTGATTTATAGAACAATATACAAACTACAACAATATAAGAAAGCAATACTTGGTCATATAATCCGGTAAGAACTAATCAAAAGTTTCATTAGTGAAATTAAAGTTGTAGTATTCCTCAAGAGAATAAAATGCCTGACTCAATAGAAAACTCTTGATTCTAGTCAAAAAAATGCTCATTGGCAGTGCTCTTATCCCGATGGGAAGGCAGTTAAACAGTTTGGGGACGTGGTGATTAATTGAAAATCTAGTAGGTTTCTATTTAATTCACAATAGACACAAATTGGAATTGGTAGGTTATACCTACCTATAATAGGAATCAATATTTTTCACATTTTGGCACTAACTTCTCAGTCCGTACCTGACAATGAATCAATTTCTGCTAAGCATGATTCGGTCATTTGATGTTTGAAAGCGATAGAATAAAAATAATTAAATCATTCGCGAAAAAGACATATTACATAACGAGTTACATATCTAAATTGTTGTCCTCTGCTTCATAGATAGGGAGAAGCCAAAGATGTTGATGTTATATTATTACTTTTAGATCGTATCGTATACTTACGCGGAGGTGCTCTCTTTGTCGCCTATGAATTTGGAAAAATGGTCTTTTACAATTTCTTCCTTAATATTGATTAAATCAGGTACGTCCTGGTAACAGTAATCAAATTCAGAGTCAAACTCCGACTTAACGGATTCTAGTAAACTGGAACGATCCATGATACACAAGCTTTACTAATTTTTCTGGGTTCTTAAAAGTATGATAAACAATAAAAGATAAAAGTAAATAAAAAAATTAACAGGTTGAGGTTAGTTCCACCATATCACAGAACAAAAGTTAAATTTGTCTGTTTACCACAGAGGAATAAACGATCGTTCACAATGGCCTTCTGCTATCGCAATAAGCATATACGTTATTTCAAAATTTTGTCGACCCCTTTCCCAGTTCCGATTTTACCCTTGCTGACTAGCAAATCTTCATTACTTTTAATTTATTTGAAATGTCCCCATAATTGGTCTCTACACCCCTGAAAGGAGTGAAGAAGTGAGGCAGAGAGAATTATAAAAAAAAAAGCCGAAACCCATAATAACACGATATTCTTTATAAAAACAATTTAATAGGTTTTGCTTCGGATGGAGCTAACGTTATGATGGAATAACATCATTTAGTAATGTCGTTGTTTAAAAAAAATGTTCCTAACTTAATTACATATTATATGAAAATGTATATTAAGTATATCATTCATTTCATCTTTGTGCGTCATATGCTTGCCAAAAAATTCCCAAATTTGTCAAAGACCTAACAAGACATTTTTTAACTATTTTAAGTCCAGTCCAAAAAGAACAGCAGAACTAACTCAGTTTCAAATTTTTTGCAACTTAAAAATTACACCGATCTCAGCAGACTCGCTGGTCACTCCATTCAGCTGTTTCCAGAATTTTGGAGCAGTATGGAGCATTAAAGCTTTATTTTATAGATGATGTAAGCAATAAAGATTTACTATCTGAAAATATTTTACAAAAATTAAATGATTCCGTAACAAAATTGTTTTTGCAGTTTTTTGATTTTGTTTTGCCATTTTTTAACACCTTTAACCAAGAGCAGCAGGCGGAGGATCCAAAACACTTGCTTTAAAAAAATATTAGCAAGCAACATCAAACATATCATAAAAACAATTTTTGAGTGTTTTATAAAACGGAATTATTTGTTAACTGCTTGAAAAGGTTAATTTTTAGAATCCAGCAATTTTTTTGCAAATAGAAGAAATTTATTTAGATGCCAGTGTACAGAAAACTATTTCTGAAATAAATCTCTCTCAAAATCAACTGCAGTTTTTTCGACTTAATTAAGTATATAGGTACTTAGATTTTTATATTGAAGCCTGTAGTCAGAATATTCAAAGATTTTCTTTGAGAAATAAGTAACCCTATAAAAGTTTGAATTTTTGGATCCTATTGTAAAATTGAGAACTGACGTAGCGATTTAATTTCCAAACGTAATAATTCACAATAGGTACCTACCTACGCTGAGAAAATCTCTTTTTATTCCTTGCGAAAATTTTAGCAACCATAGCTAAAATATTTTGCTAAATAGGGGACAGCCAAGCACATTACTATACCAGGAGAATGCACTTTGCTGGACATACTTTGCTGTGGTTATAAAACTACTTTGCAAGAATAATTCTGTTATAGCTATAAAGTAATTTTGCTTTGTCTTAAAAGTAACGTTGCTGTACTTAAAAACGTCTCTCTTGCAGTAGTAAATAAGATTATTTAGCGAGGAAAGGATCTTTCTTGTACCTAAAAAATCATTTGCTGTTGGTAAAAATACTTTTTTAATAACAAAAAATGTCTCTCCTTTTACAATAAAATTATATAGCTAGCACAAGAGGGTGCTTTCTTACTCTTAAAAAGTTTTTTTTTATTGCAGCAAATTTTATTTTGTTTTTACCCTGGGTTAAAGTGCGCCTGTGTAACAAATTCGAGTGCTAGTATGGGAATCTTAAAAACTGTAAGAAATACATAAAGTAAAATTTAAAGCAGTTGCATTTTTTGATTTCGACTTTGATGTATTTCTTACAATGTTCAAGGTTCCCGTACATGCACTCGAATTTGCGACACAGGCGCACTTTAACCCAGGGTAAAAACAAAATAAAATTTGCTGCAATAAAAAAGACACTAATTTAGGGGCTAATAAAATAGAGTACATTAAGCATGTAGTAATATTAATGCCGTGAGGATAAGGTTTAAATATATGGTATAGGAATAAAAGGAAAAACCTAAATGAAATTAACATTTTTTTATATAAAAAAAAATACGACAAGAACCAAACATTAATACAGGTTATGCAAAAAACGATTTATTTGAACGTTATAAATCATAACATTAAACAACAGGAACCTAAAGCACCTATTAATAATAATAAAAGTTTCATTTTACAAATGTTTTTTTATAAAAAATGACATAAGGAAGAAAAAATAATTATACCCTACCCACATAGCCAACCATGGATATGTATATACATAGAATATGACAAATGTCCATTCCGATGTACATTGAAAATGTTGAATATCCATATCACATAACATTATACATTGTATTTTGTATATACCTTTAGGTATAACCATATCATATGCAATGTAGGATATGTATTAGTGCATATACATAAAATATGCTATGTAGAATCACTGATGCATATTATTGATTTTAATCGCAAACAATTTTTTTATTTTCTTATTTTTATTTTTTCCCCGTTTTTTATACTTAGTGAATAATTGTTTTATAAGAAAGCCTCATCTGATTTGAAAATAAAACAAAAAGGTCACAAGATCTCTATGTTACATCCTCATGGGCGGAAAACGCCGAGAAGCGGAACCTAAACTATACCGATGTGATTGGTCAAAAGTCTGCTGACTGACAGAATTGACAGTTCCGTTTACGTTACGCAAAAAGTTGAGTTTTGTTCAATTTTTTGCAGAATACGTGAAGTGTGGCGCTGTTGTTTTTATCTTCAAGCTTTGGTGTTCCAACGAAAAATTTAATAAAAACGGAAAAGGTAAAGTTTTTCTGTCCTGGATGAGATTTTGGCTCATTATAAACAAGAAAGTTGGAAATCAAATCCTTTTTTTTTATTTTATTAGGGTCAGTACAGATGTGGCTATTGTCGCTACTTTCTTGCTGTGGAATGTGAGGATATTATGGATCACAAATGTTTTAGTCCATATAAAAACGAAATAAGCCATTTAATAGAAGAGAATGGTGTGTTACTGATGAGTAAGTTTCTATAGGTTTCATAGATCTACTTTAAAACACTACCAAAGTTGTAAAAGGGAATGCTTTTTATTAATTGTTTTTTTTATATTTTAGATTTCAAAGAGTGTTAATCCTTTTCCACTTCAACCTCCCTCGACTGCTTCAAAGTCCAGTTTAGTAAATTCTGAGGAAAATATTCCAGTTTCTCTACCATCTCCCCAACCAACTACATTAACGTCTACCTCAATAGAAGAAGATAAGTGACTAATTTGACTTTTTTTTCTCAGCTGTTTTTATAATCAAAACTGATTATAAGCTACTTAACGATAATGCCCTGATCTTCTCATTTACCAAATTTCAGAGTGAAGAGTGTATTATTTTTCCAGTTATTCAACAAAACGAAAATGGTATTCCATATTCCCAGATTTTACTCTATGAATTAGATAAATGGCTGATTGTTGTTTTCTTACATAGGTAAGGTATTTATTTATTTCTCATAAAGAACAATAAATCAAGGAAAAAACGCATTATTGCTTATTCCTCAATTTCTATAATCTGTTATCCACTTATAGTCCTATTTTTTTACTTAATTACCAAAAAAGTAAAAATATTTCAGTTAGGGTTATGCCTGGTCAATTGACTGCGGTCAATTGACCGAGATATAAAAATTTAACAGGTAAGTACACACCTGGATTTACCTTCTTCCAAATCTTCTTTAATGTCTAACTCTTCATTTTTAATTTCCTCTAGGTCATTTATTGTCGGATTAGTTTCTTTTTTTAACATGACCTCATTGTGTGTATATTCCATGTATCTAAGGAACATAAAATATTTTAAATTAAGAGTTAGGCCTAGTGAGACAGGCGCAGTCTCGTTTTTTGATTAAAATAATATTAAGATTACATAGAAATCCTCCAACAAATACCCATCATTGGAGACCTACGTTTTTAGTTTAAAAGTTTGAGTAGAATTCAATTGTATGAATGGCCAGTACAGATTTGAATGTTAATAAACTGAATTGATTGTTTTGTTGTAAATGTTCTAAGGATCTGCAAATAGTATCTATTCGATACTTTAGTATCTGATACTTTCGGGGATTTGAAATATTCGAATCCTTTTGTCAAGTACCCGATACTCACAACTAATTATGAATCATCAAAATTTGAGCAGCCGGCGGTGCCGCTTGGCTTTTACCGCGCTCACCGAACCTTTCGAGTTCGAGATTTGAGATGATTTCTTATCGAATATCGCATCCTATGGAGTGGATATGGATATACGATCGGATAACGGTTGTCTCTTGTCTCGTCGCCGCATGACTCATTCGAATTGTTCTGTCTCTGCTGTGCTGATCCACATATTTCTCGGCCGCCACAGGCAGTCAGGCAAGGAATGCATGGACCTATTATGCAAGGGAGGTAAAGGCCGGCTTCCATTTCTTATTAATTTAATTTAGGCTGTGGTTGATCAATGACATTTAGGGGCAATAAAATATTTCCAAATACCTAATCATTGACAACTGACATAAGGAAGAAAAAATAATTATACCCTACCCACATAGCCAACCATGGATATGTATATACATAGAATATGACAAATGTCCATTCCGATGTACATTGAAAATGTTGAATATCCATATCACATAACATTATACATTGTATTTTGTATATACCTTTAGGTATAACCATATCATATGCAATGTAGGATATGTATTAGTGCATATACATAAAATATGCTATGTAGAATCACTGATGCATATTATTGATTTTAATCGCAAACAATTTTTTTATTTTCTTATTTTTATTTTTTCCCCGTTTTTTATACTTAGTGAATAATTGTTTTATAAGAAAGCCTCATCTGATTTGAAAATAAAACAAAAAGGTCACAAGATCTCTATGTTACATCCTCATGGGCGGAAAACGCCGAGAAGCGGAACCTAAACTATACCGATGTGATTGGTCAAAAGTCTGCTGACTGACAGAATTGACAGTTCCGTTTACGTTACGCAAAAAGTTGAGTTTTGTTCAATTTTTTGCAGAATACGTGAAGTGTGGCGCTGTTGTTTTTATCTTCAAGCTTTGGTGTTCCAACGAAAAATTTAATAAAAACGGAAAAGGTAAAGTTTTTCTGTCCTGGATGAGATTTTGGCTCATTATAAACAAGAAAGTTGGAAATCAAATCCTTTTTTTTTATTTTATTAGGGTCAGTACAGATGTGGCTATTGTCGCTACTTTCTTGCTGTGGAATGTGAGGATATTATGGATCACAAATGTTTTAGTCCATATAAAAACGAAATAAGCCATTTAATAGAAGAGAATGGTGTGTTACTGATGAGTAAGTTTCTATAGGTTTCATAGATCTACTTTAAAACACTACCAAAGTTGTAAAAGGGAATGCTTTTTATTAATTGTTTTTTTTATATTTTAGATTTCAAAGAGTGTTAATCCTTTTCCACTTCAACCTCCCTCGACTGCTTCAAAGTCCAGTTTAGTAAATTCTGAGGAAAATATTCCAGTTTCTCTACCATCTCCCCAACCAACTACATTAACGTCTACCTCAATAGAAGAAAACCTAATAGTTAGTATTGGATAGACCAGCCCTTTATGATATTACTTTACCATGCAGTCATTGAACGAACAACCTTAAAGAAAAACCAATTATGGATTGAAATTGCTGAACTGTTAGGAGTGGGAGTGGAGGATGCAAAAAAAAAAAGGAAATATTTAAAGGATTGCTACTCTAAGGCCAAGAAAAGTGTAACGCAATATATTCCAAGTGGATCAGCTTTACAGGAACGAAAAGGTCCTGGATTTAGATTTTACAATCAGATGCGGTATCTTCATGATTCGACAGAAAGGCAGCCGTAAGTTTGTTGTGAAAGATTAAGAGTTGCAAAAATAACTGTAGTATTCTATAACCTTTAATTTATTCATTTACTTCTTTATTCCCAACGAATACAATGATTCCACAGAACTGTAACATCTGTGTCATTACCAGCAGCAATACCTTCACCAACACTTTCTAATGTCTCAGACAGTGGATTAGGAATTCCTGAGAGACTCTTAAGCCCTCCCCCCAAAAGTGAGTAATATGTGTCTTCAAAATAATATTGTTCTCTTTTACAAAGTGGTTGTTGAATGGGTAAAATCAATAATATAGAATTTTTCTTGTGTGCTATTTCTTCATGTATTTATTGCATTAGATATATGCACATAATTTTTACACTTTTTATCACTAAATAAGTATATATTTTTGTGTTCATGTCCAATGCAAAAATAAATGTGGAAATAGCACTTTGTATCACTACCTTTAAATTTCTGGTGCCAAAAGTAAGTTCTCCTTGCATGCAGTAAGTTCTTTAATATAGAATGTAAAAAAAATGTTTAATCCTACTGTGAATAATTAACTAATTTTAGTTTTTATGTTTATAAACTAATTTTAATATTTATTGTTTATTACCTTCAGTATTGTGTCATCTATGACTATTAAATGTTTCTGTGGTTTGTTTGTATTTTATATTTTTATTTTAGGAAAGAAGGTAAATGAAAAAAAGAAATACAAAAGGAAATTTTAGAAGCCCTATCTGCAACCACTCCTGCACCAGATGGCGTGGATGGCTTTCTTCTTAGATTGGGGGAAAGCCTGAGGAAGATACCTTATCGCACTATAGCTCAGTTGGAAATAAAAATTTTGCAATTAGTTTTTGATACTGAAAACAAAAGTTAAACATTTTAATAAATTTGTTTAGGCCTAAACATGAGAACAGAAATTTATAAATAAAAAGCATGTTTTTAGTTTTTTAAATAAGAATTTTATTTAATTACACTTAGGTACTATAATATTTACGTTTATAAAAGTTCAGTAATTATTACTTCTGCAAATATTAAAATATGTTTGTAGTGTTATAAAAGAAAATGCATGCATACACATAGAGAAAAATTAAACTAACAAGTCTACATTTAAGTCATTTTGTTGAGCTTTTTGCCACTGCCACTCAATAGCATCATCTCCACAAAAATAGTTTTTAAAATTATCTCTCACATTAGCCACATTTCTAGAAAATGTGTTGGTTCCTGATCTGGGCATGTTTTGCAAGCCTGGCCTGGCCGCTTGAAACTAAGCCATGGAATAGAATTCATGTTGATTTTTTAGGTCCAATAAAGAATTTAATGTTTTTCATAATCGTAGACGCTTACACCAAATGGATAGAGATTTTTTCAATGAAAAACATAACAACCGAATTGACAATCAACAAGTTGAGAGAAACTTTTGCCAGGTATGGATTACCCAAAATTTTAGTTTCAGACAACGGATCTCAACTAACTGCAGGAAAAATGCAGGAATTCTTAATGAAAAATGGTATAAAACATTATAAATCACCTCCGGTACATCAGCAAAGCAACGGATTGGCGGAAATAGGGGTAAAATTGTTCAAAAATAAGTTAAAAACTTACCTGTCCGATGAAAAGTTTAAAAATGAGAGTTTAGACACACTTATATCTCGATTCCTTTTTAGCTATAGAAACAACAAGCATGCATCGACGAATGAAACACCATTCAAGCTTATGTTTCATAGAGAGCAGAGGACAGTACTTACCCAGCTAAAGGAGAAGCCAAAAGAAAGAAGGACAGAAGTTCCAGAGTTCCAAAGCCAACAGCAACAGCGACAAATTAAGCACTATGGTGGAGTGAAGCGTACCTTCAATAATGGTGAAAGCGTGATGGTGACCGACTACAGAAAACCTAATGAAAGAAGATGGACCCAAGGCACAATCACGAAGAAAATTGGACGCAACACATATATATGTCGACTGAGAGAAGGGCCATTTTGGAAACGACACGCCAACCAAATTTTGCGATGCGGGGAGGGAGAGGAATGTACCACTACAGGAGATAGATCTACCAAAACACCGGGTAATGTATCTCAATTTCCTAATAAAATTCAAAAGATAGGCATTCTGCCTATAGTGCAAAATACCATCACTAATGAAAGTAGTTCTAGCACTATGATGCCTTTAGAAAGAAACGAATCCGTTATGGAGAATTGTCAGTCTGTAGGGTTAAACAATACCCCATGTAATGAGACATCATTATTCGTGACAACCCCTTCAGAGAGTGGAACGAAAGAGAGTATGAATGAAGTCAAAACTAATATAAGTGTGAATGAGACAATAAGTGACGAGGTATCACTTAACAAAGTTGACAAGGGTAACGCAAACAGACCTAAGCGCACCATCAAGACACCTAACAGACTGAGGGACTTCATGTTGAATATATTTTAAATAAAAATAATAAACCTCTCGATACAAAAGCGAAAAAGGGCTTAAAAATACATAAAAGCAGTACATGTAACTAATGTTATTGTAACATATCTTTTTACAGAAAGAATATTTTATTTTCAAACGACTGAATGTATTTTTGTGCCACGCTATCAAGTTGTAAGGGTGTTGATGCTTGGAAATTTTAGGCCCCAAGCTCAAACAAGGAGGGAGGTGTTATGGTGACCAACCACGATGGACGTCACTGCACTGCATAGTGAGCACCAGCCGACGAGCATACCCGGAAACCTCCGATCCAAGTCCACAAGGAACCAGCAGCCAGCACCGTAGAACGGTCTACTTACCACTCCGCTAGAAACAAGTCTCTCATCGTGCCCTTGCCCATAAGGCACCGAAGCTACCCTAAGTCTGTAAACTAGTGTAAAGTCTAGTGTCGCCCGCTTTGTAACTTATAAATAAATGACTGTGTAACAACGACGTTATAAATATTATTTCTCCCTCGCCCAAACATCACAGTGCGTTGGTATTTATAAAATACATTGGAAATGGCAGCTTTACTAAGCTGTAAAGAAAATATGTGAGAGATAAAAATACAAATAATTTATAATGTAAAACGTAAATAATCACAAAACCTAAATTTTTATGCTAGATAACTGTAATTGCATATTTGAAAAAAACTTTAAATTCAAAATTACTTTTCTTCATAACATTTTTCTGTACTGTAAAAAATAAAGGTACTTTATTCTTGAGCAAAATTCGTAATTTCTGATATAGGTACCTACCTCGTATATGACTGAGAAATTTTGATAACTGAAGATTGTATTTTGAGGATTAGAGCATGCAGCACTTTTTATGAAGAATAACTTTTTTCCATAAAACCAATAATAAATAAGTTTTCCATAATATGGTTCCAACTTAAGTAGACACACTGTATATATTTTGTATGAGACATTTTTTGTATCTGGCTATTCATAATATTATTATATACATTTGTTATTTTTATGGGCATTCAGAACATCTAGTGTATATGCAGACATGTATAGACATATCATATGAGTTCGTGCATATACTTTGTTAAGCATATCATATGTAATGTACATACTTGATGGATATACTATGTACATCCAATCAGTGGCCAAATGGACATCCTATGGATATTCATTGTAGATTTTTTCACATTCATGGACATTCTATGCACATACATATGCCATAAAGAAATATACTATGTATAGAAACTTATTTATAACATAAAATAACAAAAACATGACTATAATATGCACATAATAATAATAATAATAATAATAATAATAATAATAATAATAATAATAATAATAATAATAATAATAATAATAATAATAATAATAATAATAATAATAATAATAATAATAATAATAATAATAATAATAATAATAATAATAATGATACAGCACTGATACCACTATAACATTTGAAGAGAAGAGGTATAAGGTTTCCCACTATATATGACTCCGAACGGCTGAACAGTTAGGTTGAACAGTTGTATATAGCTTCTCACATTTTGCCTTTATTTTTTCTGTGAGATGATCATTTTTGGAACGGGAAATGTTGATTAAATAACTACAATAGGGGTAATCAAAAATTCTGGAAATGAAGGACCAGGGAGAAACCAAGCGAAGTCAAGAATAAGACAACTTATCGGTGTTTGTCATTGTAACACCGATGTATGCACGACTGCAATTATTAAATTTTACTAAAAAGTTCAGACTTTAAAATGTCAAAAAAAAGTAGACACTATTACCAGTTAAGCCTCCCATTAAGCATTCAGGTTACTATATAATAAGGTTATGTATGTATAATTCTTAGTTCAAGCATAGCGAATAGTAGGTATAGTTAATATTTACCTCTGGGTTAAAGAACAAGCTTTCTTGCACCTCACTCCTTCTTGGTCTCCATAGGCAAGCTTTTCGGGCATTTTAATGGTTATGGGGCTGAATAAATATGGCAAGATCATCAGTAGTGCCTTAGCAGTAATGTCTAAAAATAATTATTTCATTAGTTTTCAATCCCAATTATTATTATTATAAGAGCTGTTTAATATGCAAACATTTTATATACAAAATGAAACATTTTAACTTACCAATATTTTCTTCAAGGCAGTATCCGCTGATTTTTCGTTCTTTCAACTTTGCTATTTTTCTGCACAAAACTTTCTACTGGTATTGTATATGACGTCAATACAATCAGGATCAGGAAACCTGTCTCTATCTAAAAATACACAAATATATGATTTATCGAAATATGCATAAAAACAAACAAAAACAAGTATATTATGTGTAAGATTATACAAACAAAACTTATCAATTCAATGCCTGTGCTGTACTATAAGGACATGGAAAATCATCAAACATTTTTCCCAAATTTGCATTAACGGAGGTATAGTATTCTTCTTAATTTAAAGGTATGGCCTCCCAACTTTTCTTGTACTCCATCAAAATACAGCTAGCCGCAGGTCACAAACACAGAAAAAAAAACAAATAATTTTGTAAGGCATTGAGCCCTACCCCTCGCGACATTTTTCCCCTTGTCTACGACCATAATCTTCACTCTTGTGGCGCACCCTCTCCCTCAACACATAACTTAGCGAAATGATGCGCGAACGGCGCGACAACAGGCTCGGACGGGCTGAAATACTCGAAACTGGCTCGTAACGACACCGAATGGCGACACGGAAACACCCGAATACCGGATCTAATAAATTTTCTTTGCTGGGACAGCAACATTTTTTCTCAGGATAAGTAAAAATTCTTTTGAAAAAGTTTTTTGCTCTTACAATTACGTATTTTGCTATTGCGAAATATTTAAGAAAATATTTATTATCAACAACAAAGTACTTATTAAAATCAATAAAAAGACAGTAGTAAACCTTATTTTACTGCTACAAGAAAGTCAATTTGCAACTTTGGTAAATATTTTAGCTGGGATAGCAAAAAATACATCAGTAAATAAAGATGTTTTTGCTGGGGATTTTCTCAGTGTATAATGATTTAGAAGCTTTAGATACAGAATGGCGAATTTTGCGCAACTGCAAAGAAATTGAAACATTTCCTAATGACGATGTAGGTTTTTGGCAAAAAGTTAGATGTAAATATGAAATTAGGGGCTGACACACCAGCTTTTAAAATATTAGTAAATTTTGTTTTCACAATCTTAAGCCTCTCACATTTCTGTCCTGAGCAAATAGAAAGAATATTTTCTGACATCAATTTGACAAAAACAAAACAAAGAAATAAGTTAAATAATAAAACTATCTCGGGGCTTCTTCACACCATCAGAAGATACATTAGGTTAGTACCTATTGAATACAAATAATTTTCAAATTAGTATTAGGTAGTTTATTTTTCATGTTCTTACGTAGATATGCATTGTAGTCTTTAAGTTTGTAATTTTGTTAGTTTGTTTTTGTAATAAATACATTTCTAGTATTGAAAAATGTTTTATTTCTTAAGTGATATTTTTTATGTAATAAGCATATAAGTAAGTATCTATAAAAATTGCGTTAAAACTCAGATCAAGAGAAAATACAGATTTTTTTTCCAATCTAGGTAGGTACCTACCGATATCTTAAGCTGACTCTGGCAACACTGGTTAACAATACGAACTATGGGCGTCCGGCAAATTCGCTCCGATTTTAGGGGTCCTTACCTTATTTGTTTTGTGGGTCCTTTTAGCCTTACCCAACTATAAAAAAAAGCATGGAGTGTTTTCCTAGACACCCAAGGAGTCGCCTATTTAAATACAATTAGTAATTTTCATAAAACTCTGTAATGAGGAAAATACTACCTACAAATAGTAAGAGTAGGTATAGGTACAGTGTTACAAATTCGACGCCCACCATTGGGATTTGGTAAGCAGTAAAAGATACAGCTAAGGTTAAACACAGAAATATTGAGGCAAAGTTGCGCATGTCTAACTTGGAAAATTCCGGTATTTCCGATAAAGATATTAATAATGAAACGAAAATTCTCGTTTTGGTTTTTATTTTTTTTCTAGCTTATGCAGAGATTGCAAAAAAATAATTGTACATTTTCATTGACATTTTTTATTTTCTATATGTTGTTATTAGATATTGATTCTGACGTTTCGTCTTTCGGGTACCTACACACAAAAAAATCTAGGATCAAATCTGACTATACTATTAGAATCGGGCTAGTTAAATCAGAACAAACCTACTTAGGAAAGCTTTTAACATTAACCTTTAGTTTATCTAAGTATAATTTTAATTTTACACTCTAATCTTAATACAAAAATAACTATATTCGATTAGACCACAGTCTGACACCAAAATAACACTAACCCAAAATATTAGCTTCGTCTTATATTGAAAATATGTTAATATATTGTATATTTCTACTGCAAACTTAATGTAATATTAAAATAGTTTCAGAACAAAACAATATATTTTGTATGTACGATCCCAGATTATAGTCAAATTAAACCCAAAAAAGTATTGGTATGATTTAAGCATAAGACGCAGGGGTCGTTTTGACTCTACTAATACTTACTATAGTTTCATTCCGATTCTACGCGCCGCCCCTATCCTTATTATAAGAAACAAAGAAACTATATTGCATCAGCCAATTCGAATTCAGTCGTCCACTTGCCATCGTTCGTTACGTACCTAGTCGTAAAAGTGATGGATGCGTTACTGAAAGTAGGGAATAGTAAGCGTTTCGAAATCATCCATGGATTTGGATCGCAGACACCCCCACCACCACACCCAAACCTACCAATACAACACTCCCCCCACTCCTCCCCCCACTCCTACTACCACACCCATTCCTACCAGTACAACACTCCCCCCACTCCTACCACCACACCCAAACCTACCAGTACAACATTCCCCCCACCACCACACCCAAACCGATGGGTAAATTGCAATCCTCCTTCCACCACACCCAAACCTACCAATACAACACTCCCCCCAACACCACACCCCACTTTGTTGTTGTAAAAAGCAGTCGTTGTTCAGTTTAAAAAATAATAGTTAATAGTAATTTTCGTACAGTATTGTTAAGACCAGTTACACAAGATGTATCAGTGCAGCGATTGCAATAAAACATTCAACCATCAATCAAACGTGTATAGACATAAGAAGGAAACTTGTCCTAATAGATCACCCCATATTAAAAGGAAGAATAACATGCAATTATGTGACGATTGCAATAAAACATTCAGTCATCAATCAAACGTGTATAGACATAAGAAGGAATCTTGTCCTAATAGATCATACCATATTAAAAGGAAGAATAACATGCAATTATGTAAGATACCAACAAAGAAACTTAAAATAGAGGAACCCCAAAAATCAGAACATCAACCATCAATTCCTAAACTTATTCTATCACGATGTAAGGAAATAATTATTGCTGTCCTTCTGTGGTTATTATATTGGCACATATAGAGAGAAAAATTTAGGCGACCTTTCCAGTGATGAATTAAAAAATGTCAGCTTTGAAAAATATTTAATAAAACATTCAACTTCCTATGAACTTCTAAAAATATGGGGAAAAATTACCTAGTGCCTATAAAAATAACATCAGTTTACAAATTTCCCTACCATGCTTTATTTACTACAATAGACTGGATTTTAATGGGTTCGCTCAAAGTCAATGAAAATGCACGTGTTGCAATAAAATAAATTATATCTAATATACTTAAAAGTTGAATTTATGTATTATGTTAAATAAAACCTTGGATTGATAAATGATAACCCAACTCTGTAGAAATAAAAGTAGGTAACTTTTTGTAACAAGGTTTTGTTATTTTAATGTTTAATATAAGTTTTTGATAAAATAATATTAGATAAATAATTTTTACTCACATAAGTTTGAAAATTAAATAATATCCATTCAAAGTCATTAACACATTTCATTGAACTCACGACAACCGGTGCTAACTCGATAGACCCCTAGGCAAAACAAGTTTTATTTCCGTACTTCATTTAAAAATTACAAAATTCAGAGAGGTATTAGATATAAGCTAATTTATACTAACATTAAACTTAGTAACATAGAAAAAAACACACCCTATTATAACTATTTCCTTGTTAGAAGCGATATGAAATCATAATAATATAATATCTTAAAGATGTTGATAATGACCGGTTTTATTATACGAACGTGTTTGTTAGTCGGTTAAGTAGAAACTGGGCCAATAAAAATAAAGAATGAATGAAAGAAGAATACAGTTTGATTTTTTTTTACACTGTTGTCAATACTTCCTTAATTTCGCATAGCTCAAATTATTATAAACAAATAAAATTAAATACTCTCCTGCATGAAACGATTGCAAATTATTCAATGCATTTCCTAGTTCATTATCTGATCACCGCAGCGAGTTGTATTTTTTAATAAATACATACAACTTCCCAGTTCATTGGATGGTCAATCGGCCAACTCAGTTCAACTACTGCATTTTTTCGCAAAGTCATTAACACATTTCATTGAACTCGCAACGACCACTGCTAACTCGATAGGCCCCTAAGCAAAACAAGTTTTATTTCCGTACTTCATTTAAAAATTACAAAATTCAGAGAGGTATTAGATATAAGCTAATTTATACTAACATTAAACTTAGTAACATAGAAAAAAACACACCCTATTATAACTATTTCCTTGTTAGAAGCGATATGAAATCATAATAATATAATATCTTAAAGATGTTGATAATGATTGGTTTTATTATACGAATGTGTTTGTTAGTCGGTTAAATAGAAACTAAAATAAAGTATGAATGAAGAATACAGTTTGATTTTTTTACACTGTTGTCAATCCTTCATAGCTCAAATTATTATAAACAAATAAAATTAAATACCCTCCTGTATGAAACGATTACAAATTATTCAATGCATTTCCTAGTTCATTATCCGATCACCGCAGCGAGTTGTATTTTTTAATAAATACATACAACTTCCCAGTTCATTGGATGGTCAATCGGCCAACTCAGTTCATCAACTACTACATTTTTTGACTTTGATTAAAATATATAAGCTGGTTGGATTTGCTTCCGAAACATTCACAATCTCTAGCTCGCCTAGAGAGTATAAATATATATATAATTCACCGTTACAAATTAATTTTTTAAATGTCGCGAAAACCAAATATCACAATATTAAAAAATATTATAGTTAAATCAAAAGATGCTTTTGAAGACGTTGTTCCCAAACCAAAAATGGAGTTTTATTTTGATCGTCCAAGTACACCCGAAGAATTTAAAACTCCTATTAATTCTCCGTCGCTGTCTGAAACCCATCAAGCAACAACAAATCTACAAGATTATTTAAATGGAGAGGAAGAGGATTGGGAAACGCTACTTCAACCCTTTTCTCCGGACACACAAGTTCCTGAGATGCAAGCAGCCGAGACGCAAGCAGCCGAGACGCAAGCAGTCGAGACTCAAGCATCTGAGACGCAAATTCCAATAGTTCCAGACGATTCAATCACTCCAATGGATCAAGTCGAACCTTATCAACCAGAAGAGAGAAATCATAGATGGCTGATTCACCTCAAAAAAACCAACGAAGTTAACAAACTAATTCAGGAAGTAGAAAAAAAGAAAACCTTGGCTAAAGAACAAATCGAAGATTATGAAAATCTCTTATCAATATTTAAACAAAGAAAAACGGCAATGGTTTTAGACTATGTAAACAATACTAAACAAAACAATTTAATACATCAAATTTCAAAAAGAAGAAAATTATTTTAAAAATAATTTGTAACGGTAAAATATATATATAAATAAATAAATAAATCTCTATACGAGTTAGAGATTTTGAAACAAAGTTATTGTTTTATTTATTAATCTAATATAGTTCTCCGTATAAAATTAACAGAACGTAGAATCATATTAAGACAAAACCTTAGGTATTTATTAAAAATAGAATTATATAGTGCGTTTTCCCTAGTAAGATACATCCTAAAATCAAATGTTATTGATTTGCAGCAACAAATAATATTCAGAATTTAGATAGAGAAAGTTAAAAGAATAGGTGAATCAAGTTAGTTGTTAACTTAAATCAGTAGCGACTCATGATACTTAAAATAGGTGAGATCCAAAAAAAGGCATACATTTTGTTATTTTTGATATTGGTCGACTATCCAAAAATTTATCGCTTTTCCACTTCAGTGCGTCTCGAAAAAAGGAGTTTCAAGTAAAGAGGAAATTAATATTATCAGAGGGTTTTATTTTTTATTTATCTAGACAGAACACACAAAACAACTATTTTATTACCTTAAAAAGCGAGCATTTGACAACATGTATGTTGCTTTTAACAATGTAAGGTTGTTATATATATATATATATATTTTTGTATAAAAGTGAGAGTTTTTGAGATATTACAAATTACATTTTTTCGCTTTGTTAGACTATAGCATGTTAACGAATCATGAATTTAAAAAAACTGGTTTTAGTATGTCTTAGTTTTTAATCATGGTGGACATTGAAACTAAAATATACTCCCACTCTTAAAAAATTGATAGGAACCAAATATTAAACTATATAACTTTTGGATTAAAGCTTAATTCTCTAGTTCTAGTACATAACCTTACTCGCTGAAAGATGAAGGATTTACAGGAAAAAGGGGAAATGTAAATTTTTGATATTTTTAAGTTTGGCAACGCTGCATGTTCTTTTCAATGCATTCTTATTTGCTATCTACGCTAAATTGCAATAAGGCGAATGGACAAGATTTTATTGAGCTTCTAATAAACACCTTACAACGGTAAAAGGGAGACCGTTACAGCGAAACAGCGAAAGAAGGGAGGATGTCTTCGATGTATTATCATTATATTATTATTATAATTACGTAATGTTGCAAGCCGTTTAACTAATGACTATTAAGGAAACTGGCATGTATGAGATAGAAGAGGATAGAATTAATTAGAACATTAATAAGACGTCTATAATAATATAGGAGGTAGTGACAGATACACAGGATATAGATGTATAGGTCTTAAAAAAAATATAGAACCTTGACTTTGTTATTGTTATATAAATAATTTGTGGTATCTGTCGATTAAGCATTATAAAAGACGTATTACATTAAAAAGATAGTCGTTGGTAATACTGTGGCAAGAAAATGTGTATGAAAATCAATTCTAAATAGAAAATAACCTTATAACTACCTCACCGTTTTATTTGTATGTTAGACATCTAACACTTCATATTAGCAATACAATTGTGGCCCCTATTATAGGTTAGTTAACCAAGGGTCCGTCCTATGGCATCTGTCACCTGTCAAAAACGACTGAGGATACAGTAACTAGATAATATTAAAATGTCACGAGACATGAATAATTATGTATTGCAACAGAAATATATAAAAATTATCCTTATTTCCAAAAAAAAAAAAAAATGTGATATCTGATACATGCGAATATAAGATAGAAAAGGACAACACTAACTAAATATCAACCCAATTAGCACACTTAGAAAAAACCAATGTTGATCGGCCAGCAAGGTTAAAAGTTATAGTTTCACCATTAACATTCATATATCTAAAGGGGAAAGACGAGATTGGGAAAAAAATGAGTAGACAATAAAACAACCTTAGTAAAAAAATAATCTCTAACAAGTTAGAGACTTAAAAATTATAGGAATTATGTTTAAATTATGATAACATTCCTATGACAAGGGATCGCTTATAATAGACAAACTACGAAAAATTGGTTGCCCCCCCTTCCCTAAACGAGAGAACAATAGATAAAAATTAACCTAAACATATCTATAAATAAAACAAATTTGTTAATACCTATACAATCTACAGCAGGTATGGTTTAAAGATCGCCGAGCTGTTAGTGAGAAAAATCTAATAAACAACCAAAAACTACAAAAAATGACCATTGAATCCATAAAATAGCTATTTAACAGTCCTTAAGAAAGGTATAAAACGTTAAATACAACACTAAAATAACACAAAAACGGTCTTTGAATTCATAAAAAAAGTCTATTAAACAGCTCATAAAACAAGGTAAAAATATACATATTAAATAACTAATCAAACCAAAAAGCAGCTTTTGAATATATAAAAACTACTAATGAACGGTTGATAACTACTAATAAACGGAAAACTCTAAAAAAAAAATACTCAAAACGAGATATTTGACACGTATCAGATAGTAGTTTCAGTAAAATTAAGAGGAGAGAAGGAGGTTATCATAGATACAGATGTGGTATCTGATTAATATATATACGCGAATATAAGATAGAAAAGGACAACACTAACTAAATATCAACCCAATTAGCACACTTAGAAAAACCGTTGTCGATCATTCAGCAGGGTTTAAAAGTTATAGTTTCATCATTAGGATCCATATGTCTAAAGGGGAAAGACGAGATTGGGAAAAAATGGGTAGGCAATAAAACAACCTTAGTAAAAAAATAATCTCTAACAAGTTAGAGACTTAAAAATTATAGGTATTATGTTTAAATTATGATAACATTCCTATGACAAGGGATCGCTTATAATAGACAAACTACGAAAAATTGGTTGCCCCCCCTTCCCTAAACGAGAGAACAATAGATAAAAATTAACCTAAACATATCTATAAATAAAACAAATTTGTTAATACCTATACAATCTACAGCAGGTATGGTTTAAAGATCGCCGAGCTGTTAGTGAGAAAAATCTAATAAACCACCAAAAACTACAAAAATGACCATTGAATCCATAAAATAGCTATTTAACAGTCCTTAAGAAAGGTATAAAACGTTAAATACAACACTAAAATAACACAAAAACGGTCTTTGAATTCATAAAAAAAGTCTATTAAACAGCTCATAAAACAAGGTAAAAATATACATATTAAATAACTAATCAAACCAAAAAGCAGCTTTTGAATATATGAAAACTACTAATGAACGGTTGATAACTACTAATAAACGGAAAACTCTAAAAAAAATACTCAAAACGAGATATTTGACACGTATCAGATAGTAGTTTCAGTAAAATTAAGAGGAGAGAAGGAGGTTATCATAGATACAGATGTGGTATCTGATTAATATATATACGCGAATATAAGATAGAAAAGGACAACACTAACTAAATATCAACCCAATTAGCACACTTAGAAAAACCGTTGTCGATCGGTCAGCAGGGTTTAAAAGTTATAGTTTCATCATTAGGATCCATATGTCTAAAGGGGAAAGACGAGATTGGGAAAAAAATGGGTAGGCAATAAAACAACCTTAGTAAAAAAATAATCTTTATCAAGTTAGAGATTTAAAATTATAGGTATTATGTTTAAATTATTATATACCCCCACTCCACCACTTTTCCACTATTATAAAAAGATCTAACCAAAGATGTTAATTTTGTTAATGTTAAAAAATTGAAAAAGCTAACTATTTTTAGGAAATATTGCACCAAACCTATCTTCGAACTTAATGAACAACCAAGTTTACTAAAATCGATACCTAAATGTCGTTTTCATTATAATTCACCATCTATGTGTACACTTTCCAATGTATTTTATTTGTGTGATAATTTTTCATGAATGAATAAACAGATTTATTTAATTTATTATTGTTTTATTTCATTATATTTTAATTTTAATACATTTACATCATCATATAATTCTAATTTAACTAATTCTGTCACTAACTTTAAAAAGTTTTTAGTCTTTAAATAGTCTAAACAAACTTTGACTGCTTTTTTACATAAAAGCGAATGTTCACTATAGTTTATAAACAGCGATAAATCTTGAGCATCATTGTTCGTTTCAGTTAAATAAGTATGATATCGTGAACAAGCTTCTGAAATAATAAAGTCTTCACACATCTCACGAACTATGGTCTCCATATTTACACACAATCACTATCAGAATCTCCAGTGTGTTCTATATCATTTTCTGCAAATTTAATTATGAGCAATGCATCCTTTTGATCCTCTGGCACATATGGTTTTAAAGAGCACTCGCTGGTCTGCTAACCATAGCACTTTTTGTATTTATATTAATTTCTTTTATGAAATTACGTTCAATTTTTTTAACAGCCTCATATAAACTTACTGCTAATATTTTTGACATTACTATTACTATTGTTTGAATGTTTGTAATAAAACTAAATATTGAACTAGCACACAATAATATATTATTTATTATGAATTGGCTTTTTCCCCCTTTTTAAGTCGGGCGAGGAGACATCCCTCCACCATTCCCCCACTCCTGGAATGGGGAGGGGGGGAGGAGTGGTAGAGGAGTGGGGGAATGGTGGAGGGATGTCTCCTCGCCCGACTTAAAAAGGGGGAAAAAGCCAATTCATAATAAATAATATATTATTGTGTGCTAGTTCAATATTTAGTTTTATTACAAACATTCAAACAATAGTAATAGTAATGTCAAAAATATTAGCAGTAAGTTTATATGAGGCTGTTAAAAAAATTGAACGTAATTTCATAAAAGAAATTAATATAAATACAAAAAGTGCTATGGTTAGCAGACCAGCGAGTGCTCTTTAAAACCATATGTGCCAGAGGATCAAAAGGATGCATTGCTCATAATTAAATTTGCAGAAAATGATATAGAACACACCGGAGATTCTGATAGTGATTGTGTGTAAATATGGAGACCATAGTTCGTGAGATGTGTGAAGACTTTATTATTTCAGAAGCTTGTTCACGATATCATACTTATTTAACTGAAACGAACAATGATGCTCAAGATTTATCGCTGTTTATAAACTATAGTGAACATTCGCTTTTATGTAAAAAAGCAGTCAAAGTTTGTTTAGACTATTTAAAGACTAAAAACTTTTTAAAGTTAGTGACAGAATTAGTTAAATTAGAATTATATGATGATGTAAATGTATTAAAATTAAAATATAATGAAATAAAACAATAATAAATTAAATAAATCTGTTTATTCATTCATGAAAAATTATCACACAAATAAAATACATTGGAAAGTGTACACATAGATGGTGAATTATAATGAAAACGACATTTAGGTATCGATTTTAGTAAACTTGGTTGTTCATTAAGTTCGAAGATAGGTTTGGTGCAATATTTCCTAAAAATAGTTAGCTTTTTCAATTTTTTAACATTAACAAAATTAACATCTTTGGTTAGATCTTTTTATAATAGTGGAAAAGTGGTGGAGTGGGGGTATATAATAATTTAAACATAATACCTATAATTTTAAATCTCTAACTTGATAAAGATTATTTTTTTACTAAGGTTGTTTTATTGCCTACCCATTTTTTTCCCAATCTCGTCTTTCCCCTTTAGACATATGGATCCTAATGATGAAACTATAACTTTTAAACCCTGCTGACCGATCGACAACGGTTTTTCTAAGTGTGCTAATTGGGTTGATATTTAGTTAGTGTTGTCCTTTTCTATCTTATATTCGCGTATATATATTAATCAGATACCACATCTGTATCTATGATAACCTCCTTCTCTCCTCTTAATTTTACTGAAACTACTATCTGATACGTGTCAAATATCTCGTTTTGAGTATTTTTTTTAGAGTTTTCCGTTTATTAGTAGTTATCAACCGTTCATTAGTAGTTTTCATATATTCAAAAGCTGCTTTTTGGTTTGATTAGTTATTTAATATGTATATTTTTACCTTGTTTTATGAGCTGTTTAATAGACTTTTTTTATGAATTCAAAGACCGTTTTTGTGTTATTTTAGTGTTGTATTTAACGTTTTATACCTTTCTTAAGGACTGTTAAATAGCTATTTTATGGATTCAATGGTCATTTTTGTAGTTTTTGGTGGTTTATTAGATTTTTCTCACTAACAGCTCGGCGATCTTTAAACCATACCTGCTGTAGATTGTATAGGTATTAACAAATTTGTTTTATTTATAGATATGTTTAGGTTAATTTTTATCTATTGTTCTCTCGTTTAGGGAAGGGGGGGCAACCAATTTTTCGTAGTTTGTCTATTATAAGCGATCCCTTGTCATAGGAATGTTATCATAATTTAAACATAATACCTATAATTTTTAAGTCTCTAACTTGTTAGAGATTATTTTTTTACTAAGGTTGTTTTATTGCCTACCCATTTTTTCCCAATCTCGTCTTTCCCCTTTAGACATATGGATCCTAATGATGAAACTATAACTTTTAAACCCTGCTGAATGATCGACAACGGTTTTTCTAAGTGTGCTAATTGGGTTGATATTTAGTTAGTGTTGTCCTTTTCTATCTTATATTCGCGTATATATATTAATCAGATACCACATCTGTATCTATGATAACCTCCTTCTCTCCTCTTAATTTTACTGAAACTACTATCTGATACGTGTCAAATATCTCGTTTTGAGTATTTTTTTTTTAGAGTTTTCCGTTTATTAGTAGTTATCAACCGTTCATTAGTAGTTTTTATATATTCAAAAGCTGCTTTTTGGTTTGATTAGTTATTTAATATGTATATTTTTACCTTGTTTTATGAGCTGTTTAATAGACTTTTTTTATGAATTCAAAGACCGTTTTTGTGTTATTTTAGTGTTGTATTTAACGTTTTATACCTTTCTTAAGGACTGTTAAATAGCTATTTTATGGATTCAATGGTCATTTTTTGTAGTTTTTGGTTGTTTATTAGATTTTTCTCACTAACAGCTCGGCGATCTTTAAACCATACCTGCTGTAGATTGTATAGGTATTAACAAATTTGTTTTATTTATAGATATGTTTAGGTTAATTTTTATCTATTGTTCTCTCGTTTAGGGAAGGGGGGGCAACCAATTTTTCGTAGTTTGTCTATTATAAGCGATCCCTTGTCATAGGAATGTTATCATAATTTAAACATAATTCCTATAATTTTTAAGTCTCTAACTTGTTAGAGATTATTTTTTTACTAAGGTTGTTTTATTGTCTACTCATTTTTTTCCCAATCTCGTCTTTCCCCTTTAGATATATGAATGTTAATGGTGAAACTATAACTTTTAACCTTGCTGGCCGATCAACATTGGTTTTTTCTAAGTGTGCTAATTGGGTTGATATTTAGTTAGTGTTGTCCTTTTCTATCTTATATTCGCATGTATCAGATATCACATTTTTTTTTTTTTTTGGAAATAAGGATAATTTTTATATATTTCTGTTGCAATACATAATTATTCATGTCTCGTGACATTTTAATATTATCTAGTTACTGTATCCTCAGTCGTTTTTGACAGGTGACAGATGCCATAGGACGGACCCTTGGTTAACTAACCTATAATAGGGGCCACAATTGTATTGCTAATATGAAGTGTTAGATGTCTAACATACAAATAAAACGGTGAGGTAGTTATAAGGTTATTTTCTATTTAGAATTGATTTTCATACACATTTTCTTGCCACAGTATTACCAACGACTATCTTTTTAATGTAATACGTCTTTTATAATGCTTAATCGACAGATACCACAAATTATTTATATAACAATAACAAAGTCAAGGTTCTATATTTTTTTTAAGACCTATACATCTATATCCTGTGTATCTGTCACTACCTCCTATATTATTATAGACGTCTTATTAATGTTCTAATTAATTCTATCCTCTTCTATCTCATACATGCCAGTTTCCTTAATAGTCATTAGTTAAACGGCTTGCAACATTACGTAATTATAATAATAATATAATGATAATACATCGAAGACATCCTCCCTTCTTTCGCTGTTTCGCTGTAACGGTCTCCCTTTTACCGTTGTAAGGTGTTTATTAGAAGCTCAATAAAATCTTGTCCATTCGCCTTATTGCAATTTAGCGTAGATAGCAAATAAGAATGCATTGAAAAGAACATGCAGCGTTGCCAAACTTAAAAATATCAAAAATTTACATTTCCCCTTTTTCCTGTAAATCCTTCATCTTTCAGCGAGTAAGGTTATGTACTAGAACTAGAGAATTAAGCTTTAATCCAAAAGTTATATAGTTTAATATTTGGTTCCTATCAATTTTTTAAGAGTGGGAGTATATTTTAGTTTCAATGTCCACCATGATTAAAAACTAAGACATACTAAAACCAGTTTTTTTAAATTCATGATTCGTTAACATGCTATAGTCTAACAAAGCGAAAAAATGTAATTTGTAATATCTCAAAAACTCTCACTTTTATACAAAAATATATATATATATATATAACAACCTTACATTGTTAAAAGCAACATACATGTTGTCAAATGCTCGCTTTTTAAGGTAATAAAATAGTTGTTTTGTGTGTTCTGTCTAGATAAATAAAAAATAAAACCCTCTGATAATATTAATTTCCTCTTTACTTGAAACTCCTTTTTTCGAGACGCACTGAAGTGGAAAAGCGATAAATTTTTGGATAGTCGACCAATATCAAAAATAACAAAATGTATGCCTTTTTTTGGATCTCACCTATTTTAAGTATCATGAGTCGCTACTGATTTAAGTTAACAACTAACTTGATTCACCTATTCTTTTAACTTTCTCTATCTAAATTCTGAATATTATTTGTTGCTGCAAATCAATAACATTTGATTTTAGGATGTATCTTACTAGGGAAAACGCACTATATAATTCTATTTTTAATAAATACCTAAGGTTTTGTCTTAATATGATTCTACGTTCTGTTAATTTTATACGGAGAACTATATTAGATTAATAAATAAAACAATAACTTTGTTTCAAAATCTCTAACTCGTATAGAGATTTATTTATTTATTTATATATATATTTTACCGTTACAAATTATTTTTAAAATAATTTTCTTCTTTTTGAAATTTGATGTATTAAATTGTTTTGTTTAGTATTGTTTACATAGTCTAAAACCATTGCCGTTTTTCTTTGTTTAAATATTGATAAGAGATTTTCATAATCTTCGATTTGTTCTTTAGCCAAGGTTTTCTTTTTTTCTACTTCCTGAATTAGTTTGTTAACTTCGTTGGTTTTTTTGAGGTGAATCAGCCATCTATGATTTCTCTCTTCTGGTTGATAAGGTTCGACTTGATCCATTGGAGTGATTGAATCGTCTGGAACTATTGGAATTTGCGTCTCAGATGCTTGAGTCTCGACTGCTTGCGTCTCGGCTGCTTGCGTCTCGGCTGCTTGCGTCTCGGCTGCTTGCATCTCAGGAACTTGTGTGTCCGGAGAAAAGGGTTGAAGTAGCGTTTCCCAATCCTCTTCCTCTCCATTTAAATAATCTTGTAGATTTGTTGTTGCTTGATGGGTTTCAGACAGCGACGGAGAATTAATAGGAGTTTTAAATTCTTCGGGTGTACTTGGACGATCAAAATAAAACTCCATTTTTGGTTTGGGAACAACGTCTTCAAAAGCATCTTTTGATTTAACTATAATATTTTTTAATATTGTGATATTTGGTTTTCGCGACATTTAAAAAATTAATTTGTAACGGTGAATTATATATATATTTATACTCTCTAGGCGAGCTAGAGATTGTGAATGTTTCGGAAGCAAATCCAACCAGCTTATATATTTTAATCAAAGTCAAAAAATGTAGTAGTTGATGAACTGAGTTGGCCGATTGACCATCCAATGAACTGGGAAGTTGTATGTATTTATTAAAAAATACAACTCGCTGCGGTGATCGGATAATGAACTAGGAAATGCATTGAATAATTTGTAATCGTTTCATACAGGAGGGTATTTAATTTTATTTGTTTATAATAATTTGAGCTATGAAGGATTGACAACAGTGTAAAAAAATCAAACTGTATTCTTCATTCATACTTTATTTTAGTTTCTATTTAACCGACTAACAAACACATTCGTATAATAAAACCAATCATTATCAACATCTTTAAGATATTATATTATTATGATTTCATATCGCTTCTAACAAGGAAATAGTTATAATAGGGTGTGTTTTTTTCTATGTTACTAAGTTTAATGTTAGTATAAATTAGCTTATATCTAATACCTCTCTGAATTTTGTAATTTTTAAATGAAGTACGGAAATAAAACTTGTTTTGCTTAGGGGCCTATCGAGTTAGCAGTGGTCGTTGCGAGTTCAATGAAATGTGTTAATGACTTTGCGAAAAAATGCAGTAGTTGAACTGAGTTGGCCGATTGACCATCCAATGAACTGGGAAGTTGTATGTATTTATTAAAAAATACAACTCGCTGCGGTGATCAGATAATGAACTAGGAAATGCATTGAATAATTTGCAATCGTTTCATGCAGGAGAGTATTTAATTTTATTTGTTTATAATAATTTGAGCTATGCGAAATTAAGGAAGTATTGACAACAGTGTAAAAAAAAATCAAACTGTATTCTTCTTTCATTCATTCTTTATTTTTATTGGCCCAGTTTCTACTTAACCGACTAACAAACACGTTCGTATAATAAAACCGGTCATTATCAACATCTTTAAGATATTATATTATTATGATTTCATATCGCTTCTAACAAGGAAATAGTTATAATAGGGTGTGTTTTTTTCTATGTTACTAAGTTTAATGTTAGTATAAATTAGCTTATATCTAATACCTCTCTGAATTTTGTAATTTTTAAATGAAGTACGGAAATAAAACTTGTTTTGCCTAGGGGTCTATCGAGTTAGCACCGGTTGTCGTGAGTTCAATGAAATGTGTTAATGACTTTGAATGGATATTATTTAATTTTCAAACTTATGTGAGTAAAAATTATTTATCTAATATTATTTTATCAAAAACTTATATTAAACATTAAAATAACAAAACCTTGTTACAAAAAGTTACCTACTTTTATTTCTACAGAGTTGGGTTATCATTTATCAATCCAAGGTTTTATTTAACATAATACATAAATTCAACTTTTAAGTATATTAGATATAATTTATTTTATTGCAACACGTGCATTTTCATTGACTTTGAGCGAACCCATTAAAATCCAGTCTATTGTAGTAAATAAAGCATGGTAGGGAAATTTGTAAACTGATGTTATTTTTATAGGCACTAGGTAATTTTTCCCCATATTTTTAGAAGTTCATAGGAAGTTGAATGTTTTATTAAATATTTTTCAAAGCTGACATTTTTTAATTCATCACTGGAAAGGTCGCCTAAATTTTTCTCTCTATATGTGCCAATATAATAACCACAGAAGGACAGCAATAATTATTTCCTTACATCGTGATAGAATAAGTTTAGGAATTGATGGTTGATGTTCTGATTTTTGGGGTTCCTCTATTTTAAGTTTCTTTGTTGGTATCTTACATAATTGCATGTTATTCTTCCTTTTAATATGGTATGATCTATTAGGACAAGATTCCTTCTTATGTCTATACACGTTTGATTGATGACTGAATGTTTTATTGCAATCGTCACATAATTGCATGTTATTCTTCCTTTTAATATGGGGTGATCTATTAGGACAAGTTTCCTTCTTATGTCTATACACGTTTGATTGATGGTTGAATGTTTTATTGCAATCGCTGCACTGATACATCTTGTGTAACTGGTCTTAACAATACTGTACGAAAATTACTATTAACTATTATTTTTTAAACTGAACAACGACTGCTTTTTACAACAACAAAGTGGGGTGTGGTGTTGGGGGGAGTGTTGTATTGGTAGGTTTGGGTGTGGTGGAAGGAGGATTGCAATTTACCCATCGGTTTGGGTGTGGTGGTGGGGGGAATGTTGTACTGGTAGGTTTGGGTGTGGTGGTAGGAGTGGGGGGAGTGTTGTACTGGTAGGAATGGGTGTGGTAGTAGGAGTGGGGGGAGGAGTGGGGGGAGTGTTGTATTGGTAGGTTTGGGTGTGGTGGTGGGGGTGTCTGCGATCCAAATCCATGGATGATTTCGAAACGCTTACTATTCCCTACTACTGAAATCTTGTTTATAAATGGAACGGTACTTACAGAATTTCTTAGAAGAGATTGAAGAATCTGTCGCATAAATAAGTGATAAGGTTTTGTCTGAACCATCTACATTTACTATTAAAAGAAACAAATTTCTAATTTCAAAATATATCATACGACATAATATTTGGTTTGACCGCTTTTGTGCTATTTAATTTTAAAGTTTCCATTTTCCAGGAATTTGCGTTTCTTATATAATATTATTATATGCCTTTATCTAGGTTGATTTATTTATTACCTACTCATTGACCCTTGTTTATTTTAATGCAAATTTTGGATATTTAACTCTAAACTTAAAACGCATAAACGACTAAACCAAATATCAAGTTGTATGGTTTATTTGGAACCCTGAAGAAAAAAATCGAAGCGAATTTTACGGTAATATTAATCTGACAATAATTATGTCTTCAAACTGACTATAGGCTATTTTTCTCTTAACCTTTAACTATAATCGATTTGGAATTTGGAGCGATGGACCGGTAATAACTGTGGTTATACCCTTGGTTAACCTTGAATTTGCCCTTTTGAAGATGTTACGTCACGCGACAAAAGAAACGCTTGAACGAGAAAAAGTTTTTACCGGTTATAACAGTCAAATTGGTTTTTGATTAAACATAACCTCATTTTTTTGGCGCTTGGTAAGCGGTTTTGTGCAGGTGCAAGCAAAAGGCAGTATAAAGTTTTCATTCAACATTTCTTTGTCAAAAAGCGTATCTATAAATGATATATCAGTGTAATGGATCCTTTAGTACCATTAAGCGTGATTAGTGATTGGGACCGAGAAGAGGACATAATTTTAACCGTTTATTATTAGATTAGCCGTATTTAAGTCGTCCTTGACTATGGTATAATAATTTCCTTCGAAATTTATGTTAAGCTGATAGGTATTGTTCCATATTATTTATTGACATTTAAAACGCTGATAAACACAACACTACAAATAAAAAGAGACGGAGAATAAAAAACACCTCTCCCTGTAAGGTTATTACCGGTCCAAGAAATGACAGCACATGACGTAGCGAAGGGCTTAGCCATGACGTCATTCATCACCGAAAAGTTATAACCACAGCCGCTACAACGCCAGTGGTAAAAACCAATTTGGAATATTTCCCAGACAGCACACAATGTCTTAAAGACGTCGATTTTAGGTCTTAATTATGTCTGAACGCCTGCAGACCTACAAAAGACATCTTAAAGACGTTTTTTTCAAGACATACATAAGATGTTGTAAGATGACGTCCATAAGATGTCGCTAAAATATCGTAAATATGACGTTTGTGTTTTTTTTAGGTTATAGCACAGAGAGAGATTTGTCTCTCTTCTGTCTTTGTAGTATCCTTGTCTTTCTCTAGCTTATATATTTTTTAAATGGACACTTTGGATTGCAGCCATCTCGGATCGTCAGCTCGAGCAAACCCGACCGTCGCCGTTCTCAGAACTTTTATTATTTTTTTGTATACTTGTCTAATCGAATTTAAATGATTGTTACCAATTCGGACGTTTTCTTGAATCGTTTTTTTTGTAAACGACAAACAATAGAGTTAAATTTTAGAATCGGTAAATTTGGCAACATCGCGAACAACTTAGGATTGGCAACAAAGCGCTCCTCTTTGCCATTTGAAATTGACGCAAGGTCAACACTGTCAACTGTCGATGGGCTTGATTTTTGATAGTTTTGCTAATGATGACTTGCAGTTTTTTACTTTCTACTTAGTGAACCGTTAAAAGAAAACGAATTGTAGATTAAAAAACGTTTTGTATGGTACATATTTTTCTGTGGTGTGGTGTTTGTTTTTAGTTTTCGAATAATTAAAATTGGTCTATAATCAGTGGATGCAGTGTCAATAAATCTGCTGACAAAACATGGCTTCAAAACAGGAGAAAAGATGCCGAGGATGCCATCGCGACGTGGCGAAATTCATTATTAAAAAAGTTTTAATTGTGTAATACGTTAATAAAACCAATTATTAAGCAATATGATGTTTCATGTTTAACAAACAAAACAAAATGTTTTAGGGCTCTGCGGTTGGCCTATAAAATGTATCTAAGGTGTCCATAAGACATGTATAAGGTATCCATGAGACATCTATAAGGTGTCCATAAGATATCTGTAAGCCGTCCATAAGATGTGGTATAGACGTTGGGTTTTGTAACATACGACCTTTTTAAGATATCCATAAGATGTCTTGATGGCGTTAAGAAACGTCCATAAGACGTCATGAATGTCTATTGTTGACATCTTTTGGATATCTTTAAGATGTCTTTGTGCTGTCTGGGTTATAACCGGTCCATCGCTCCAAATCGATTTATGTTTGACTAACACCTAATTAATATTTAGCTAAGGCTAAAATTACCTCCAGTCAAACTTATGTTGTTGTCACATTAATAATAATTCATGTAATATCTGATATTATCCTATATTTACCATTAAAATAACATAAGATTAAATGCAATTTAGAAATAAATTATATTTAACATGAAATACATATCGCTACAATTATATAATATAATAAATATAAACCAGCGTTAGAGTCAGCTACGATTTATGTTATATTTAGTTACAACAATATACCAAAAATTAAAGTAACTCTACCATATATTCAAAAACAATATATTTGTTGACACCAACAGTAAGTTCATTTCGAATTTAACTTCGTGTGGGTTAAATAGGGAGTATATGAAAGGATTGAATTGACTATTTTATATTCAACTAGAGTATAGATTTTTTTGTGTGTATACCTAATTATTAAAATTTTTAATACAGACACGTTTTTGGTGTCTAAATATGTACTATAATTTACGAAAGCCGTAAATTGTTGAGCCGTCTTCTTGAGGAAATAAGAAACATAGGTACCTATCCTAAAAATTTTTAAAAGAACTATGAACTACTGGTGGGAAGAGCCTATTACGAGGTGGTCGAGTATTATTACAACGACGCCTTTTAACTGAGTATTTCCGGCAAGCATTTCGTCATCTTGTTTTGTTGAGTTTGTCTTTGTCTTGTTTACTATGTTTGTAGTTTCCCGATTTACCTATATATTTTTGACAACGTGTATACCTACACTTTAAGAAAGAACATTTATTTTTAATTTTTGTGGTACCTATATATGTACCTATAAATTATTTGTATTTCTTTTTAGCTTTGTTAATAAAAATGATTACATTCTTCGTCACAATAAAGCATATTTTGAGTTGATTTGAAAATAATAATGCAATAGGCACTGTTGAAAATGTATAAAACCTGTACTAATATTTTTTGCATTGTACATAAAGTAGTTTTTTTAAAACGATTGTTAGAATGTAAAATTTTTCTTTATTTAGTATTTAGGTATAGATAGGAACAGGGCTGGGAAAGGATTCCCAGAAGTAAAAGTGGTGGAGTGAATAGAGCGTCCGACATCTGTTTGTCATCACTCCATCCTTTTATAGCTTTTAGGTTTTAAAAAGAAATAACTTCAGTGTGTATCCAACGATTATAACGTAACGAACAATTTTAAAAATACACCACTCGCTCTTCTTTATTTTCTTGTTATTTTTCATTTTACATTGTTTTTATTGTTAATTATTCACAAGATTACTTTTATTAAAACTTTTATACGAACCAGCTCAGGGTTTTATTTGACTAACTTACTATCGCTATACTTACTAATATTTTTTTCTTATGGTGCCGAAACCCGGGAAGTTTTAGTGTATATAAAGTAATCTTTTATCGGAACGAACTGAAAACGGTAAAATGGATCTAGCCCTTTGCAAAACGTGTCGCGCAACCTTAACGAAGCTAGTGAACAACGCGAACGAGATCATTAACGACGGATCGGCTGATACTAGTGACGTGCCCGCGTTAATAGCTCGCATAATAGCACAGAAGGGTAATTTGAACAGTATAAACGAACGATTATACCCAACGTTCAGTGATGAGAATGCTGAAGCTGAGAGGCTTCGAAGATTGTGGAATACGACGATCTCGCTGTTGCAGCAGTTGCGAGATTGGAGCAACGTCTGAAGCTGGAGCAATCTTCGTCGCTGCAAGAGGTTCCAAGAAGCTTGGAGCAACAGTCGTCGAACGGTAACTTTAATACTCAGGGAAACATGTCGGTAAGGTTACCAAAACTAGATTTAATTAAATTTAACGGAGATATTGAATCTTGGCCGGCATTTTGGGAGCAATTCAGGCTTGTTGTTCATGAGAATTTTTCCTTAAACGATGCTGCAAAATTTGCTGATCTTAAATCTTACTTGTCTGGTAAAGCCGCGGTAACCATTAACGGATTGACTTCTAGCCAATCATCGTACAAAGATGCGATAGAGCTGTTTAAAGAGGAATATGCTAATTCGGAACGTATAGTGGACTCATATATCCAAAAACTTTTAACAATAGCTCCAGTGAAAAGTGAACGAGACATTTCCGCGCTTCGCAAACTGTATAATACCGCTTCAACGATAACGCGTTCCCTATCAACGCTAGGTTTGTCACTTGAACAATACTGACTAATGGTTAAATCAATAATTTTTAAGGCTCTACCATATAATTTTCGCGTTTCGTTCAACAGACAAAAAACAATAAGTGAAATGGCAAGTAGTGACTCGCTTTCGCGATCTGGCAACTCAGACAATACCGTATATAGATTATGATAAGCAAATAAGCAGTTTATTGCAATTTATTAAAATTGAATTGGACTCAATCGAACAAGCTCAGTGCGAAGTGGTAACGGACAATAAAAATTACAGGAACAAGGATAATAGCAATCGAACATTTCTAAATCAAAATATCCGAGAACCAAAAAACAATCGATTTACGGCCGCGAGTTTATTAACGATAAATCACGAAAACTGCCTGTTTTGCAAATCTAAAACGCACCAAACTAAGGATTGCAAAACTTCTTTAAATATCGCGCGAAAAAAGGATATTTTAAAGGAAAACAATTGTTGTTTTCGCTGCACAAGACCTAGGCATTCTTCATAATTTTGTAAATCGCGCCTATTTTGTGCAAAGTGCAAACGAAGACACGCGACCACAATGTGCGATCCAATATTTGCGGGTACCAATAATGGCAACGGCAATAGTTGCTTATTATTTGACCACTTGTCTTGGCTGAGCTGACCTAAACTGACTACCTTGCCGTTTTTTTTTGACCAAGTAAGTCAGATTATCTCAGTCAAATTTCCTCCCCCCTTACCTACGCTAAGGTTACCGGATTTGTGACTGATGAGATCGTTCGTTTTGGCTGATTTATGTGTCAACACTGTCAACTTGTCAATGGTTGTTTTATTTGCAATTTTGTCAAGAAATTTCTTTTAGTTAGCTCAGCCAAGGCAACTGGTCAAATAATAAGCAACTATTAACGGCTATTCTCAGTCTAATGTTAATGAAAACCGAAATATCGGCGTTGCCGATACCTCTAATAATGTGGCAAACCGTAATACCATATTATTAGCTAACGGAACAAATAATAACGTTTATTTAAAAACCGCCAAAGGTCTAATAAGTAATGATAACGCAAATGAGTCGGTGATTCGGTTAGTTATAGATGGGGGTAGCCAGCTAACTTTTATAAAACAATGTGTATCGCGCTCATTGGGATTGCCTGGGTAATTGGAACTCATAAAATTTCCATTAATGCTTTTGGAAATACTCGCAGCGCTACGGCTACCTTGTGCAAACGGGTACAAGTAGTTCTCAAAAATCAGTTTAACGGAGAACTAATCGAAATCACCGCTATAGAAGTTCCAGAAATATGTTTTGACGCTTTACAACCACCTTCTATAAACGATCCGGTAATTCGTGATTTTGTTACTAAATACCAGTTAGCTGACGTTAACGTTACAAATAAGCAGCTAATTAACGGTATAACTTTACTGGTAGGAGCTGATCATTATTGGAAAATTGTTACAGGTGAAACAAAACGCATTTCCAATGACTTAACTGCCGTAAACACAAAATTAGGGTGGACAATGCACGGAACTTCAAGTAGTATTGAGAATTCTGATTATTTTGAAAATTTTAATTTGGCAACAGTGTTGAATGTGCAGGTAGACCTCGAGCAGGACAATGTAGATATTAATAAATTTTGGACATTAGAGACATTGGGTATTAAAGAAAACGAACATTTAAAAAATGATTTTACGGAAACTTTCGTTAACGAGAAAATTCAGTTTAAAAACGGACATTATGAAGTTTCGCTACCGTGGAAAACAAACTCCAGTTTAGACTCTAATTATATAGGTATAGTATGGCACGCGTGTAAATAGTCTAGTATCTAAGTTGCGCGGAAACGGTAAATTAGCTGAGTATGACATTGCTGTGCGCGAGTAGGTACTTGGTAAACGGATGTGCAGAAACTATTGCGTCTAACGAAATCGAAAACAATCGCATTTATTACATGCCGCATCGTCCGGTTTATCGCGAAGACAAGGACACAACGAAAGTGCGGATAGTATTTGATGCATCTGCGCATGCGCCCGGATTTCAATCGCTACACGAACAATTATACTCCGGTGACAATTTGGTGCCTGATCTACTAAAGATATTGCTAAACTTTCGAGTCGGCTCAATCGGTTTAATCGCAGATATCGAAAAGGCGTTTCTGCAAATATCAATTGCAGAAGAAGATCGTGATTCCCATCGATTTTTATGGCTCAAAAACCCAATTAATGAAGACACTAACACCAATTCGACACAAATTGCTGCTTTCCGTATGAAACGTGTAACCTTTGGGGTAACTACAAGCCCATTTTTGCTGTCAGCTGCCCTGCGAAAGCACCTTTTGTCTCAATCAGAAAACCTAACGAAAACGGCCAATATTTTATTAGAATCATTTTATGTAGATGATCTGGTAACTGCATGCAGCTCATTTGAAGAAGCAAACGAAATTTACGAACAATCAATTAATATTCTTCAAGGGGCTAACATGAATTTAAGAAAATGGTTCTCTAACGACAAAAAATTTATGAAAACGGTCAAAAAAAGCCAACCAACAACGCATTGAAAAAGGTATTGGGTATTTTATGGCACACAGCTACCGACGAGCGTGCGGTTGATTTAAAATCCGTAATAAATGGTAGTAAAACGGTACCAACAAAACGAACAATACTTCAAAATATTACCAGAATTCATGACCCATTAGGTATATTAGGCCCATTCACTATTAGAATAAAAATTTTGTTGCAAGAGATATGGAAACAATGGAAATCCCGAGAACAATTATTGGTTTCAAAATTTTGGAAAAAATGGACAAGGGATTATCTTCAGCAAGTGCGTACGTTTCACCATACTGATCGTGTCAATTCTAGAAGCTTAAGAATAGGTGACATCGTACTCTTGCATCAAGAACATACGCCCAGGCTTCAGTGGAAAATGGTCAAAATCATCGACGTGTTTGAGGGCCGCGATGGCCGAATGCGGGCTTGTGAGGTGCGAACGAGCGACGGGTCGAAACTTCGTAGACCAGTGCAACTTCTTTTTCCGTTAGAAGTTGAGAACTCTCCGCCGCGGGAGGATGTTGAAAATGTATAAAACCTGTACTAGTATTTTTTGCATTGTACATAAAGTATTTTTTTTAAAACGATTGTTAGAATGTAAAATTTCTCTTTATTTAGTATTTAGGTATAGATAGGAACAGGGCTGGGAAAGGATTCCCAGAAGTAAAAGTGGTGGAGTGAATAGAGCGTCTGACATCTGTTTGTCATCACTCCATCCTTTTATAGCTTTTAGGTTTTAAAAAGAAATAACTTCAGTGCGTATCCAACGATTATAACGTAACGAACAATTTTTAAAATATACCACTCGCTCTTTTTTATTTTCTTGTTATTTTTCATTTTACAAACATTGTTTTTATTGTTAATTATTCACAAGATTACTTTTATTAAAACTTTTATACGAACCAGCTCGGGGTTTTATTTGACTAACTTTATCGCTATCTACTATTTTTTTCTTAGGTACTAAGCTTAATCAAATATCAACGTTTCGACTACAATGATAACATCTTCCAACTTTATCTATACCTACATGCCCTCAGGGCATACCAATTTAGTTTTTTTCATTCTAAAATAAAAAGTTTAGAATTTGGCCACCATCAATATCTGCTTCTACACATTCGCCCATCATTGGAGATATGAAAATTTTTTTTTCCAAAACCTGTAGAAAAATTAGACTGGGTTCATATACAAGAATTTTCATTTTATTTAGAATATCCTCGGAAGTAAGTAGATACTGTAGATATCAGAATTTTCCAATCTGTTCGACGACTTGGTAGCCATGTCTAAATGGCGTAAATTTGCCCCAATTTAATCTTTGCTGTATCTCTTACCGTTTACAAGATCACATTGGTGCAGTGGCGGCTCGTGCCATTTTAGTGAAGTTGTAGAGTATACTGGAACGTTGGCTACTAAGTTGTGAATATAATTAAACCACTTATTTGTTATGGAAAACTATTTATTAAAGTACAGCCATGTGTAACGACAAAAACATTCCATAGAACTTCCTAACCTTACAATTGTCCTCTGTCAACTCATATTAACATGAAAAGCTGTGTCTACACAACCACCCGACAGCACAATAACACTACTTATTTGGATTGCTAATTTAACACCCCTTCTCAATCCAAATATTGTTATAAAAGAAACACAAAACTTCTAAATAACCAAAGTCAAGTCTATAACAAGCCTAATCCTAATTTATGTTTTCTGAACAAATCACCTGAAAGATTTTTAGTTAGTATATCAGCAATTTGTTCCGTAGTAGATATATATTCAACAACAACTTTTCCTTCATTCACTAAGTCTTTAATAAAATTGAATTTTACATCAACATGTTTTAACCTTTTATGATCAAACCTTTTTGTCAATTTTATACAGGATTGGTTATATCTTCAAATATAGTAAAGTTAGTTTTTGTAAAACCAAGATCACATAACAGGTTTGACAACCAAATTCCTTCTTTTGCAGCCTCTGCTAAAGCAACATACTCTGCTTCGGTAGAGGAAGTAGCTACAGTTGCTTGTTTTTTTGTAGACCAGCAAACTGTACCACCAAATACTTTAAATAAATATCCACTAGTTGATTTCCTGTCAGATGCGTCACCTGCCCAATCTGAATCTGCATATCCGACTAAATCAACACTATTTGAAGAAAAACAAAGTTCTAAATCTATAGTTCCCTTAAGATACCTTAAACTATGTTTCAGGTTATTCCAAAGCTGTTCAGTTGGCGTGCTTTGAAATCTGCTACAAAAGTTTACAGATGCACTTAGATCAGGCCTTGTAGCCAACATAAGATACATTAAGCACCCAACTAGTTCTCTAATTGGTTTATTAACAACAGGTGCGCTACTGTCATTTAGTCTTAAATTACCAACTTCTAAAGGTGTATTAACTGGTTTACATTCACTCATATTGAAACGTTTTAACAGATTATTAATATAATTCTTTTGACTTAAATACATGCAAGTTTCACTTCTTTTTACATTAGTACCCAAAAACGTTTTTAAGTTTCCAAAATCTTGCATTTCGAATTCTTCTTTTAGTTTTACTTTTAAATTATTTATTTCCCAATCATCACTACTGATTATCAAAATATCATCCACATACAATAACATATAAATTATTTTAATATTTGATTGTTTAAAATAAAGACAAGGATCGTTGTTAGACCTAACAAACCTTTCCTTTTCTGCAAATTCGTTAAATCGTTTATTCCAGTAATATGGGGCTTGTTTAAGCCCATAAAGTGCTTTATTTAGTTTGCATACCATATCTTTTTCCTTAATTATAAAACCCTCAGGAATAGACATAAATATGTCTTCCTCAATACTTCCATGTAGAAAGGCGGATTTAACATCCATTTGTTGAATTTCAAATTTTTTAAAATTGGCAACAGCCAATAAAGTTCTTACTGTACTTAACCTTGCTACAGGTGCATAAGTTTCATGGTAATCAAAGCCCTCCTTTTGCATAAATCCCTTTGCGACAAGTCTAGCTTTATACTTTACTTTATTTCCTACATCATTAGTTTTAATTTGAAATACCCACTTACAATCAATTAACCTAACATTTTCAGGTCTTTTGACCAATGTCCAAGTATTGTTTTTCATTAAAGAATTAATTTCCTCTTCTACTGCATTTTTCCAAAACTTATATTCCGATGACTCTTTAGCTCTTTCCAAACTATCAGGCACATTGTTAAGAAACGTTGAAACATTCAAGGCCATATGCTCCACTTCATCATTTACAATATAATCATCATAATAAGCTGGCGTTCTCTTTGTTCTACTACTCTTTCTTACTTCAGTCTCCTCCTCACGTTTTTCTACATTTGTGTTACTCTCAAGATTTTCAATTTCACTCACATCATGCTTACTTTCATTCATTTCTTGTTTATTTGTTATTATTTCGTTTTCACTATCACTATTTTTGCTAGGATAATCATTCTCATACAAGTCAAACAGTGTAGTACCCTCTTTTAAGTTACTAATATTTTTAGACTCATCAAATATTACATTCCTAACTGTATTAACATTTTGTTTGATAGGATTCCAAACCCTATAACCATTATTCGCATACCCTATCATTATATTAATTTCACTTTTTGAGTCAAACTTAGATTCCTGCTTTTCTTTGGGAATATGACAGTAAACCAAACTACCAAAAACTCTCAAATTTTTCAAATTAGGTTTTACTTTATAAAACATTTCAGCCGGAGTATTATTTTTCAAACAAGCAGTTGGTGTTCGATTCAACAAATAAGTTGCACAACGAATTGATTCCCCCCATAGTGATTTAGGCAAATCTGATTGTAATAATAATGCCCTACCCTTTTCCAATAGTGTTCTATTGAGTCGTTCAGCACTTCCATTCATTTCTGGGTTATATGCGACTGAGTATCTAAACCTGATTCCCCTGGATTTACAAAAACCAACAATTTGATTAGACCAGTACTCACCTCCATTATCACATTGTATAGAACCAATCCTGTAACCAGTTAGGTTTGTAACAAACGCCTCATATTCCTTAAAACAATCAAATACATCACTTTTATTTTTAACAAGATATACTACACTAAAATGGGTAAAGTCATCTAGAAAAGTGACAAAGTATTTCTTATCATCAAAAGTTGCAGGCGAAATCGGCCCACAGATGTCGCTGTGCACAATCTCTAGCACCCTTTTTGTCACCCTTCCAGCTGCCCTTTTAAATGGTAAACGAGTTATTTTTGACTGACTACAAACAGAGCAATTTTCAAGTTCTCTGTTATTTAAGTTTATATCAATTCCATCAACCATGTTTTGTTTAACTAACTTTTCAAAATTTTTATTTCCTATATGCCCTAGTCTAGCATGCCAAAGTTTATAGTTTTTGTTTACCTCACAAACATTTACTGTGTTATCAAAAACAACGTCAAATTCTACTACATACAAATTATTTTCCTTTTTTCCTTTTATAATTAACTTGTCTTTACTAAAAATACATACTGAATTTTTTTCAAAAACAACTTTTAAACTGGCTCTTTCTAATTTTTGAACGGACAATAAATTATGCCTTAAATTTTTAATATACAAAACATCTTGGATCTCACCTGAATCCATACCTTGTAATTTTACCTTAATAACCCCTGTTTTTTGTGCGCTTAAAGTCTCACTATTTTTAGCAACTGCAATTTTAAGTTCCCCTTCTATATTCCTGGTTTTAGAAAAGTACTGATCACTATTTACCATGTGATCTGTTGCTCCAGAGTCAACAATAAACTTTACAACATTCTGGTTTCCTCGTGTCTCACAAATCATAGAGCTTCCTGTAGTTGCGATGAATGCAATGTGCTCGATTCTCTCCTCAGAACTTGCTTCATTGGCCTGTCTTCTATCTTTATTTTGTATATTTAATCCTTGATTTAACCAACAATTTTTCCTAAAATGTCCAGGCTTACCACAATTGTGACATGTAAATTTCTTCTTTTGTTCATAACTAATATTGCTTGTGTTTTTCCATTTTCCTTGTGTACTGTATGCTGTTGTGTTTCTAGTTTCAATTTCTTCCCTTCGTGTGGTACGTCTCTTTTTTATTTCATGATCCAACAATTTTCCTTTCACAAAGTCTAGTGTTAATTTATCTTGCTCTAAGGTTTCCAGAGCTGTTACAATGGTATCATAGCTAGCAGGCAAAGTCAGTAACAAGTGACATACAATATCTATTTCCTCTAGGCTAGCTCCGACAGATTTAAGTTCCCTTACAGTCTCCTCAAATTTTATAAAGTGGTTTTCTAGCGTTTCACCTCTTTCAAATCTCAATGTCAGCAACTTTCTTCGTAGATACAATTGACTGGCAATACCTTTTCTTTGGAAGACCTTCTCTAAGGCAGACCACATCTGATATGCTGTCTTTTTATCCTTTATATACTCAAGGTGACTATTTGCTACACCCTGTACAATAATTGCTTTACATTTTTTGTCAAGCTTTATCTCCTGATCCGTTGGAGTAGCAATTTCACCTTCAATGGTAGATAGTACCCCATTTTGATCCAATACTGTTTCCATCCTAAACTTCCAGTGGTCATAATCTTTACCGTCGAATTGTCTAACCCCATACTTTTCCACAATGCCACTTTCTACTCGGGACATCGCCATTTTTCACTTAAACTCTTGTTAGACAAAAACACAATTCCAAGCTTAGTTAACCTTTTCCTCTGGGCCCATAACCTGTAGAGTATACTGGAACGTTGGCTACTAAGTTGTGAATATAATTAAACCACTTATTTGTTATGGAAAACTATTTATTAAAGTACAGCCATGTGTAACGACAAAAACATTCCATAGAACTTCCTAACCTTACAATTGTCCTCTGTCAACTCATATTAACATGAAAAGCTGTGTCTACACAACCACCCGACAGCACAATAACACTACTTATTTGGATTGCTAATTTAACAGAAGTAGGGCCAGGTAAACCCATAGCCCGCAGGCAAAAATTTTTTGGGTGCCACGCCCTTTTTTGTTAATAGTTCTTGCTTTTAAAGTAGGAAAAATAAGCAAAAAGGCACCTAATTTAATTTATGAATTTACAATCATATCTTGAATATACTTAAACACGATAAAAGTTGAAACACACAAGCAATGTCAGTGGTTTCATCTGCGATAACAGCGATAAACGGAGAGTCCTTTATTTCTTTTATGACTTCATCATGATACACATCTAACATACAGTCCAGAAGTTCATTTTGTATGGTTTTTGATGTCCCTTTAAATACTTTCGATTTTTCAATATGATCTTTAAGAGTTTTGTCTAATTCTGAGCTGAAATTTATTAATTCTCACGAAATATGCCCCTATTTTCCGACGTCTCTTTTTCGTCATGACCTCTCAAAGCCAACTCAAATGCACCACAAAACCGAACGCAGTTTATAATTTGGTTTAATATGTATCTGTTTTTATCAATTTGTTCGTTTTTCTTCATTATTTCATTGTGATATGCAGAATTTAATTGAGTTTTAATGTTAATTTTACCAAGCATACTGAAATTAAATATATTGTTTAAATGTACCTTCGATTTTTCATGTGTCTTCATTTTGTCCCAGAAATGGACCAAATCATCTGTACCTTTTTGGGACCAAGTTTGCTTCCCATCAAATAAAACACACATAAAACAAAATAGTCTATTAGATTCATCACAACCGCACACCCAAGTATTTTTTCCATAAAGTTTCCTTTAAAAATCTAATAGTATTCATTACTTATGTATTTCTAAAATAAAAAGTTCGTTAACCCTACATTAAATCAGCTGGCCGAACGAAAACAAATCGAGACGCGACGCGAACATCAGCTGTTTGAAACGTCTAACATCAAACGGTCAAACGAAGAGACCTACCGGCTACCGTCGAGATTTTTGCCTGCTTGCATTCAAGGTCATTTTCCAATGTTTTTTTTATTGAAGTGATGGCGTTTCGTCACCTCCCGTGTGCCTCGTCGCGCTTGGCGCGGAAGCTATGTTACCGTTACGCATAATCGCTTCCTTTTAGATGGAAATTTGCACCCGACTGTGTTCCATTTTTAAATTATTTTGCTAATTGCTTTAAAAACGAGAATATTAATTTTAATAGGTTTTGGTAATTTGTAAAGGGCAGGACGCTAGACAGGAGGACAGGTAGTGCCATGGCACTGTGGCTCTACCCCACGAGCCGCCACTGCATTGGTGAACGTCGAATTTATAACACCCCGTATTTGCTGATTTAAAAGAATAAAATACTAAAAAATCATCTGGTCATCCTAAAACTGAAACCATAGATCACCCTGAGTATAATAATTATAATTAGCGCTATTAAGCACAGGGACGAATAAGGTAATAAATAATGCAACTAAAAATTTCAGCTTGGATCAAGAACAAATAAGATATAAAAATTACAGGAATACTTAAAAAAATAGCAGAAAAATTGTATATAAGTATTATAATATTGGTAACAAATTATATACACGAAAAAAATATACCAAATAATAAAAATGTAACAATAACCATCGAAAATATTGGCGAGAGTATCTAATAAAACTATTGAAATACTAACGACTATATTCGCGTATAAAACAAGGTTATGGCAGACGACTATATGTTTTGCTACGCATACCCGATGTTGAAGCCTTCTATTTCTTTTCTTATATTATTTAAGTATTATTTTACATTTGCAAATTTACATAAATTTTTACAGAAGAAATAGAAGCAGAGTACCCAATCAATATTTCAAATGATCTGTTTGCAACTATAATTAAAAAAAAACATGAATCAGCATCAGCTCCCAGCTCACAACTATCATTATTAGTTATTACCAATATCGGGGCATACGATGATTCACTTGCTGACAACGTTTTTATCCTAAAATATAAATTTACAGTTTGGCACACACATGACTACTTAATTGTCTATCTTTGAAGGTGATAAAAACAATTTTTCAGATCTCCTTAGGAAAATTACGGTTCCTAGAAATTTTGCTAGGGGCTTAGTTAAAAAAAAAAATCATATATCCATATCATAGCTGCAACTAGTCCTAGTACCAGCACGGATTGGCGGTGGCCAAATTTTAATTATAATGCTTCCTTTATACCTCACATTTAAGATTTCATTTAATTTAAGATTTAATTTATTATTTAAACTAAACTAAGAAATACTTTTTTAATTTATACCTCGAAAACGTGCCACTAAATTAAATTAAATAAAGTGCAAAAAAAAGAAGATTTGTCCAGCAATTAAAGCAAGTAGTAAAAAACAAATCGTAGTCTTCCATTACAAATCACAAAAATTTAGATCAGTCAAATAAATAGAGAAAAACCTCTTTATTTGTTGATAAAAATAAAAATTCCAACAATAATTTTAGGTTATTGTTACCGATCAAAATATTCATCTCTCTTCCTGGCCAATCACGGACAGTTGTGGAGAACGATTTAACGCGATTTGGCACGATCTTTTACCTTAAGTTGAAAGTTGGTCAACTCTTAAATTAAATAAAATGATAAATTTGTTTAAATGAGAGGTATAAACGTATGCATAAAAAAATTAACTTTCAACTTTTAAATTCTCAGTTTAGTTTAAGTCTTAAATTAAATTAAATGTTAAATGGGAGGTATAAAGCAGGCATATAAGAACAGAAACATTGTCAAAAATCGAAGGTTTATGTGGTAAAACACCTTAACCAGGGGCGGATCTACTTAATTGCTTTTTGGGCTGCAGGCCAGGGCCCTGTGGATACAAAGGACCTCCAGCCCCCACTGCAAACAATAGACGATATTATGAAGTAAAAAAATATTAAAAATATAAAAAAAATCCAATCATCGTCCCGCCGGTTATCGCCCGACGCAATTTTTTTTTTTTTGGAATTCTGTTCTCGGTTCAAAGTGACAAACTGATTGTGTTATTGTTAGAACTGGGATAAGTGAGTGTTTTACTAAAAAGTTGAAACCTAAAAGTTATAAAGACCGAACCTTTCTCTTATTATACTTATAATTAAAAGTACTCAGCATAAGATTACATAACCTGTCAATTTTTTTTTGCAATAATGTCGTACAGTTGCTGTTGGTATACACAAACTCACAAACACTAAGTCATATATTTAATAAATAAAATATTTCATAAACCCTCATCCCTATAGATAACTGTTTTTTTGACAAAATGGCAATTAGTTGAGTAATTAGGTAGGCCCCTAAGTAGTATTAGCCCAGGGCCCCACAAATTCACGATCCGTCCCTGACCTTAATCCAATATTTTAATTAAAAATGTATATCTGCACTTAAAAAATCGAATACAAGCCTTTAGACAGGCCGAATTCTTTACAAGAACTGCCATTTATTATTCTGTTTTCAAATATTAGTTTTACTAAAACCGTAAGTTATTTTAGATTTGACAATCAATCACATTAACAAAGTGTTATTCGGGTAATTTACCTACCCTACACGACACAACCAAAACCGCACTTTCCCCCAAAAATGGAGACCGATTAGTCTCATATCATCCATAGCAAAAATCGCAGAAAAATTTTTTCTAATCAGACTATGGGATATTCTAAACGAACTCCACATAATTCAAGATGAACAGTTTGGCTTCCGCCAAAATCATTCCACCGAAGACCAGCTTGCTAGACTTGTTGACACAGCCACCGATGGTCTCCAGCGCCAGGCCTCCACAGGCATGATCGCTCTAGACATATCGAAAGCTTTCGACAAAGTTTGGCACGACGGCCTCGCATACAAACTCCATCATGTTTATCATATAAACATAAATTTCATAAAATTCATAATATCCTATCTCCAAGATAGAAAATTTCAAACCCGTGTAAACGGTATTTTGTCAGACGTACGTGCTATCGAAGCAGGCGTTCCCCAAGGTTCCCCAATGGCCCCAGTTACATACATCATGTATACTGCGGACATGCCAACAACACCATTCATACAGCCGTACATTTTCGCTGATGATACAGCGATGACGTGTACTCACAGAAATCTACCACTCATCCAAAGATGTTTACAAAATCAGCTAAATACTCTTGTTGACTATTTTCAAAAATGGAAAATAAAAGTAAACGCTGAAAAAACTCAAGCCATTCTCATTTCCAACAAGAGAATAAATAACATAAACATCGAAAATCTCGAACTAGACAATACCATAATACCGTGGAGTGACACCCTAAAATACCTTGGCGTCACCCTTGACAAAAAGCTCACATGGGCCCCCCATTTTGACAAAAAAATCAACCTTGGAAAGCAAGCTTTCGGCCACCTATACCCACTCCTGTGCAGAAAAAGCAAACTGTCACTAAAAAATAAGACACTACTCTACAAACAAGTAGTGCGCCCCGCCGTGCTATATGCAAGTATAGCATGGGGCCAAGCTCCTAAAACTCGCAGGCATCGTCTTCAAGTTTTTCAAAATAAAATTCTCAGGGCAATCACCAATGCCCCCCACTACATCAGGGGAGCGGCGATACACCGCGACCTTAAAGTAGAAACTATCAGAGAATTTTTAAACAAAAGACATACTGAGTTCTTTAGGAAAAAGCAGTTCCACCCAAACCAGCTAATCCAAAATTCATTCCCCATAAATCCCGCCCCAAACTTGCTCAAAATACGACACAGGAGCATAAATGCTCCTATTACTCAATAATGACACAAAAAACATCAAAAAACTTCAAGCCTAGCTTGAATGTAAGACAAGTTGTTTGATTTTTCAATCAACAACTAAAATTGGCCAAACGTAAAAAACTTGGTCAATTTTTCAAAACCAAAAAATTTTGGAAAAATTGAAATCTGATTTTTTCTTGGAAAAAATTATTTTTTAATCTCCAAAATACAAATCAATCAGTAAACACCACTAACGTCCATCCTAGGGCACATTTGTCTTATTAATTTCAGAACAATAAGTGTGTAAAAGTGTCGAAAGACACTAGCACAAGAAAAACAAGAAATCAACAGTGTACACGACACAGTTTCTTGGTCGTCAAATAGTGACAAAAAAATAATTTAAAAAATTAATAAAGGACGAACAGTCAAAATTTTACAATGTTATTGTTTCCATAAAATTTATAAGGCATAAAAATGCCGAAAACTGTGGTTAAAACTCTCGGTCTGTAATTTAAAAAAATTATCTGGAAAAATAGAAATTTCAAAATAAGTACCTACCATCTTTTAGAAGAAAATAAAATGCTTCTATATAAAAATAAGCTTAGAGATACCGTGCGAGCAAAAATTATTTGCATCAAAAAGGGCCTTGCATCTAAGGACGTATGTCAGTAACTACCTGAATTAACAATCAATCAGTTATTCCGTCATCTTTGACAGTCGTTACAAGTAATTTTTCATCGCTAATTTTTCCAATTTCTTGAACAATTCACACAATGGGCTTTACGGAACAGCACAAAACATTAATTGCCGATGCGTATTTTCGAAACAGGGTTAGAGTAAATGGTGAGTGTCCATACAATCCGGGTTTGTGCATGGACGATTTTCACGAACATTTTCCTAACATTGCTTTTATTGCTGGGGATTTTTATCATTGCCTGAAAAGAACCGTGGCTGTGATTAGGGAAACAGGTTCTATACAACACAAAAAAGGAGCAGGTAGACCATCTGTAAGAACAGAAGAACTTGTTGCAAATGTTCGTGAAATAATGTAAAATACGCCAACAAATTGTATAAGACGCATGTCCCAAGAAGTGGGAAGATCTTATGGAACATGCAGGACTATTCTTAAGAAGCAGCTAAATTTATTTCCTTATAAAGAAATACAAGTCGCAAATTTTGAAAGACGCAGGAATTACTCTCAATGGTTTACCCAAAATTTATTGGAAAGAAATGATTTATTAGACCTGAAATTTCTTTCGGATGAAGCCTGGTTCCACCTCTCCGGTTATGTGAATTCTCAGAATATACGCATGTGGAGTAGTGAAAATCCCCATTTTTTTGTCCAGTCCACATTGCACCCTCAAAAAATTGGTGTCTGGTTAGCTATTTCCCGAAGAAGGATTGTTGGTCCTATTTTTTTCCATGACGACACAGCTACAGCACAGCGGTATAGAGACAATATTTTGAATCCATTTGTGGAGCAATTACTTGACGACGAACTACGTTTTGGATATTTTCAACAGGACGGTGCAACCGCCCATACAGCCGCCGAAACTATTAACTACTCACGCATTTTTTTCGACGACAGATTGACCAGTTTTCGATCAGACATTGAATTCCCACCTAGATCACCTTGTTTAACGGTTATGGATTACTTCGTGTTTCCTCATTTAAAGAAAACTATTTTTAAAACACCAGTTGCAAATTTAGAACAATTACAAAAAAGGATTATTCAAGAATGTGGTAACACTTCTCCAGAGATGCTGGTCAACACTTTCGAAAATATGAAGAGACGTGTGAATTTATGCTTGGAGCATGGCGGTAGCCAATTTCAACAATTTATGTAAGTCTTTTTCTTTCTGTATATTCTTAATTTGTTAATTTTGTAAACAACAAAAATAAATTTGTATTTGACTACTTATTTTATTACCTACTCATTAGTTTGGCATATCACGTCATAATATTAATTTGACAAAATTTTAACCTAGATTTGGTTAGATATATCGTCCCCATATCATTGTGATCTAAACCAAGCCCTACGTTTTTTAATCCAAGCCCTCTTTGATGCAGATAATTTTTGCTCGCACGGTACTTACACGTATTTAAAGTACAAACTTCGTCTATTATGACGTCCCACTTTAAATGATTTAAACTAAGTATTTTATATTCACGTTGTACACATATTAAAAACATAAACTTCCTCCATGTTTTTATGTCGTTCAAAAATATGCTCTTTTAAATCGCCTCTATTAATTATTTGATAGTCACATTGTTCACACATTAACTTACTTAAAGCATCAACTTTCTCTATAGTTATATGTAGAGTTGTAAAATGGACCGGCCAATTTATTTTTGGTCAATTGACCGAATTGCCGGCGCAAACAACCAACGATGCGGCGGCAAAAAAATTAAAATAGTCGACAGCAGTGTATCTTACTCCTGCTGAGTCCTGCTAAAATGACAAAATGGCGAAAATTCTTTTCACTAGCCATCACCCTTAAGCCCTGCGATGACGCCGTGGAAGAACGGGGAACAATAAACGGGATGCCACCTGTCGTGCTGTAAACGATGCCGATATTGCACGATCGTATAGAAATATTGGAATTTTGAGACGGGTATAGGGTGTAGGTCAACTGGAGTGATCACAAATTCATAAATAGTGTTGATAGCAAATTGTTAAAACCTAAATTAAATGCTACAATATTTTGACCGTCCCCAACTCTAGTCCCAGAATATGCCTCTCTTTAAATTACTTTTACAAATTGTTTGATGTTCACACATGAACTCATTTTAAACATCCACTTCCCCTATATTTTTGTGTGTCGAGATATGGCGCTTTAAGTTAATTTTATCAATACATTGAAATTCACACTGACTACACTGAAACTTTTCTGAAGCATCAACTTCATCTATATTTTTATGACGTCTCAAAATGTGTCTCCTTAAATGACCTTTCCTAGCTGTGTAATATTCACACTGTTCACACCTATACATAACTAAAACTTCTACATTATCCATGTTTTTATGTCGCGATACATGCCTCTTTAAATCTCTTATCATAATCGTTTGATAGTCACATTGTTCACACCTGAGCTTATCAAAAACATCAACTTCCTCTATATTTTTATGACGACTCAAAATATGCTTCTTTAAATTACTTTTCATAGTAGTCTGATATTCACAATGACCGCGCTGAAACTTATCTGAAGCATCAACTTCCGCTATATTTTTATGACGTCGCAGAACATGCTTTTTTAAATCGCATCTAGTAATTGTTTGATATTCACAATGTTCACATCTCAGCTTATCAGAAACATCAAGTTCGTCTATATTTTTATGACGTCGCAGAATATGCCTCTTTAAATCGCTTTTCCTAATTGTTTGATATTCACATTGTTCACACATAAATGTATTTAAAACATCAACGTTCTCTATATTTTTATGCTCCAAGATATGACGCTGTAAGTTTATTTTATAAAGACTTTGATATTCACATTGACCACACTTAAACTTATCTGAAGCTTCAACTTCCTCTATTTTTTTATGACGTCTCAAAATATGTCTCTTTACGTCACTTTTCCTAAGTGTTTGATATTCACATTGATTACACCTAAACTTGATTTTATGATAATCATAATAATTACAGGTAAATTGATTAAGTTCCTCGTAATTTTTATCTTGAAAGGCAATTTTATTTAAAGTACATTTACATGCTGTTTGGAATGGACAGCAACCACATATGTACTCTTTATATTCGTCATTGTGTCCTTGATCGATGCCGCCGAATGTCATACTAAAAAAATAAGATAATCGAGAATAATACAGTGGCTGATAAATAAAGGATTAATTAATATTTTTGACATGAGAACACAAAGCCTTAAAGAAAAAATTATTATTGTTCTTAAGAAACGAAAGCAAACGTGGATTTATAGTATTATGGGATACAGTAAAACAAAGTTGAACTTGTAAATTTCCACTATATTAACTAGAAAAATGACGTGTTTCGCTAACACTGTAGCTTCGCCAGATGACAATAATTTAATAAAGGTGATAATAAAAATTGGGGTGCAATAAAATTAAATTATTGAGATGTAAATAAAACAGTGGAAGGGTTACAATAGCGGGAAAATCCAAGAGAGGGTTTAAAAATTAAATTAAATTAGGTACAATATGGGTAATTTACAAAATCTTAAGTAGGTATATGGTCAACAGAATAAATTTAACAAATGTGAATTATTTAAATTTAATTGATCATTAAGTAACAGGTCCGTATTTTTAAGTTCATTTATTTCCATAGATTTTAACAAATTTAGTTTTAAGTCTTTGTTTTCTGTATGTAAGATTTTAAAGGAAATATCGAAATTATGTTGATAATCAAGTAAATGGTTAGCATAGTTTGAGTCTGTTTTATTTTTTAGAAAACTGTTATAATGTTCCTGTATTCTTTTGTCAAAATGTCTACCCGTTGACACCCGTGACAAAAGAATACTTCTTCTTTTGACACTTTAAATTATTTTTTATTTTTTATTTAGATTGCTAAGAATGCTCTAAAATGGTTAACTTTGTTGTCTATTTTATTATGCTCCCTGGGTCCTTAATTTAATTCGCCACTAGTCGGGAATCGAGATGGCGTCCATTTGTTGGGCACTAAAACACTCCGCGCTTACTAAACGAATTTATTAAGCTAAAACAAGTAAACTCGGGTTGTAGAACTATGGGTTATGTTCTTTACAATATATATATATATACAAATACGATCACTTTGGGCACTATTTCAAACGATCAAACCATAAAAAAATACGGCGCGTTTCTTTTCCTTTCTGTTCTCTTTTTTCATCGCTACCCTCCCTCTCTGATCTCCCGTTGTCCTCGTCTCGTCGGCTCATCGCATGTATGGTGGGTTGCCTATTAGTAGTCAGCACCCCTCAAAGTCGAGTAAATCGGCGCAATAAAATTCTAAATGTAATATTTACAACACTCGGCCATCCTGGTTTATGTTTGTCTCAAACATAGTCCTTGAATCTTACGGGCCTTTTGATAGTTCGTTTGGGTTTTTCATATGATGGATTTTCGTTCACAGTGGGTTTAGTTGGTTCTATGTCAGTATCATCTGGTTCCCACACATCCTCGGGATCAATATCGGTATTCTCGGAATTGTCTTCATCGATACTATCATCAATTGGTGCAGTTACAAATTCGTCCTCTTCTAGTAGGTCATTTTCTTGAATAGTATCATCCGTAGCATTATGATATATTTTGAGTTGTGGTACCTTTTCTTTCGCTCCTTTTCTCTTATCTTTCCTGGTTTCTTCATCTTCGTCTTCTCTTTTTGAGTGCCTCACAATGGCTGCATCTTCGAACACTGGAATGTATCCATACAATAACGAAAGGTGTATACCCTGTGGTTTTATTAACGTTTATATTCAAGTTTCTCCGTATGATGTGTACAATAGCAGGTACTATGGAGCGCATTTGCTTTTCCGTCATCCCATTTGCTTGGGGGTAGTGTGTCGCTATAAGTTGATGCTGAATATTTTATTTGGTACACATGTCCTGGAATATCATACTCGTAAAGGCTGTGCCCCGGTCACTGATATATTTTTTTGGAGCCCCATACTCTGAAATAAAAATTTTCATTTTGTCTACAGTTTCTTCCCCACTAGTTAATTTTGTTGGAAACAATCTAACATATCTGGAAAAAGCATCTACTATAACTAGTATATGAGCATGACCCTTCAAACTTCTTACAAATGGACCAACATGATCAATGTGAATTTTCTCCATACGTCGTTCAGGCATTTTTGGCGTGTGCAATAGGCCTGGTTTTCTACCTCCTGGGACCTTAACAACAAACAAAACATTGGAAACATCCTGAAATATGTTGTTTTACATATCTTCGTAATCCTCGAAACCAAAATCTTTTCAATATAGATTCAACCGTTCGATCTACTGACCGGTGTCCTCGAAGATCGTGATAAGTAACGACAATTGATTTTCTCATTGAATCCGGAATCACATATAACTTCTTAATTTCTTTGTTTATTTTAACACCTCGGTATAGCTTTCCTTCATATACTTCATACCCATTAGTTAGGTTATTCTCTTCATTTGTTCTCTCTTTTAAATCTTTATTTAAAATATTTATCACATTTTGTAATCTGTCATCTCCTGCCTGCATCATAACTACCTTATCTTCTTCCGATATTATGAGAAACATGTTAAGTCTCTTCTCATATACTTCTTCTATTATGCCCCTTGGCGTCGATTCTTCAACGGCTGCTCTACTTAGGCTGTCAACATGTGCCATTCTGTCACCCGGACGATGCTTAATATCAAAATTATATTCGGATAAGGTGGAATACCAACGGGCTATCTGGGGATTTGTTGTTCTTTTTGCATTTAGGTATACTAGAGCTTGGCAGTCACTAATTATAGTAAAATGTATGCCTATTAATAAGGACCTAAGTCGTTCACAACACCAAACTATGGCCAACAGTTCTAACTTTGATGAATGATAATTTTTCTCGGCATCATTGGTTTTCTTAGAGACGCAGTAAACAAGTCTCATATTTTTGTCTGGTCCTTCTTGTAAAATCATTCCAGCCACACCCTGGCTGCTGGCATCGCAATGTAACTCGGTACGACTTTTTGGGTTGTATAGCTGTAACACGGGCGCTTGGACTAGTAAGCATTTTAATTTTTGAAAACTTTCTTCTTGACTCTCTTCCCAAATAGATTCTTGTTTTGCCTTGGTTAAATCAGTGAGAGGTCGACAAATTACGGCATAATTTTTAATAAAACGTCTGAAAAATCCAGTGAGTCCTAGGAATCGTCGAATTTCATGTTTGTTCTTAGGCACTGGGAACTCTTCAATGGCTCGTAACTTTGTATCTCCAGGAAAAAGTCCTTGTGACCTAAGTGTAAAACCTAAAAATTTTATAGTGCGTTGTGCAAACTCACACTTTGTTAATTTGAAAGTTAATTTACCTTTGCGGATCGCATTAAATACAAGGATTAGTCTATAAATCATATCATCCCAATCTTTTGCAGGTACTAACACATCATCTAAATATGACACCGCTAGATTATCTTTTAAAGTTCCTAACACTTTCCTCATTAATTTAGAAAATTCAAATGGAGCACTACAAAGTCCAAAACAAAGTCTTTGGAATTCTGCGGTACCATCCGGCGTAATGAAGGCCGTTTTATGTTTAGAATGTTCACTTAAGGGAACTTGAAGATATCCACTCATTAAATCTAGGCTACAAAATAATGTACAACCTGCAAGCACTTCCAAACAATCATCGAGATACGTAATTGGAAAATTTTTCTTGACCGTTTGGGAATTAAGGCGCCACTAGTCTTTTCTCGCCTGTACCGGGTGGTCAACTAAGAATGGCCGCCGGCTATATCTCAAAAACTACTAAACATAGAAACTGAAATTGCTGGACATTACTTTCAAGTTCCTCATTTCGCCGCAAGGGGGCACAATTAAAAATTATTTTTTTAAATTTTAAATTTCTCTGAAAATTCCCATATTAAGGTATAACTCTGATTACATCATTGGAAAGCTTAGACAATTCTGCATCATTTTGGTTTAAGGCTCGTTGACGTTGATAAGAGTGGGGGAAGCTATTGAAAGTGTAAACATTAAAATCGCTGTAACTTCTAAACGCCCTATCCGATTTTACTAAATTTAAGCTTGTTTGGAAGGGAAAGGTAAGTACCTTCAATCGTCGTATCCAATGATACACGATAGTTTCTAATAAAATTGCTAGAGGGCGCAATTTGTAATAATAACAGTTTTTTTGATTTTATCCCGAAAATTCAAATCATACGGTATACTTATGACATCATAATCGGAAAGTAGATGAAATTTACAAGAAAAGACGTGAAAACCGCAGTTTGATATATTAAAATCGCTGTAACTTCTAAACGACTTATCCGATTTTCCTAAATTTAAGCTTGTTTGGAAGAAAAAGATAAGTAGCTATAATTGTCATATCCAATGGTACACAATCGTTTCTAATAAAATTGCTAGAGGGCGCAATTTGTATTAAAAATTATTGTTTTGGCAATAACTCTGAAACGCACAAAGATATCAAACTGCGGTTTTCACATATTTTCTTGTAAATTTTATCTACTTTCCGATTATGGTGTTATAAGTATACTGTATGATTTGAATTTTCGGGATAAAATAAAAAAAAACTGTTATTATTACAAATTGCGCCCTCTAGCAATTTTATTAGAAACTATTGTGTATCATTGGATACGATTGAAGGTACTTACCTTTCCCTTCCAAACAAGCTTAAATTTAGTAAAATCGGATAAGTCGTTTAGAAGTTACAGCGATTTTAATGTTTACACTTTCAATAGCTTCTCCCACTCTTATTAAGATCGGTACGCCAACGAGCCTTAAACCAAAATGATGCAGAATTGTCTAAGCTTTCCAATGATGTAATTAGAGTTATACCTTAATATGGGAATTTTCAGAGAAATTTAAAATTTTTAAAAATTATTTTGAATTGTGCCCCCTTGCGGCGAAATGAGGAACTTGAAAGTAATTTCCAGAATTTTTTCATGACCGCTTTAATCATAATTTTTTTCCCCCAAGTTTCTTTGTTTAGTAGTTTCTGAGATATAGCCGGCGGACATTCTTAGTTGACCACCCGGTACTTTTTGGTACTAATAATACTGGTGACGCGTAAGAAGAATCAGTGTCTCTGATTATGTCATTGTCACGCCATTCTTCTAAAAGTCTTTAATAGTTTCTCGGTCTTCTAGATTTGTACGATATGGTTTTAAACGCACTGGGATATTATTGTCCTCAATATCTACCGTCATTAAGTCAGTACACCCTAACTCTGACAAAATTAAAGCGAAACAATCTCTATAATTATTAAGCAAACCTAAAAGTTCTGCTTTTTGCAGTGAGGACACCGTGTCACCTACTGATATCATCTCCATAGTAATTGGCTGTCGCTTGCTAGGATCGCTGAAACAAACCTCTAAAACATTTTGCTGCCAGGACACCTCACATGGTACGGTATTGACACCCAACACTGAATCACTGTCATGGCTTAGTCCTTTAACTTCCCCTACTTTGTCACCTTGAACTACTGTTACTTGATTAGTGACTTGCACTGGTAACACATAGTCTTTGTCAAGAATTTTCACTTGAAGAAAGTTTATTTGTTTGTTATCTAGAACAGTATCTGCACTTACAGTCACAGCTGCCTTATTAAGACACATAGAAATGTCTATGTCTTTAAATGGTTCTTGATTGACGTATCCAAAAATAAATTGTTGGCCCATCCTCATATATGCAATATTTGGGTCCTCAGTAAAATTGCGTCCTAATATAGTAAAAGCATAGTCTGTATATGGTCAGGTACAATTAACAATTCAACAGGCTGTTCAACCTCATCTACTTTCACACTGAGTCTCGTTTTCAAGCTGCACTTCACTGGGATATTCCCAACACCATAGAGTTCTTGCACAGTAGACTCACTTGTCAAATTATTTTCGATGATGATCCTTTGCTGTATGGTAGAAACAGCACTTCCTGGGTCTATGAAACTTATTGTGTTTATGTGCCCATTTATTGTCACTTTTTTTCATGAATTTATCTTCGGTTTTCTTGGTTTGAGTCTCTTCAATTAAAAATTGCTTTTTCTGTACTTGATGCCAAGGTTATATTTTCCCGATTGTACTTTTGTTCTAGTTCATTTTGTTTTTTGTTCTGACAGTATTTTGCAACATGTCCGTATTCCTTGCAACTAAAACATAGGGGTTTTCCATTTTTATCTCTTCCAGGTAAGTAGTTTTTCACCTTTTCTGATCTAACTTCTGAGCTATTTGGTTTCCTTTCCAAAAATTGGTTTGATGTATAGCTTTCATGCTCTCAATTTTTGCTAACCACTTCTCTCCATCTCCATTGCCATCAAACTGTTCCACTCCCTTAGTAATGTTCGGCATAACCTGAAACTGTGGCTCACTGCTACTCGACGTATTTAAGATGTTCTGCTGAGAGAGTTCGTTCGAATAATTCATCGCGCTTTCGATTCTCGATCATCATCGTTGAAAATAAACGTGTAACATCCAATCCTGCAGCATTTGTCGCCCCCCATATTATCATTAAAAGGTGTGTTTCCTTCGAAAACTCCGGATAAACTGTCGCGAAATGCGTCCTCCTCCTCGTTTTCCGTCATTTGTAATCGTTCTTATCAAATTAAACAGCCGAAAATTTTAATCGAAACAATCTATTTTTATTCAACAGCTGATTGTCACTGTCAAAAAACATTCATTCACAGCTGATTGTCTGACGCGGATTTATTTAGTTTTTAGTTCCTTGTCTCGCCGCTGGTAGCGTATTATGACGACACGACACTCTTGTTTAAAATGGACGAAGGAATTTCGCAATTTAACGAACAAAACTTTGGTTATTTTGTTTCGATTTTCACGGGGTTTTTCCGTCGCTTTTGTCCTTTGAATCGCACTTCTGAGATATGTTGTCTATTTTATTATGCTCCCTGGGTCCTTAATTTAATTCGCCACTAGTCGGGAATCGGGATGGCGTCCATTTGTTGGGCACTAAAACACTCCGCGCTTACTAAACGAATTTATTAAGCTAAAACAAGTAAACTCGGGTTGTAGAACTATGGGTTATGTTATTTACAATATATATATATACAAATACGATCACTTTGGGCACTATTTCAAACGATCAAACCATAAAAAAATACGGCGCGTCTCTTTTCTTTTCTGTTCTCTTTTTTCATCGCTACCCTCCCTCTCGTCACTCGTCGGCTCATCGCAAAGTATGATGGGTTGCCTATTAGTAGTCAGCACCCCTCGAAGTCGAGTAAATCGGCACAATAAAATTCTAAATGTAATATTTACAACAACTTATAAAGCAAAATCTTGATAAAAATGTAATTTTCAATTTTTATTTTGTTTTAAATGTTTTACACACTTTTTAACAAGGCCTTTTCCCAAAGAATTAAATTTTTTCAAATGGAAAGATATTGGCTCACAGGGGAAAAAGATAGTGCATTTTTTTCCAACAATTTGATATCACACACCCTTATGTCAAGTTGAAAATTTATTAAAAATAGGTACATACCTATATTTCACGACAAAAAATGCACCAAAAAGTGCAAACGGAATGGCATTTATCTAGGTACCAGTATGTTCATTTGTTAATTAGCATCATGACGTCATGGGTACCTAGAAAAATCCAAAGCCGTTTGCGCTTCTTGTTGTATTTTTTGTCATGAATTGATATTTTTAATAAATTATCTCTTCTTTTTCAACTTGACGTAGGGGTATTGGTATTAAATTTTTGGAAAAAGTGCTCTATCTTTTTCCCCGAGTAAGCCAATATGTTTCCATTTGAAAAAATTGAGTTCTTTGGGAAAAGCCTTTTGTTTGTAAAACACAATAAAACTTGAAAATTGCATTTTCATTAAGATTTTGGCTTACAAGTTAACCATTTTAGAGAGTTTATAGCAATGTAGATAAAAAATAAAATTAAAGATTAGGTATTTAGAATGTCAAAAAGTGACGTATGGGGGGGTGTCGTTTAATTTGGAATGACGTTCTTAATCGATATAGCCAAAAATATACAGGGTATTCCATTTAAAAATCTAAGGTCGAGGTAATTTACGGTTATACTGGAAGTAATAATATGTCATAAAACGTAAAATTATATCACATATAAACCCACAAAATTTTGTTTCTGTAATTTAAGCAATAAAAAAGTTAAAGAGGTGAGCGTCAATCGTAAAGCACCCCGTATATTTGTTTAGTATTTGTAAATACAGTCGAACTCGGTTATAACGAACGGAGGGGGGCAAAATATTATGTTCGTTATAATCGGGCGTTCGTTATATCGAAGCACTGAAAACATGTGTTTATATGAAGACTTTTTTCCTGCCTACTTAAAAATATATTCGTTATAGCCGGGCGTTCGTTATAACTCTGTAGGTACGTTATAACCGAGTTCGACTGTAGTTTGGAGTTTCATAGTTTGAAATTAGAAGAAAACTAAAAAAAGTAGTAATAAACATTTTACATAAGCATTTTTTTTTCTAGTATAGTTTACATATTAGCAGTTGACTTGCCCAATATTTTTTTAGGTTTGTTTATTTGCTTTGCAAAAATCTATTATGAGTTAAAATCAGTTTTAAATTCATGAAATGTAATTATTAAATTATTATCAATTTATTTAACTTATCGTGAAGCAAAATCATAATTTGAAATAAGTCAATGATTTTTGATTTTCTTTATAAAAATCAAATTATTTGCCCAACCCTGGTGTCTATACAAAAATAAAACATTTCGTTCCTATTTTTATTCGTTCAGAACATATGTAGCTTGATTGCCACGTATTTTATAAAACAAATAAAAATATAGATTTATCGCTTCTGTACAAACGAAAATTTTAAATAATTATAAAACAACATCAAATTATGAGTAAATTTTAAATTTCAGTGTTACATAATAATTACTTTACCAGCGAATATGTCGCATAGATATAACATCAAGTAAACCGAGGGTCATTTTTTTTGTTTCCTTTGTTACATAATAATTTTACATCCTACATTCTTTATTTCTTATAACAGTCAATAATATAGATATAACCTAAAGTAAACCATGGGTAATTTTTGTACTTCCCCGTTACATAATAATTACATCTTTGTAACAAAAATATCATTTTGGTTACGTCACTATAACATCAACTGAGAAGTAAAATGTTCTGGTCATTTTCACTAGTTTTTAACTTTATCTTTATTTAAATGTACCTACTTTGTTTGGACATAACATGTCACGCGTTTACGTAACATTTAAGTAAAAGTTATGTTATTTTGTTTAGTGGGTACATACATACGTTACAGTGCTAAAAAATAGAGAAAATAATAAATCAGAAAACTCGCTTACAATAATGTAAGAAAGGCAATTTTGATAAAACTGTGAAATGTTATGTAACCTTTAGTGTTTTATGAGTGAAATATTTAAATTATTAAAAGAAAATATTGTGGTATATCGGACCAGTGTGTACCTATTTTGTATATTGAAATACACAGGGATCCAATTAATGGATACCTTGGGGCGGATAGACCACGACGGCCGTTTCGTCCTTGTTAGGACTCTACGGGCAGCCATAACCTAAGCAATTCCAAGAACGACGGAAAAATGTACTAAAAGCCTCCTTGCAAAATCAAGGCGGCCATCAATACACCGTACCGCTATCCCAGCATTAATTATTTTCACGGACACTATATTATTATCTATTTAAATTATGCAAAAATGTTTAAGTTGCCTGCCCAGTGACGGGATAATCGGATGATTTTCAGAATCGAATGGGGATTAAATCACAAACGAAAGAATGTCGCTTCTTTTAAATAAATGGCTGCCATGGAGCCTAGCAATAAAATTATTGTTTTCATGGCCTCTTATAAACTCATTGAAAATTACCTAGGTATACCTAAAGTAGGTACATGTTTTTCAAGTAACCTACAAAAATATATTTTTGGACCACTCTGCACGCTTGAACTATAAGATATGACCAAAAAATCAAGGGTGAGATTACAGAAGTTCTGCATCTGACGTCTGCAGCTGCAAGTAGTAGTTTGCAGATGCAAATCACAAAACTGAAATTCCAGAAAACGTTAATCATACTTTGCGTCTGCAAATTTGCAGCTGGAAGGTCCTACAAACTTGCAGAAAGTATGAAAATTTTTAAAAACTAACCTATATTTTGGGGATTTAACGGACGATGGCATTGGTGGTTATTTACAATTAGTAGGTACTTATATAAGATTTTAATATAAAAAAAATTGCAAGAGCACGTTAAGAGTTAAGTTCATTCATTTATTATTTTGACATATTTCACGTATTTGGCAGTCGATCGATATTAAGAAACAGATCTGCAAAGTTGCAGGTATCTGTAATCTCGCCCTAAAATGTGTAAACGCATTTTTGAACCGTGCGCAAAATTTCAACTTCGTAATGTTTTAGAGTTTGGAAAAAACAGATTTATTAAGTAATGTTTTCGTTAAAAATAATGAAAATTACTTAATACATAAAAAAAGCTTATACAGATATCAGTATAGGGTATAGGGTATAGGGTAATATTCAGAAAACTGGCTCAGAAATGTATGTGGAATCTAAAAATTAAAAACTGTAGTGTGTTCCATTTAAAATAACGGTGTTGCAACCTGTTTTGTGTAAAAGCGTTGCCGCATCGCAAAAAATATTTAAAAATGATAAAACAGGGTCGTTTATCGGAGCAACCAATTTTTTTTTAAAAAACGCATTAACCGTATTCCATAAACTCTAACGTTTCATCCACCGTGAAACACCATGTATATTGCTATTTAATTGCAATGAGTAAACCTAATTAAATGGTTCACTTTGTAGGAGATAATAAATTATAATTAAAAAATACTATGTGGCAACATCTTAAACTCCTTAACGTTATTTGCCCGCATTCCTTTCACAGCTGCAGATAAAGTTGTCGACCTATATGGCCGTGTATTATACATACAAACAGCTCGGGACTTATCCCACAACAGGAGATATAGTATGCCTGATAATTAGTTACTTAACACATCCTATTGTCGAAAATTAGTACCTACTTAAAATAGTACTCAAAAAAAATCTAAATTAAAGCCATAAAGGTGACCTCTCCGCACCAATTCTCGCGGCAGAGACTTGAAAAATCCCACCAGAGATCCTGGTATTGAGGTCGCCTAGTAACAAAAGGTACGATGTCATCATACTTGCATGCATATTACGAGATGGCGAATGTGCTAGGAAAGAAAAGTACTTTTAAAACAGAAGAGAAATGATAAAAAGGGTAATAAGGGTGGCGCTAGAATTTGAAACGCTATAAATCAGTTAAAAATAATCATTAAAATTATTAATGATGGACGAAACGTCGAATTTTTCATTTTCTGAGGCGCAATATTAAGCTCTAAAACAAGAACTTTGGCTCAATTTAACAATCAATTGTCAGTTTTTTTTTTAATATTTACTTAAAGTTGTCTGATGCACCAACTTTCCTCTATAATTACGTCTCTCTCAACATCGTTGCCGAAACAAACCCAAACAACTTTAAAAAGTCATTTTGTTTGATATTGACAATATTTACTGTAATATCTGGGAATTTAAATCACTATTTACCGCCGAAAGAGATGCACATGCGCCGTAATGAAATTGTTCACGACGCAAGTCCTATCACCCCTTCTTCTGCCAACCACCACGAGAGAAACACGCATCTGCCCTAATCTGTGTGTAGCGTGAAATAGAACAAGTAGTGAAAAAAAAGGTATTTAATTTAGACCTAAAAAAGGCTAAATACATCATTCACACATGAACTTATTTAAAACATAAAGCTTCTTCTATAGTTTTACGTTTCAAGTTACGGTATTTTAAGATTGTCTTATCAAAAGTTTAATAGTCACATTGAGCACACTTAAACTTATTTGCAGCACCAACTTCTTCTATTATGACGTCCCACCATATGCCTTTTTAAATTACTTTTACAAATCGTTTGATATTCACATTGTTTGCATTCAAACTTATTTAAAATATCAACATCCTCTATATTTTTATGACTTAAGATATGGTGCTTTAGATGTGTTTTATCAAGAGTTTGATATTCACATTGTTCACACCTAAACTTATTAAAAACGTTGACTTCCTCCTTGTTATGTCGTCGATAAATATGCCTCTTTAAATCACTTCTCGTAATTGATTGATATTTACATTGTTTACACATGAATTTCTTTAAAACATCAACTTCCTTTATATTTTTATGCTTTAAGTTATGGCGCTTAAGGCTTATTTTATCAATAGTTTGATATTTACATTGATCACACTTGAACTTATCTGAAGCATCAACGTCCTCTATATTTTTATGACGTCTCAAAATATGTCTCTTTAAATTACCTTTCCTAAGTGTTTGAAATTCACATTGTTCGCAGTTAAACTTATGTAAACAACTTTTCCCAATTGTTTGATTTTTACATTTAAAACCTCCTAAAGAAACATATTTTTCCATATTTTTGATAAGGGTTCTCACCCCTATTTTACCTTTACCCTATAATTGTTATATTTAAGATTAGTAATTAATATTTGTTATTGTTATGAACACATATTTCATTGGTACAGGGTATAAACCTATACTACCGCGTGTTAGTTATTTAAACAGTTAATATAACAATAACAAATATCGTTACAGTTTAAGTTCAACTTAGTTTAGTATTTATAAAGACTGATTAGATATAGGAAACTAGTCTTAAGAATAAGAATAGATAGAATGATAGATAGAGTCTAAGTCTAGTCTACGATTATTGTTGTTAGCATAAGAGGCTGTATACACCCTAAATGTAGTGCTAAAATAAATACTACCTTTTTTATAAAGTGCCTCTGATCTTCTCTAGCACCAATACCCGATAGTTCTACTATATTTTTTTGTGATGTAGGTAATTTATGTCTTTAATTTTAATTCTTTACAATCTAATTTTATTTGTGAAGCCGAGTCCAAACGGTCTGGCATATTATTAATGCCGTCAATGAATTTTTGATTTTTAATAGTTAATGATGAATTATTATTATATGGGTATGGTATAATATGACCGTTTCATTCATGGGTTTTCCACGATTGGTGGATAATTTATATTTTTTCTGGAATATGTTATTGTTGGTTTTTTGACTTCTAATGGGGTTTGTTCATTCATTAAAAGGGAAAACTTATCTGGAACTGCGGTAAATGATCATTTAACTTCTTATGGGTGGCGAAGGATTGTTCTTTAAAGCGATTACAACAAATAAATTTATTTCTTAGTTCTTGCTTGCTTAGCCCCAAAAGATCTGTGTTTCCTAGAATATAAACACATGCATGTTAACTTGGACTTTATATACAAATTTATCACTGTCCGAATATCTGATAAATATTTTTTTAAAGATGAATACTATGTATAAAAAAATCTTTTAAAAACAAATATATATCTAGAACGAACCACTAAAAAGGAAAATAAAACTTCAGAATTTTGATATTTCTGTTTTGAAATAAAAATTGCAAATTTCACCACCATCAATCTCTGCGGCTACTATAATAGTTGCCTATCTTTGACGATAAGTAGTTCTTAGCTTAGACAGACAGTTAAGTAACCGCAGAGATTGATAATGGATAGCATTTGAATTTTTTTATAAAACAGAAATATAAGTAAAGACTGACTTTATATGCCTTGAGGATATTTTCTCAGTAATAAAACACACCTATTAAATCGGTTATATTTTTTCAAATTAATCTGCAGAGAGAAAAAATTGTTTTAAATCGGAATAAATATTTAATAATAAAATATATCCACCATCGTTAGAGCTTATTTTTTTTTAGCAGCAGCTGAATTTAAAAAAATATTGTAAGCTTATTGTGAGCTCTCTGTAGTATAAGGAGTGGATATTTTAATAAATTGAACAATGTAACATAATATAACTTCAGTAATGATAAATTGATTACAGTTTTTTCAAATTAAGTTATCACAGTGCTGTTCAAATTCTTTTTTAAACAAAGTTGTAGAAACTTTAATACTTTACAAAAAAGTAAACCTTATTTTTGTAGCAGGCAGGCATTTCCATTAAAAAGAAAACAAAAATAAAACTTGTTTTATACTCCTTTAGAGTGTTGTTTCCACCCATAAATAGTCGGAATTGTCACTGCAAGGAACCCTTCACAACTCCCTACAGTGTCTCCCATCGAAAAGAAAAATATATTTTTTTCCCATCGAAAAGAAAAATATATTTTTTTAACACTTTTGGAGGGTTATTTTCACCCATGCATGGACGAAATCGTAACTGCTTTCCAGAAAGGGACATGATAAGGAAGTGAGGGTAGAAAAAAGTCCTGTCGTCCTTCTTAAAAATTTAATAGCCGACGCGTTTCGGCCTAAATGACCATCATCTGTAAGTAACAATAGAAAAAAAATATTTTTTAACTTTCTAAGTCAGCCGGAAAAACTTCTTATATAAAATTAAAAAATTTAAAACAAGGTCACAATTAAAATACACGATAAATTTAAACATAAAAACAACAAGTGTACTTACAGAACTTAAGGTCCGAACATTGTTTGCTTTTCTAAAGGTAAATATCTATGTCATTGAGACGGCAATGATGTACGTAAATATCTAATAAACCGCTTAATCGTACGTTTGAGAAAAGATGTTGACGATAAAACGAGAAGATATACGTAGGAAGGCGGTATAATTAAATTCAGCATAATGACATTGTCTTAAACTACAACACATAAAATAAAGTATATTTCTCAAAATTCCAAAGAAAAACGTAGATAGAATAAACATTCCTATCAATTTTAAAAGTCGTGATTTCTGTCCACTTCAAGTGTTTGTTATAAACAAATTAGGCAAAAGGAACGGCCTAAATCTTTCACCAGCATTTTTTCTTCCAAGAAAAGCGCGGAAAGTCGCGATTGTTTTAAAAAACTGATTTTATTAATTTTGAAACGCGACAAACCCGAACAAACTGATCAACTTAACCCCAGATATCCCACCGACCTAACCTAACTTACAACAATAATTAAACTATGATAGAAATATGGTTTAAAATTAATATTTCGCCAGGAAAACCCGTATTAAAAAAGCTGCCATCTGGTAGCGGTAGAAAAGACGAAAGAGAAAATAATAATTATGAGTATGAATAAATAGTTTGGTGTACAGGAAAGTAGGTAGGGTCATCGTGCCTACTGTGGCCCTACTGTACGAGCTGCCGCTGGCAAGATAGAAAAAAGACGAAATGATTTTCGACAGTCATATACGACTAATCCCGAAACTACACGTACATTTAGCCAAAGATCACGGTCAAGTCCCCAATCATTTATTATCATTACAATAAAATAACATTCGAAAATAATATAATTGTATACCTAAATCCTTTTAGCATTAAAAATAAATAAAATATACCTTATATGTAATTCGATCTAAAATTTGATTATTATTATTATTATTAACAATCAAAATGCCATATTATACCACATGTATACACAATAATAAAAATTATTTTTAGTGTTTATAATTAGCAGACTATTGAAACAAAAAACTGTGCAAAACATTTTCAGTTTTACGACTTTTTGATCTCGTTATGCAGGGTCCTGCAACAGTGCGTCAGGCTTCCATAGCTCCTATACGACTTAAGTTAGGAATTTTATTCATATACTGACTTATATTATGTCACAAGGATCAGGAAAATATTAAGGTAAGATGACGCCAACTAAATCGGTTATTTTAATTTTTTTTACTTTCCTTCCTAAAATCGATAATATTTTTTTTCTTTTGTTACGCTGTAAGATAAATATGTTGGTCCGCCAAAATCTTGGAAATCGTTGGTCCGCCAAAATCTTGGAAATCACTGGACCGATGTGGATTATTTATTTTTTGTTTTATAGGGAATTTTCAGAAGGTCGTACTATTGTAATTTGTCTTTCCCAAAATAAATACTATTTGGAATAGGAAGATGCTTTAACTGATCAACAGCATCAACTTCCTCTATATTTTTATGACTTTCCAAAACATGTCTCTCTAAACCATGTTTCGTAATAGTTTGATAATTACATTTACTACATCTATATGATTTATGACGTCCCAAAATATGCCTCCTTAAAGAACCTTTCGCAATAGTTTGATAATTACATTGATAACACTTAAACTTATCTAAAGCCTCAACTTCTTGTATTTTTTTGTGTCGCAAGATATGTAGCTTTAAGCTACCTTTGACAAGTGTCTGATATTCGCATTGACCACATTTATGCATCTTATTTGAATCATTAACTTTTGCCGTGTTTTTATGTCTAAGTACAATATGTCTCTTTAAGTCACTTCTCGTAACTGTTTGATACTCACATTGATCACACTTAAACTTATCTGAATCATCAACTTCTTCTATATTTTTATGATGTCCCGAAATATGTCTCTTTAAACTACATTTCGTAATAGTTTGATAATTACATTGACCACACCTAAACTTATCTGAAGCATCAACTTCATCTATATTTTTATGACGTCGTAAAATATGCCTTTTTAAATCACTTCCCGTAACGGTGTGATATTCACATTGTTCACACCTAAACTTATTGAACACATTAACTCCCTCCATATTTTTATGGCGTCGGAACACATGTCTTTTAAAATAACTTCTGGTAAATGTTTGATAATCACATTGACCACACTGAAACTTGTCTGAAGCATCAACTTCCTCTATATTTTTATGACGTCCCAAGACATGTCTTTTTAAACCATCTTTCGTAATAGTTTGATAATCACATTGATCACACTTAAACTTATCGGAAGCATCAACTTCCTCTATATTTTTATGACGTCCCAAAATATGTCTCTTTAAAATACTTTTTGTAACCGTTTGATAATCACACTGATCACACTTGAACTTGTTGAAAGCCATAACTTTCCCTGCACTATGTCGTCGTACAATATGTCTCTTTAAATTCCTTTTCGTAAATGTTTCATACTCACATTGATCACACCTATACTTCAGTAAAGCATCCTTTGTATTGTGCCGTTGCAAGATATGTAACTTTAAACTACTTTTCTCAATTGTTTGTTGATCACATTTTAACTTATCTGAAGAATCAACTTCCTCTATATTTATATGAAGTCGCAATATATGTCTCTTTAAATCACTTCTTCTAATAGTTTGATATACACATTGTTCACACCTAAACTTATCTGAAGTCCCAACTTCCTCTATATTTTTATGTCGTAAGATATGTTTCTTTAGGTTTCCTTTTTCAAAAGTTTTATATTCACATTCGCCACACTTAAACTTGTCTATATTTTCATGTCGCAACAGATGTTTCTTTAAGTTTCCTCTTTTAACAGTTTCATAGTCACATTGACTACATTTGATTATATTAGAAGAAATAATTTCCTCTTTATTTTTATGTCGCAATATATTGATTGATTGATGATGACACATGTCACAACTATACTTTTGATATTCGTCACGGTGTCCTTGATCGATGTCACCAAATGTCATACTGAAAAAAAAATTGAGATATCTCAAGAATTATACAATTTAATGTTACCTCGTTTTTGTAGTTTATCTTATTGATTAGTGAAAAAGAGTACGTTTGGGTATCGCCATACTTTTTGAGAAACAAGTTGAGAGCAGAATTTTCACAGCACATTGAGTCCTATTAAATGTTAAAATTATAATAATTCAAGAAGTCCTTAATATATCTCGTTACTTCAAAAATTTTAGAGATTAATGTTCTGTTAAAAGTAGCAGTGTCTTACCACGGCGCTTCTAGACCAACGAGGGGTTAGACACTACATTGTAAAAAAAATCCTAAGAATAAAAATAACCAATTAGATAGTGCCACTGACGAAAATTTTATACCAAATTGGTAAATAATAAAGGAATTAGCACACACATGATTAAATATGTTAGTGTTGTATCACGGCAGTCCCTCTATGGATTAAAAAAACAGCGCTATTAGACAACATTTTTTCCAAAACAGAGCTTATGACAACCCTCAATTAAAGTAAATACTCGGAACCTGATTAAAGTTAAAAAATTAATTATAATTTTCAGATAGGGGAAAGTGGTCGAATATCGGTCAGCGGCTAATATCGATCATCTTAATTTTACGCAACCCTACAAACATATAAAATGATAAAATATGCGCTGCCATCTCTTAAGGTAGATGCAAATTACCAACAGCCATAACGGGCAGTGTCATTGAACGCCGAGTGTATACGGTCACAAACGGTGTTTGTGAAGTTTTATTTTTATTTTTTCCGTTCATTGTATATGGTATGTACTTGTCAAGGTTAGAAAATCCTAAGCTACTTTAGTACTAATAGCCATGGTGCCCCAAGGTATTCTATACAGCGTTTACGAAAATTTTAATTCTTTGACGTTAGTATTTGTTTATGATTAAACATTGGCCTAGTCGCGGCAGGTAATTTCGGCCATGGTCGGGCGTGTGATCGATTTTAACCTCGTTGCTTTTTATTCTTTGTAGATGCCCCAAAAAAATATTCTGGTAAGACAAATCGCTCTGCATGATCAAAGGATGACATGATGCGAGCTGTCGAGGCGATTAAAAAACAGACACACTGCATTAGAAAGGCAGCAAAATTGAATGGCGTACCATATACTCCGTTGTGAGACAGATCACCTAGTAAAAAATTTAAATTAGGAAGGCAGCCTGTATTAAATGAAGACCAGGAAACAGAACTGGCCAATCACATTTTAAAATTGCTAATGTCTATGGGTCGACACCAAGTAAAATCAAACAACTTGATTTCGAATATGCCGTTGCAAATAATGTCAAAAAGAAAACCTGTGGTAAAGATTGGCTTAGTGGATTTTTACCGCGACATCCACGAATTTACCTACCGGCATTTAATCAAAAGAAAGTGAACCTATATTACGACAATTTACAACTGGCCTTTGAAAAATATAAATTTCCTGCAATGCTCATTTAACGTTAAATTAGCGGAGTACATAAATGTCATCGAATTTGCTATATGAGCGCCACAGGTGACTTCGTGCTCCCCATGTTTATTGTTAATGGCAAGCCTATGAACAACGCCCTGGAAAATTTAACCCATGGATGCAATCAACCGCTGCTCAAAATCAGGATAGATCACTGAAGACTTATTCCTGAATTGGTTGAAGCATTTCGCTTAATGTGTAAATGCTTTCACGAAAGATCCTGTGTTAGTTGTTTTAGACAACCAGGTCAGGGACACTCACTTGCAGTCCTATAAAATTCTGTCGTGAAAACGGAATCGTTCTTGTTTCGCTACCCCCACACACCTCTCACCGGCTCCGGTCTCTGGACGTCACGTTTTTTCATTTCATTGAAGACACCATATAGCAAAGAATTCTAATTCTTTATATGAAGTCTCTCCATTATAACAAAACTGAGCTGGCTGATATTGCAGAGCTCATTGCTAAACCAGTCAATCGTATCACTTTCAAAGAGAAAGTAGGGCAGAACTATCGTCAAGTCTGCAAATATAAAACTGATCAACAATCTTTCTTTTCAAGTTCATGGCAGATACATTAAACAAAATGATATATATCCCTTAGGATCCTTGTCAAAATTTCGTTTTGGGGGAGCTTACAGGGAAAAAAATGGAGCGGGGATGTATATTGAAGTGGCTGTGAGGATTTTCTGTTTTTTGTATATTTATCTGCATGTTTGTGTTGGTTTCAATCCAAAGATGAGCCTTATTAGACGTTTCTGTGCTTGGAATACTCGGTTTATGTGTACTGCTTGTCCCCACAGTAAAATATTATAGCTGAGATGAGGATACGCTAATGCGTAGTAAGATGTTATTTGAGTAGGGACAGGCTCTGTGTATCTTAACTTTAGTATAGCGTAGTAAGTTTGTGCCAGTTTTGAGCATACATGATCCAATTGAGGTTCCCACGATAGTTTGGAATCAAGATACGTTTCCAGAAATTTGGAAGAGGATGCTGCCTGGTTCAATTGCATTTTAGGAGAAGTTTTGTAGAAATGAATGTGAACCGTTTCGTCCTCGTTTAGTATAAGTTGATTCCAAAAACACCATATGTTCATTTCTTCTGTTACTTCTTGTGTTTTCCTGTGTGCTTCAGGGTCATCTAGTGCTGATATGGCAACATTGGTATTATCGGCAAATTGTAAATCCCGGTAGTGATAGATCGTTTACAAATATAAATATGAGAGGTGCGAGGACAGATCCTTGGGCAGCTCCGATGTTTAGTTTATTCTGAGTAGGTATGATTTCCCAGTTTGACTAACAGCCTTCTTTCGGTTCAAGTGAAATTTAAAGAATCAGTTGTATTTATCGTGTTATTATTGTAAACGTTCAGAAGTTCCTATATTGGAGCAATGACATGATCCACAAAGTTGACAAAAAGCAATTTATTTTGTTAACTAAGTGACCAGGTAAATGAATTTTTAAATTTTTTATAATATTAAGTTTTTTTACTTTCCCTAACACTACAGCTCTCAAATTTTGTTTTAAGATAAACCTTTTTTCTGATCTTATTGCAGCTGTCGTATAGTTACGCTATTGTTTAAAATAATCGTAGTGTAGGGGAAGTTTCGTTTGTTTATATTTTTTAACGCTTTGTTTCTCAATTTTTGTAAATTTTTATATTTTCTCTTATCCAGGGTGCATATTTAAAACTACGATTTTTGCGAAATTGCGATATTGTAAAAAATTTAATCTAGAATAGATGCTGATTTTGCAGAAACTCGTGTAGTTTCTTTTACAAGTTGACTCATTAAAGGTCAAGAATATTGCCTATAGAATTGTGTTTAAATTAAGCATATTGAAATTAAAATCATCAAAACATATGATGTCGTATGTCAAATATAGGTTGAACAATACATCTTTAAGCGAGTAAAGAAATTGTGTTGTATCGGCGTATATATATTTCCTTCAATTACAGTTTAATCGCCGAGTGTCAACTTAGCCCTTAGGTGCTCGAAATACTCTAGGGAAGCTCATAATAAAATTTCACATTTTATATTATTCCTAACATAGAGCCCTATACCTTCACCACGCCTGCGTGAACGATTTTTCTTAACACGTTGACTGCCGAAGCCATATTCGCTTTTTTGATCATGACGCCATTCCAAAAAAAAAAGCCCGAAAGGCCATTTGTGACATTGCATAAAGTAGGACAAATGAAATGGGCACTGGCGTCAATTTTAAAAAAATCGCTTTGGGGACTCAGAGAGTGGTGCACTTGTCCAATGCGCCAGCTCGGTCTATCACAGCGAATAATCCCCGATGAGAACTCCCTGGGGAACTAAAACTGATCTCGGTCCAATGGACCTAGTTGGCGAGTGCGACAAATTGCATCATGGTCTAATAGGCCGCGTTTTAAAAGTTTGAACCATTTATTCTCGGTCCTATAGACCGGAATGGCAGTCAACGTGTTAAAAAATGTATAATTATTTATACCTTCCTGCACCTAGATACGTTTCCGTCACGCCAGTGACGTTATACCCAATACTAACTACATGATGCTCAAAAGTGTCAAAGTTTGCTAGTAGCGATCCTACATTAACATGTGTATTATTATGAAGGCTTATTCCTGCATGAACCAAACTAAAAAAATTTTATAAGGAAAGAAAGACGCACGAATTTTTGAGATAGCAGGCCTACTTATTCTCAGAAAGATTTTTCAGAGCGGCAACGTTGTCAGCATCCTTTCAATGTGCACACTGAGAAAAACCCGCCAACTAAATTACTTAGTTGATTTTTTTTTTGTTGTAGCTACTAAAAATGTCCGCAGACTTAGTTACCATAATACCGCAAAGCTATTTACAGGAACTAACAAATATATTTGTTGCCCTCCACTTACAATTACTAATCGATTTAGTAGGCTGTACGCCGAAAATTTATTTGGTAGACTTGCGGTAAATACATCCTTTGTTGTGATAACTAACAAGGGCGTAAGATTTTGTTATACTTGTGACAACTAAAAAAATATTAATTTTAAATAATGCCTTAAGTTGTCGTAACGAAAAATATGGTGGCCATTACTTATTAATTTTAAATAATGCCTTAAGTTGTCGTAACGAAAAATATGGTAGCCATTACTAAATATTTAGTTAATTTACCCGATCGCGCACGCGATCATTGGTCATCCACGCGGTAACAATCATTTCGTCTCCGTGCTTCGATATGTGTGTGCATGGTTCAGGCGAATCAGGTGCTTCTTGCCAGGGAGGGTGTGTGTGTTGTGTATCTATTAGTGTTATTTATTTATTATAGTTTATAGTGATGTATTACAGACTTTTATTGTTAGAATGGGGGCTTCAAACCCATCTAGATGCATTTGAAGGTAAGGTTGTGTTGTGTTATAGGATTTATCCATGTTATTTATTTAATAAAAATTTTAAAAACTGAAAAAATTATTTTTTGTATTTTAAGTTGAAGAGAAAACAAACTTTTGTAGCATCGTGGGATAGTTTAATTTAAATATTCTGACGTGTAGATATATTGAATAAGTTACTCCCAGAAACAAAGACAAATTTTGATCAACTAGTTAAACAGCCAAGTTAAAGTGTTTTATTTGGTATCTACTGTTGCACACACCTTTAGTTTCCTTATAGGCCGTATAAAAGGGCTTTTTAACATCAGCTCAACTGAACCTCTATTGGTATTTAAAGTTTTTTATAAAAATCACATTGCAGTTAAATTAAATATTGTTTCTGTTTGAAACTGGCAGCAACATATTTTAGACGAAAAGCTTCAACATCAGTAAAATGGTTTTATTGGTGGTTACAGAGAAGCTCCAGCAAATTACGCTTTGCTGCTTAGAGTTTTTTCTGCTGTATACCGAGCTTTTCGGTTGCGATACACACATGCAATTACAGTGGATTTTATCTACTAGTTGTATGTGCAGCCGTAACAAATATTTTTCTAATGCAGCATAGAACTCTTGTTAAATAGGGGACAGCGAAATGCTTTTTGCTGTGGTGACTAGAGTAAGCTTTTCGTTGCTGCCAGTTCCAAACAAAAAACCGTATTTGACGAAAATGTGATTTTTATGGGAAGGTTCAAGTTAAAGGTTCACTTGAGCTACTGTTAAGATGCCCTTATATAATGCCTTAGGGGACTGAAGGTGCGTGCAATCGTTGCCAAATAAAAAAAAACTTTGTGGTTACTTTTTAACTAATATTTTTATTTGTATTCACTAAACACCCAATTTGGGTTAACTACATAATTTAGTTACTATTATATAATTTATTAGTAACGTTAACATCTACGCTTAGTTCCTGCAACTAAATGATATAATAGCTTTAACAAACCACCTAATTGTAACGAATATATATATTAGCTGTGCTAACTCAGTTTTTTTAGTAACTGTAACTAAAACCATTTAGTAAACCCAACAACATAAGTTCGTTATCTACTAAATCCTATAGTTGTAGCTACTAATCTATTCCAGCAAACTTGATTTAGTTGTTATAAGTCATCCACCTTGCTGTCCCCTATTTTAATGAAAAATTTTGCTGTGGTAACTAAATTTTTAGTAATGGCTACAAATTATTTTCCTCAGTGCAGGAAAATTATTTACTATTCAGGAAAGAATTTTCACCACCTCAACAGTTATCCTCAACGCTGGTGATGCACAGGCTCCTAATGGATTGATCCAGACCCGCACTTATAAAAGTTCACTTTTAATTTTGCTAAAACAATCACTTTAGGACTTAGTACCTCAACATATACAGTGTTGCCAAACATATATTCTGCCTATAAGGGGGGTGAAGAGAGCGGGTGTTATTCTCTGAATAACTATTAGAGACTTTCTAACTAATAGAGATATTAAAAGTGTGCTGTAACCAGAGTTTACTGAAATACCAGAAGGACAAAATTCTGTTATTCAGGCAGAAGCCAGTGAACTGGGCGAGCCTCCCAAAAACCTGAATTCGTGTGAAGAATGGGAATAGTCATTGATCGATAGTACCCTCTTATATGAACGATATTAGTCGACCATAGGTGGTAAAATCGATCAAGACAGAGTTGTTTTCTATATTTTTTAAAATGTTCTTATTAAGATACAGATAAAATGTTTGTGGTGTTTTGTTCTTACGATAATACTCGTAAGGTCTACGTTCAATACAACAAATAACAGTATTATGTGAAATTATTGCTTTTGTCTTATGGTATCTTTTAAAAGATCAATATTCGACCGCTTTCCCTATCAACATTTTAAAACAACGTTTGAAATAAGTAAACAATTTTTATAATTATAGTTTACAAAGTACAAAGTTTATTGTGGAATTGCAAGTAATTAAATTATGATTTTTTTAATTTTAAAAAATTTGGATAGTTTATTTATACAGACTACAAAAACTTGTTAACATTTCTGTATATTATATTATTTTTGGCCGCTTTTAAGAAAGAGTAGTAATTAGATACATTAGATATACTTACATATTTTGTTTTTGTTCACGGGTTTCCTCTTGAAGGTCGATTTCCTCATTTTTAATTTTCCATTCATCATAGACTGGTTCAGATTCTATTGTGTTTTCATTCGGGTTCATTTTTACTGGTACCACCAAACATTTAGGATAAAAATCTTCTGATCTGTAAAAGTAAATCACAATAGGTATTTACTGAATGCTATTGATTTCGTGATCCTTTAGGCAATTTTGAAAAAAATATTGCCATGATGATTGCCTATGGACCATTGGCATGGGGTCCTATAGGCACAAGCTCAAGCACAATGCTGATGTTCTCCCTTGGTTGGTAACCGGGGCAGACGCAACCTTGCTACTCTAAATTAATAGTAACCCTGTGTGCCCGGCAAAAAAACACAAAGTTTACGGTTTATAAACTGACAATGGCTAAACCGGCCACTGTTTTTTTCAAGCATGAAAAAAACATTTTAACTTAACAGATGATATAGTGTCCGCGAAAATAATTAAAAGAAAAAGAAAATATAGTGGCATATCGGACAAGTGTGTAACTATTTTTTATATTGGAATACACAGGGATCCAAGTTCAATGGATACCCTGGGGCGGGTAGACCACGACGGCCGTTTCGTCCTTGTTAGGACTCGACGGGCAGCCATAACCCAAGCAATTCCAAGAACGACGGAAAAATGTACTAAAAGCCTACTTGTAGAATCAAGGCGGCCCTCAATACACCTTAGCGCCATCCCACGGAACCAACTCCAATATAAAAGATAGTTACACTGGTATAATCGAAAGGTAGACAACTAAATAAACCACGAAGTGCAACCACAATCCAGTATAGGGAACGCTATTTGCGTTTTCACCGAAAACATCTGCCATTTTGCAGACAAGAAAACAGATCAACGCTGGCACCCACCAGAATGCGCGCAATCCGTTTGAGTTTTAAGCCATAAAAATGTTTAAAAGATGATATAGTGTCCGCGAAAATAATTAAAAGACAAAGAAAATATAGTGGCATATCGGACAAGTGTGTAACTATTTTTTATATTGGAATACACGGGAATCCAAGTTCAATGGATACCCTGGGGCGCCCCAGGATTGTGGTTGCACTTCGTGGTTTATTTAGTTGTCTACCTTTCGATTATACCAGTGTAACTATCTTTTATATTGGAGTTGGTTCCGTGGGATGGCGCTAAGGTGTATTGAGGGCCGCCTTGATTCTACAAGTAGGTTTTTAGTACATTTTTCCGTCGTTCTTGGAATTGCTTGGGTTATGGCTGCCCGTCGAGTCCTAACAAGGACGAAACGGCCGTCGTGGTCTACCCGCCCCAGGGTATCCATTGAACTTGGATCCCTGTGTATTCCAATATAAAAAATAGTTACACACTTGTCCGATATGCCACTATATTTTCTTTTTCTTTTAATTTTAACTTAACATTCAATGCTGTCAAACAGGGCCGTATCTGAACCAAAATTTGGGGGTTAGACAAGTCGCAAAAAAAGACTAGTTACACTTTAAACATACACACAAACAAACATATAAGGATTTTATTGTTTTCGGGGGGGAAGGGGGGGGGGGGGTTGAACCCCTAAAACCCCCCTCAGATACGACCCTGCTGTCAAATTGTTCAAATATAGTGATGTAAATTTATCGCAAATATTTTATTTTATTTATTTTATTTATTTTATTTATTAACAATATACGGGATGCCCCATTTATAAATTTACATTTCTAATTGAAATAATCTAATCATAATTAAAATAATTTAAATATCTAAATATGTCCAAACATAACACTTATTCATATTTTTGATCGCATAATACTGTTTTGGAACCTGTTGAGTGAGCTTCCGAAGGGATCAATTTCAGGATAGGCATTTAAAACTGCTAGGCTACGGGTTAAAGGAGAATGAGCGCCGTAATTAGTTCTATGTACATTCAAAGAAAATACTTCATTTCTTCTAAGAAGTCGGGACGGTACTCTAAGAGAAATTTGACTAAGAAGATAATAGGGAATTATTGGAAAAACTATAAGGTAAGGGCTTTATTATGGTCGTTCTTAATAATATGACAGCTAAGCATGCGCACTAAAAAAATTTAATATGGGCACCATAACAAAATACTGCCTACCCCTATTTACGACTAGTTACCGTAAGTAAAATAACGTTACCTTATTTCCCTTATTCGGCAAAACGAACCTCAAAAAACAGATGGTTGCATTAAACCCTAAACTTGAACTTTATGTTTTGAGTCTGTTAATTATTAAGTTGTTTCAAAAAAAAAAATTTTAAATACATTTTTAATATTTGCATGCTGTAAAGTGTAAAAACATGAGCCTTGGTCAAGAAAGCGGCACAAAAAATGCAGATTAAGGTTTACCTATAAAGACAATTTGTGCCTTTTAAGAGAATTTGTGGGACAAAATCCCTTGTCAAATCCTGAAGGATGGGAAGTCATTAGACATTAGAGAGATTTTGGAACGCTTAAAATAACATTAAAACACAGTGTTATGGTTAATTTTATTAACGATAACGATTACGGTGACAATTACAAGAATAGATTTTGAACGTCAAATAATTTGACAGATGCAAACATAACCTTTTTTTATTTCTTTAATTGTTTGACATGAGTCAATCAACAATGGAAAAGGACGAAAAGGTACCAAAATGTAAGGTTATTTTGGATTCCTGAGTTATGTTGCCAAGTCGTTTACAAAAAAAATATAATTACAAAGAAAAAAGAAAAACATAAATTCTTTCTCCACAATTTTTATTAAAAAAAACAGGCGAACCTAGAATGATTCAAAATATATAGAATCGACATGTTTCGAGTGTAGAAACACTCATCATCAGGAAAAACAAGTAAATAATAAAAAGCTGATGTTATTAGCAATAGAGAAAATAAGTAGTGGTAATAAGCCGTAATGGAGCCTTCGATGGTATACATGAGGAGTAAAAAAACTGAATATAGCAGAAGACAGGAAATATCACAGCACACTGAAAGGTCAAAGAACAGTGTCAAGATACTCTGGGTGGGAAATGAAGAGAAAAATAAAAAATGGGCTGGGGTAACTGAGCCGTAACAAGCTTGGTACCCCAACAGAATTTTGTTTCAAGCTAAATGAAAGCACGTCTTTTATACAAAAACCAAAAAAAAATTCTTTCCCCCCTTTTTTTGACCACTTCCATGCACATGCCTCCAACCTTACTGAATCAAAAGTAAAAATATTTTATCACATATATTTAGAATTACTTTTACAAAGTTTTTTTAAAGAATTTCTTATTTTTCTCTTCATTTCCCACCCAGGGTATCTTGACACTGTTCTTTGACCTTTCAGTGTGCTGTGATATTTCCTTTCTTCTGCTATATTAAGTTTTTTTACTCCTCATGTATACCATCGAAGGCTCCATTACGGCTTAGTACCACTACTTTCTTTCTCTATTGCTAATAACATCAGCTTTTTATTATTTACTTGTTTTTCCTGATGATGAGTGTTTCTACACTCGAAACATGTCGATTCTATATATTTTGAATCATTCTAGGTTCGCATGTTTTTTTTAATAAAAATTGTGGAGAGACTTTATATGCTTTTCTTTTTTCTTTATCATTCCACTCCACTTTGAGTATGGACTACTTCTTCAAAAATATAATTCCATTTCTTACCGCAGCGTTATTTTATGATTTACATAAAGTAAAATTTTGAATTATGTATAAAAAAAAACCTTTTCGGTTCGGTTTTATCTAAACTACAGTTATAAAGTTATTTCAATTTTTTAAACTGTTTTCCGAAAAATGATCGTGTCCGAAATATATTCTTATTAAATTATATAGGTAAGTATTGGCAACATGGCAAATTAAGCAAAATAAGAATAACCATAACGATAGCCATCCTTATATCTCCGTAATTAGAGACTTTTTGCACCTCTTAAATTAATATCAGTTTTTGCTCCGTTATGGTTAACTTTATTAAACATAACAAGTAGCGCCATTGTTAAAACCAGAGATTTTGCAGCGCCTACGTTCTGTCTGTAGTTATTAATTTGGCGCCGGCGCACCTAAACAAAATAAAATACCTAACGAAGTCTTCGTTTTATAGGCATAATATAGGATATTTTTGGGTAGTGGTATTTGCGAGGGTATTTGCATACTTAAAATGAATAACCTAAGAAAGAAACACCCTAAAAAAAAACAGAACAAAGACCACGTACCCTTCACTCTCGGTACATTAATTTAAAGAACAAAAATGTATAAGCATTAATTTGACGAAAAACAGTGCCATTTAATTTCGTAAACAATAAAAAAAGTAAGGTTAGGTTGCACCAAATGCAGGTGTGCCAGATTGAGTCAAGTGTATAAATCCGTAAATATATATAAAAAAAAAGAAAAATCTACCCAGTACACCCAGGTCCATTTGATTTCTTTCAAAGAATCCACTTTTCTTGTTATCATCGTTTATTGCCATGTAAAGCTACTATTTGCTTTGGATTTTAATTAATTGCTTATCACAATTTTGATTCATAGCAATAATGCTTCATAACTTTTGTATGTTCCGGCAGCCATGCAGTTTAAGCATAACCATAAGGATAACGATAAGCTCTTCCTTATACTTCCGTAACTAACGGAGTCCGTTATGGTTATTAACGATAGCGGATCACCTTTCTGACATTGCGCATGCTCAGAATAACCATAACCACAAAAGAATGACGAATTAAGAGGTGCAAAAAGTCTCTAATTCGTCATTCTTTCGTGGTTATGGTTATTCTGAGCATGCGCAATGTCAGAAAGGTGATCCGCTATGGTTAATAACCATAACGGACTCCGTTAGTTACGAAAGGATAAGGAAGAGCTTATCGTTATACTTATGGTTATGCTTAAACTGCATGGTTGCCGGAACATACAAAAGTTATGAAGCATCATTGCTATGAATTCAAATTGTGATAAGCAATTAATTAAAATCCAAAGCAATAGTAGCTTTACATTAAAATATACAACTTAATCAAATTATTGTTAGGTTAGGTATTTTATTTTGTTTAGGTGCGCCGGCGCCAAATTAATAACTACAGACAGAACGTATAGGCACTGCAAAATCTCTGGTTTTAACAGTGGCGCTACTCGTTATGTTTAATAAAGTTAACCATAACGGAGCTAAAAACTGATATTAATTTAAGAGGTGCAAAAAGTCTCTATTAAGAGTTCCAAAATCTCTCTATTAGGTTAAAAATAACGCTGTCGTAAAAAGAAAGGCGTTCCAATAAGTCAAGAGGCGTATTCGATTCGCAGGTTCAGATCGATCCGGATCGATCTAACTGATTCCAACTGATCTGATTTGTGTTCGATTGGTAAGTGATCGCACGGTCAAAGTGATCCCAAGTGATTTTTAAAATCAGATCGATCCAAATCACTTTCCCAATCGAATACGGCTCTTATTTTTTAGAGAAATAAGGTTAAGACCTTATTAAAATAGGGCATTCCCTTACTAGTGCTGACGTAAAGATTATCTTTTTAATAATTCCCAAATATCTGTTTAGGTTTGTAAGGTTAAAATCCTCAATATTAAAATTTATCTCTTGCAGTCTTGCATTACAGTCAAATAAATACTTGTATGGTCGTATGTTAGCAAAGAACAGGTAGATGTCAATCAAACTAGCAGATACACAACAGATTCTTGCATTTTCTTCTGCCAATTTTTGGGTATTTTATTGCTAATTTATTACCCTATTTCGGATTTTATTGCTCTTCGTTGATCTTAAGTCAGCAGACACACTTCGACTTTTAAAAAATTTTTTGTGCCTTTTTTTGGCTATTTTATTGCTATTTGTTTTCTTTAAAAAAACCATGTCTCTGCTAGCTTGATCTCAAGTCAGCAGACACATTTCGTCTTTTTGATATTTTTTTTTGTGCCATTTTTTTGGCTATTTTATTGCTAATTTATTATCCTATTTTGGATTTTATTGCTCTTTGTTTTCTCTAAAAAAACCATGTCTCTGCTAGCTTGATCTCAAGTCAGCAGACACACTTAGTCTTTTTAAATTTTTTCTGGTGCCATTTTGCCTTTTTCCAATCCAAAGTGTCTCCTTTTGCATTTAACGAAATTCGCCATATTACTTGGATGAGTCTGCATTACTACACATTACTGTACAATGTGCTGCATTATTCTGCATTACACCGCATCGCTATGCATTACTCCGCATTGCTCTGCCTTACTCCGCATTCAATAGTAAAAAAAACACAGGAAAAAATTAAAAAATAGGTAGTGGTATGCTAGCTTGAGTCACGCTAGCAGAGTCATGGTGTTTTAAGGTAAAACGACGAGCAAAAAAAATTCAAATAATAAATTAGCAATAAAATAGCAAAAAAATGGCACAAAAAAAAATTCAAATTTAATTGTCTCTGCTGGCTTTTAAGATCAAGCTAGCAGAGACATGGCTTTTTTAAGAAAACGGAGAGCAAAAATAGCCAAAAAATGCTGGTGTAAAAAATGCAAAAATCTGTTGTGCCTGTGTGCTTGATTGACATAACAGGTAGGTACTAAGTATGTATAGAGACTAAATAGCGATTACATAAAATCTATAAGTTTACAAATTTATTAACATTTGTTTTAACACACAAAAGATCGACGTCTTTATTTTTATAGTTTATATAAACTTTGTAATCTATGCTACTTTTGGCTGCAATTGCTGCAAAGAAAATTTAGGAAAACACCTCCACCTCTGGACCTACTACACTGTACAAGGTTTCGGTCTACAAGAAAAACTTTAAATTGGTCAGAAAATAGCTCACTTCTTCACTGTGCAGCCAAGTTTCCGTTATGACAATAATGTTGAATTCATCAGAAATGGCAGTAAGTAACAGAGTTTCACTAAAAGGATTTTCTGAGAGTGTTTCAACTTTTCTATTTTTATATTGAGTCTTGTTTTTATGTGTATCTTTTAATAATACCTACCTACATCTGAAAACTTTTTGCAGTTTTGTCAGTTTTGTATGTACCTAAGTACTTACTTCCTGGTTATTTTTGTATTTAAGTATTTCAGTTTTTATATCGACAACTTCCTGTTTTCAAATTTTGAATGAATTTTTCAATTCTACTATGTGGTGAATCATAGACGGTGTCTGTACCAGGCCAGCAAATTTTGCAGTAGTTACATAACAAAATAAGTAGTTGCTTCTTGAGCGGTATACATTTTATTTCCAATAGGTCCAGTATACAGTCAGTATGCAGCAATTCTTATGTAGCTCTCATATAGGTACAGAGTCGCACGCATATTGTTGTATTTTCTAAATCCTTTAATACAGTTTGCACAGCAGTCCTTATTGCCATCAATCTCATAACATTTACTGTAAACACATCTTTTTCATGTAAGCCAGGCAGGCTTATCAAGTTTTATCAGTCTGACCATTTTTTATGACATCAAATAAATAATTATTTTCCTCAAAGAATATCCAGAAAAGCTGTTAATAGTCTCAATATAAATATGTGTAACCTACTTATACAAAAGAAAACATTTATGACTAAGTACTTGAAGTGCTGTATGGCTTTTAATTATACCTACCTAAATTGACATAACATATTATTATATTATATTATGACCTGTTTACATTAGGTGCAAGTGCAAGCAAAATTGCATGTAAGGATCCGCTTTGATGCAATTTTAATCACTTAAAAACAACCATTTAATTGCATCGCATGCACCTAATTAAACAAGCTTTTATACTTACGTGGAAGAGCACTCTTCTTTGACACTAATAACCCTGGAAACATGTTCTTGTATTACAATTTCTTGCTTGATATTGTCAAGATTGATTAAATCAGGTAAGTCCTGGATAGAGTAATCAAACTCCGACTTTACGGAATCTAGTAAACTCGAACAATCCATAATACCCAAGTTTTTATTAACTTCCTGGATCCTTAAAGTATTTAATAAATTAACTTTCCCGGATTATTTTATAGATGTATGATATGAATTCCACAGAAGACAGAACACCAACGAAATCGAATTCTGTAAAAAATAACAATCGTTTAATCAAAATCAACAATCAACCATTATATTTCATTTTCCTTCCTTAAATCCAATTAGGCAACTAATCCAGGTTTTCTTCTTTTTGGCGTCGGCTGCGGTTAACGCCATTTGCCAGCACGTGGCGGGCGATCGTAATTTGTTAACCTTTACGGCACGAGGAACGACCACGAGTTTTTCTTAATTCTTTTCTTGTTCACAATTACTGACTTTTACATTATTTTTTTTAACTTCTTTCTAATTTATTGACTCATGCTTTACTCACTTTACCAAATATGAGGGGGTTAGTTAGAGAGCACAACAAAGGAATTAAACTCTTCTCGCTCCAGGCTGAGGCAGAATTTCCTTAATTCTTACCTTTGGTTTGGCTTTCCTTGTTTTATAAGCCTGGACAATGTTTGTTGTCATTTTGCTTGCAAATATACCGTTGACTTGTTTTGGTTTTCTACCATTTTGAACTAACGTCAAGTTATAGTGAACGGGAATCTACTATCTACTTTCTGTTCACTTTGCCGTTTTCTTTTCGGTTAACAGGTAGGATTTCATTTTAATGTTTTTCAAGGTTTAACTACTCTCTTCTAGGGGGCGTTGTTGCGGATAGCTACAATTACACCGAGCTTGTAGGTTACCTTTTTGAGTATTTTTGCGCTTGAAAGGTTTGTCACCAGAGGGACCTAAGGGTATTAACTTTGAATAATCACAGAATCGCGCGCGTTTTATCTTACCTTATCTTGTACTTTTTTGCGACCTTTTTTGCGCTATTTGTTCACTGCGAGTACTACGTTGATACCTACCAAAATCGACAAATTCCTTTCTTTCTTGAACCTTTGGCAAAGCTAGTAGCTGTTCGGCTTTGAAAACTTATTTAATTATTTACTCTAATTAAAAGTTACATGCTAAGTACTAGGTAGGTAAATTTCCTTATAATATCTAATTCTCAAATAAAATGTTACAGTTCATAATATTGAGGTATTTTATTGAGTTTTGATTTCTCTGTAATTAAGTTTGTATTAAAAATACTTACTCTTTATTATGCTTAGACAAATAATTAGCTATCTGGAACTTACCTTATTTTTATATGTATTTTTAGATTTACCAAAAAGATAAAAGAAGCAAGAAAGCCTGTCTCCAATTAAAAGTAAATTTACTGGCATGCTCTGAGTTTTATTGGTCTAAACCCACGTAAAATATACCCTGAGAAAAAACCGTCACATCTTGGCACCCAATCAAGGGGCCAGAAAATTTGACATGCCAAATTTACAACATTCGCCAGAGGCAGAAAATAATCCATCTTCGGGTGTAGGAACACCTAGGTTCACCAGAAGTGGTAGAAACATCCGTCTTCCTTCCTACTTGGACCAGTTTGAGATGTCAAACTCTAGAAGGCAGCCATCTTCAGAGCCTCGCCTTCTGCCTGGAAGAAGCAGATGGTCTCTGGATCCACCAACTGAAAATATACCGAATATCAATATTCAAGGTAGGATCCAACCAAATTTAAATCGAACTAACCCAACTTTTCGTATGGAGCCCTTCACTGCGGGCTTCAACCATTCTGGGCCGATCAGCGCAGCTGGACAGTCTGCCCAGAACGTGCCGCCACCTCCATCATCGTCTTACAACCGCATATGTTTTTTGCTCCTGTTAATCCATTAAATGTTCAGAACGAAGATATATTAAGGATAGTAACACAAGTGGTAGCTACAATGCAAAATTTAAATATAAATAATAACTGTAACAATAATTTACCTCAATCTCAGTTAAATAACATAAATATTCCCTTCGATATTAAACAGCTGCCAGTTTTCGAAAACAATGGTTCGTTGCATCCCATGGAGCTTTTGAGTAGGATTGAAAGTAGTTTAGCAGTCAATCAATTGCCTTATCACGACATTTATAAGATCCTCATTAATTCTTTTAAGGGGCGCGCCTTTTTACATACCTTTCAAAATTATATAAATTTTAAACAAAATTTTTGTGAACATTTTTGTGGGGCAACAAAGCAGTTGCAGGTTAGGTTGCAATTAGATTCTGGTAGGTACAGGGAAGGTGACTCCCTAGTGGACCATTTTAATTATAATGTAAGCCTAGCTAAATTTTTAGACCCACCATATCCTATTGAATTACTAATTTCCACTATTTCTCGGCATTTTACGCCCAGTATTTCTGTATTATTGGTGGGAGCTAATACTTTAGAGGAAGCTCTAAGGAGGCTACGACAGGCCGAATACTATTTTAGGGGGCATGATGACGTACTCACACCGGGTACGATACCTTCCAAAAATTATTCTCCTCAGCCTAAAAAATATTTTAACGATAAGAACAATAAAAAACACACTTTTAATCTGGAAGTGTCAGAAACCGTAGACGAGTCGGAAAACTGTTAATTTTCTCGGAAAATAAAGGTCCTATCCGGTAAAATTTAATAAAAAGGACCGTACTAGAAACTTTTTCTGATGAAAAAATTGACCACGATAATGTTTTGAAAGCTAGTGAGAACTTTAAATCGCCTATCATTACAGTAAATTTGTTTAATTTTAATTTCCCTGCTTTGGTTGACACTGGCAGTGAAATTTCGTGTTTTTCTTCAGATGTTTGGGCTCAACTGGAGCACAACCATCAGTTCATACCCTCTTTTTCTTGTGCAGGCGTTAAAGTTGTTGGGGCTTTTAAAACCAAACACAAACGTGTAGAAAAACAAGTTTTTATGTCTTTTTCCATTGAGAAAGAGAAGTTTACACATGAATTTTTAATTATTAATGAATAATGAATTAAATTACCCTGTTATATTGGGTATAGATTTTTTGCGTTTAGTAAAAGCAAAAATTGATTTAGGAAAAAATTGCCTAATATTTTTTGTGAAAGATAAAACGTTGACAGTCCCTGAAATTCCTTCGGTTACTTTCATGGGCGAGCCAGAAAAAATTTGTGCTCGTTTGGTTTCGGAAAAGGTCAATGAAATCGTTTCTCCGGCGTCTTTTCCTGACAATACCTTTGAAGAGCAAGTAAATGCTGTCTTAAGGGAAAGTCAGCTTTCTGAAAAGCAAAAAATTACTTTTCGGGATTTTTTACAAAATAATAGGAAGGTTTTTTTCTGAGACTCCGGGTCTTACTAAAATTTATTCGCATGAAATTAAATTAAAAGATGAATCAGAATATTTTATAAAACCCTATCCCATACCTTTTGCACATAGAGTCTCTGGGAGTTCAAGTTATTTTTTCGTCCATCCGGCACCCACAGGCCAACCCTTCTGAAAGGGTTATGAGAGAATTGGGTCGTTTGTTCCGGGTGTTTTGTAATGAAAAACACTCCAGGTGGTCATTTGAGGTTAATAAATTTGTTTTCTTCCTAAATAATGTGGTGCATGAGTCCACCGGTTTTACACCCACTGAATTGCATCATGGTACCTCACCACCAAAATTGTTACCCGAGGATTTTTTGATACCAGGTACCGAACTTTTATCCACTGATGTAAAGTTGGTTCTAGCCAAGGAAACTTTGGTTAGTAAGGCCGCTCGACGGGCGGTATTATACCCTAGTAGGCCCTACCCTGCATTTGTCGAGGGTGACTGGGTACTTTTACGTTCCAACTACATATCTTCCAAACTGAAGTCGGAAACAAAAAAATTTCTTCTTCTGTTTGAAGGTCCGTATTTAATTAAAAAGAAAATCAGTTTTTCTACTTTTGTTTTGACTTCTACAGACGGTAAAAAGGAAAGAGGTTCTTTTCATGCCAGTTTGTTGAGACCGTATTTTAAGAGGGAAGGTTATAATGTTTGTTTTTAGGTTTCACTGGAGCTTTGAGCTTTCATATTAAACCTAAAAAGGGGGGCAGTTGAGGCAGAATTTTCTTAATTCTTACCTTTGGTTTGGCTTTCCTTGTTTTATAAGCCTGGACAATGTTTGTTGTCATTTTGCTTGCAAATATACCGTTGACTTGTTTTGGTTTTCTACCATTTTGAACTAACGTCAAGTTATAGTGAACGGGAATCTACTATCTACTTTCTGTTCACTTTGCCGTTTTCTTTTCGGTTAACAGGTAGGATTTCATTTTAATGTTTTTCAAGGTTTAACTACTCTCTTCTAGGGGGCGTTGTTGCGGATAGCTACAATTACACCGAGCTTGTAGGTTACCTTCTTGAGTATTTTTGCGCTTGAAAGGTTTGTCACCAGAGGGACCTAAGGGTATTAACTTTGAATAATCACAGAATCGCGCGCGTTTTATCTTACCTTATCTTGTACTTTTTTGCGACCTTTTTTGCGCTATTTGTTCACTGCGAGTACTACGTTGATACCTACCAAAATCGACAAATTCCTTTCTTTCTTGAACCTTTGGCAAAGCTAGTAGCTGTTCGGCTTTGAAAACTTATTTAATTATTTACTCTAATTAAAAGTTACATGCTAAGTACTAGGTAGGTAAATTTCCTTATAATATCTAATTCTCAAATAAAATGTTACAGTTCATAATGTTGAGGTATTTTATTGAGTTTTGATTTCTCTGTAATTAAGTTTGTATTAAAAATACTTACTCTTTATTATGCTTAGACAAATAATTACCTATCTGGAACTTACCTTATTTTTATATGTATTTTTAGATTTACCAAAAAGATAAAAGAAGCAAGAAAGCCTGTCTCCAATTAAAAGTAAATTTACTGGCATGCTCTGAGTTTTATTGGTCTAAACCCACGTAAAATATACCCTGAGAAAAAAACCGTCACAAGGCACGGCACATATAACATTGTTATTATATGCCGTGCTCCAGGGCTGCGGAGCAGCATTGGACACCGGAAAGTTGCCTCGGGTATATGACACCTAGGAATAAAGATAGATGAATATTATATATTATATGAGCAGAGTTTCTTTAAGCTTCTTTTAAATAGCAAAACAAAAGGTTCTTTCCATTTGCTTCTTTTAAGCAGCTAAGCAAAGTAAATGTGTTTGCTGAGCTAAGTTGTTAAAAGAACGCTTAGCGAACAACTTCTACAATCGCATGAGAAATATAGAGGGGGCATACTTAACCGCGGCAAGGGGGGAGGAAAAAATCTTTGCTGTGCTAAGTTAAATTTTTAAAAACGCTCAACTTATACGCGGACGCGTAGTCGTGGACGGACGTATTTTAATCGCTCCGAGCTATTTATTTATTTATTTATTTACAGGCAAGCCCATTTATACACATTAAATCAACATTGTAAATTGAGTGATTAGTACAATAAGTGTACATAAGTATAAATACTATAATATATACCTATCCTAAGCCTAATACTGAAAGTAGTAGGTAAGAACAAGAATGGAGAAGTAATAAAAAAACGAACAAACAAAAGAAACAAAATTATTAAAAGAGTCTAAGTTAAGTTCACAGATCTGAGTTGCCTATTAAAAGAAGTGTAGCTATTGCCAAAGAAATGAATATTGTGGTTTAGGTTGGCCATTTTTGAAGCCCTTGTGATGAAGTTGCGATGTTAAGTCCGTAATTCATCCTATGGAATGGTTGAGCAAAAGTCACCGTTGATCTGGTATTCCTTATAGGAGCTTGTAATCCTATTCGTGATAGCAGTTCACTACAATCAACCAGGGAATTAACGATCTTGAAAAAAGTCTTAAATCTTTTTGCATGTGTCTACCGATCATTGGCTCGATGTTGAACAAAAGATATAAGTTATTATAGTTGTACACGTAATCTTCGGGTGGGGGAATATTGACTTTATATGCCAAATATCTCGCAAACTTTCGTTGTACCTGCTCGATAGTGTGAACATGTCTAGCATAGAAAGGACTCCACACAGACGAGTAACGTTCCAAATATGGTCTAACAAGCGCACAGTAAAGAAGTCTTATGGAGGAGATGTTGATAAAACTGCGAGTGCAGCGCTTTATGAAACCCAGCATTTTTAGTGACTTCAAATCAAATCAAATCAAATCAAATCAAATCAAATCAAATCAAATCAAATCAAATATATTACGGTTAATAATATTATAATATTTCACCGACGTCACAAATTAAAAAAAAATTATCTTAGAGCTATGTTTTTAAAAAACACACTAAAATATAATACAATACAATATAGTAGGTAGGTACATTACAACATATTATTAAAATTCATGCTTATAAAAAAGTATTACAATACATTTAAAATTGACATTACACTATACCAGCAGAGAAGCACAGGCATTTGGTTTAAATTATATTAAAATCCAGAAACTCTTGAGCACTATAGAAAGCGTTGTGCAATAATAGTTTTCTAATTGCGTTCTTAAAAGGTATTTCAGGCAATTCTTTTATATGCATGGGGAGGCAGTTGTAATATTTAGGACCGTAATAGTTGAAAGACATTCTAGTTCGTTCCAGACGATGATAGTCTATTCTTATTTCGTTTCCCTGTCTAGTTGGGTAGTTGTGACAGTACCGGTTCAGATTAAACTGTTGCTCGTTTTTATGGCAATAGATAAGACACTCGTACAGGTAACGGCAAGGAATAGTCGTGATGCTTAGTTGTTTAAAAGCCTCTCTGGCGTCCTGTCTGTAGTCTAGTCCGGCAACGATCCTTACAGCTTTCCTTTGTAATTTAAATATACGTGCCGAATGTGTAGAGTGACCCCAAACCAAGATAGCGTAGCAAGCTAACGACTGAAACACACCATAAAACGTCTGGAGAAGGAGTGTGGGAGTATCCTCTTTAGATTTTTTAGTAAGAATATGTTTTTTGCAAGATGTTCTGCTATATGTTCAACATGTCTATCAAACTTTAAAAGAGGGTACAAGTACACTCCCAGAAATCTGACTTCTCCAGCATTTTCACCCTCGATGTCCCTGAGTCCGTCTTACTATCATTAAGAGCCAACCTATTGATCCTGAACCAGACCTCAATCTCTCTCATACAGGCATCCATTCGTTCATCCAGTCTCTCCATACTTATATCAGCATCCACTCCAGAGGTATCATCCGCGAACAATATCAATTTTAAGTTGGGTACGGCGTGATTTATATCGTTAATATAAATGAGAAAAAGGAGCGGACCCAACACCGAGCCCTGCGGTACCCCGTACGATAGCCCCGCCTTACCGGACGACTTCCCCCGGAAGGTGGTCAGTTGCCTGCGGCCCACTAATTAGTTCTCCAGCAGTCTGATGCTGTCCCCAGCCACCCCATAGGCACCCAGTTTTTCCAATAAAATGTCGTGAGAAACACAGTCGAAGGCCTTCGAGAGGTCGCAGAACGCGGCGCTCGCATACTGTCCCCTCTCAAAGTCCTCCGCTATATACTGTAACATCTCCAGGATAGCCAAGGGTGTTGATTTGCCAGTTCTAAAGCCATACTGGCTCGCAAAGAATAAACCTCTAGATTCAAAATAAGCATACAACTGATTTTTTAGCAAAAAATGAAGACAGGAACAACTCTAGATATCTTCAGAGAGGTGGGAAAAAATCCATTTCTAATAAACAAGTTAATTAATTTAGTTAGTGGTATTATTAACTGATCTTTAAATGATTTTAGCATATATACATTCATGCTATATATGTCTCTGCTATTCTTGTTTTTTAAGGAATCAATAACATCCCTGACCTGAATGAAGCTTACCTCTGAAAACCTGAACGGTGCAGCATCCGGGTCTTTTTCTACTCCGCCCAGGTAGTCAGTGCAATTTTTTGTTGTTGGCTGGATGATTTTTATGGTCTCGCCTGCAATGTTTAAGAAAAACGTATTAAAGTCCTGTGCCGTCAGACTGTCACCCCCTTCAAGTTCGGTACTGCCACCCCTGAGATCACGCACTACATCCCAAGAGGCCTTTATCATATTGGGAGATCTCATAATGAAGTCTGTATAAGCTGTTTTTTTTTGTTACGAATTGCAGATCGGTATGTTTTTTTGTAGCATTTAATGAGCTCTCGAAATTCATTTGTCGGTCTATTACCATAGTGTTCTGTTAGTAATCTGAGTGTTTCGCGCATTTGGTGTAAATTGTTATCATACCAGAGTATCTGGGTATTATCCGGATTCACTCTTTTATATCTAATAGGGAAAAATTGGTCTATCCCAGTTGTCAAAACATTCACAAACATACTAAATCTAGCATCCACACATTCATTCGATCTATCTATAAAGCTCCAGTCTTGGGATCCTAGATAGGCATATCAAATATACCGTCCTGTAATTGGTCGGCACAAGTGGTGGCCCGCGATGACTGTTATGACTCTGACCCAAATTGACCCCTATATATACCCAAATGATCTGACAGGAGGGGATCAAAAACATTTAAATTACAATTAAGTAACTTTTCAAAATTTATGAAAATATTATCAATACAATTTACTCTATTAGTATTTTGGAAAATTTGCTGAGAGAAATTAAAGATTCCCATCAAATGAACAAAGTTAATTTTTCTCTGGGAATTGCGATTAAAAATTATATTAAAATCACCTGTTATTATAACATGCCTATAACTTCTCTGCTCGATAAGATGTAACATACTCTCTACAATGGTCATAAAGACATCAAAATCCCCGTTTGGGGGCCGATACACACTTAGGATAACCAGGTTATGTTCTTCCACCTGAATAGCTGCTACCTCACAGTGAGTCTCTACAGACAATTGTTCTAGGTCTTTAATATTGCGGTTATTCAAACCTTTTCTTCCCATAATTAATACTCCACCGTTATTGCATTGTTGGCGCACAAAACTGGATAATACAGTGTAATTGCCTATTTTTAGAAACTCGATTTCGATCTTCTTTAGATGGTGTTCACTCAGGCAAAGGAAATCATATTTAGTGGGATGCTCGTGAAGAAATAATTCAAGTTCTTCAGTCTTGTTTCGTAACTATATCAGTTATATGGGGAATAAATGATATATAGTGTTGAGTCAAAGGTAACACCCAAGTCCCTGATCTCAGTTACTGAAGACAATTTTGGATATCGTTGATAAGATTCCTTCCAGACAAATGGATTGCGGCCCCTTGAGAAGCAGACTACCTTACATTTTGAAGCATTAAGCTCCATAGCATTAGCTCTACACCCGTCGACCAACCTGTTTAGGTCCGCTTGAACGTTAAGACAGTCATCAAGCCCCGAAACCCTTACAAAAAATTTAAGATCATCAGCAAAACACAAAAATTTACTGAACAGAAAGCACGAAGATATGTCGTTATTAAAAATATTAAATAACAGAGGTCCCAAGTGGGAGCCTTGGGGCACCCCCGACGGCACCCCGATATTTACAGAGTGATAATTGTTCACTTTCACGATCTAAGATCGATCAGTCAAGTAGCTTTTGACCCAGACCAAAAGAGCACCCGTCACTCCAAACTTCCGGAGTTTCGATATAAGAAGAGTATGATTTACTTTATCAAAGGCTTTTGAAAAGTCGGTATATACAGAATGAACCACATTGCCTCCCTCAAGAGCAACCAATAGAAAATTTGAATAGGTGAGCAAGTTTAAATCAGTTGAACGTTTTGAACGGAAACCAAATTGCTTATCAAATCATCGAAAGCCAATTTAAACTGCAAAATTTTGTGTTTAAAACCGAACATTGGAAAAGTGATGACCACCTGGAAAATTACACAATAGACGATTTTAGCGCAAAAACGTGTATTAAGAGTTATTAAGAAAAAAAAATATTTAGAAAGCTGTAGAGGTTTATTTAGAAATCTAGATATAATGACTGTACCTATATGCAGTGTATATGAGTACATTAGATGCAGAACTCGGTTTTTGCAGGTTACGTCATTTTAAGAAAAACATGAAAAACCGCTAACAAGTTTATTTAACAAAAATAAATTGCAGAATTGTTATAGTAGTACGTTATAAAGTTATTTTCACCCAAAAAATTCAAAAAAAATGTTTAGAATTAGGTAATTTTAATAAATAATTCAAATCAAAGGATTCAAAAACATAGTTTTGCATCTGGCTTAATCAAAAACAAAGTTTTGCAACCTAAAAAGTGCAAATACAGAAAAATAAAAATAGCGTTGCTTAATTACAATGTTTAATAAAAAAAATAACGGTTACATAGATAGTTAAACTCCTTAAATTCTAAAAAAAGATGTTTCTGGCATTGTTTGCTCTAAATCGTCAGTATCACTTGTGTGGTCACTCGGCTTGGATGGCGAATCGACAATTTGGTAGAATTTCAATTCTGGGATTTCTCTCCACTCCGGGCCATAGTGTTTTTGTAAAAGGCTAGCAATTGAGGATTTGTCTCCTCTCAAAGAGTTCCCCGTTGAAACTATTGTAGGGCGTAGTCCTGAAAGATGTTTCCCTCTTTTTATTATGCTACCTTTAGAACAAAAATCCGACCTGTAAAATACTTCACCACACACTGTAACATTGTTATTTAATTTTTGTTTAGCAAAAATGAATCTTTTAGACTCATTGAATTTAAAATGCCATTGAGCAGGTTTCTTGACTATGTTAGTTGCAGCTGTTTTCCAATCAAAAATACTCCAGTCTTCGTCGAGCTTATGAATGGTCGAGAATTTTTCAATAATAGTTTCATACTCACTTCTATTAACTATAATTGACAGCTTTCTTAATTCTCTCTCAATTAATCCAAATACCCTGTCGGGAGGTAAAAATGAATGCCCGACAACAGGAAAAGTAATTTCCAATGATTTAATATTGGCAGGTGCCTCATGTCCTAAGTAGTAAGCTAACATGGACATCATGACCGAATTTTTATTCTGACCCCCGCATCCGTCCGCAAATAAGTGAATTTTTTCAATATTTTCTGGAAATGTGTTAGCTAATATTATAATAATGCTTCAAAAAACGAATAAGAAATACTGTTTTGGTTTTACTTCAACTGACTAATGGCCTGTTTAAAATTCAGTAAGCACTGACAGCGCCAGCATGGTTCAAAACAGGTGATTGTCACGCGATGCGTATATTAGCGTCCTGATTGGTCAACGGCAAATACCGAGTTTTGCATCTGACAGGTCGAAACAAAAACCGAGTTTTGCATCTCTGCTAGCTTTTTAAATGATTTTTACTCTACAAAACACCGACTTATGCATCTGGTTTTCTTATGTAGGCAATAGGCAATGCATTAATGTATTTAATACTAAAATAATATAATTTTTTACAAATTTGCAAAAACCGAGTTCTGCATCTAATGTACTCATATATACGAATATTTACTATTTTTTATTAAAAATAAGGATCGTTTTGGAATTCAGTCTCAAAGTAGATATGAAACACGAACTTTAGAAGTAATGTATCCATCAAGTCATAGACTTACGTTTACTGAAAAATGTCCTTAATACATGTGCTTAAAGTTGTTTAATGCATTGCCTCGAGAACTGAAATTAATAAGTGTACCAAAAGTATTTGAAAAACGGGTGAGAAAGTTTTTGGTGGAACTGGAAACCCTACAGCCTGAATGATTATTGTAGCAATTTGTGAATATAATATATTTGGTTTTTCTCTTTTGTATGACGCCATTTCACTTTGTGTTGCATTTATGTAAACATTACCTATTTGAAATAAAGTTTATTATTATTATTATTAATATTATTATTATTATTAATATTATTATTATTACTTATCCGTTGGCTTTGCTTTGCTATTTAAAAGTAACTAAAGGAAACTCTGCCATAATAGGTGGGTTCGGGATGCTCACTCTTTTAACTCTATGTGCACAAAACGCTCCCGATCCGTTCGGGTATTGTCCTTTCGAGTAAAAGGTGTGACTCCAAGTGCGGTCGGTCAGTTCCACCTCGCGAGAGAATAACTCCGGAGCGGGCATGCGCAGTGATGGTGTTTTTAGTATTTTACATATTCATAGGTTATAAGTTTAGCTTATTTTGTCTTCAAACATAAAATGAAGATTAAATTGTTTATTGGACAGAACAATCTTCAAAAAATATTTCTCTGACAAAATTAAGTATTTGCATCAGATGACGAAAGAAATCCATATCGTAAATTAAATTATAAAGGTACAAAAAACACAAAATATTTACATAATATAATAATAAACCACAAGTGATGAAGCACAAATACGAAACAAGCGATTGAGGTTATGGTGACTAACTCTAAAAACTCTCGAGCGTTCGGGACAAGCCATTCTACACCTAAAACTCTAAGGTCACGTGATTAAAACGCCAGTCTAACTCTACTCCAGCTCCGTAAACAATCCCGAACCCAGCTACTATAAGCTCATCAGTACTCATCACTGTTTTCATTTTTCCTGTGGCACGCATCGTCAACTTTAGGCATAGAAAATATAGCTGCGTAGCTATAGTATATATTCTGTGACTTTAGGTCAACGATATTTTAAGCTTCAATTATTTAAATCTTCCGATTAAATGTTTGATGAGGCCATGAGGTGTGTTGTAGGAACATAACTCTTCTTTAGGACCCATATATGGTGCACAAAAGTTGTTAATTTTTATTTTTTTTTAATTATCTTCTACCTAATGAAAATTCTTTAGATGTCTATTTCTTAAAGATATGCTGGCAAATTTATGGGAAATCCACAAGTTGGGTTTAAGTAATTATGTTTTAAGTAATTAACTGCCGACAGTCAACTGTCGAATATGTCAAGTGAAAAGTCAAACACGAGATCGACTTAATCAGGACGTCTATTCTCCAATTTAAGAAAAGTGAATGCTCTCTCGCGAGAAGGGACAATTCAAATCCTATGCTCACATCGCCTGAACTTTCGATGGAAATGAATAGTCATTTTAAGTTTCAAGAATACGGTTTAAACATTTTTAAGAAAAAAAGTAATCACTTCTCTTGAAATGATCAGTCGTCTATTTCGAGAATAGACGTCCAGACAGATAAATGCGGCGAACCCTGAAGGGATGGCTAGACTCACATGGTCTAACTTTGTGAGCAAATAAATCATTTGCAATACCTATTCTTTAGTCGAGGAAAGAGAGGTAATCCAGGTACTCAGATAACATTTGACAGTGTGGCCATTAAATGGAAAAACGAAATAAAATATTTGAGAGTGATATTGGACAGACATCTATCGTGGAAACCACATATAAAATATATATAAGAAAGCTACGAGGGGAATAAATATTATGAGGGCGCTAAGCAGCCTGGGGAGCCTTCCCTGCATCTAAACTAATATTATATAAGGCAATTGTTAGATCTTATTTAGACTAAGCATATTTCAAGAAGCAACAAATTAATCTAGCTAGGATTGATGACTCAGTTCCAGGCTTTAAGAATAGCCCTGGGCAGTGGGGCCGGCATGATGAAATCAACACCTACGATAATCCTGCTGTCCGAAAGTGCAGAACTACCCAGGGGAATAAGAAGAAGATGCTAGCGTGCAGCAAGGGCTATAATAAAAGTATTGTCATATAACAATCCAACAGCCTCGGTGATCATAAACTTCTATGCACGTTACAAGTTACAGCCAAAACAATAATTTTTACAAAGAGGCACCCTCATCATAGAAGCATTTGACATAGTAGCACCATTTCTACCCAATATCAGAGTCTTAAGCAACCTGCCATGTTATACATATCCCATCAGAGAACAGATAACCCAAATGAATTTCGTAATGATACTCAAGGAAGAAGACAACGAACAACAATTTTTAAACCAAGCTAGAAATAAATGGGCAGAAGGGTATAATTCGTGTTTACCGATGGATCAGCGGATCAAGACAAAAGAGTGGCGATAGGGGTATCCAATCCAGGAACAATGGTACTTGGCTGAATAGCCTGCTCAGGCCACCCGTAAACATAAATGACAACCTCGAATCTAAATTGTGACTAGCAGCCGTCAAGCTTTTGCGCAAATTTGTGATGAGAGTATTTTTCTGTGATACGAGGGGCATTCTTTAAACGGTCTTTACATCTGTGAAGTTCTTCGTAAATTTTTTCATAAATATCTTCGTAAAGTTAGTAGCCTTTACATAGTGCATCACTTTATTAGAGTTCTGTGGTGCATCAGCTGATTAATTAGTTTTCATTATCTCTGTGTTTCATTGAACAATTTAACCAACATATTTGGTGGACTTTGCAAATTTCATCTACTTTTCGATTATGGTATCATAATTATACCGTATGATTTATTTTTTCGGAGTAAAATCAAAAAATGTATTGTTATTGCAAATTGCGCCCTCTAGCATTTTTTTTTAGAACTATTATGGACAACTAAATACGATTGGTGAAAGTGCATACATTTCTCTTCCAAACAGTCTTTAGTTTGCTAAAATCGGATAAGCCGTTTATAAGTTACAGCGATTTAAATGATTACACTTTCAACAGCTTCCCCCACTCTTATTAAAGTCGCTACGCCAATGAGCATAAGACCAAAATGATGCATAATTGTCCAAGCTTTAAAATGGTGTTACTAAACATATACCTTAATGTGGAATTTTCGGAGTTATGTATTTTAAAATTTACTTTTCAATTACGCCCTCTTGCGGCAAAATGCGGAACTTAAAAGTTAGTTCCAGAATTTTCTTATGGCCACTTTAATTATCATTTTTCTTTTCCTGAGTTTCTATGCCCAGTAGTTTCCGAGATATGGCCGCTCGTCGACCTTAAAAAAACACCCTGTATTGCTGTACTTACTTATTTTTTAAATTTTGTTAGGGTAACTATGGTGATAAGATTTATTTTTGTAATTATTATAATACTACCACCGGGCAGTAGCCCATTTGTAGCTTAATAAATAAATAAATAAATAAAAATAAATAACATAATACATGGATAAAACATGTTTGAGTAGACAATGAAGTAATATCAAAAAATTACTTTGTCGGACTTCCATTATCTTTATTTGGTTACTTAACACAACCTTTCGGTTAGTTAGTGCCCACTAACTAATGGAAGGTAATTTTTTTAAAGATAAAGCATAGCAATATTGCGGAATCATTATTGAATGTGAATAGCAATTTACTTCGAATTAATTTAATCTTACCTTACAAACAGGAAGTAGATGTCGCCCAAGCAGAATCATCACCGGATGCTTGAAGCAAAACACCCCCTAAATAAAATCCACCACCTTGCTGGCATCGCTCCTCCTGCCATCCGTAGAGAAGCAGCTGCACTCAAAGAACGATCCAAAGCAGCAGTATCTGAACGACATCACCCCCTATGGTCTCCAACCGGCCCATCAGCGACTAAAATCAAGGCGAAGCTTCCTGAGTTTGACAGAAGATTACGAGGAACCTAAAACCAGAGTGGACCTTTGGGGGAAGACCTCAAACCAACATTGGATGAAGCCGAATGAAAAACTGGCACCAGGAGGCGGAGAAACCCGGGAAATCTGGAAGGCGCTAAACAGACTGCGGACGGACACGGCGAGATCGAGAGCTACCCTGTGGACTCCAATCTCTGCGATTGTGGGGAACTGCAAACCACGCAACATATGTACACTTGCCCGCTAGATGTACCATAGAGGAGCTTATGGCAGCGAAGCCGTACGCTATTGACGTCGCCCGCTTCTGCATGGGCAAAAAGTGTTTAGCTCACGTCTGAAGTGACGATAGACATTTGGTATATTTTTTCTTTTCTTTCCTTCACTTCTGATGCTTCTGACACGATTAAATAAATAAACAGGGAGCAATACGTAAAAGACAGGGGAGCTAAATCAAGCTTATATAAGAGTAATTCTGGGGTTCCTCAGCGCAAACTTAACCCTTCTTTTTGTAACAGCGATAGCTGGGAGCACTGAATCGTTCCATATCGCTTATACAGTACTGGCAAGCTAGAAGTGCAGACGGCTTTTAATGTAAAGAAATGAATACAAAATAGACTTGACGAGAGTCGAGATCGATCAAAACGTAACGTTGTCAACTTCTGTTTGAGCAGCAAATACGTTCATATTATAGTATCATGCATTTGGATTAGCAAGGCAGCCACCGCGATGCTTAATGTTTTCTTATTTTTCAGGTATAAGCGTACGAAACATCTGTTTTGAAATGGTTTATTAAAACTTAAGAGAGGAATTGCTCGGTGCTAAAATTATCTTGTCTAAACGGGCCACGGTGCTCTTGATGATGTCCATCTGTTATGCTATGTCCGCAAATTTTCTTTTTCTTCTTTTTTAAGTATTGTACTAATTAAAACACGTGTGACACAAAACACTCCGACACACGTGCACCATAAAATGAACTGAGTAAGGGGTATTCAGGTAGATGCGGGCGAGGGGCTGGGATATTTCTGTTTACTTAATTCATTCCTTCATCTGTGCATCAATAGGCCCGAAAGTGAGACCTACCAACAGTGGCGTAGCTAGAGGGGGGCGGACCGCCCCGGGTGTCACCCTTTTAGGGGTGACACCCGATAACCCGACAGTGATGAAAAAAATACACAAATCATAATTATGACAATTTTTATCAACAATAATAATCACTGAGTAAAGCCACTTTTATTTTTTTTTTAAGATCATTCAGTGGTTATTAACATACATACAAAATGTGTTATTTACTTATATGCGGCTCATTTTACTTTACAAATTACAATTTTATTTTATAAAAATAAACACAAAAATTGCTTTAATATTTTAAGATCTAAGAATCTTCTTACTTCTATCATCTCTCTTGTTATTAAATTATTCAAAATAATTGTCTTAGTTTAACAACATGCATAAGCCCTGTCCTAATTTTATCCGTTAACCGAATTCATTTTAATATTCTTCGTCCCTTCACCGCAAGAAACAATGTTGGATTTTTTCTTGTTGACCGAGCTTTTAAGGTACTTACATATTTTTGTTTACTCATTTATATTTTAATTAGAAAAAAATAATAATCAGTTTTCATTTTTGGGGTGACACCACGAATTCCGCCCCGGGTGTCACCCATGCTAGCTACGCCACTGCCTACCAATACAGAAGGGAAAAGAATAATTAATTAGTTAACTACATGAAAAATATGTAAAATAAATGCGCGGTACAACCCAAACGAAGTTCCAAATATTACTCAATACTGAAATTATGTCAATGAAGCGATGAGGGTATGGAGGATATTACTGAGGATAACTGTGATCATTTGTAGGAGGATCTAAACAGAGTGACTGAATGGTGTAAAATTAATGGAATTCATTTCAATACAAAAAAATATGCTTGCATGTAATTTACGTTAAAGAAAAATGTTTTAAAAGGGATAACATCATGGATAATAAAACACTTTAGAAAGGCTGACGACTCATAAGGATTTAGGTGTAACTTTTGATGAAACGTCAAGTTTTAATAAGGATATCGCCACTAGAATTGCTGCTGCATATAAGGCCATGGACTTCATAATCAGATCGACACAACATTTCAATACTGACGTATAACCAACATTTACAAGAACATTCCATTCAAGGGCGGTCCTACGGGGGGGGTACTGGGGGTAATTACCCCCCCCAGAGACCAGGTTGAGGACGCAAAAACTAAAAATAATATGTCCAAAAAACTATAAATATTTATTATTTTTAAATAAAAAACAAAACCAATAAATTTGAAAAAACATTGTTTTATATAAAAATATCAACATCTTAATATTATAATATATTCTATTATAGTCCGTCGATAAGTCGATGCAAAATATATTAAAAAACAATTGTAATTTTTTTTAGCTTTATTTTCATGTTCTGATTTCTTTATTATACATATACATTTAAGTTTTGTTTTATTTTAGTGTTTTGACTTATGTTACAATATTAAAACATACTACATCAGTGGCGTATTTACGATGGGGCTCAGCCCCCCCCCCCCCCCCCCCAGATATGTATAGTAGGTACAATTGTATAAACAAAGTTCATCTGTCACGGATAATGCCCTCGAAGCTTTTAAAACTTGTTTATTTTGTCGCCCTTTCAAATTTCTTTTAAATTAAAAGAGTGTTTTAAAGTCTGGCATATCGCCGCAGATTAAGCTTTACGGTTATTTTACCCAAAAAAGGGCGTGGCACCCAAAAAATTTTCGCCTGCGGCGCAAGGAAGATTGCGCCTTTGGCGCAAATCCTTGGAAGTACCCCCCCCAGACAAACGTTCCAGGACCGCCGTTGATTCCATTATACCGTAGGTGTAGTCTATTTAATAGGTTGGCAAGTGATATTAATGTAAGTACCACAACACCAAGTATATTCACAGAATATGTAAGAATCAAACTACAAAACCAGACTCTGTGTTTATTTTAGCTCACATATTAGGTACTTGTAAGGTTTTTATTAGATTAGATTGATCTGTAAGTACCTAAATGGCAATCACTGCTGTTGATACTGCATATAAGTACATAAATAAATAAATCTATTGTATAGAAAGAATTTTCCTAATAGTTGAGACATATTAATGTTTAACCACTTTGTATTTTTGCTTGGCATATTCAATTATTAATTAAATTACTTGGCTATATACTTATCGCGTACCTACATTTAAAATATTTTATGCCTGGTCTTGCTATTAAGATTGTTTTTGAACATACATAACAGTTCCCTTTTAGGACTTAATCAAACCAATAATAGCATGGATATTTTGGCTTTTTACTAGTTTTTTAGGAAGATGCAAAAACTACTTAACCAGCTAATAGTACGAATAACGTAATTATTAATTTAAATACATCTTTATACATTTTAAAAAATCAGTCATTCTTGGAGACTGCTCCTACAAGGAAACCTGGCCGGAAAGTTGTTGTTCACCTTGCAAATTAAGAGATACAAACAATAAAAGAGATAACTATTAAGTAAATCGTTTATAAAACATTTAAAATATTAACTTATTCTATGTTTTGTGTCGCCGCAAAAAATGTTTTTTTAAATAATTTCTCGAAAGTGTTTGATATTCACATTGACCACACTTAAACTTATCTGAAACATCAACTTCCTCTATATTTTTATGTATTAAGATATGCTGCTTTAAGTTTCCTTTTTCAATAGTTTGATATTCACATTGACCACACTTAAACTTGTTTGAAGCATCAATATCCTTTATATTTTTATGATGTCGTAAAATATGCTTTTTTAAATCATGTTTTCTAAGTGTTTGATATTTACATTGACCACATTTAAACTTATCTGAAGCATTCTCTTTATTTTTATGACGTCCTAAAATATGTTTCTCTAAATAACTTCTCGTAAGTGTTTGATATTCACATTGGCCACACTTAAACTGATCGGAGGCTTCAACTGTGTCTATGTTTTTATGGCGTCGCAAAATATGCTTTTTTAAATCACTTCTCATAATTGTTTGATACGCACATTGAGTACACTTAAACTTATCTGAAGCATCAACTTCCTCTATATTTTGATGACGCCCCAAAATGTGTCTTTTTAAATAACTTCTAGTAAGTGTTTGATATTCACATTGACCACACCTAAACTTATCTGAAGCATCAACTTCCTCTATATTTTTATGACGTCCCAAAACATGTTTCTTTAAATGACTTCTTGTAAGTGTTTGATATTCACACTGACCACACTTAAACTTAACTGAAGCATTAATTTCCTCTATATTTTTATGGCGTCGCAAAATATGTCTCTTTAAATCACTTCTCATAATTGTTTGATATTCGCATTGTTCACACTTGAACCTCTTTAACGCATCAACTTCCTCCAGGTTTTTATGTCGTCGCAAAATATGCATCTTTAAATATCTTCTCGTAAGTGTTTCATACTCACAAAGACCACAGTTAAACTTATCTGAAGTATCGACTTCCTTTATATTTTTATGTTTTAATATATGTTGCTTTAAGTTTCCCTTTTCAACAGTTTGATATTCACATTGACCACATTTAAACTTATCTGAAGCATCAATTTCCTCTATATTTCTATGACGTCCCAAAATATGTCTCTTTAAACCACTTTTCGAAATAGTTTGATAATTACATTGATCACACCTAAACTTATCTGAAGCATCAACTTCCTCTATATTTTTATGTCGTCGCAAAATATGCCTCTTTAAATAACTTTTTGTAAGTGTTTGATATTCACATTGATAACACATAAACTTATCTGAACCATCAACTTCCTTTATATTTTTATGACGCAAGATATGTAACTTTAAGTTTCCTCGGTGAATAGTTTGATATTCACACTGATCACACTTAAACTTATATGACACATCAACATCCTCTATATTTTTATGCCGTCGTAAAATATGCCTCTTTAAATAACTTTTCGTAAGTGTTTGATATTCACATTGACCACACATAAACTTATCTGAACCATTAACTTTCTCTATACTTTTATGACGCAAGATATGCAGCTTTAAATTTCCCCTTTCAATCGTTTGATATTCACATTGATCACACCTAAACTTATGTGAAGCATCAACTTCTTCTGTATTGTCATGTTGCAAGATATGTAACTTTAAACTACTTTTCTCGATTATTTGATATTTACATTGACTACATTTCATCTTATCTGCAGAATCATCTTTTTCTATTCTTAAATTACATTTCTGAGCTGTTTGATTATAATTACAATCATTGCGGGTAAATTTATAGACTTCTTCGGGATTCTGGAGTGGTAAGGCATTTTTATTTAAACTACATCTCCATCTTGTTTGAAACTCACACACACTACATCTGCACTTTTTATATTCGTGACGGTGTCCTTGATCGTCGCCACTGAATGTCCTACTAAAAAAAAGAAAAATGCTGAAAAAACTGAAGAATTAGTCATGGTATCCGGTTTTTGCAGTTTAATTTATTTATTAGTACCATAGAGTGCATTTAGGTTTTGCCATACTGGGAGTTTACGAGTGACAAAGTTGCGAGCAGAATTTTTATAGCCGATTGCATTTTTATAAATGGCGAATTTATAAATATTCAGTGAAGCCTTATTTTGGCGATAAGAAATATTTAAATTCAAATGATTAACGAGAATAAAGTTTTATTAAAAGTAGCAAGTAGCACCGCGTCTTTCGATGCTTTTTATTCTCTTGAAGAATAGGTACTATAACTTTCATTTTAACAATGGACCTTTTGATTGCATGCAGCGTGGCTTATTGAAAACTTACAATGGGTATATTTTCTACATTAAAGAAGATATAAAAAAAAAACAAGAATACCATCGCTATAAAAACGCGGAAGAATAGCAATGAGGTATATTGCGGACCACCTTCACCCACCCACCCGTGTAGCACTTCCCTCATCCACTTAAAAATCCTAAATGACATTACCACACTTGTAACAGCTCTCCGGAAAGCTTATAAAAATGTTAGCAAAAGAGAAAATGTTTTAAAACTGGCTTTTGCAAAATTTGGTGGGAAAAATTAGAAAATAAACGTAAGGATCAAAATATCTTGAGATTACATTAAAACACCACTGTAGTGCAAAAATGCATTTTTTTTTCAATAACGCAAATAAACTGCTGCACATAATTATCGTTAAAAGAGCATTTTTAGTCCAATTTGATACCGTGTAATTCCTGATATACTGAACGCATTTCAAAAAGCTGGTCATTCAAAGGTGGGCATTCGTATCAACTTCTTAGATTTTGACCGGGGGCTATAATATAGGGTAAAACAAAATGTACATTTTGCACCTCCCTATCAAAAAAAACACATCAAATATCATTAAAATACCATGGTATAACAATGGTATTTTTGGCTTTTTTAGAAATTTAATGTGGGTTGGGAATTAAAGGGGTATTTCCACGCAGGATTCATATGAAGAATAATGGTAAATAAATGTGGCTAGACTATAGTGTGAATTAAAACCATAGACTTACACTGATATTTTATGTGCATATAATGGTGAGAAAGGCAACGTGATTCTAATAGTGATTGGCACCATTGAAATGTAATGAAAATCTATGTGCATTTAGTGTGTCTGAATTTTATGGGGTTTTTCATCATAGAATTTTAATGGTAAAGCATGGAATTGTAGTGAGCGGTTATTAATGTGATCTAAATAGGGATTTGCCACATTGTTGGTTAATGGTATTATACGTGGATCTAATGGTCAGAATGCAAACGTGATTCTAATAGGGATTGGCACCATTGAAATGTAATGAAAATATATGTGTATTTAGTGTGTCTGAATTTTATGAGGTTTTTCATCATAGAATTTCAATGGTAAAGCATGGAATTGTAGTGAGCGGTTATTAATGTGATCTAAATAGGGATTTGCCACATCGTTGGGTAACGGTATTTTACGGGGATCTAATGGTCAGAATGGAAACGTGATTCTAATAGGGATTGGCACCATTGAAATGTAATGAAAATATATGTGTAATTAGTGTGTCTGAATTTTATGGGGTTTTTCATCATAGAATTTTAATGGTAAAGCATGGAATTGTAGTGAGCGGTTATTAATGTGATCTAAATAGGGATTTGCCACATCGTTGGGTAATGGTATTTTACGGGGATCTAATGGTCAGAATGGAAACGTGATTCTAATAGGGATTGGCACCATTGAAATGTAATGAAAATATATGTGTAATTAGTGTGTCTGAATTTTATGGGGTTTTTCATCATAGAATTTTAATGGTAAAGCATGGAATTGTAGTGAGCGGTTATTAATGTGATCTAAATAGGGATTTGCCACATCGTTGGGTAATGGTATTTTACGGGGATCTAATGGTCAGAATGGAAACGTGATTCTAATAGGGATTGGCACCATTGAAATGTAATGAAAATATATGTGTAATTAGTGTGTCTGAATTTTATGGGGTTTTTCATCATAGAATTTTAATGGTAAAGCATGGAATTGTAGTGAGCGGTTATTAATGTGATCTAAATAGGGATTTGCCACATCGTTGGGTAATGGTATTTTACGGGGATCTAATGGTCAGAATGAAAACGTGATTCTAATAGGGATTGGCACCATTGAAATGTAATGAAAATATATGTGTAATTAGTGTGTTTGAATTTTATGGGGTTTTTCATCATAGAATTTTAATGGTAAAGCATGGAATTGTAGTGAGCGGTTATTAATGTGATCTAAATAGGGATTTGCCACATTGTTGGTTAATGGTATTTTACGTGGATCTAATGGTCAGAATAGAAACGTAATTCTAATAGGGATTGACACCATTGAAATGTAATGACAATCTATGTGTATTTGGTGTGTCGGAATTTTATGAGGTTTTTCATCATAGAATTTCAATGGTAAAGCATGGAATTGTAGTGAGCGGTTATTAATGTGATCTAAATAGGGATTTGCCACATTGTTGGTTAATGGTATTATACGTGGATCTAATGGTCAGAATGCAAACGTGATTCTAATAGGGATTGGCACCATTGAAATGTAATGAAAATATATGTGTATTTAGTGTGTCTGAATTTTATGAGGTTTTTCATCATAGAATTTTAATGGTAAAGCATGGAATTGTAGTGAGCGGTTATTAATGTGATCTAAATAGGGATTTGCCACATCGTTGGGTAATGGTATTTTACGGGGATCTAATGGTCAGAATGGAAACGTGATTCTAATAGGGATTGGCACCATTGAAATGTAATGGAAATATATGTGTAATTAGTGTGTCTGAATTTTATGGGGTTTTTCATCATAGAATTTTAATGGTAAAGCATGGAATTGTAGTGAGCGGTTATTAATGTGATCTAAATAGGGATTTGCCACATCGTTGGGTAATGGTATTTTACGGGGATCTAATGGTCAGAATGGAAACGTGATTCTAATAGGGATTGGCACCATTGAAATGTAATGAAAATATATGTGTAATTAGTGTGTCTGAATTTTATGGGGTTTTTCATCATAGAATTTTAATGGTAAAGCATGGAATTGTAGTGAGCGGTTATTAATGTGATCTAAATAGGGATTTGCCACATCGTTGGGTAATGGTATTTTACGGGGATCTAATGGTCAGAATGGAAACGTGATTCTAATAGGGATTGGCACCATTGAAATGTAATGAAAATATATGTGTAATTAGTGTGTCTGAATTTTATGGGGTTTTTCATCATAGAATTTTAATGGTAAAGCATGGAATTGTAGTGAGCGGTTATTAATGTGATCTAAATAGGGATTTGCCACATCGTTGGGTAATGGTATTTTACGGGGATCTAATGGTCAGAATGAAAACGTGATTCTAATAGGGATTGGCACCATTGAAATGTAATGAAAATATATGTGTAATTAGTGTGTTTGAATTTTATGGGGTTTTTCATCATAGAATTTTAATGGTAAAGCATGGAATTGTAGTGAGCGGTTATTAATGTGATCTAAATAGGGATTTGCCACATTGTTGGTTAATGGTATTTTACGTGGATCTAATGGTCAGAATAGAAACGTAATTCTAATAGGGATTGACACCATTGAAATGTAATGACAATCTATGTGTATTTGGTGTGTCGGAATTTTATGAGGTTTTTCATCATACAATTTTAATGGTAAAGCATGGAATTGTAGTGAGCGGTTATTAATGTGATCTAAATAGGGATTTGCCACATTGTTGGTTAATGGTATTATACGTGGATCTAATGGTCAGAATGCAAACGTGATTCTAATAGGGATTGGCACCATTGAAATGTAATGAAAATATATGTGTATTTAGTGTGTCTGAATTTTATGAGGTTTTTTATCATAGAATTTCAATGGTAAAGCATGGAATTGTAGTGAGCGGTTATTAATGTGATCTATATAGGAATTTGCCACATCGTTGGTTAATGGCATTTTATGTGGATCTAATGGTCAAACCGGAACGTGATTCTAATAGGGATTGGCACCATTGAAAAGTAATGAAAATCTATGTGTATTTGAATTTTATGAGGTTTTTCATCATAGAATTTCAATGGTAAAGCATGGAATTGTAGTGAGCGGTTATTAATGTGATCTAAATCGGGATTTGCCACATCGTTGATTAATGGTATTTTTCGTGGATCTAATGGTCAGAATGGATTCGTGATTCTTATATTACATATTACGCGCTTTTAAAGCGTGTTCCATTAAGTGCTTGAGTCAGCTTAAAATTAAATGATTTATATGCGTTCGATATCAATTGCTGAAAAATCGTCTATAACAGTGGGCAGCTCATACGCTTATTTTACGAGACATTTTTTAACATGCACAAGAAATGCCCGTCTAAGGCATACGGTTATACAGGTGCTAATTTTAGAAATGGCGGCCGTCAAATTTTAGGCGGTTGTTCGTCAAAGCTGAAAAAAACAGCGAAAAATTATTGCGTTTTTAACACCTCACCATCAGTAATCCTTTTATGAATGCCGCCCAATGCAAAAACGGTAGATTAAAAACCAAGTGTGTTATCTGGGCTGCTGTCGGTAGTCCAGCTTGTCAACTGCATGTATATATGGTCATACTTACGTCAAACCATTTTAATAAACAAATACAGGTAAAAGGTATGCAGATAAAAAAAACAAAGTCGTAAAATAAAAACCGACGTGTATCTGAAAATTTGTTTAACACCAATTATTAAATTACAATTATAAATTACAATATTAAATTATTAAAAACCTCATAAAATTCAGACACATTAAATACACATAGATTTTCATTGCATTTCAATATTGCCAATCCCTATTAGAATCACGTTTCCATTCTGACCATTGGATCCACGTAAAATACCATTAACCAACGATGTGGCAAATCCCTATTTAGATCACATTAATAACCGCTCACTACAATTTCATGCTTAACCATTAAAATTATATGATGAAAAACCTAATAAAATTCAGACACACTAATACACATAGATTTTCATTACATTTCATTTGTGTCAATCCCAGTTAGAATCACGTTTCCATTCTGACCATTGGGTCCCCATAAAATACCATTAATCAACAATGTGTGCAAATCCCTATTTAGATCACATTAATAACCGCCCACTACAATTCCATGCTTTACCATTGAAATTCTATGATGAAAAAGCTCATAAAATTCAGACACACTAAATACACATAGATTTTCATTACTTTTCATTGGTGTCAATCCCAATTAGAATCACGTTTCCATTCTGACCATTGGGTCCCCATAAAATACCATTAATCAACAATGTGTGCAAATCCCTATTTAGATCACATTATTAACCGCTCACTATAATTCCATGCTTTACCATTGAAATTATATGATAAAAAAGTCATAAAATTTAGACACACTAAATACACATAGATTTTCATTACATTTCAATGGTGCCAATCCCTATTAGAATCACGTTTCCATTCTGACCATTAGATCCACGTAAAATACCATTAACCAACGATGTGGCAATTCCCTATTTAGATCACATTAATAACCGCTCACTACAATTCCATGCTTTACCATTGAAATTCTATGATGAAAAACCTCATAAAATTCAGACACACTAAATACACATAGATTTTCATTACATTTCAATGGTGCCAATCCCTATTAGAATGACGTTTCCATTCTGACCATTAGAGCCACGTAAAATACCATTAACCAACGATGTGGCAATTCCCTATTTAGATCACATTAATAACCTCTCACTACAATTCCATGCTTTACCATTGAAATTCTATGATGAAAAACCTCATAAAATTCCGACACACCAAATACACATAGATTTTCATTATATTTCAATGGTGCCAATGTCGGTAATAAAGGATCCTGTAATATTAACAAGGTTAAGCCAATCAAAATCGACGTTGTTCGGTTCTATCACTCCGAGCCAGCACGAGGTGCCGTTTCATCGTTTCGTCTTCGACGGTCTTCGGCCATTTTTAATTGGTTTTTTGATTGTGTGTGTGTGTGTGTGCAATGGTGTTTTGTTAAATTATCGAGAAAACTTCAAGAAAATGAGGTATGTTTATTATAATTTACACATTTAGTGACTACAAATTACATAATTAAGCAAGCAACTATGTAATAGTCGACAAAAGCTGTTGAGTTTTCCATTTTATTCGGCACTGACATTTTGTCAGGAACGAGTTCGGAACGACCCGCGGCCATTTTGTTGCTTTTGGCATTATATGAAATTAAATAAATAAATTAACTTTAAATTCTTATACCTACTATGAATTTTACAGTTGATTTCTAAAACAATGTTTCCCCGCTGTAGCAAAATGGGGGTTATGACAAAATAATACGAGATTTAGTGATATTTGGTTGCAAAATACTGATAATTAAAAGTAAAAATGACGTTTTTTATTATAGAATTTCAATGGTAAAGCATGGAATTGTAGTGAGCGGTTATTAATGTGATCTAAATAGGGATTTGCCACATCGTTGGTTAATATTATTTTAAGTGGATCTAATGGTCAGAATGGAAACGTGATTCTAATTGGGATTGGCACCATTGAAATGTAATGAAAATCTATGTGTATTTAGTGTGTCTGAATTTTAAGAGGTTTTTCATCATAGAATTTCAATGGTAAAGCATGGAATTGTAGTGAGCGGTTATTAATGTGATCTAAATAGGGATTTGCCACATCGTTGGTTAATGGTAGTTTACGTGGATCTAATGGTCAGAATGGAAACGTGATTCTAATAGGGATTGGCACCATTGAAATTCTATGATGAAAATCCTCATAAAATTCAGACACACTAAATACACATATATTTTCATTACATTTCAATGGTGCCAATGTCGGTAATAAAGGATCCTGTAATATTAACAAGGTTAAGCCAATCAAAATCGACGTTGTTCGGTTCTGTCATTCCGAGCCAGCACGAGGTGCCGTTTCGTCGTTTGTCGTTTCGTCTTCGACGGTTTTCGTCCATTTTTAATTGGTTTTTTGATTGTGTGTGTGTGTGTGCAATGGTGTTTTGTTAAATTATCGACAAAACTTCAAGAAAATGAGGTATGTATATTATAATTTACACATTTAGTGACTACAAATTACATAATTAAGCAAGCAACTACGTAATAGTAATACTGATAATTAAAAGTAAAAATTTTACTATTAACTTTTAGGTCAAAGTATTTGAAGTTGTAGGTGAAAAGGACTCCATTGACACAACTCGAAGAATAATAATATTCAAATTATTAAGTACACCTTTGCAGAAGGAACTAAACTGAACAGGACGTAATAACAGGATTCCACGACCACGCTAGAATAAAACTAACCGAAACCCAATCAAATTGCATTTAGTCTAATGTTTTTGGACATAATTGATTTTGATAGTACAGTGAGATTGGACTAAATTTATTTCGTTTGTCTAAGCGTTTTTCCCCTTTTATTAGCACAAGGACTTAATACATATCGACTGTCCAAGTGTTAAGAAAAAAGATAGTATTTGACCTTAAGAATACAGCGTCACCTTTATCTCAAATATGGAAAATATGGACAAAATGCAGTTTGTAAGTCTGCTCCTCAAGTATTCTTCAATCGTTTTTTTTTTTAGTTTAACGTTTTGTCATCAAATTGCACATCATCACTATTTCAAGATTATCAAATTATCCTTTCTTACCATAACGGCCTTAACAATTTTTTTATCTTTAGGATTAAATCATTTTTACACAGGCCTATGTTTTTTTTATAAAAAAATTGTTACTAGATAGTAGGTATGTAGGTACCTATATTAGTTTATCTGATTTAAAGTTTTAGCCCCTAACCTTATAGTTTCTGTTTTATTTTTATGCTTTGAGGGTGGTATCTAAAGAACGAAACGTCAAGCTTTAAAAATAATAAAGCCATTGTGTAGAACATAAAAACTGATATAAGTAATGATTTTTGTTTTTTCTCAAGTTAAAAATTAACGCGTGAAAAATTAAAAACCAACACTAAAAATTTCTGTTTTTTTTCCTCGGATATCCCCGAAGATATTTGGAATATTTTCAATTTCTTTTCACCAGAATATTAGGCCCCAAAGTATGCAACTTTGCTTCAACTTAACCATCTTATTTAAGGTATTGAAAAAAAAATATTTTAATTTTTTTTGCCCTAGAACATACTTGGTAAATAACCTTCAAGATTTTAGAGTTGTATTGAAAAACATAAAGCCCAAAAAGATACTACCTTTCTACATACTCATTTTAAAAAGCTCATTGTTGTACCACTGAATTACCATGGTTGCCCGTTATAATACAGTTCATTTTCTACATTATTTCTCCACCGTGCCACATTAAGCCCCCAAAGAAACCACATTAGATTACAATGATGCTGGCTCATCATATTTATTTTAAAAATTTCTTTTGTACTACTGAAATACACACACTGTTTTAACATGGTTGCCCATTACAATAGAATCCATTTAACACATTCTTTCCCCACTATGCCGACTTTGTGGACTTACCACAAAGAACATATACATTATATCGCCTCATCATATTCACTGCTCATTGTTGTTTGTTGTACCTACCTATGGTATCCACACTGAATTCCCATTAGAACATTATTTCTCAATTGTGCCACAATAAGCTCACAAAGAAGCCACATTATATCACCATGCTGGCTCTGGCTAATATTCATTGCTCTTTATGGTACCACTTAAATCCACAGACTGAATTACCATGGTTGCCCATTACAATACAATTCATTTACCACATCATTTCCCCGCCGTGCCACATTAAGCCCACAGATAAACAACCACACCATGATAACTCATCACATTTATTTTAAGATCATTGTTGTACCACTGAAATCCAAACACTGAATTACCATTGTTTCCCATTAGAATACAATTCGTTTGCCACATTATTTTTCCATCATGCCACATTAAGCCCACAAAGAAACCAGATTAGATCACAATGCTGGCTCATTATTGTTCCACTGAAATCCACACACTGAATTAACATTGTTGCCCATTCAAATACAATTTATTTGTCATATTATTTCAAAACTGTGGCACATTAAGACCACAGAGAAACCACATAAGATCACCATGATGACTCATCATATTCATTTTAAGAAGCTCATTGTTGTACCACTGAAATCCGCACACTAAATTACCATTGTTTCCCATTAGAATACAATTCGTTTGCCACATTATTTTTCCATCATGCCACATTAAGCCCACAAAGAAACCACATTAGATCACAATGCTGGCTCATTATTGTTCCACTGAAATCCACACACTGAATTACCATTGTTGCCCATTCAAATACAATTTATTTGTCACATTATTTCCCAACCGTGCCACATTAAGCCCACAGAGAAACCACATAAGATCACCATGATGACTCATCATATTCATTTTAAGAAGCTCATTGTTGTACCACTGAAATCTGCACACTAAATTACCATTGTTGCCCATTAGAATAGAATTCGTTTGCCATATTATTTCCCCGCCGTGCCACATTAAACCCACAAAGAACCCCATTAGATTACCAAGCTGGCTCGTCATATTCATTACTCATTATTGTACCACTAAAATCCACACACTGAATTACCATGGTTGCCCATTACAATACAATAAATTAACCATATTATTTTCCTGCCGTGTCACATTAAGCCCACAGAGAAACCACATAAGATCACCATGATGACTCATCATATTCATTTTAAGAAGCTCATTGTTGTACCACTGAAATCCGCACACTAAATTACCATTGTTTCCCATTAGAATACAATTCGTTTGCCACATTATTTTTCCATCATGCCACATTAAGCCCACAAAGAAACCACATTAGATCACAATGCTGGCTCATTATTGTTCCACTGAAATCCACACACTGAATTACCATTGTTGCCCATTCAAATACAATTTATTTGTCACATTATTTCCCAACCGTGCCACACTAAGCCCACAGAGAAACCACATAAGATCACCATGATGACTCATCATATTCATTTTAAGAAGCTCATTGTTGTACCACTGAAATCCACACACTAAATTACCATTGTTGCCCATTAGAATACATTTCGTTTGCCACATTATTTTTCCATCATGCCACATTAAGCCCACAAAGAAACCACATTAAATACTCATTCTGGCTCATCATATTAATTTTAAATATCTCATTGTTATACCATGGAATCTCATTAAAGATAGGAAATTCACACACTGAATTACCATGCGTTTCCATTGAAATATGCACATTAATACCACAAGGTTTATCATTACATACCTGGTTATTTCGGAGAATAACCGATCTCTTAATAACACATAAAGAACCACAGAAATACCATTCTCTAAAAAATCATTGTTACACCATAAATGCATTGCTCATAAAAAACCATAGATTTGCCATCGACTCCAAACCCCGATAAAAAGTGCCAATACACACTTCGTTTCTCATTATTTTCCTTACCATTGAACCACATTGTTTTTTTATATGATTTCAATGTGTTTTTTTTGACAGGGCTGCTCCCCATTTTGCAGAAAGACCATGCTGTTATTTTTTGAACCTAACATTTCATAGATCATACCTCGGGACCTTTTTGGGATTTTGCGAATATCTACTGTCGTTTTCGAAAAAACCAGTTTTTCGAAAAATTAATTTTTTTTTTAATTTTATGTTTTTACACCAATTTGCTCGATTTTGTAAAGTTATCTTTGCTAACTTCTATCCCTATCCTCTTCAAATAAAGAACTCACCCTGCGAATATATACCTACAATAGTTTTATTTAGGAACTTAAATCAAGAATAAAATCAGTTTTTTGTGCATTATGATTCATGTAAAAAAAATAATCTGGAGTGCTTCAAACAAAAATATTCGGCGAATGAACATTTAAAACCTTGTTGGACCGCCTCTATTTAAAAGGACGTCCCTTACTCTCTCGGGCATAGAATCCACTAACACTGTAATCATGTTTTGGGGAATAGCTTCCCATTCACGCAAAATCGCATTCACCAATTCTTGCAAATTTTGAAATTCATTCCCTTCCCGATTCAAACGTAACATAAGGTTACTCCTATGGAGGACTTGAGGTAGGAGGCCGATCGCAATGCATTGGATTCGGTCCCAAATTAGCATCGGTAATTCAGCTTTACGAGTCGCTGTAAGATGGCGCGCGTGTTCGAAGTGGGCTATCAAATAATGGTTTCTTATGGACGCTATAACTATTTTTATTTAAATTAGTTCTTTAAGGAACAAATAAGGACTTTTATATGAATTTACACTTACTTTGTTATACTTATTAGTAAACTCGGCCTGTATAAAGTTCCAACGATGCTTGGTTTTTAAAATACAGGGTATTAAACATTCTAGCTATACCTTTGGAGCTAGAAAGATACTTATTTGGCTGCGTTTTCTCTCTGAAAAAGATCCTGTCTTACACCCCGACACAAAGCAAACTCTACTTTTATAAATTGTACCATTATTCATTATAAATATGGAAATTAATTACAATACAACGTTATTTGTCTTGTCTTCCCTTCAAACATTCTTTGTTATTTCGAAAAATAAAATGTCAATTGTCAAAAGTAAAAGCACAGAAAAATAAAGGGTGTAAGTAAAAGTTAAAAACTATGGATGATCTAGTTTTCCATATTAAAAACGAAGAAGACAACATCAGCCGACTTCGGACGCGAGAGCCATCTATCGGCCAATAGCGAACTAACCAAAAAACCGGGACAGAATTTGAAAATGCTGCCATTGTCGATCGGCCTCCTACCCTATAGTTCTCCATAGTTACTCCACACATGCTCTATAGGACTCATATCAGGCGACCTAGCAGGCCAAATCATACGCATGATATTGTTTTCCCTAAGAAAGTCGTTCACGATTCTTGCTCTATGAGGACGAGCATTGTCGTCGACTAAAATAAAGTCGCCCCCAAAATTATCTGCAAAGGGCAAAACAATATCTCTCAAACATCTTTCTCTATACTTCGCGGCAGTCATATTTTCCCCAATCAATTCAGTCCTATACCATTCCACATGATTCCACCCCAAACAGTTACTCCGCCTCCTTCAATCGCCACCCTTGCTTCCATATGTTCTTCTCTGAATCGTTCCCCCCTTTCTCTCCACACTAAAATACGCCCATCAGAATTAAACAAGTTAAATCTAGCCTCACTACAAACATGCACCTAGCCCATTCTGCTACTCCCAAATGCTGATGGTCAATTGCCCATGTCCTTCTCGCGGCTCGATGGATCCTAAGGAGTTATGGACACGCTGCTCGTCTTCGAGCATGTAAATTGCGCACGTGAAGGCGACGCCGTATGGTCATGCAGGATACATTTAAACCTGTAGCATTTCTTATCTGCCTCGAATTACGAGTTCTTCGGCGGTTTACAGCAAGCAGTATACGCTGGTCATCTCTACGATTGGTAATCCTGGGTCGCCCTCTTCCACAACGATATGCCACTCTTCCAGATATCGCGTACCTGCTTAAGAGTCTCGAAACAGACATATGGCTTGTGTCATAAAGGGCTGCTATTTCTTTTAGAGAATGTCCCAATCCTCTCAACCTATAAAAAAATACTTTGGCAGATTCGAAAAAAAAATTAAATTAAATCTAATTCTTACCTTACAGCATTTTCCATTTCCCTTTGAGATAGTCGTGGCATTTTTGATTGATTTAATCCACAAGTATTGATAATTAATCTATTGGTTTATGGTCAAGGTGATATTTGTATTTGTTAAAGAATTCTTCTGAATATAACAAAGTATCAACGATACTGTCAATTTGCCACTAACAAACATTGAACCGTTGATAGGCAACATGACGTTTATATGAAAGCTTTTTTACCTGGCACTCTTGATTTTAATAGGATAAATATGGAAACTTATACCAATATACGGACTAACCTGAATTTACTGCGAGAATAAAAGAATTGTACATATTCGCAGGGTGAGTTCTTTATTTGAGGAGGATATAGGGATAGGAGTTAGCAAAGATAACTTGATTAATGATGCACTTTATAAAATCGATCAAATTGGTGTAAAAACATAAATAAAAAAAAAATTTTTTTCGAAAAAATTGTTTTTTTCGAAAACGACAGTAGATATTCGCAAAATCCCAAAAAGGTCCCGAGGTATGATCAATATCTATGAAATGTTAGGTTCACAAAATATCAGCATGTTCTTCCTGCAAAATGGGGAGCAAGTGAAATTTTTTTCAAAATGCACGACATAACATCTGAAAGGTCTAAGTATCGAAAATATTTATCTGACTACAGGAGGAGCATACACGATAGTAGGATAGTGAATTCTAAAAATAAATCCAAAACGATGTGGAACATTTTTAACACTGAAACTAACAAAAGAACAAGTAACAATAATATTTCTATTAAAACAGAAGATGGCCATATAATCGAAGACCCAAGTATAATAGCAGACATTTTTAGCTCTCAGTTTAATTTGGTGGCACCTTCTGAAATTCTTCCAAACCCGGCCATTGAAAACATTGAGCCCACAATATTTCTATATCCAGTTGATGCAATAGAAATTGTTCAAATTATCTCTAACCTTCCGAATAAATATTCAGCCGGATTGGATGAAATTCCTGTTTTTGTGCTAAAGTGTGTTGCTCCTCTCGTAAGTAAGCCACTATCACACTTAGTTAATGAGTGTTTGGTCACAGGACAGTTTCCGGATGGACTAAAAAAGGCCAAGCTTATTCCAGTTTTTAAAAAGGGAAACAAACAGGTCAGTGGGAACTATCGACCCGTTTCACTTTTGCCGGCGGTGTCGAAGGTCTTTGAGAGGGTAATTTATAATAGAATTCTAGAATTTTTAAGTGTACATAAAATCCTTGATGAAAATCAATTTGGATTTCGTCAGTGCAGATCCACCGAAATGGCTATATTTCATGCACTTAATTACATATATGAAAATGTAGATAAAAACTGTAAGGTGGCGGGCCTTTACTTTGACCTCTCGAAGGCTTTCGACACTTTGGACCACACATTGCTTCTTCTGAAGCTACAAAATTACGGGATTCGCGGTAGATGCGCTGACTTAATATGGTCATATCTCCAACACAGAACCCAAACAGTATGTGTAGCTAGGGAAAATCAAAACTATTACTCGGAGACTGTTACGATCGGGCAAGGGGTACCTCAGGGTTCTATCTTGGGTCCGCTACTTTTTATTTTGTTTGTAAATGACCTCTTTGCTGGGTTCGGCAGGGGGCTAGTTTGCAAGTTTGCTGATGATACATCTGTTGTAGTGGGTGACCGTTCTCTGATGGGTCTTTCGGGGGGTTGCTCTCTTGCAGCTGAGAACATGTCTCGGTGGTGTGCCGAAAACTCTTTACGACTGAATGCCGAAAAAACGGGTCTCTTAGTTTTCTCTAAACGAGATACGCAGGAGTCTCTTCTGGTTAAATTGAATCATAAATCCATTCCTGTCACTAACACAGTAAAGTTTTTGGGTATTACGCTGGATTCTTGCTTGTGCTGGGAACAGCACACTGATCAGTTAAATTCAAAACTGAATAGTGCTTGTGCTGTGATTCGCAGGCTAAGGAATATAGTTTCCCTTAATGGAATGCGTATATACTACTTTGCCCATGTTCAGTCACTTTTAAACTACGGAATTTGCTTTTGGGGTTCGTCAAGACATGCCATTGGGGTTTTTATCACTCAGAAGCGAATAATCAGATGCCTATTAGGATTGCATCCTCGAACATCCTGCAGAGACTACTTTCGGGAATTGGACATTCTGACTGTCCCCTCGCTTTACTTTTTATCATTGGTTATGTTGGTAAAAAAAAAACCAGAAAATTTTACTTTGAATCGTGACCTATATGCTGCCGACAAGGATATTGTAACAAGAGGCAGAAATGATCTAAGAACGCCTGCACACGGTTCTTCCTTTTATCAGGGTGGTCCTTCATTCATGGCCATTCGAGCCTACCGCTTACTACCGGATGCTATCAAGGACTTAAGTAGTGTAAAAGCTTTTAGAAGGGCGGTTCTTAATTACTTAAAGGACAAACGCTACTATCTGTTTGATTTTTCAGGATAATATTGGAGTTTATTCATGATGATTGTTTTTATGATTGTAGTTTTGTTTTGTATGATTGTTATATACTATTTTAAAAAAAAAATTATTTATGGTTTTAATATGTTTAAATGTACAAATGTATTATCTTAAGATTATTAACAGGCGATTAAATCGTCCTCTTTGTGACGTTGCTGTGTCGATTATTTGATTGATTTTGCTGACAATAAAGACGATTATTATTATTATTATTATTTATTATTTATTATTTATTATTTATTATTTATTATTTATTTATTAATTATTTATTATTTATTATTATTATTTATTATTTATTATTTATTATTTATTATTTACTATTTACTATTTACTATTTATTATTTATTATTTATTATTTATTATTTATTATTTATTATTTATTATTTATTATTTATTATTTATTATTTATTATTTATTATTTATTATTTATTATTTATTATTTATTATTTTTTATTTATTATTTATTATTTATTATTTATTATTTATTATTTATTATTTATATTTATTATTTATTATTTATTATTTATTATTTATTATTTATTATTTATTATTTATTATTTATTATTTATTATTTATTATTTATTATTTATTATTTATTATTTATTATTTATTATTTATTATTTATTATTTATTATTTATTATTTATTATTTATTATTTATTATTTATTATTTATTATTTATTATTTATTATTTATTATTATTATTATTATTATTATTATTATTATTATTATTATTATTATTATAATAGCCCCCGGTCAAAAGTTGTTACGAATGATTCAATAGAGGATGAAAATACCTTTCGAAATGTGACCAGCTTTTTGAAATGCGTTCAGTATATCAGGAATTACACGGTATCAAATTTGACTAAAAAATGCTCTTTTAACGATATGATAATTATGTGCAGCAGTTTATTTGGTTTTTGTTCTTTTTTGTAAAATCGTCAAATAAACTTGCATATTTTAAATCATTTAAAATTTAACGTCCTTGCTTTTGCCATCACTTGTGTATGTATTTTTTCTTCGAATTTAATTTGGAATTTGTGTGTTCTATAGTTCTATGGAAGAACGAGTACAACACTGAGAAAAAAGTTTATTAGATCTAGGTGAAAATACACTTACTTTAATCAAAAAGTTCACCACATATAGTGACTAGTGAAGGGTTCACTTGGCCTAAGTAAATGGCAAATGCTGAAATAGTTTACCTAGAACTAGTAAACACAAATGAACAGGTGTGCTTAGAAATTCGTTATCTGATCTAAATGAACTGTTTACTTGGAATAAGTAACCCATTTATTAAATTATGTACCTTTAACCAATAAACCATTTATTTAAAATACACAAATTGTTTAGTTAGAATTAGTGAAAGGGATAAGGATAAGGGATACCCGTAAAAGCGGAAATATGATCTTCTAAACTCCAATTTATTAACAAATACTCCATATTAGAACACTCCATAATAGTATAGTTACCGCGATGTCCAATACGGCTACAAAAATATATATATAATATACAGCAACAGAGCATCAAACAATCCGACCGACTTCGCCTTTAGACGAAAAGAAAATGATAAATCGTAGTATATCGTATTGCGTGCGACGTCACGAGTTTCGAGTTTCATCCTGCCGAAGTGAAGCGGGAGCGGCTAAAAGCGTACCGAACATTGACGAAAGGCCAAACAAGTGAACTGGACACTTTATTTAAGCAACCAAGTTTACTTAGGAGAATATTTTGGTTTACTTATTTAAAGTAAACTTTTTTACATGTCGTAATTTATCCAAAACAAGTGAACACAGGTTTAAATTAGGTGTACAGTATACTTAAAAATTATATGTTTACTAAAAACAAATAAACATTGTTTACTAATGTATTAGATCCAACTAAACCGATTGTAGCTAATTTGTTTTACTTGCTTCAAATAAACTAAATTTCTATATTAAATGAAATATTAGCCGGTGTAAGTAAACTTTTCCCAGCTACCACAGTTTACTTGGAGCTATTTTCTCAGTGAAATGTGTCTTTATGCTGCTTAGGGTAAAACCCTGCACGGGCCGGGCTTTCATATCGGGCTTCTATGCGGCTCGGCCCGACTGTCGGGTTCGGGTCGGGTCACTTAATCAATAAGGTTCGGGTCGTCGGGCCCTAGTAAATGTTTTCGGGCTGACCGGCTTTTTTACGTTTTATACGTAGGTAATACGCAACCGCTGAACCCGTTAAACAATAGATTAAACGTCAACTTGAAGAATTTATGGGGTTTGTCTATTTGTTTCGATGTCATAAATCTCAAGGTAAATTTGTTCAATTACCTTTCGAGGCGGCTGGGCTTTTCGAGCCGGCCGGGCTTTTTTGCTCTTAGTTGATCATTTCTTCGGGCCGCGTCACTGTTTTGGTTACCGGGCCGTAAAATTCCGGCCGTGCAGGGTTCTGACTTAGGGTATGTGCTATTTGAGAACTGCCACTACTACATAAGACTTTGGTTTCAAAATTTAAAGAAACTGGATCCGTTCGAAATAAAAAGCACAACCTAAAGTTGATGAACAAATGCAGATAATTTAGCAACGGAGCAACGGCTATCGGCGTATCCAGAGATTATGCTAGGAACGTACTAAAAATGTATAAATTTTACCCTTACAAAATAAAAATGTTGCAAGAACTTGGCGACGATAATCCCGATGGAAGAATTCAGTTTTTTGAAACTGTGACAGGGAAAATCATGGCAAAACATGCGAATTTCTAAAAAAAACATTTGCTTTAGTCGAGTCTTCTTTTTTCTTAAAAGGTCACGTGACTAAACTATCGCTACTGGATTAACGTTAATCCACATCTTTTTAAGAACATATTTTAATAGATATTTAGGAGTCTTGGTGAGATAGAGCTGTATTATTGTGATTTGTATATAAATTCTTCTGTTTTCTTGTATTGTAAACGATCTTTAACTATCTATTTTTATACATTGTTTTCAGTTATAGTTTTTAGTATTGTCTAACGTGTTTAATAGACTTTTAGTATTGTGCACATACAGGCATTGAGTTGCCTAGGTGCATTTGTGAATACCCGGGATCATATATTACAATATTACATACCAATAAATAGTTCTGTAAATTGTTGCAAATAATGTAATATATTGAATATTTTACAGAGGGGCACAGTCAATATCCTAAAAAAATTAATGTTTGGGCGGGAATATTGGGAGAAAATAATAATAGCAGGTCTTATTGAAAGAAATTTAACCAGTCAAGTTTATGCTCGAATGCTTAACGTAACTATAAAGCCCATGTTGTTCATAAACTTGAATTATCGTATTGTCAGTTAAAAAAAAACAATTAACTAGATTCGAGATACCTACACAATGTGGTTTTGTTTAAGGTCGATTTCCTCATTTTTAATTTTCCATTTATCATAGACATTTTCAGATGTTTGTTCAACGTCTCTTGTGGTTTCGTTGGTTTCAATTTTTACGGGTACCTCCAAATAGTTAGGATAAAAATCTTCTGATCTGTAATAAATAAAATACAATAGGTACCTACACAGGTATAAAGTTTTTTTTTAACTCGAGATATGGGAGTTGAATGGTAATTTTTTCCTACCATGTTAACTTTTATTCTGCTAAAAATTTTGGACCAAAACTCGACAGGTGCATCGTTTAAGGTCTTCAAGTTTAACGGTGTTTTCCCAGTAATCCAGTACCAATTTCGAGAAAAATTATTTTTTGATGATAAATTATTTTTGTTATACTATATTTAGTTGCCCCAACACACCTGAGCATACCTTGCCTATGACATTATGGTATTTTTTTAAGTCATTGCTGTCGCCGCGTTTTATTTGCTAAAAGTATTTTTATACTCTATAAGAAAGAATATTTATCAATGATCTAGTACCAATAGATGAAACAATAGCAAATAAACCTATTGACAAAATCGTACCCCATTCTGATGTAAATCAACAAACAATTTTCGCCCCTCCACTTATTAACATGATGTGGGAAAGTTAAATCTTTGTCTAAAAGCCTATAAAAAGTCTGCAGTATGGCAACGCAGTAGTAAGACATCCGCCCACAAAGATGTGACCGCCACGACACTGGTCTAAGGCCATGATGACGTTCTTTCATTCATTTCCGTTTAAAGAGGTCTACAGAAAATGTATCGGGAAAAAACATCGATGTTTGCGATGGATCGAAAATGTTTTTTAATAGAATTAGAAATACAAAACAAATCACATATCTAATTATTCTAAGTTCACACCTTAACTGAAACCAAAGGAAAAAGGTATAATCAAGATCGAGAGGCAACGGCAAAATAATTATTTTACGAATGAAACAAAGGCCTAATACATCGACAAATCGTCACCTTAGAGTTATACTGTTGTATGTCGCATTTTTTCTGAAATTGACTTTTTGGTGTTAATAAGTTGTATGTACCTCAAACTTGCCTTCCAGAGAATTACAATGTTGTATGTTACACCATATGTCATTGGCAACCATAAATACATTGTTGTATCAACGTGAATCGCGATTTTTAGAGTCTCATAGTTGTATATGTGTCACATACACCTTTGTAATTTTATATTTTATTCCTGGTCACAAATAATACACATACAACTTTGTTTTTATTTGGTTGGGTCGTTGAGTTAGTGTGCTAGTGGATTCCTGAGGTGGATAAGGCATACTATATGGCTATGCTTCCCAAAAATGATAATGCCTAACATATTTATTTCTCTAGTTCTGGATTATATTCTTATTTGTAGTTATTTTGTTTTTTTGTAACGTTACAAAGTTGTATGTTTTCATAATTAATAAAAAAAATAGAGTTACATAATTGTATGTGTTTTTTCTAGTGCCCAAAATATAGAAAAAACAATGTATATGTGTATATTTTTTCTAAAAAACCGTAATAATTATAATGAAACTAACTAAGTACAAATTTTCTTAAGTGTAGGTCTGTCCATAGCACTGTAACAAAAAGCCAATTTTTCATAACGCTTTTTCTCAAAACTTGGTTTACTGCACATACCACAGTATAACTCTAAGGTGACGAAATATCAAATGGCCTCGATGCATCGCTTAAAAATGATGTATCGCATTGAAAATATCGATGTTTTCGATGCGTCGATGTACATCGAACATTTCTATTTCCGTTTGGCGTTTCTTTGGCAGCGGTCTGAAATTTTCTTCAGTTTATCGGTTTAGGGTGAGATTACAGAAGCTCTGCATCGGACGTCTGCAGCCTCTGCATCGTACGTCTGCAGCTGCAAGTAGCAGTTTGCAGATTAAAATGATAAATTTGGATTCCAGAAAACGTTTATCATACTTTAATGTGTCTGCAAATTTGCAAAAGCTTGGAAGGTTCTGCAAACTTGCAGAAAGTATAAAATTTGTTAAAAACTAACCTATATTTTGGGGATTTGACTAACGATGATATTGGTGGTTATTTACAACTATTTGTATCCGATGTTTATATAAAAAACAAAAACAAAGGAACGTTAGAGTTAAGTTCATTAAAAATTCATTATTGCCATGGATTTGACAGTCGATATCAATGAAGAGGAAGAAGAATACAGAAAGAGTGAAACGGTTTAACTGCAGTAAAAATGCGGATCGTTTTTGGAATGTCAAATGACTGCAAATTATTTTGCGTCTGCAAGTCCGCCATATTTGCAGATCTGCAAAGTTGCAGATGTAATCTCTCCCTTAGTGTAATAAATGCTGTGTTTTTAGTGTTTTGTGATATTTTTTGGAGACTAATTAAAATGAGTCGAAAGTGTCAAAAATGCATTCTCGTAATCCCTACTCCCTGCACCACACAGCTCTTCACCGCCTCTCTCATACAAACGATGTTATCAACACATTTTAATAGCGTTTATGAGTGACATGTACCATCTATAGGTATCAGGTCATTGATATATTGATATTAGTTTGCAGTTGAATATACCAGTAGCCCTAGTCCAAGTAAATCGATTTTTACTGAAGAAAGTACGTTTTTTACGAATGCTATTGTAAATGAACAAAACAAAAGGATCTAGGCTCGCCAGAATTCATATATTATTTAAGAAACTCACACTCAGTGGCAGGAATATCTCAATGTGTGGGTTGGGATTTGCGGTAACGTCATTATTGGTCCCTTTTTTATAGACGGTTCACTTACGACAGTAAAATAGGTACTTTCCATTTGCTTCTTTTAAACATCTCAGCAAAGTAAATATCTTTGCTGACTTAACTTGTTAAAGGAACGCTTCGCGAACAACTTCGTATAATCGCATAAAAAATATAGAGGGGCATACTTAACCGCGGCAAGAGAGGAAGAAAAATCAAAAGGATTTAAATAACCTCTGTTGAAAATGTTATCCTTTAGTTTCGAGTAAACGAAAGGTAACATGGTGTGAAAAGATTACCATGCAAATCCTGTCTCAAGTTAAAAAAAAAGCACTGTATACCGGGTGTCCACGAAAGGTGGCTCGCCCCTCTAACTTTTTTGTTTTTCAAGATAATGAAATAAAATTCGGGGGATTTGTATACGACATAAAACTGCATTTTTTGACAGGTGACTCAACATTATGGAACTTCCAGTTTAATCGGAAGTGACATACACTTTCGATTTTTAAATGGGACGCCTGGTATATTTTTCCATGTTTTGACTCCATATGACATTCCAACTACAAGGATCTGTCACTTGTCACTTTTTGTCACCAAGAAAAAAATTTTTTTTCAAATTTAATGTTTTATCTAGTATGAATACCTTAAAATCACTTATTTCAGTTCTTTAATCTTGAAAAAAATACAATTTTACTATTTCATGGTGGCTCGTCGAGATAAAAAAAAAAGAGGATTTTATTATGATTATTTTGACACAACCACACTTTTAGGGTTTTAAAAAGCTGCCATTACAAATTTTTAAAAAGTTAACTTAGAACTTTTCTAAAATAAAGCATATTTTGAAAATAAATTTAGATTTAAATGCATCAAGTAGCCTGTGACCAGCAAAACTGATAAAACAAAATCATTCCTTGAAGAAAATTGACATGCCGACAGCTTCTGCCAAAGTAAATTAATTTGTTGTTTAAAAAACATGGAAAATAATAGTTTTACAAGAAGTGAAAAACTTAATATGTTATTATTGTCAGGCTCATTTCGCATTTTCGGAACCAGTTTTGAGTACCTAATAGTGCCGGGTTGGATGACGCCGATTAAAATATATTTGTGCGTAAAGTCGTGCAGCATCAATTGAATTATTTCTATATTCTCCAAACACTAATAAAATATCAACTTTTTCACTCCTTGTAAAACTATTATTTTCCATGTTTTTTAAACAACAAACTAATTTACTTTGGCAGAAGCTTTTGGCATGTCAATTTTTTTCAAGGCATGATTTTGTTTTATCAGTTTTGCTGCTCACAGGCTACTTAATACATTTAAATCTAAATTTATTCTCAAAGGATGATTTATTTTAGGAAAGTTCCAAGTTAACTTTTTAAAGTTTTTTAATGGCAGCTTTTCTAAAACCTAATAGTGTATGGTATCAAAATAATCGTAATAAAATCCTCTTTTTTCTTAACACGACGAGCCACCATGTTGCCGTTTAAAAAAAAATAGTTATACAACTTTAAAGATTAAATTTTACATAGCACATAGCATTTGACCAAAAATAGTAAAATTGTATTTTTCCCAAGATTAAAGAACTGATATAAGTGATTTTAAGGTATTCATAGCCCATAGATAAAGCAATTAATTTGGAAAAAAAATATTTTCTTGGTGACAAAAAGTGACAAGTGACACATCGTTGTATTTAGAATATCATATTATGGAGTCAAAAAAAGGAAAAATATACCAGGTGTCCCATTTAAAAATCGAAAGTTTATGTCACTTCCGGTTAAACCGGAGGTTCCATAATGTTGAGTCACCTGTCAAAAAATGCAGTTTTATGTCGTACACAAATCCCCCGAATTTTATTCCATTATCTTGAATAACAAAAAAGTTAGAGGGGCGAACCACCTTTCGTGGACACCCGGTATATAGGTACCTATTACAGTAGGTAGATCTATAATAGGTTTTAGGTAGTAATGTAAATTTCCATTTAGCATTTTTTTCAAGGAAAATTTAAAACTACACAAATTCTACTATTGGGTAATATTTATATAATAATATGCTGACTCGGTGCCCCTTCGCCTTGCCTGGCGTAGTTAGGTTATATTTACTATAGTATTTTACTCAGTATTCTACTATTTAAGATAAGCACAAGCCAGCACAATTTTGGCTCACTTAGTAAAGTTAAACAAATTATTTTGACTAATTTATAATGCAAGTTCACTGAAAAACAAAGTGTATATTTATTGCTTTTAAAGCGAGTTTTCCGGTTTAAGTAGATAGGAATTTGCAATAAACTAAATAAAACACAAAATTTATCAAATAAGTAAATTAGGTAGGTACCTACCAAACTTCGCATCGTGACATGCCCATTATTCGAGAAAGCGCGGCTCACAGCAGAGTCTCCTTCAGCTTTAAATACAATACTTTATATATTTATACTGAGTACATAATATATTATAAAGTCTTCTAAGCTTTATAGCTTATAACTACTATAAGCTATACACAATTCGATAATACTTTATGTAGGTACCAAATCATTTAAATAAATCAGGTTTTCTCTTAAACTCTATTAGCCTTATTATTTTTCAATTTTTTATTGTGTAAAAAAAACCTCGGAATTATAATTTTTGGGTGAAATTTTAAATATGTCCAGTAAAAAAATTAGGAATAAATAAACTAAAAGTCTCCCAACGAACCTCCCTGACTACATTTTAGGCTAATTTTTAATATAAAAAAAATGCGTTCATTTATATTAGTTCGTGTGCTAAGATGCACACCGGCACCTCAAGCGGTTGCAAAGAAATAAGATAAAAACTGGTGTTTGGAGGTCACCTTTGGACGGCCATAGCTTCCTTATAAGACATGTTCCTAGCTGAGCAAAATCAGTACAAAAGTATGCATTATAAGATTACAAACAAATATGAACAAATACTAAAATTATAAAAGCTCCCTGACTTTCTCTCAGCTCTGACTGAAACGGCTATGTTAAAATCCATAAAATTCTCGTCTGTAATTATAATCCTACTAAATCTAACTATAAGATACAAAATTAATTCCTATGGGACTTATGGGAGTAATACCGACATGATTAAAAACTTTTAGTAATTTTCATTGTTTTTTTATTTTGATTCTTCGCATAACATTCAAAAAAAGAAATGAAACATTTACCCTGAAACATGATTTTTACAAAAACATGTTTTATTATTATCTACAAAATTGCTTTAAAAATATGTCTTAAGTCCGTACCTATTTTAACGCACATAACACGCGCGGCAGCGGCAAATATGAGAATTGGATAAAACCATTAGCAGCACACCTGAACATCCAGGGTGGACCTATAGGGCAATTTGAATCACTGTTGAACCGAAAGGTCACACAACTTTGTTTTTTAAAATGGAACACCCTGTATATTTTTTAAAATATATATTCTACGAAGAATTCTACGCATAAAAACATGTATCATATCCTATACATATCTTAAAGAGTGTTCGAGAAAATCGCGTTAGAAATTGTCGAATTGGTCACACATTTTATTGTTTTCACAAAAAAAAAATAAGTAAAAATGTTACTCTTATGTTTTTATTTCTTTTTATGTATTCCGTATGAATGAGCCACAACTATCTCACTTCCGGATTAATTTTAATGTCACTCCCCCTTCTAAATCTAATTTTCAAAATTATCTTATTTTTCTAAATCTTTTTTATTTATGCTAAGGTAAGGTTAAGCTATAGATCTTTGTAGACCTGTTTACTAATTTCAACTGTTTTACGATGTGACGTTATCGCCAAATAATTTTTTAATTTAGTCCTTACTTTGCCATTATATGTGACCTATTTCTAAGAAATGTTTACAATATGCCTATTTTTTACGCGTGAGCATCAAATTGACATGCTGCTAATCTATGGAGAGGCAAGAAAAAAACCAAAAATAGTAGAAATTACGAAACAGAACGGCGAGGATCCATATATAACTTAGATGAAACTATGAATAAATTAATATCAATTGTTGCTTGTTGTATAACGTAATTAAATTCTTAACTGCCTGTATCTTAAAAACTAATAACTTATTACATAGGGAAACATGAATAAAAAATATTTAGAAAGTAAGATAATTTTGAAAATTAGATTTAAAAGAGGGAGTGCAATAAAAATTATTGGAGAAATGTGTGTTTGAATCTCAAATTTTACAGCACTTCCGGTTTAGCCGGAACTAAAATAGTTGTAAGTCGTCCAGACGGAATAACTAAAAAGAAGGGAAAAAATGGATGCAAAAACCCAGAAAATTGTTTCATTTTGTCACAAACTGTCAAAGTCACAAACTGTCAAAGTCACAAAACTGGCATATTTAAAATAAAACGTAGCTGGTGCTATTATAAGCTTTTTTAGAATCGCTGGAAAGTAAATACATATCCTTTCTTTTCATGTCAAAATGGAATAAGTCTGTCTCATTTATCTTACGTATTTTATTTAGAGGGTAAAATTAAACACAAGTAAAGAAAACAAAAACTGAGAGTATGTCTCTTTTGAATCGTATGACCAGCACGATAAGACCAGATCCGACTATATCTATAGTATTAGGACAACATTCGATTCGTTATTTTTTGTAATGCAAATGTATTTAATGTTATGGTTGTATGTTATTTACACAGTTTATTTATATCTATTTAAATTTCCTGATTTTAAATATAACGTTTTTTCGAGGGTTTTTTTATCCCGAAATTAAATAATTGTTGCACAAGTTGCCATTCTGAAAATGGGACATACAGGGTATTGTGTTTTGAAATGCTTGAAGAGCATTTAAATTAATATTTTAAAATTATATCAAATAATTTCCTCTGGATAGTCAAGAATAGTAATCATACTATCATTTTTGGTATACCAAACTCGGTAATCATAACTCTCAATGCATAAATATTCTCTGGGACATCGATTTTCCATTTAGTAGAGAAATGCCCATCTACAGGTGTTATTAACATACTACACAAGCGGTTATTACTAATATAACAAAACCGTATCATTAAAGTATCCAACAAAGGGTCATTACTAGTAATGGATTTCAACATGAATGAACCTGTGTCTATTAAAAAATAATGCAATAACCTCGGCAATAACTAAAATAGTAAAGAGAAAAACCTCATTTTCTGTGTGATTATGGCTGTTATGCTCCCTAGCGGTCATCTCACAAACTTGAAAATAATTTCCAGCGATTTCTCTTAGCAGTATTTACTAACTATAATTTTTTCACAAAGCTGTACCTACCGTGAACAGTCTGTGTAATATGGCTTAGGACGGTTATTTGGCCACTCAGTACATTCAACATAAAAAAAATACTACTTAGATACTTACTTTCCTCTTAGTGGTTCTTCTCCCGACCAGCAGGCACATGACAGCCTAGATCAGCCCAATTTTGGCTTACTGAAGTAAAATAAATTATGTTCACTAAGTACTAATAATTATAATGCAGGTTCGCCAAGCCACAAAGTGTATTGATGATTTTTTTACTGCGAATTTTCCGGTTTATAGAAATATGATTTTACAATAAACTAAAAAACGCCCAAAACTTATCAAATAACTAAATTACTTACCAAATTGCACATCGTGACAATATTAGGTGTCTTTAACCTAGCGATGAAAAAGGAAATTTGGCGTCGCCGCGAAACAGTTCATTTTGCCGTCTGGAAACGCGACCTTCAGTATATTTTCTTATGGTAATACGTTTTTTGCACGTGCAATTCGTATCTAAATCCGTTTGAAAAACGCGAATTTAAATTCGATTTTTATAAAACAAATAGTGTATAGTTTTTATAGTGATATTACCTAAGTCTTAAAAGTGTTATAATCTTAAATTAAGTTAATTTAAACGAAATAATGTGATTAATAGTAGTTGCCGGTCACCGGGCGAATTCATACGGTAGCAACAATGGCGTTTATTGTGTACAGTGCATTATTTTTTAGTTTTAATAATCAAAGTGAAATAAAATATATTAAACAGTGCTGTGTGTATGTAGGTGTTTAGGTACCTACTGTTTCGTTTTTCGTTTTGTACCTACTAGGTATATCGAGGTTTGTATTAAAATTTATTTTATAATATCGAGGTATAATAACCTACGTAGTCCTGTCGTTTGGAGGGATTTCTGGTAAGTTCTTTACTTATAATATAACGTTTTATGAAATAGGTACTATAGCTTTTAAATATGCCTAGTTGTTGTTGTATTCCTGGGTGCAAATCCAATTATAATAGCGTTATGAAACAAGAGCAAGGCAAGCATTTCGGTTTTTCAATTTCCCAAAGATGATAATTTAAAACAAAAATGGATAAGTGCGATTTCGAGAGCAAATTTTAAGCCGTCAGATAGAGCCGTCATTTGCTGTAAACACTTTCCAGAATGTGAAATTATCCGTGATGATGACCACCTCCAACCTGATGGAACTTTAAAAAAAAATCCCTGCAGACCAAAACTAAAGTTAAATGCGTTCCCCTGTATTTTTCCAAATTTGCCTAAATATTTGACGAAAGCGGTTGTAGCTCCTAGAAAAACTCCTCAGGAACGACAAAGCTAACAAATTGCTCGTTCGAATAAAGCAAACGAACAATTTGAGAAATCAGATCTAATTAAAAATTTTGAAGAATTTATTTTAAATATTAAAAATAAAATTAAGGTTTCAGATAACTGGTCTATGAAAATAGTACATAATTCAAAAATTTCCTTTTATACGCTAAATTTGACAAAGGATTGTTTAAGTATTAGTAATGAAATTTCGGTTGACAGAAATATGATAGTAAAAGTTTTTGTTAATGCCAATGAATTTTGTTTTAATAATTTAAAATGGGTTTTACCCATAGATTTGAAACTTACTAGGTGGTCACAAATTGAAAATTTGTTATGTCGTTTTCAAGCAAATTATAATGATTCGGAATTTAAACCTTCTACTGAAGAATACATAAAAAAAGGGTTAGAATATATCTAAACAAAGCAGCCGCTGCACATAGGCCTCATTCGGATGTTGATCTAGATAGTTCAGAAGGCAACATGAAAAGAAACGAATATTGCAAGCCAATAACAAGTGCAGCAGATGACTTTGCCATCAAGTTTTTAAAAAAATTTCTTTTGTGGTTAGATGCTTGGCACAACATCGATAATAATAACGGACACCTCACAAATGACACATTTTCCGCTCTACGTCACAGTGCTTTGGTTTTGCTAGAAATTGTTGAATATTCTTTTAAAAAAATTTCAATTTCCTATATACTCCCAGGTAAGTTTACAACTGAGAAGTTAGAGAAGCGTTTTGGTAAATATCGTATTTTGGGTGGGTGTAATTATAATGTTAGTTGCGACGAGGTCAACAATGCAGAAAAAAAATTAGACTAAAACACGTATTTAGAAAGGCATCCGGAAATAAGTTTTCACTTCTGGAAATTCAAAATTAAAGCGATAAATTGTTGTACTGAGTCTGATTTTAACTGGGATATATCTAAACATAATATAACGGATACCGACAAATTTTTATTTATTTTGGACTCAGATTATTTAACTGAGTGTAAAATTGACGAATCAGCTCAAATTTATATTTGTGGCTACGCGGCACATAAGATTTCAAAAAAATATAATTGTAATATCTGCCTTTTATTGGTTGTCGAAAGTAAAAGAACTTTCACTGATAATGAATACTTCAATAATTTGCAAAGAGGGGGATTGAGCATTCCTACAGAAATAGTAAGTCTGTCATGTTTCACATGTGTGCAATTTTTGAAAAAATTATTAATGAACCGACAACTGAATATGACTTTTTGAAAACTAATAATCAAAAGAATATTTTGTGCGATTTACCTATCACGAGTATAAAACACGATGAAACTTTACAAGATTTTTTTTCACAATGTGTATGTGGTAATGAGTATGAGAATATTCTTAAAGTTCTGCATTCCATTTTTTCCAACGTTTTACTTCATGATTTTGTAAAAATAAAAAACAGTCAACTTGCGACCAACAAAGCTGAGTCTAAAAACAAAAACAAACCCGAAAACTTAATACCTTTAATTAACCAAATAAAGTAGGTACAAATTATAACCTGCCAACCTCGCTGCAAACGTACCTAATAGGTACGTTTGCAGCAGTAATACATGTTTTATAACAACAGAAACGTATTCTTGGTTATTTTTAAGCGGCATACCACGGCCGAAGAGATGGAAACGTAATACTTTTAATAAATATTAGGAGTATGTAAACACGTCTTCTATAATAATTATTAAAACCCGATATGCGACAAACTACCCCCTATTATGACAAATTATCCCTTATTGTGAGATATTACTCCCTAATGTGACAAACTACCCCCTATTGTGACAAACTACCCCCATTGTGACACACTAACCCCTATTTTGCCTTCATGTTCAGCATTTTCTTTTTGAGGACTAATCTAGTACTTAGTATCAATAATGTTTACTGTGGATTAGGCTTACGAGGGAAACCACTCTAAAAAAAAACGCGCCAAGAACTAACTATACCTCAAGGGTGGTGTGGAAATTAGTTATACAGTACAAGAATAAAAAAAAAATAACGTTAAAAATCATCATTAGGAGACAACTAACATTTTGCAACAGCACACAGCGTGTCTATTCACGGCTTAATGAGGCAGCCGAAGGATATTTAACGGTAATTTTTGTTTTTTAACTTATTTTTAACATTTGTTTTTTATTTAGTTTTGTTTATTATCCGAGGCGTGGCTTCAAAAATATTTTTTTAATTGCAAGCAAAATTCCAATCGGGCGCGTAAACCCGCACCGCCGTCGTTGTTCCCAGTCGACTGTTTGAGTTGGTTGGGCGCGGTGTTGCCAAACGTCTGTTCATCGCTAGTTATAAAGTCCGCTATGTCAGTAGGTAAGTGAGGAAGCTAAACGTGTAAAATGTAAAATACCTAACGGACTACTTCTTCAAAAATAAAATACCTAAGCTAAAACACCCAATGATCGACAGGTTCTAGAGACATGTCTTAACAAATTGACCACTCCGGGAAAGTTTATTGTTTTATAAAATATTTAACAACTCTATGCAAATCGTAGAAGGTATTAAAATCGTCGAGTTTTGAAAAAACGCCAATATTCTAAAAACTTTTTAATTAAAAAAATATATATTTGCCCCTTTGAAAAATCCTTAAATTGACAGACCGAAAAAATGGTTTTCCCATATTTTGACACCCCAATAATTGACACAAGTTCTTGCTTTTTTTACTAGTTGTTTGACAACTTACAGTATATGTAGAACTAAAATACTAAGGCTAAAGAAACAAAAAAAACGGTGGATATTATTAGATTATATTATTTAGAACATCATCAATAGTTAGTACATAAATAAACTAAGTTTCATAAACGCCACCTTTTTTTCAAAATTGTTTTGTTGTCTCTAGAAATAAGCATCTTTGGGGTTGGTAACTTTCCCAAAATAGCGCAAAATAACTTCTTTTAAAATAACCGAAAAATCATTTTCGTCAATCTTAAAATCACTTTTCTCCTCATTTACTGATTTTAAGCACATTACTTCAAACTTATTTTCTTTATCAAAAACAGCTTGTACCACGCAAATAGATCGAAAGTGTGTAGCCTTTCTTTTACCCCCTAAAAATTTAACCAAAACGTAATCTCCGACCGCAATGGTATTTATAGATCATAAAGGACAAAAATAATCTTTAATGGGATCATCATATAATATGTTCACATCATCCAGACTGTCGTCACTATCAGTCCAGTCAGGTCCTTCTGAGTCGGAATCAATGAAAACTTTCTTGTTTTTTTCAACTTTCCTTTTTTCTCGAAGAAGTGCTCTTTTAGCTTTTAGCTAGTATCATTATTTAATTTCATACTTTGATTGACAGCTTCTTCCGTTTTATCTCCCTCAATACTTTTTTCATGCGTAATGTCTGTATTAACGATTTGTTTATTTACTTCAAGTTTCACATCTCTACACAAACTATAAAGAGACCTGTCTTCCACATCTTAAATATCATGTTCTGCAGTTAAAATATTTACTCCAATGATTGACACCCCACGTACCATATACTGACAAGGTTTGTCAATAATTGGATAGCGGATGTATTTCAATAAAAAACAAATATTGGCAACATTGTAAAAATGCGGGCTTTTAACCCAATGTCAATCATTGAAAAACATGTGTATTTATATAGCCAATAATTGACATCCCCGCTTTCCTTCTGGTAATCATTCTTGTATGATTGCTTTATTTTACAAAAGTTACCTTTAGAGTTACTTAGCTTAACTGATACCATAAATGTTTAAAAAAGTAAATAATTGATTTCATACCTTTAAAAATATTAGGCACTTTTATATCCACAATTAGCAGTAACACTTACTACCACACAATGAGAAACAATCCTTCTTTACAGTCATTACACCCTATTGTTAAAAAATATGAACTGGCAGGAGGTTGCCAGATTGTGGTCCCAAAGGGTTGGTGCATTTATATTGTAGGTGAGATAAAAAGATCCCTTAAATTATCGGTAATTACAAAATACGTCAATTATTGGTTGCATGTCAATAATTGGGTGTTTTACCTTACTGCATTATAAAATTTTTCAACTGCTTTCCAGATAGGATCAGAAGTTTACTAAAGATTAAACTTAAATGTACCTACTTACCTTAAAAAAATATCTAGTCAGTAAGGTGCTCGGTAAGGTGTTTTATAATATTACTAATGAAAAACAGTCAATACAATGCTTATAAACTTTAAATGTTTTTGTAGCTGTACCTACTACTAACATGTTTGTGATTACACGTTATAATTAATTTTGTTGTTTTAAGCAGATCAAATCTGGGCATCGAACGCTAGGCTTTAAACCTGTCCCTACCATTTAAGTTTTTAAATTATGTGTCTTTCTTTTCTGTTTGTGGTATATTTTTGTCATTTGTCTCTTATATTTCGTCAATCAATTATTAGTCTGGTTAAGCATTTGATAATTATTTGATGTTTCTTTTTTATTTAACTTTTAGGTTTATTTTATTATAAATGTTAATTTGTAAATTGTAATTTTTACCCAAAATCGGCATAATATTGTAAACTACGACACTGTTCCACACCCTCCTATTAATATTCTCTTCAGAACAGCCATGCAGATAAAGATTTACTTTGTATTTCAACATTAATGTCTGACTGCATAATATGTACTGTATATGTAAGTACTTGTGTAAGTAGGTACCTACCTACTTTGGGCAAAAAAAGCAAAAGTATGGATAATTTTCTGAAATACTAGACAGGCATCCCATAAGATTATAAGATTTATAGGAATTTTCTCGGGAATTTCATTAAAGTAATTAGTCGTTCCTCAAAAACTTCCTGGTTGCGATTGGATCCTATTATAGCTTCCTATATTGCGTTTACTTCATACTTACGCCGATGAGCACTCTTCTTTGACGCCTCTAACCCTGGATACATGGTATTTTCCAGTTTCTTGCTTTATATTATTAATATCGATTAAATCGGGTACATCCTGAAAAGAGTAATCAAATTCCGACTTTACGGATTCTAATAAACTTAAACGATCCATAATACACAAGCTTTTCTAATATTTCTGGTTTCTGATTAAAGTATTTTATAAATTTTTGGACAGAAAGAATAAAGATAAAGAATAACATTCGTTGTTATGTCCACAAACACAACTGTCACAAGTCACAACAGAACACAGAACAAACGAACAACAGAACAAAGTAGCAAGTAGCTAAAAAACAAGGTCTCTATAGAGACCTTGGCTAAAAAACATGATTTCACGGTTATGTCATTTCATTGGATGATAGGATTTGGTGAACTAACCACAGAAAAAGAAAGGGTGTTCTAACAGCTACCATAGAACACTTAAACTAATTTCTTCTTCACCACCCCGGTGAAGCTTAAATGGACGATTTCGCAACACAGTAGAAAGAGAAAGAAGAGAGAGAGAGGGGTGTTAGTGTGCCTGCCGGCCATCAGGGCAAATTAGCGCTGTTGTCGCCAGCTGGCCGTGTAACCGGGTTCTGTCGCATATTTTTGACGTATAGAAGAGAAGGACAGTTATATTCTAACCTACTATAACGCTTCCCAAACTGCGCCAGGTGCTAATTGGAACAAACCAGCCAGCCGCCAGCCCGCCATCCATCGCCTCGTCACAACTGTCAATTTTTCTTGTCCACGTTTTTTTCTGAGGAAATTAATTAATTATTAATTCTTTATTATCATTTTAATATACAATTCTATTAGTTTCTATTCTAGAAAACTTCGCCGATGTGTGTAATCTTTCAGTTATTATTCCAGCCTACTATGCAGGTAATTATTTTTTATTGTTTATCAAATTGATTTTACACTTCCTTACCTATTTTTTAAGGAATATAGGAAATGTAAGTTTACAATAAATAAATTAACATGAAATGTTTCACATACATAATAGGTGTTGGTTAACAAGCCAATCTTAACAAAATATCACTGGGCAACCTGCAGATAACTGCAACACATTGTGCCCGAGGTAATACCTAACAATCTATCAGTTACGAACAGATAAGTTTAGTCTCTTGAAATGATAATTTTAACATTTTTGTTTTACTGAGTGGATTAAAAATTATAACATAATGGCACAAAGATAATGGTTTGAGCTAACTCGATAAGTAGATACTGGGCCATCGGCCATATTTTACAGAGAAATTTAATGTCTACCCGATACTGTTTCTTTTGTTTCAGAGAACGCTGTAAGAATCACCTGATAGTTTATGGATCTTTTAGTACGTGTCTCAATGCATCCTAGTGCTTGTGTTTATACAGTATTTGTGATAATATTATATGAATTGAGTCAATTCCAGATGAGTGAGACCTGTGAGACGTAACCTAAGGACATTAGTTTATTCTAAACAGTTATTATTTGTTATGGTTGTCAATGCAGTTTTTATTTATAAATAAACGTAGAAAACATTATTTACGATAAAGTGCTTCCATCTTTATTTTCTAAATCTTGGTTAATATAAAAATAATGTGCATTATTTATTCCATAAAAAAAAAACTTTTGTGCGTCTTTTTATTGATTTAATTTGTGATTTAATAATATTTATATTGAATCACAAATTAAATCAATAAAAACTCGTTCAAAAGTTAATAATTAAATTGAAAAGTCCTAAAACCGCTGTTCAAATTTCCCGCCATTGCGCCTCTGATGGCCGGCGGGCACACTAACACCCCTCTCTCTCTCTTCTTTCTCCCTCTACTGTGTTGCGATTTTTTAACAAGGAGCTAACATTTCTAACCCTATAAATTTTCTTTGTTCTTCACTTTCTTTTGACGTCGGCTGGGGTAAGCGTCATAGAATAGCAAAATTTGGGCGATCCTAAATTCTTCTTGATTAATTTTTAGTTAGTTAGTTTAGGGCTTAGGGTTAGTTGGGCAGACCACAAATAAATAATTCTCGCTCCCTGGCAACGGAGAAGCCTTTGACATCAGAAAAATGCTTCGGCGGGTTTGTAGCACCTAGGAAAAGAGAAAGAGGGATTTATATGTAATTACATACATTTTAACAACACATATACACTTTTTTTATACAGGGTGTTCGGTAAGCATATGGCATACTCTCGGGAGCGTATAGGAGAGGTCAAAATAATTCTACTTTGTCATATTTAAAAAGCAACCTAAAATGTCCCTTAACGGAGATACAGGGTCCCAAAGAGGTACCCGCAGCGATTAACCTTTTCGGCTCTAACTTCTGAACCGACACATATAATTTAATGAAATTTTAGTATTTTGTGTAGGCCGTAGAGACTCGTAAAACTGTACTAAATTATATGTTTTACATCGTCAGGAACGGACTTGCTGCACCCACCTATGACCTGTCTTTTACTTATCCGAGCGGTTTGATAATCTTTGGCCAAAAGTGGGGTATAAGAAATAGATTTTGCTTAGTTCGGAAGATTCCTGTGCTTTAATGCAAAAACAACCTATTGATAGCCTAATATTCACTTTTCATTTAACTCATTACCCTACAGCTTTTCTTATTAATTGCCTATTTAAGTTGTGCAAAAGTGAAGGTTTATTTCTTCTTTCCATAGAGTTAAACAGCTATTAATACACAAATGTAGCTTCACAATCACAACCACTATTTATTAATTTCAAATTGAAAATAAAAATTTAATTGTTACACATAATTTTCAATACACAGACTTAATCTTTCCAAATTCAAATTATCTTTTTACAAAATTTAAAACCTTATGTTGGAGCCACCCAATATTATACACACTTTTACTTTTACTGATATTCCAAATAATCCTAAAATAGCAGATGTGGCGCTTGTCACTTACTCTCGGCCAGTGGCGGCTCTAGGTCAATTTAGTAGGGTGGTCAATACAGAGAAAAAAAAATTGTTGGTGCCACGCCCTTTTTTGTTCATATTTCTTGTCTTTGAGAAGGAAAAATATAAGCAGATAATTCTTTTAAATATACAATTTCACAAACAACGCAGCGGTCTGACATGTTAACTGTTGAACACCTAATTAATTAAAGAACAAACTAATTAAATATTGCCGAAATTACATTCCATTATCGTAATTGGAGCCACGCGACGCTCGGCAAGTCAAAACACTGCCACCGACAATTTCCGGATGAAATAATCAATTTCACTGATTAATAGTCGATAGACGTCAGCCTTTTGTCAATCTGCGTCGGAGATCGAAGACAGACACGCACAGGTGCATAGGTCGGAGGTTAGACCAGACATGACATGTGACCTATCGCATGGAACCCAGTAATCTCGCGGTCAAAAGCCTAGGGTCGCAGTTTCTCTCGATTTAACCAGTTGATTTGTTCTATGATTCTCTCTCGCTCTAATAAATATACATAGATTATTAACGTACCGAATTTCGTAATTCGCGTGTAAATTGGCAAAATAACTTTTTCAACTTATTTTGCAAACGTACGAAGTTTCGCGTATATACTGTTTATGACTTTTTAACCGGACAGAGTGTCGCGTGTATAAAACTAGACTGGGTACATATCGCTAATCGTCAGCCGATAATGCATCTAATATTAGTACTAAAATAAATTTACAATAAAAGAATATTTTTATTTCTTTTTTCTATAGGTATTTACTATTGCTCTTTTTTGACTCACATTCCTGGGGAACGTGAAACATATATCGCCAAATTGGCATTATAACAACTGACCAAAACAAGAAAATAAAAAGAAATGGTGCAAACTTTCCGTTTCCTCGTATAGATAGGTAGTTTTTGGAGACGGCATCGTATAGTGCTCGACTTTCCGTTTCCAATACCGCCTCGCTCGATTCGCTACGACTTTTCGTTGCGGAAATGTATGATATTTAATATTATAATATGGTGCTTTTTAAACTCGCACACCTTTGTGCAGTGTGGGATATACTTTCCATATTTTATTTTCATTATCACATTATTTTTTTTATATTTCTTTTCTTGTATCTAGGATTATAGCTGTAAGAATCCTAAATTACAAAAATTTCCAGTACCTAAATTAGAAAGTTCTATATGACAGCTGTCAAATTTTGACAGGTACCGTAAACGAGGCTACTTTAAATTTAAGGTCAACTTTGAACGAAAAGTGTAAATTTCTTATTTTTGCAGACGAACTGCATTTTAAACTTAATAGGATTTTTTTCTTCGTAAAAGTATTTTCTTAATATCACACAATACCTGGCTACATTAGACAAATATTAACGTACCTGTCAAGGGGATAGTTTCAAAATTGTAAAAATTCGTTTTTCTTCTGGACGTGAAACTTTTGTATGCAGAGAGGAGTTTTTCCTCATTAAATTTAGTTTTTATTTGTAGCTGCTGTATGATTGATTGCCATACTATTACATCAGAAAAAAAAGTAAATTTGTTCCATTTTATATCTTTTGCAAAATTTTAAATAAAAATGGTAATTTCCCACTAAATTGCGGGGCTACTTTGAATAATAGTTCAAAGTTACCCTACCGTTCAAAGTTGCCCCATTATAACAAATTAAAGAAAAAACAGTTTGCACTTATTCTTGGTGTGCACTTACCTATGCACCTTTTATTTTCATAGACACATATCTGCAGGTTTTGGAAAATGTGGAATATACCCATTTAATCCACGGAAGGTTTATTTATTTATTTATTCAACAATACACTACAGAAAATTTTTCCAAATGGTATGTATAATACAAAATATAAAATAAAAATATAAAAGTTAAAAGTTAACAATAGGACAGTAGGTACTAAATACATACAAAAAAAGAAAAAAAAAACAGAGTGACAGATTAAAATTTGTAGAAAACGAAGGGCGAACATTTTGTATTAGAGATTTTTTACGGAATTAATGCTTAACCTAAATATATCATAGTTAGAAAAATAACAGTTATAATTATGCAACAATCTGGTGATAAATGCGTTTTGACCATAGTTAGTCCTACGTGTTCTTTCAAAAAACAGTAGCTCCTGCCTCGTACGTCTAATGGGAACCAGAAACAGAACAGACTCGAGTAAAGCATCACAGCAGATTGTCCCATTAACCAGTTTATATAAAAACAACAACAAGGATTTTCTGCGTCTGCACTCCAGGCTCTGCATACAACAGAGAAGAAGTCTCGTTTCGTAGGAGACTGTTTGATACGGAAACCTTAGTTTGAATAGGAGATATTTTGCAAATTTGTTCTGGACACGTTCGATTCTTTTAATGTCGCGTTGATAACTGGGACTCCATATGACGGAACAATACTCCAGCAGCGATCGGACTAGTCCATTATAGAGAGCCAAAAGTGCCTTTGTGTCGTGAATATGTCGTGTGTTACGCTTTATAAAGCCAAGCATTCTAAAACTTTTCAGGATGACGTTGTCCATATGCAGGTCGAATGTAAGATCTTTGTCGAAGATGACGCCGAGATCGTTAAAGTGTGATACAACATCCAATCTAGCATGCTCCACCACATAGGGATGATTTATCGGAGAATTGCCTTTGTAAAAGCGAAGGACCTTACACTTGCTCACATTTAGATATAAAAAATTGGCTCTGCACCAAGCAACCAATCTGTCCAGATCGGATTGCAAATGATTTTCGGCAGAAACTCTGGAATAAAATTTCAAGTCATCAGCGTATACAAGGAACTTTGATCCTTTAAAACAAGATGTGACATCATTTATAAATAGTAAAAACAATATAGGGCCAATATGTAAGCCTTGAGGAACGCCAGAAGTGACCGGAAACTCCTTGGAGACTGATCCGCAAACAGTAACGCATTGTCGGCGATGAGTTAGGTAAGAGCTAATCCACTTAAGATAAGTTCCGCCAATACCGATATCAGACAGCTTCTTCAGAAGCAATGCATGGCAAACACTGTCAAACGCCTTGGACAGATCAGTGTAAATGACGTCTACCTGATGACCGGCCTCAACAGAAGAAACCAAGAAGTCTTGATAAACTGCCAGGTTTGTCGCAGTTGAGCGACCACTAGAAGCCGTGCTGCTGGGTGATTATATAATTTTTTTAAGTTGAGAAGATTTCATCGGTGATAATGGATTCGAAGAGCTTAGGAATGGTGGAGATTAAAGATATACCACGATAATTCACGATGTCGCTTCGGTCTCCTGACTTGAAAATGGGAACAAGGTTGGAGAATTTCCAGGCCTCCGGGAAAGATCCACTATCAAAAGATTTTTGGAATAGCGAACATAGGGGACCCACCAGTGATAGACAATTTTTCAAAAAAGAGGGTGGGATTCCATCCGGCCCAGGTTTCTTAGAAATGTCCAGATTAGACATTTTTTTGCTAATTTCTTCTTCAGTAAAATGATTAGAAGCTAGAACACTGGCAAATTCAGCCGGACATCTGCCACTCAAATCAGCATCAGAGTGGTCAGAGTAGCTAGATTCAAAGTGCAGAGCGAAAGCATTAGCGATGTTTTCAGGATCAGAGAATTCTTGATTATTATATTTCACGAACGGCAGGCTTGAACTTCTTTTTAGATTGTTAATAAATGACCAGAAGTGTTTGACGTTCTCTGGTATTAAATGTTCGGTTTGAGTTACATACATGAGGTAGCATAGGTCAGTACGGATCTTGACCTCTCGGCGAACGTAAGAATAGTTGTTGTAGTCTTCTTGTAAACCCGATCTCTTGAATTTTCTGTAAAGTTTGTTTTTCTGAACAATCAGCTTACGCAGTTGATGATCAAACCATCTTGGGTATTTTTCACTCGCAATTCGCTTTTTAGGAACATACATCCCTGATAGCACAAAAGGTCCGATGGACGTTTGCTTTAGGTCCATAAATGGTCCGTACGTCCAGGGACTTAAAACGAACGTTTTATGGATGTGTTTACAAAAACGTTTTAAAAATGTGCAAGAAAATACATCCCGTAAACGTTTGTTTTAAGTACCCAAAAGTTTCATAAGTTATAGGCCATTAAACGAACGTCCAATAACCGTTCTTATGAAGTCGTTTTTAGAACGTACAAAAAAATCCATTTAATATATGTTCGTATTTAGATTATATTGAAGCCACGTCAAAAAGGGCGGAAAACAGCCGTTCAGCAGACGTTTTCACCAGAACGTTTTAATAACGTGCAAGAAAATACGTCCCGTAAACATTCGTTTTAAGTACGCAAAAATCTCATAAGTTAGGCCGTTAAACGGACGTCCGATAACCGTTCTTATGGAGTCGTTTTTAGAACGTACAAAAAAATACATTTAATATATGTTCGTTTTTGGATTATATTAAAGCCACGCCAAAAAGGGCGGAAAACAGCCGTTCACCGGCCTTTTTTACCAGAACGTTTTAATAACGTGCAAGATAATACGTCCCGTAAACATTCGTTTTAAGTACGCAAAAATCTCATAAGTTAGGCCCTTAAACGGACGTCCAATAACCGTTCTTACGAAGTCGTTTTTTGAAAGTACGAAAAAGACGTCCAATAGTCGCTAATATATGTCCATTAATTACGTCATACCTACGCCATCCGAAACGAAAAGTAACACAAAATTCAAGTCCTTATAAATTTGTTAAATCAAGATATTATCCAAATCTTTTTTTATTAATCATTTTATAATATGTTTCCTTTATTTTTTCTATAATTTTAATAAGTCTTTGGCGTTTTCAGCAAAAAGAAACTATTTTCAGTTGCTGTTCCCATAATTACTTCCCACCGCCTACTCATGCGCCAGCCATTTTCTTTCGGTTTTGGCTTTGGCGTTGGCATAACGCTCTTTGACAAACCTGATTTTAAAAGGTTTAATAAATTAAATTGATAAGTTATTTTTCATTTTTGGGTGTAGGTGTAGGACCAAAGTAGGATGTCGTATTTTTTCAGATTTGTTGGGCCGATTTTCAGGCGACAGATGATATTATAGTGTTTGATGTTATTGTGATAAAAGGGTACGTATTAAATAAAATTAGGTATCTATGCCTATATTATAATTTAACCTAAAAATCGTAAAATGTACAAACAAAAGAAAGTTTCAAAGCACCAAAAATACAGATGTGCCAATGATAGATCAAAATTATTTCTTGTAGACATCCAATCTTCATTTGTACTTACATATTTTTATTTTTTAGATTGATCACCTTGCCAAAGTGGGTGAGGAAACAGTGGAGGAATTCGTAAAGAGAGCGTTAAAGAAGCTGATGACAAATGCAATGCAAACAGCATATAGCTGGCTGGGGCAAAAGCAAAAGAAAAAAATTGTAGGGCTGTTCATTCCCACTTGACCAAAACATGTCACTATGATGTAACAGTTAAAAAACATTGTTTAATGTTTTATCACTGAGCTAAGCACACAGATGTCACAGAGATGCTCCTAACTTGCACTAATGTCGCCACAACCAAGGATTTAAGCTTTATCACAGAGACAAAACGCAAATCTATGTCAGTGACAAACCATGTCCCATTTTTTATCTTTTGGCTTGACAGATGAAATCTGTTATTGTTTCATCCCTGTGATATCTTTGTTTTATATATCTTATGTCAAATAAATCCATGCAGTTTGACAGATGTAATATATTGTAGTTACATCTTGGAGATAAAACTAGATTGGAACAAATAATAATAATAATAATAACAATAATACTTTTATTGGAAAAATTTTAAAACAATTTTATTTATTTAATTTTTCGTCACGTCCCAATCTTTGTTTGCCTTGACGCACCCAGTCACTAGTGACTTCTTCAAAAAGTTTTTCCGTGCAATCTGGCCCATATTGACAATATCTGCAATAATGTAAAATATATTAGTTTGTCTCCGTTGGAACCATATTATGGAAAACTTTTTTATTATTAATTTTACAAAAAACTTCTGCATGGTCTACATTCTAAAATGCAACAATCAGATATTAAATTTTTTCATGCGTATACCTACGAGCTTTGTCAAAAAATATGAATTTTGCCCAACTTCCAAGGAACCACGATTCATAAAATTAGTTTTAGTATTGTTAGTATCTACTAAATAATAAATTAAACCAGTGCTGCTGGAAGTAGAGGTCTGCTCTTCAGGTGAGTCATCAGATTCTGTCTTAGGCTCAAGTTCTCGAAGTCTACTACGACTACTATATATACATACCTAAAGTTTTAGCACTACGGGCTACGGGTGACATTTTCTTTAGGTACTATGTAGGGCATTTCCGAGGTCTGCTGATGGACTGTAACAGAGCTTACAGATTCTGGATTGGATTCATTAAAGTTTTCCCAAAATAATTTTGCTCTCCTTTGTTGCTGCCTCAAGAAGGAGCCACAAATACTTTTTTCGTGCGTCTGCTGTGTTCCATATAGACAATTTAAAAAACCAATAACTTTCAGTATACTTTACACATGCTAATAAATAAACAACTTACCACGCAATCACAATTCAAAAAGTAGAAGTAGAAATACACTATTCGCTCTCGAAACAATAAACACTCTCGAAACGAAAGGCATCTGGAGTGAAAAAGACGCCAAATTGACAGACTAAATTGACGTATATTAACGTCAAACTTGTCTCTCTTTATTGCAACAACAGTTTTAGCACTAAGTTGTCACAAAGATAAAACACTGCTGCAAAGCAATGTTCTTGGTTATAGTGCTATTACAACATATATGTTTGTTTTGTCACTGCTGTAGAACCGTGTGATAAAACGGTGCTCTTTAATTGAGCTCTATATGAGATATCACAATCTTGTCACGTTCTATGTTTGGTCAAGTGGGTTGCTACACTGATTACAGGTTAGTGACAGAATTAACCTTTCACCTTAGGCACAGCGCTTCAGAGGTGTCGGAACTTCATTATACCTGAAACATTTTTGTTAGAAACTGTAATTAATGGAATTGCAAATTTAAATTAATATTTTCGGGTCAGGCTGTATACATATCAAGTTTAAATAGTTCATTATTTTTTAACCAAAAAGAATATTTTACACTGAATAACTTCTAACAAAGTAATACTAAAAATTAAAGTTTTCCATGTGCTGCCAACTTGTAGACACTCTGTATAAAAACTAAAAATTGTTACAAAAGGTGTCAGTTACATTTTTACCAGAATTGACCTGTAATCTATTATTTTTAGGCGCTGCTTTCAAACTAGTGCCTGAATGCACTGACAAAAAAATTGAGGACAGCTTTAAAAATTATTTAAAACGAGCCCCAGAAAGAGTGAAAACCGAAAAAAAGACCTAAAAGTCAATTGTTTATGATAGCCTGAAGAAAGTTTTGTAATTTAAATAATTAACATTTGTTTCGATTTTAGTCCATGTTGTTGGTTTTAAGACATCAATAAAACATTATTTGTACTTTTAACGAAAGTATTTTCCACCTGATATTGGTAAATAGGGGGACATTATTAAAACGTTCGTCTAGCACGTCCATATAACGTTCTTTGAACGTTTACCGAATATTTTTGCACCTGATATAGGTAGAGAAGGGGGTGATGGGGAATACCCAGCAGCAGTGTTGAATTCTCGAAGGACCAGCAACTATTTCGATTGCGAACTGTATCACTTTGTGTATAGGATGTGGGGCGATGAAAAACACTTTAGTTCGGTAACAGGAACACAAATATATTTACAACGATTAACAAAAAATGAACATCAATGGTAAATGACAGATATTACACAATATAGTACAGTAAAATGACTATATTATGCTGTTAAGTGACAAGAGTATCTGCCGAAAATTACCACACAAAAAAAATTAGTCCCTTAAATTGTACAGTGAGTACAACCAAAAAAAATAACCCGTAGTACAGGGCGAAACCGAAAGCTGTGTGCCTTTTTAACACTAAAAGTCGACCGTATTTTTTGAGGCAAAAGGTTGCACTGCTTTCTCGACCGTTCGGGTAAATTATTGTTATTCCGTATTGTACCTAGAATAACTGACGTCATGGGAAAGTACCGACCTATTATAAAACTACCCCATGCCGAAGGCCATTAAATTTTACAAGAGGTAGAAAGGTTCTTAATATTTTAATTTTTACAACTTAAACGACAAAACAAAATCTAAAAACTACGTGGAGAAATGTAATTTTGAACATACTGCCCCGCGTTGAAGTTTTATAAGTTCAAAACTAATCGTAAAAAAAATACATGTTAACATTAATAATATGTTAATTCATTGGCAATGGACAAATTTTGGTAATTGGTCTGGTAAGTATTCCATCTGCCGTTCTTACTTTGACCACGCGAATTTTTTTTATCCTTGCCTGGCATCAATTCTATGATTCTAGCTCTAGGCCACTTTAAAGGCGGTGTGTTATCTTCCTTTAGCAACACTAACTCATTTAATTTTAAATTTGACTGAGGCTCTAACCATTTTGGTTTATTTTGTAATCGATTTAAATAATCCCTTGACCATTTTTTCCAAAAAAGTTGTTGTATTTGAGTGCATCTATTCCACCTAGATAAACGATTTTCAGGAATGTCTGTCATGTCTAGTTCAGGGAGAGATGTCATACTGTCGCCGATTAAAAAATGGCCGGGTGTCAAATAAGTCAAGTCACAAGGATCCGTGGACATGGGTAATAATGGTCGTGAATTTAATATTGCCTCTATTTGGGTTAAAATTGTAGTTAATTCTTCAAAATTAAAGTGTGATTCGCCTATAATGCGGTATAAATGGTATTTAGTGCTTTTTATCGCGGCTTCCCAAAGTCCCCCCCAGTGAGGACTTCTGGGTGGAATAAATTTCCATATAGTTTCTTTTTCAGTCAAAAAGGTTTCAAATTTATTTATATTATCTTTCCTTTTAAAGAAATCATAAACGTCTTTTAGTTGATTTTTGGATCCCAAAAAATTTGTGGCGTTGTCGCTAAAAATAATAGATGGAGCGCCTCTACGGGCTATAAACCGTTTTAGAGTAAGAATAAAATTGTCAGTAGAAAGATCGGATACTAGTTCGATGTGTACAGCCTTGGTCACCATACACACAAATATCGCTATGTAAGATTTAATTAGTGGTGCTCGTCGTAATTTAGAAGTTTTAACAAGAAATGGTCCCCCAAAGTCGACTCCAACCTTGGAAAAGGGCCTAGCTGGTTTAACACGGTCTTCCGGTATATTAGACATAATTTGTTGACACGCTTGTGCCTTAAATCTGTAACACGTTAAACAATTTTTAATTATCTTTTTTATCTCTCTTAAGCCGTTAAGAGGCCAAAATTTAAGTTTAAAGTTTGATAGTACATTCTGAGGTCCGGCATGTCCTAGTATTAAGTGTTCTTTTTTTAACAACAAAGAGGTAATATGATTTTTGGATGGCAGCAACAGCGGGTGTTTTTGATTAAATGGTAAGTCCGAGTATAATAAACGTCCGCCAACTCTTAAGAGTCCCAAGTCATCAATAAACGGGGAAAGTTGTAGAATAGCTCGATTTGATATTGATTTATTTGCCGTTATTTCCTTGATTTCCTGTGAAAAATAAATTTTTTGTAAAGTTTTTATTATGAAGTTTGCCGAATTTTGTAATTCCTGCACTGTTAGAGAGTCCTTGTTTATTTTATCAGCGTTTGGTTTTAAGTTATTGACAAATCTAAAAAGATAAGCAACAGTTCGTTGTAGCCGAACAAACGAAGAAAATTTTTCGAATAAGGTTTGCCAAAAGTCGTCTGTCACATTAATCAGTACAGTTTCCGTTTTTCTCTGTTCAGGTAAGTGGTCAATATTTATGTCCAAGTCATATGAATTTAGGTCAAGATTTGGGTTTGTTAAAAACTGTGGTCCGTGCCACCAAAGAGTTGAACGTAAAATTTCATCGGGTATCAATCCTCTTGATAAGCAGTCTGCTGGATTTTTAGCCGATTTAATGTACCGCCATTTACAGTCTGGGGTTAAATTTTGAATTTCTGCGACCCTATTTGAAACAAAAATTGTCCAACGCGAAGGATGAGATTTTAACCAAGAAAGTGTAATTTGTGAGTCACTCCATAAATTTATACTATTAAAAACAAATTTACCCTCAAATGTAGATTTTACTTTATTAATTAAGTTTGACAATAATACGGCTGCGCAGAGCTCTAGTCTGGGCAAAGTTACTGTTTTAATTGGTGCTACTCTACTTTTTGATACTGCTAATTTTGATGACACAGTATTATCTGTATAAACTGCACGAATGTACAAGCAGGCGCCGTAGGCCTTGAGACTTGCATCTGCAAATCCATGGAGTTCAACAAATTGAATAAACTTGTCACAAAAAAGATACCTTGGAATACTTAAAGAAGATAGTTTATGGATATTATCAAAAAAATGTGTCCATTCCCTTAATAAGTCATTTTGTAAAGTATCATCCCAACCCAATTTATCAATCCATACTTTTTGCATAATAATCTTGGCTACTATACTATCACTGGACCTATAAAGCCCAAGGGGTCAAACATCTGTGCGATTTTAGAAAGTACATCACGTTTTGTATTAAAATTTATATTAGTGTTTTGAGGTAGAGAAACTGAAAAAATATCTGATTTTGGGTTCCAACTGATTCCTAAAACCTTGTTGAACACATTTTCTATTTTTATATCATAATTTTCTTGTTCCATGTTTTGAAAAATGGTGTTTAAGAAGTCGGTTGAATTAGAACACCACTTATGTAAATTAAAATTTGCGGAGGCAAAAAGTCTGTTTAAATGCATATAAAGTTCGTTAAGTTCAGTAAGGGAATTACTACCACATAGTATGTCATCTACGTAACATTGTTGTAGAACTGCTTCTGCAGCTAATGGAAAGTCTTGTTGTTTTTTGTAAGCAAGTTCGTTTAAAGTTCGTGTGGCTAGATAGGGAGCACTGTTAGTACCGTAAGTTACCGTCAGAAGTTCAATACACCTTAAGTTTTCATTGGGGTTGTCCCTCCAAAGAATGTTTTGTAAGTATGTCTGTTCAGGGTTTACTCTTATCTGTCTATACATTTTTTCAATGTCAAGAATTAAAACAAATTTATTACAACGAAATCTACACAAAATGTCAAAAAGTTCAGGTTGAACCGTATAACCCTTTAGCATAATGTCGTTTAAAGAATAGCCTGAAGAACTTTTAGAAGACGCGTCAAAGACCACGCGTAATTTTGTTGTTGTGGAATCGGGTTTAATCACACAATGGTGTGGTAAAAAATATTTGTTTTCATTGTTTTCGTTTTTAAGACTTAATGGAATGTATCTTCCGTGATCTAAAGTAATATATTCATCTATAAAATTTTTATATTGAGAAAATAACTCTGTATTATTTTCAAAACGCCTTTCTAGGTTAAAAAATCGTTTTTTTGCTATGTGAAATGAATCACCTAATTTTGAGTGTTCGTCGATCGATTTTAATGGTAAGTTGACTTGAAAAGATCCGTTGTCTAAGATTTTTGTGGTGTCAGTAAATATTTGTTCTGAAAGTTCGTTTTCAGGTGTTAAAATGGTTTTCAAATTCGAGGGCGGCTCCTCAATTGACCAAAATTTTTGTAAAAAATGATCATCAGAATTCTGTAAAAAGAGACAAGTGTCTACTGTTTGTTCAGTGTTTGTTTCACATGTGTTACGCGAAATAACTTGCATAGGGACCGCGCCCCCTACAATGTATCCTAAATGGGTATCCAAAAGTGTCAAGAAGTTTTTTTGTATTCTTATAATCCCTCCTTTTAAAAGTGAGTAATAAATATCGGCCCCAAGCAAAATGTCTATGCTACAGGGTGTGTAAAATTCAGGGTCAGCCAATGTAATGTGTGGAGGTATAGGTATTTTATTAATTTGTAAGTTAAAATGTGGTAATTTTGTAGTAATTTGTTTGACAACTGTACAGTTTATTGTAAATTTGTAGTTATTATTTATATTTGAGTAAATTTCGACATTGTTTAAAATTTTATTTGAAGTTGTTGCAATGCCATCAACACCGTTAATGCTAACTTGGGCATGCTTAGTTTTAAGTTTAAGCCTTTCTACTAACGCTTCTGTCATTAGCGAGGTAGTAGAACAGGTGTCAAAAACTGCCTTGACTGTAATTGGGATTTGTTCTGTCGTATACAAGGTAACTTGAGCTGTGGCTAAGAGTGATTTGCCACTCGCTAAAAGAGTGGAAAGAACTTGCTCAGTGTGTGTAGGTTGATTTACAACGTCTTGTGTCGAAGGTTGAATTTGTGTACGTGGAGCTTGTACATTGATTGAATTTGACGAACTAGGTATGTGTGTAGCTGTAGAATTTGTAGTTGAATTGTTTGAGTTGATAGTGTGTGGCTGACCTTGATTATTATTTCTTAAATATCGATTTGAATTTTGAAAATTATTTTGTGTGTTTACTGGGCCTCGTGGCTGAAATTGTCTAGTGCTTGAGTGAGCAAAAAATTGAGGAGTATGTTGTGGAAGGTTGCGTGGCGATGGATTTCTCGGGTGTAAGTTACGATTCCCGCTAAATGTATTGTTGAGTCTGTTAATATGTAAGCTAGAATGATGTTTGTTTTGACATATCGTGCATCCAGGTGAGCGACAGTCAGTAAAACGGTGATTGTTACCTAAACAGTTTGAACAAAGAAAGTTTCTTTTTATATAGTCTTGTTTGTCTGAATATGACAAGTTAAGATAACTAGAACACCTTGAAATTCTGTGCCCTGAAAGATTACAATATACACAATTTATCGTATTTGATAAATTTGACTGCGCATCTTGCGAAAAATGTACATGGTGTGAAACTCTCGATGGCTGTGATTTTTTATTGTCAGTTGTTGACTCAGGAATTTTTCGTTCAAGAATTTTACATCTGTCCTCTAAAAATTTTATAAAATCATCGAGCCTTGGGTGATTTTTTGTATCACATCCAAATTCAAAAGCCTTTTTAGTGCCACTGTCTAATTTTTGAGCAAAAATATAAACTAAAAACAACTCCAAACTGTAAGCATTGAGGTTTTTTAAGGATTCTATGTTTTGTTTAATGTAAGTAGATAGGCAACAAGAATTGTACGACCATAAGGGTAGTTTTTACATGTAAATTCCCATAAGAGAATTTAAGGTTCGATCTGCAAAAGTATGACCATTTTAAGGCGTGGTCACTTTTCTACCCTTGGCCCTAAACCCCACAGGCACTTACTACCATTGGCACTAGTCACCATTGGCCCACTCTTACTTGACGCTAGTTACCAAGGGTACCATTGGTCAAACTGCGATACGTCATCTATTACCTTAACCTCCAGCTACTTAGATATTAATTTTGGGGACCAAGCCTACAAGTCAGGGCTCCGCAAGACCTATCTTCAAGAACCGTTACAAATGGTACTCTAACCCCACCTACTTTCTGTGGGGCTCAAAGTCTACAAGTCGGGGCTCTGCAAGCCCTATCTCCAAGAACTGGTACCCACAATAATAAGCGGGACTCCAACAGAAATTAAATACTTAAAAAAAGTTTTACCTGTGTCTGGATTCGACCCCGGATCGCTTGATTACAAGCCTAATGTTATACCATTGCTCCAGCTGAACTCATTACAAAAATACGGTTGTAGGTTGATGATATCTCTGGGAGATCGCTAAGCCAGTACCGCTTCTGGAGCAAGGTGAATGACCTAAACAGCGAAGCGCGTCACTTGGCAATTAAAGTTGTGCGCTAAAAAAGGATAACATTAGTTTCGGTATTCAGGGAACATCTGTATAGGGTTCCATATACCAAGTATAATATTCTATATACAGTAATCATAGAAGAGAGAGATGGGGTAGTTTACCCTATATTCACCCCTGCATAAAGTAATATTATTATCAAAAGACTAGTAAAAATATGAACAAGATGGCACTATAGCTCATATGTTGGAAAACAAGGCCTCCAAATTTATAAATTAATCAAAAACAAAACGTTATTATATTAATATCAAATCATTGATCAAACAGCAGTTTAAAACGAAATAAAATTACGTAATGTGACAATAGTTTAACTATAAAAGGTGTATTAAAATGAAAGTCACGACTTCTATTATAATATTGTAAAAATACATGCATTATATCAACTTATTGTTAAGAGAGGTTCCTGTAATCATCGCTAATTTGAATATGACTCAACGTAAACAATATTACCCTAAAATTTGTTAATGCCTATATGTTAAATACATGTGCTTAAAGATATAAACATTCAAAACCTCTATATGAACTACCTACTATTTTGGTCTTCTTGACAACCTGATTATACAACAGAAATTATGTACAGTAGATATAATCTAGTCATATAAGATAGATAGATAGATAGATAAAGGATAACACTAAGTACATTTTCAATATATACAAGGCTAAAAACGTATCACTACGTGTTTTTCTTATAGAGTTAGGTTATAAGGCTAGCGTCATACAAACACTCATACAGGTAAGGTATAAGGAAACTAACACGTGTGAGTTAGAAAAGGATAGAACTAATTAAATGTCAGCCCAATAAACAGACTGAACACCCATATCGTGGAAAAAATAGGCAACGAGTCTTAAATATTTCTGCAAACTAACCTAGTAACTATCTAAAGCACGCTAAAAATATAATTAACCCCTAGCAAGAAATAAGGGTAGGTACAACCCCCATACATACACACTTTCATATCAAAACGATTGTAAAAATATAGGCAATAAGAATTCATATTTGAAATTTCTAAACGAATGACCGTTTGGACTCTATGAAACAAAAAAAATTGTCTGTTTTTAATGTAATATTTATTTGCAATATGGAAAACAGTGCATCGATTAAAAAACGCTCAAGGCTATCCGCTATAATTTACATGTATTAAATCAAAAGGTATGATGTAATATCCACCTTAAATAGGTGTTTCATATGGCTATTATTGGTGTAAACAGATAAATAGATGCTGTTTAGACCCTAATATTATCGAAAAACAAGAATAATAGGACCCTGATGTTATTGAAAAAATAAGACTAATATAAGAAAAACTAGTAATTTAAGACCTAAATGTATTAAATAAAGCGTGATTTATGCCTTAGTAGTATCCGAACTATCTTCTTGATTAGGATTTGGGGTATTTATTTTGCATGACGTCATATTTTAAACATAGCCGCGCGACCAAAGGCTCACGAGATTTTGTAAAAATCTTGGGAGAAGGGCGTGCGGCATTTAATGTATTTTCTCTACGTTGTGGTTATCATGGGTTAAGTATTCAAATTAGACCTTTCATATGTCGCTCGTCACATGTCAAATGATGGAAAGAATTGAAAACTAGGTTATGTGTGTAGGCTGACGTAACAAGTTATTATGAAAAAATTCCGAGACCCTCAGGTCGAGGTGTACTAAGGTTATGTGTTCGCCTACGGGTCGTTAAAGTTGTTGATATAAAGAAACATGTGATTCGTATTTAGGATGTAAGTAATTATGAAAAAATCCCGAGACCGCAGGGCGAGGTGCACTAAGGATATATGATCACCTACATGATAGCAACAAAGTTGGGGCCTATTGCACCAAAAAATAGACCTACCATATGACATCAATTACGTGCGATTGTACATAAAAACCTTGTTTTTCACCAAAATATATAATCCCATATACGGGGCAAGCTAGGAGTATCACTTGCCATAATAGCATAATATAGGGCCAAGACTGATTGAGCACTAATTAGCATAGTAAACAAGGCGTTATACTAAATTGGTCGCATTGACAAAGAGTTGGACAACATTAATCATATTATCACTAGGATGTATGGGTTCTTTATAGTCTTTAGACAACAAATTCTCAATATTACTAATATATACCTAACTTAAAGCAACTACCACCTTTGTAGGGTGGAATTACCGATGCCAATCAGTTGATACTCTCTTACTCAAAGGCAAGCACCGTCGTAATCTGAGAATTCGTCAACCCTTGCCGCGAACGACTGCCATCTACACTAGCGTTAATCTGATAAATGCACGTTGCAACATCCAACAAATTGAAACCATTGAGGTTATGTATAACTAATTGACAGAAAAGATAATATATAACTCTCAACGTAATAGTTGAAAACATGGAAAATATATAGAAAATCTAATCAAGTACTTACCATCCTGACGCATAATATTAGCACAGTCCCAGTTCCTGCTTGTATTGCGAATATTGGCCCAACTAAAACATGCATAAATTGTAGCACTAGAACGAATAGAGTAAGCAGTTAGGGGACTTCCGGTTGACCTTATTTACCTAAAGTCGATAACTAATATTGTGATATACAATACATGTATAGAAAGTATATTAATAAGTTAATAAATTAGCTAAATAAGGTCACAACAGGGTGCCAGAACGTGAACTGAGTCCCCTAGGCGCACCCCATTTTTTCATTTTTTTTAAATGGAAAACCAAAAAAATTTCAAAAAAGAAAAACCATATAATTATGTGTTAGTATTTTTTGCCTTCTTTTAACTGCATACCTATGATGGACTCTTTTAAAGTTATACAGGATAGTGTGTGTGTGTGTGTTTTGGTCTTCTTTTACTGTATAACTACTATGGGCTTTTTTAATGATATGCAGTATAGGTTATTCTCTCTTTTTTTTTTTTTTTTTTTTTTTTTTTTTTTGCCTTCTTTTAACTGCATACCTATAATGGACTCTTTTAAAGTTATACAGGAGATAGTGTGTAAAGGTGTGTGTTTTGGTCGTCTTTTACTGTATAACTACTATGGGCTTTTTTAATGATATGCAGTATAGGTTAGTCTTTTTGGCGTCTTTTTTTTCTCCTATAAATATGGCTCTTTTGTGTTAGTGTAATATATAATTTAAAAATATGTTAATAGTACGAATAATACAACCCCATAACTACTAATCCACCACCGTAATATATAATAATATTAATAATAATAATAATAATAATAATAATAATAATAATAATACTAATAATAATAATAATAATAATAATAGTGAGTAAGATAAGTACCCCAGACATAGCTGCTAATCAACCTCCATAATGCTATAGTGTCCCCAGGGCAGAGTATCACACGAAGTTTTAGTGATATGACGTTTGTCGTCGTGAGGGCTGAGACCAATTTTAGTTTGCTGTATTGTGTGGAGCTCATGATGTGTAGATCGAATTAATTTTTGAGATATTGACTTTTCTGTGAATGTTTCCAGGCATGTTACATAGTCATCAAAGGTAATTTTATTTTTGATGATGGATTTTTTAACCCCCTTAATCTTTTTTGTGATCCCCAAGTTCGCTAACGCTCGCTCTATTTCTTCGCGGTCCCTGTTAGCTTTCTCCAATTTTAATTTTTCCTGCGCAATCTCTTCGGACGAGTAAAGAAGGACGAAAATAACGGTCGTATTATGACCCATTTTATAGGCCTTAGATCAAAAATGTATGCTCTCAAAGTTCTTTACTCGTCCGAAGAGATTGCGCAGGAAAAATTAAAATTGGAGAAAGCTAACAGGGACCGCGAAGAAATAGAGCGAGCGTTAGCGAACTTTGGGATCACAAAAAAGATTAAGGGGGTTAAAAAATCCATCATCAAAAATAAAATTACCTTTGATGACTATGTAACATGCCTGGAAACATTCACAGAAAAGTCAATATCTCAAAAATTAATTCGATCTACACATCATGAGCTCCACACAATACAGCAAACTAAAATTGGTCTCAGCCCTCACGACGACAAACGTCATATCACTAAAACTTCGTGTGATACTCTGCCCTGGGGACACTATAGCATTATGGAGGTTGATTAGCAGCTATGTCTGGGGTACTTATCTTACTCACTATTATTATTATTATTATTATTATTAGTATTATTATTATTATTATTATTATTATTATTATTATTATTATTATTATTATTATTATTATTATTATTATTATTAATATTATTATATATTACGGTGGTGGATTAGTAGTTATGGGATTAGTAGAGTATGCCTTACTTGGGCGCGCTCAGGTTTTGCGTCACTTGGGCGTACTTTTCCAAGAACTCCCGGAGGGCGTGGTTTCATGGCACCTGTCAGATGTCATCTGTCAAAGTCAATGTCACCTGTCATCTGTCACAGGCCCTAACTACTATTGGCATTAGCTGCTTGGACCTTAGCTGCCGTTGGCACTAACTTCCATTGGCACTAGTTGCCATTGGCGCCAGCTTGCCTATCATTAATGCTAGTTACCGAGGGCACTATTGGTCAGACGTCATCTGGGATACGTCATCTATCACGTGTCACCCTAACCTCACCTACCAATGTATTACGTTCTGCGGGGGCCAGCTGTGATACGCCATCTATCATAATATGTTACTATAACCTCAACTACTTAGATATTCAATTTTGGGGGCCATGCCTACAAGTCGGTACTCCGCAAGCCCTATCCCCAAGAACCGGTACCCCAATAATTTCTAAACTCCATCACGCGGAGACACCTAGTGGTCGTCGGTAGAACTCGCGGGGCCTCAGGGTCAATGCCCCCTTACTAGAGTACTAGTCTAGCTGTTGAAACGTCAGAGGGAGCCTGGTAATAGGGTTACGTCATCATGTTCTATTAATTTAATTTTCATTAGAAAAAAAGTTCCTGTATTCAGCGGGGTTCGATCCACCAACCATTAGTTTGCTAAGCAGTATCTCATACCACGGAGCTATTCGGGTTCTTACGAGACATTGTTATTATACTGTACTCTTACATCATCGCATTAGCATACTTGCTATAACAAAAGAATAATTATTACTCATAGATAGGTAATGCAATATTAATGAATTAAATTAGGCAGGCATACATTTGCAAGCTACACTTAGAAGTGTCCCTTAAACATATGAAAACGGCTATTTAGCAGTCCATGAACGGGTAAAAATGTCTAATACACTACTACAGGAGCTCAAAACTATCGGGTGGTACGATAAAGACACCTTAATTGAGCTATTTTATGGTTTTACACTAAAAAAAACTGGTATAAATGGCCCCATTTAGCACCTTTTTACCATATCCCTAGCCCGCATTGTCAACAAATTATTTAATCCTATAACGAACAGTAGTACAACAATATAAGATAGACAAGGATAGTACTAACAACTATTTTGAATCGACACACTGCTGGAAACGTACAAGAATGGTAAAAAACGAAAGGTCAATCGCTTTATTTAGCATGTATTAATAATAAAATCAAAGATATTATGCAATACCTGACGTAAATATTCGTTTCCGATACGAATCATTAAAGTAGACAGAAAATAGATGCTGTTTAGACCCTAATATTATTGAAAAATTGGAATAATATAAGAAAAATCAGTAATGTAAGGCCCAAAATGCATTAAATAAAGTATGATTTATGCCTTAGTAGCACCTTTACGAATTATTAAGGTAGACAGAAAATAGATGCTGTTTAGAGCCTAATACTACTGAAAAATTGGTTTAATATAAGAAAAACTAGTAATTTAAGGTCCAAATGCCTTAAATAAAGCATGGTTTATGCTAGCCCCTAATATAGAAGGCTAGTCTCTTAAATCTTGCAATTTTAACACAAATGTTATACAGTTCAAAACCCTATAATTGCAACGAATATTGGCTTAATGTAGGTTGGTTAACCCTAAAAAATGATCATATTACTGTTAAGTTATGCTGCAATATGACTCAGTGTGTCTTCATTACACCTTAGAAGACGCTGTGAAACTTTCATAGGTTATAGTATTAGAACCTTGTAACTTGGCTGCAGGTATTCACGTATCTAAAGGTAGGTAAAAATAGACTACAGTGTTAATTTTAATAAAATATATATTAAACACCCGTGCACCTAATGTAACTGGAACATTACTAAACGCCGCTAATAATATAGGAGGTAGTGACAGATATACAGGGTATAGATGTACAGGTCTTAAAAATAGAGAATTAAAAACAAGACCTTGTTGGTGTAATACTAATAATTTGTGATACGTGCAGAATAAACAATTGAAAAGACGCACTGAAAAAATAGTCGGTGGTGTTACGTTCCAAGAATTACGAGTGAAGAACCAATCCTAAATAGAAAATAACAACAAAATAGGGCCTTGTTAACCAAATTAAGTCTGTCACTTGTTAAAATGATAGCAAATAATTGAAAACGAGGGTATGTGTATAGGTTGACGTAACAAGTTAATATGAAAATACCGAGACCCGCAGGGACGAGGTGTACTAAAGACATGCGGCTCGCTAAAGTTCTTAAGGATAATGTAACATGCGAAACGTATTTAGGATGAATAAGTTATTAGGAAAAATTCCAAGCCCTGCAGGGCAAGGTGCACTAAGGATATATGTTCACATACATAATAACAACAAAATTGGGGCATATTGTAGGATAGGTAACCATATTAGGCCTGTTATATGGCATCAATTACGTACGATTGTACATAAAACCTTGTTTTTCACCAAAATATCTAATCCCATATACAGGGTAAGCTCGGAGTATCACTAGCCATAATAGCATAATATATATAGGACCAAGACTGATTTCGCACTAATTAGCATAGTAAACAAGGCGTTATACTAGATTGGTAGCATTGACAAAAGAGTTGGACAACATTAATCATATTATCACTAGGATGTATGGGTTCTTTATAGTCTAGATAACAAATTCTCAATATTACTAATATACCTAACTTAAAGCAACTACCACCGTGTTAAGGTGAGATTACCGATGCCAAACAGCTGATACTCATGCACAAAGGCAAGCACCGACGTATTGATTATCTTATAATATCATACGTCACCTGAGGCTTATATCAGGTCGGTAAAACTATAAATGACTTAAAAATCATAGGTGTTTCGTTTAAATTATGGTAGGGTTCCTACGCCAAAAGGCCGTTTCAGTCACAAAACGAGAGAAAAATAGATAAAAATTACCCTAAATATCGCCTATAATTAATGTTAATGTTAATGCCCATATAGTCATATGTATAGTAGGCAGGGCTTAAACACTTAATAAATTACTAAAGTATAGCCTCTAAAGCCGTAAAAGCATATTTAACAGCATCTACACATAATAATCAACAAAAAAACCTCTCCAATAGGGTAAAACACCTAATAATCCACCAAGTATGGCCGTTTTTCTAAAAAAACTCCTATTTAACAGTGTGTATACGTGTCTCCAAAAAATAGCCAAAAGTAATACAAAAACAGTCTGTATGACAATATTCTGCTAACACATATTTAAGGTAGGTAAGACTGTCACCTATTATAGGTAGTGTTAATCCGACAAATAAACGTTGCAAACATTCACCACCTTAAACATTGAGGTTATGTTAAGTAAATAAATTAATAAATGTTTGGCTTATAGGCAACATTTTTATACATAAAAAGTAGCACAACAAGCAGAGGTGCAATTAAATAGACTTAAATAAAAATATAATGAATTACCGAGGATATACACATCTAATAGTCGTTGTATAACCCTGTCAGCTACGAAATATCCGCGAAATACCTAAAAAACATGAATAAATAGGAAAAATACCTATTTTAGGCCCTATTGCTTCAAAGACCCGATAAGATACATGTATTTATGTACCACTAAACACCCACTTAAACTTTCGCCTGGATATAATTGTTTCGTAAAAACCACATACCTAATACGTTGTGCATTAAGATATCGTTAAAAATTACAAAGAAATGTTCGTACCGAAACGGGTAGAATGATACTTCATACGTTTTTGCAGCACTTTTGTTCTCGAGATTACCGAGAAATTAAATATTGCAGCTTGGAGGAACCGTACATATTCATATTGTAACATTGTCAATTAGAAAATAATAAATGGAACTACAATATCACCTAATATTTAGAATCTAACATAGGCGTGTACTGCGGTAGTTTAATACTACAGGTTGGGCCAGTGGAGTAGGTTACTAAGTCCCATCAAAAAAAAAAATATCTAACACAATACTGGTTAACGTACCTAGTTGATGAGTTGTTATAATATATAATCATAGTGTTAATCTGACAGCCGAAATATTGAGGTTATGTTAACTAATAAATTAAATCAATAAAATTACGGCTTATTGGTTGCACACATATAGTACAGCAAGTAAAAGTGCAATTAAATAGACTTAAACAGAAATATAATGAATTACTGAGGTAAACAGACAGAACAGCTAGCCTTTTATGCATATCAGACAGTACTGTTTAAATATACATAATTAGCCGCTAAAAACTTCTCCAAAAAAGGGAAAAACATACAATAATCCATTAAAATGCCTAAAAATGTTCTTTGAACCTATAAAGCCCTATTTATACAAAACACTCAACCAATAACAGTTCTTGATAGGGTAAAAACATCAAACAAAATATTAAAGTACCTAAAAAATGACATTTGAACCTATACAAGTTCTGTTGTCTATTAGGGCCTATGCTCGACCAGGCCTTATACCATTTGAGCATATAAATATACCAATGTATGATAACCTATTTAACAGCCCCTTATACAAAATGTACAATCAACAGCCTTTCTGATGGAATAAAAAACATCAAACAAAACATTAAAGTACATACTTAAAAAATTACATTTGAACATATAAACTCCAGTATACCTATACAAGTTCTGACAGGTCTATATTGGCATATGGGCGTGCTTATTAGGGCCCTAAAACCATTCGCTGATTGGGTAAAAAACATCCAATAATTCATTAATGGGCATAAAAAAGGGTCTTTGAACCTATAAACCCCTATTTATACAAAATAAACGATCAATAAATACTCCGATAAAACAGTCATTTATGGTGGATGCGCTGGAATTTTGTACATGACAATACAATTAAAAGGTACATCATACGTTACGGCGTCTTAAAGAAAGTTTTGCATGTGGTATATTGCTGGCCTTGTTTTATGTATGTAAATGTATATCTATCTATTTAGGTGCAAGATGGAAAACGTAGGTAGTCAGGTTAGTTCAGAGGATTACTAAAACTTGTTTATTATTGATATGTCTATAGCACGAATAAAAATTCAATTAGAACAAAGAACGACAGTATAGAATGTGGGGTGATGACCCGCAGCATCGTAAGGGTGGCTCGATATATAATACAGGATGCACCGAACGTATCCAGCACAGTGGTAGAAAAAAGAGGTAGGCAGACGTCGTGTGCTATTACAGTTATACCAATGAGAAATCAAGAAATAACATTCGAACCAGGTACATACAACTACCTATGATAGCCCGCCTAGCATGAAAATACTGAAATTTTCCGCTTCAACAGTAAAAACAACTTAGGATCTGAAAAATTAATAGCTAAAGAACTCAATGAATACCCAGCTAAACACGACAAAAATTAGGATCGCCTACATCTAATTTGGATATCAGCAGAAATAATTAATAGGTGTTTAATTTAAATAGACTTAAATCGAAAGACATTACAGAGAACGAATAGTTGCTGGGTAGGCTCTTAACCATCAAAAATACCCTCCTTGGGGCTTTAAAAATAAGAATAAATAGGGAAAAATACCTAGAAATTCAGGTTAATTTTCCTTTTAAAATCAGTTAACTCCAGCAAGATTATTTATATAACACAAATGCACGACGAACCTAACCCAACTTCTTGGGTGTGGTTATTCTGTATAAAGACCGGCTAACACCAAAAAAAAAGGGTCAAAAAGTATATGCACGATCATCCTCTAATATTAGGAATACCGAAAATAACACTAGACAACCACTAACAGGGGTTACATTAACGTTAAAAGATAAGGATGTATACCATTTAAATTACCGAATGATCAGCCAAATAAATAAAATTCCCGTTTAAAATGCTATTATATAAGATGAGCGTTAAATGTGTAAATTTGAGAAATTCAGCGGTGACCGCCCCGATCTAATTAGCCTTACAACCACGAAAAATAAAAAGTAACTGGTTGGATAAAATGGCTTCTTAACGAATCGTCCTGCTAAACTAAAAAATAAAACAAAAACGGTTGTAAAAATTATTCATTAAACCATAAACTTAGAATAGGTCACACAATGGTATAAACGTCAACAGCAGATATTGGCTCACGGATCGTTATGACCATTAGGTAATACTTGTTGTTAGATACATGTGTAGCGAAACATTACAAGTCACCTAGAAAACCCAAAAACTTGATCACTCAATAGCTAACAGGTTATAGGTCCTTACGATTAGAGTTGTTATGGCGAACGAGGTGGGGAGGGGAGGGGGTAAAGTAAACAGGCAGAGGCTAAAAAAGTTCCAACAACTAGTGAAATAATTATTTTTAAAACCCCCATAAACGTTAGTCTGTATAAAACCATTAACGACATAATGGTGGAGATAGGGAATATTTTTTTTTGCAAAAGGTAGATAATGAAATAAATACCTATCGAAACGATTAAAGCTATTAAAACAATACAAGTAATAACAATGGGAGGTACATAAAATGCAGTTTAAAAGGGAAACTCAATTATATCATATAGCATCTAACGTGTTAAGTATCAAAAACGAGGATAGGATGTAAAATTTTAGCAAAAACTTGGGTAAATAGAGCAAATAATGCAACAAAATATCAAAAAAAATGTTCCTAATTAATATTTGTTCATACAGCTAAGTAGAAAACTATCGAAACATTGAGCAAGAAGGAGTGGTGACTACGGGTATAAAATTTAGCAACCATTGGTAAAATATCAGGAAAAATATTAACATTACCATCAATCACACCAGAATACTTATCGTTAAAACCTACTATTTTCACTGGCTTGTTACCAATAAATAGGTTTGAATCTACCATTCGAAACCCTTATTTAATATGTGATGTTTCCAGAAAGGTGTATTTTATCCTACTCTCATACATCCTATAGCAGTGATGTTAAAAACTAAATCGGCTTTATTAACAAGTGCAATCATTTATAGATCATAGAGACCCATAGAGCTGTAACCAGTATTAAATAAATCAAGTCAATATTGCAGAACATTTTATATGTTTTATAGGAGTCGCAGTAAAGTGAAGCAGTACTCTATATAAATTTAATGTAAGGTACAGGTAACGATCATCAGGCTATTTTATATCGTCTAACTTGGGTATCCATTTAATAAGACGCAAGTTAATATTATTTTAAATTACTTTTAATTATTTCTCAGTATCTATAGTATGCAGGGCTATCTAACCATACTTCACGTCTTGCATAATTAACGACCTCTCGTATCTCAGGATCTTCACAATATACGTATTACCGCTCTACTTCTTCAAAATTCCCCAACTTGTTCATGTCGTATACAAATCTTAAGGCATCTGGTCCTTCAAAGTAGCGTTCACATATATCCAAAGCTCTAACTATTTTTTAATCAACGGATGGATTCCCAATTCTTCTTTGCGTTTTGAAGTGTATTATATATATATCCTGAATTACATGATGTGCATCATTATTTACTATATTTTGAGCCTTGTCCATGATATTCAATTGATTGCGAGTATTGCAAATAATTAGGACGGCATTCTGACTTAAAATAAGCCGCCGTGCTTCTGTTGATAGTAAATATATCAACAGGCTTAATTACTCTGTGAAACCTGAATCTATAGAGGATTGTTCGGGTTTTCGGGGTTACTCGGGTTCATTAGGATTTTTGAGAATGTATTTTGCTTGACGTAGTTTTTAAAAACACAGCCACGGCCAAAGGCTCACGAAATTTGCAAAATTTTGGGAGAAGGCCTTAAGATTTGTATACGACATGAACAAGTTGGGGAATTTTGAAGAAGTAGAGCGGTAATACGTATATTGTGAAGATCCTGAGATACGAGAGGTCGTTAATTATGCAAGACGTGAAGTATGGTTAGATAGCCCTGCATACTATAGATACTGAGAAATAATTAAAAGTAATTTAAAATAATATTAACTTGCGTCTTATTAAATGGATACCCAAGTTAGACGATATAAAATAGCCTGATGATCGTTACCTGTACCTTACATTAAATTTATATAGAGTACTGCTTCACTTTACTGCGACTCCTATAAAACATATAAAATGTTCTGCAATATTGACTTGATTTATTTAATACTGGTTACAGCTCTATGGGTCTCTATGATCTATAAATGATTGCACTTGTTAATAAAGCCGATTTAGTTTTTAACATCACTGCTATAGGATGTATGAGAGTAGGATAAAATACACCTTTCTGGAAACATCACATATTAAATAAGGGTTTCGAATGGTAGATTCAAACCTATTTATTGGTAACAAGCCAGTGAAAATAGTAGGTTTTAACGATAAGTATTCTGGTGTGATTGATGGTAATGTTAATATTTTTCCTGATATTTTACCAATGGTTGCTAAATTTTATACCCGTAGTCACCACTCCTTCTTGCTCAATGTTTCGATAGTTTTCTACTTAGCTGTATGAACAAATATTAATTAGGAACATTTTTTTTGATATTTTGTTGCATTATTTGCTCTATTTACCCAAGTTTTTGCTAAAATTTTACATCCTATCCTCGTTTTTGATACTTAACACGTTAGATGCTATATGATATAATTGAGTTTCCCTTTTAAACTGCATTTTATGTACCTCCCATTGTTATTACTTGTATTGTTTTAATAGCTTTAATCGTTTCGATAGGTATTTATTTCATTATCTACCTTTTGCAAAAAAAAAATATTCCCTATCTCCACCATTATGTCGTTAATGGTTTTATACAGACTAACGTTTATGGGGGTTTTAAAAATAATTATTTCACTAGTTGTTGGAACTTTTTTAGCCTCTGCCTGTTTACTTTACCCCCTCCCCTCCCCACCTCGCTCGCCATAACAACTCTAATCGTAAGGACCTATAACCTGTTAGCTATTGAGTGATCAAGTTTTTGGGTTTTCTAGGTGACTTGTAATGTTTCGCTACACATGTATCTAACAACAAGTATTACCTAATGGTCATAACGATCCGTGAGCCAATATCTGCTGTTGACGTTTATACCATTGTGTGACCTATTCTAAGTTTATGGTTTAATGAATAATTTTTACAACCGTTTTTGTTTTATTTTTTAGTTTAGCAGGACGATTCGTTAAGAAGCCATTTTATCCAACCAGTTACTTTTTATTTTTCGTGGTTGTAAGGCTAATTAGATCGGGGCGGTCACCGCTGAATTTCTCAAATTTACACATTTAACGCTCATCTTATATAATAGCATTTTAAACGGGAATTTTATTTATTTGGCTGATCATTCGGTAATTTAAATGGTATACATCCTTATCTTTTAACGTTAATGTAACCCCTGTTAGTGGTTGTCTAGTGTTATTTTCGGTATTCCTAATATTAGAGGATGATCGTGCATATACTTTTTGACCCTTTTTTTTTGGTGTTAGCCGGTCTTTATACAGAATAACCACACCCAAGAAGTTGGGTTAGGTTCGTCGTGCATTTGTGTTATATAAATAATCTTGCTGGAGTTAACTGATTTTAAAAGGAAAATTAACCTGAATTTCTAGGTATTTTTCCCTATTTATTCTTATTTTTAAAGCCCCAAGGAGGGTATTTTTGATGGTTAAGAGCCTACCCAGCAACTATTCGTTCTCTGTAATGTCTTTCGATTTAAGTCTATTTAAATTAAACACCTATTAATTATTTCTGCTGATATCCAAATTAGATGTAGGCGATCCTAATTTTTGTCGTGTTTAGCTGGGTATTCATTGAGTTCTTTAGCTATTAATTTTTCAGATCCTAAGTTGTTTTTACTGTTGAAGCGGAAAATTTCAGTATTTTCATGCTAGGCGGGCTATCATAGGTAGTTGTATGTACCTGGTTCGAATGTTATTTCTTGATTTCTCATTGGTATAACTGTAATAGCACACGACGTCTGCCTACCTCTTTTTTCTACCACTGTGCTGGATACGTTCGGTGCATCCTGTATTATATATCGAGCCACCCTTACGATGCTGCGGGTCATCACCCCACATTCTATACTGTCGTTCTTTGTTCTAATTGAATTTTTATTCGTGCTATAGACATATCAATAATAAACAAGTTTTAGTAATCCTCTGAACTAACCTGACTACCTACGTTTTCCATCTTGCACCTAAATAGATAGATATACATTTACATACATAAAACAAGGCCAGCAATATACCACATGCAAAACTTTCTTTAAGACGCCGTAACGTATGATGTACCTTTTAATTGTATTGTCATGTACAAAATTCCAGCGCATCCACCATAAATGACTGTTTTATCGGAGTATTTATTGATCGTTTATTTTGTATAAATAGGGGTTTATAGGTTCAAAGACCCTTTTTTATGCCCATTAATGAATTATTGGATGTTTTTTACCCAATCAGCGAATGGTTTTAGGGCCCTAATAAGCACGCCCATATGCCAATATAGACCTGTCAGAACTTGTATAGGTATACTGGAGTTTATATGTTCAAATGTAATTTTTTAAGTATGTACTTTAATGTTTTGTTTGATGTTTTTTATTCCATCAGAAAGGCTGTTGATTGTACATTTTGTATAAGGGGCTGTTAAATAGGTTATCATACATTGGTATATTTATATGCTCAAATGGTATAAGGCCTGGTCGAGCATAGGCCCTAATAGACAACAGAACTTGTATAGGTTCAAATGTCATTTTTTAGGTACTTTAATATTTTGTTTGATGTTTTTACCCTATCAAGAACTGTTATTGGTTGAGTGTTTTGTATAAATAGGGCTTTATAGGTTCAAAGAACATTTTTAGGCATTTTAATGGATTATTGTATGTTTTTCCCTTTTTTGGAGAAGTTTTTAGCGGCTAATTATGTATATTTAAACAGTACTGTCTGATATGCATAAAAGGCTAGCTGTTCTGTCTGTTTACCTCAGTAATTCATTATATTTCTGTTTAAGTCTATTTAATTGCACTTTTACTTGCTGTACTATATGTGTGCAACCAATAAGCCGTAATTTTATTAATTTAATTTATTAGTTAACATAACCTCAATATTTCGGCTGTCAGATTAACACTATGATTATATATTATAACAACTCATCAACTAGGTACGTTAACCAGTATTGTGTTAGATATTTTTTTTTTTGATGGGACTTAGTAACCTACTCCACTGGCCCAACCTGTAGTATTAAACTACCGCAGTACACGCCTATGTTAGATTCTAAATATTAGGTGATATTGTAGTTCCATTTATTATTTTCTAATTGACAATGTTACAATATGAATATGTACGGTTCCTCCAAGCTGCAATATTTAATTTCTCGGTAATCTCGAGAACAAAAGTGCTGCAAAAACGTATGAAGTATCATTCTACCCGTTTCGGTACGAACAAATTAGTCGCGCGCAGTGCTGCTATGCACACGTGTTTACTGAGAGTCTGTACTATTTTCTAAATTTCAGTACTTTATAGTTGAAATTAAATTTTTGAAGCTTCATACATAATTCGTTCAAGGGTCACTTCGTGTGTTTTTGTGTTTGGATAAAGCAAATAGTTAAATTTTAACGTAATAAAATGGTTTCGAAGTGTCAGGAATGTTCATTAAACGTGAACCGAAATCGGCCCGGTGTTCAATGTGGTACTTGTGAGTGTTTTTATCACGCAAATTCCACTTGCTGCGAGTTGAAGAGAAAACAAGCCGAAATATTCAGATCTACTCCTGGTTCTAAGTGGGCATGTCAGTCGTGCCGTATTCGCGCCAACGGCATTGGCGATGTGGAACCGGTGGATTCTGATCGGCAGCCTGTACGACAGAGCCTCGCAAGACGTACGTCTAGCATTGGTATAACACAGGATCAAGTCGATTTTGGCTTCCGTAATATGCTCTCCCCTAACTTGGAATCAGAATTTCGTAAGCTCCGGGAATCTGTGACTTTCTGTTCCGATAAGATATCAGATTTTGAAACAATAATAAAGAAATTTACGGAGTCTCTAAAGGGCTTTGAATACTTAAAAACAGAAAACGAAAAACTAAAGTCCGAGGTCACTTCTCTTAAAACCAAAGTTAGTTCTCTGGAACAATTCTCTAGGGCCATAACTTGGAAATACAGGGAGTACCAGAGGTAAAGAATGAAAATGTCATTAAGGTACTGCAGAATATCGGTGAGTTTATTGACTTTCGTATTGATGAAAATAAGATCGATTTTATTCATCGAATTCCATCTGGTAACCCTCAGTATCCCAAGCCAATAGTTGTTAAATTTACAACGCGCCTATATAAAGAGCAAGTCTTGGGAGCTGTCAAAACCAAAATGAGATCGGCTATAAACAGAAAGGGGCCAGGCTTGTTGTTGGATCTTGCCGACAAGCCTATTTTCATCAATGAGCATTTGACTGCAGAAAAAAAGCTACTTCACAAAAAAGTTAGAGAACTTGCAAAGGAAAAGCTTTACAAGTTTGTTTGGGTCCGAAATGGTAATGTTTTCCTTAGAAAAGACGAGCGGTCAAAAATAATTCTAATAGAAAATTCTCTGGATTTAAATAAAGTGAGAACCAGCAGCCAATAATCGCTCGGTATAATTTTTTTTTTATGTATTAGAATCTCCTCATGGAGCTGAATATATATTTTCAAAACACAAGAGGTTTAAGAACTAAATTAACAGACTTTAAATTAAGCACACAAGCATCAAACTTTGACATAATATGTTTGAATGAAACCTGGCTGCACAGGGGCATTTCGGATGCGGAACTATTTGATTTAAGTACCTATGATGTCTTTCGCCGCGATCGAGAAATGACAGCATCAATTAAGCAAGATGGAGGTGGTGTTTTAATAGCAACTCGTACCCGGTTAGCAGCCGTCCCTGTTACAGAGTTTCTTAGCGATGCTGAGGATGTGTGGGTGCTTTTAAAACTTGGCAAGTTAAAACTGTATGTGTGCTCTGTGTATTTGCCTCCTAATGACAAATACGCTTTTTCCTGTTTTGTTTCCAGAATGACTTGGGTGAGTCAACATGTGAATGATGGTATAATTTTGGTATGTGGGGATATGAATTGTCCTACAATAAACTGGGTTATGAATGACACTAATATATTTCTTATACCAACTAATGTTGGTCAAGATCACTCAGATCTTGTAGATTCATTTTCTTTTGCGGGTCTTATGCAATTCAATAATATAAAAAATAATAGTAATAAAATTTTAGATCTTGTTTTATGTAACAGTAATATAGTCAAGGAAATCACGCGTTGCAGCACTCCCGCAGTGAATGAAGATCTCTACCATCCAGCACTCGAATTTAATCTAATGTTATCCTCTCCCAAAACCTTACATAATATTATTGAACATTTTTTAAACTTTAAAAGGGCAAATTATCCCCTAATCAATAGTGATTTAATGAAAATAATGTGGACAAACTTATTTAGTAACAAGTCGCTGGATGAAAATATAACTCAATTTTATAATATCCTGAATAACATTATTCACGAAAGGGTTGCTGTAATTCGTAAAAATAGAAGATATCCGCCTTATTTCTCACAGGCTACAATAAAAGCAGTAAAGGAAAAAAATAAGTTTCACAAAAAGTGGAAAATTTTTAAAAATCAAACAGACTATAACACTTTTAAGCTTTTGAGGAGTAGGACTAAACAATTAATTCGTGAAGATTTCGAAAGTTATGTTGATTATATTGAGAATGAAATACCGGCTAATCATAAAAAATTTTGGCAATTTGTATCATTAAACAAAAAAAATACAGGTATTCCATCATCAATGAATTATAACAATCTAGAGGCTAACGATCATCTTGAGATCAGCAACATGTTCGCTAATTATTTTGAAAGTGTGTTTATTAAGCCAACATATGTCAATCAAAACAACAGTTCGAATAATAACAATGATGGCCGATATGTTGCTCCATCGCATGATCATCTATCTCATCTTCAGTTCTCTGAACAGGAAGTGTTTGATGGCCTGAGACAACTGGACCCCAAAAAGGGAGCTGGTCCGGATGGCATTCCATCTGTTTTTGCCAAGAACTGTGCTTCTGGCCTCTCTTTGCCCTTATTTTTACTGTTCAACCAATCTCTTAAAGCCGGTTTGTTTCCCCAGAAATGGAAACTGTCAAATGTGGTACCAATTTTTAAGGGTGGTCAAAGGAATCTCGCCAATAATTATCGTCCGATAAGTAAATTGTGCATATTTGCCAAACTACTCGAAAAATTACTTTATAAATATCTTTTTAATCTTGTGAAAGGACAAATCATCTCGGAGCAACACGGATTTATGGCTAATAGGTCCATTGAAAGCAATCTTTTAATCTATACGGACTTCATAAAAGAAAGTATGGATAAACGTGTTCAGGTTGATGCCATTTACACCGACTTTAGTAAGGCATTCGATAAAGTTGATCAGGTTCTCATGCTAAATAAACTAAAATTGATCGGTGTGAGTGGTAGCCTATTGGAATGGTTTAGATCGTATATGTCAGATCGACAGTTCAGAGTATGTATAAATGGAGTCAATTCTGATACTCTTCCAGTTTCCTCCGGGGTGCCACAAGGATCGCATTTAGGGCCGTTATTATTTATTATTTACATAAATGACATTAAAAGCTGCTTCTTGAATTGTGACTTTGTAATTTATGCGGACGATTTGAAAATGTATAAGCAGATTCGTTCACTGGTCGATTGTGACCTCGTACAAGAAGATCTCCTGCGTTTTATCACATATTGCAAAAAAAATTATTTGTTTATCAATATAGATAAATGCTGCGTGATCTCATTTTCTAGAAATAAAAATTTAATTAACCAAGACTATCTAATTAATGGAAGCGTTCTTAAAAAAGTGAATCAAATAAGGGACCTTGGCGTAGTTCTTGATGAGAAGCTTTTGTTTGATAAACATATAAACTCCTTGGCGTCCAGTTGTTGTCAGATTTTGGGCTTTATTACTAGGCAGGCTAAATACTTTAAGAACACTAAATCTTTGATGTGCTTGTATTATGCGTATGTGTATAGCAAGTTAAATTTTGCATCTGTTGTATGGAATCCAATGTATGCTGTATATATAGATAGATTGGAAAGGGTGCAAAACAGATTTTTGAGATGTCTACTATTTAAGCAAAATTATATACTTCACGACATAAATACTGTAAGATTGCATTTTTGTATATTGTCTCTGCGGAATCGAAGAATTTTATCGGACTTGGTTTATATGTTTAAAATATCCTCGAATAGGGTTGACTCTCCATATCTGGTCTCAAGGATGGCGTTCAATGTTGCACCGCGACAATTAAGAAATAATTACATTTTTTATACTCCATTTCATCATACAAATAGTTCTCAAAACTCACCAATCAGTCGAATGATGAGAAACTCGAATCGCTATTTTTCGGACCTAGATCTAGATTTCTTTTCAACATCTTTGAATAGAATTAAAAATGCTCTAAAGCGAAGGCTTTTAGAATAATTAAATAAGTATCATAATGCTTCGTTTTTTTCATGTTTTTTTCATGTTGTTATTATTACCTATCATAGGCATTTGCCATAATGGCAAATGCTTCTGTTTGTATTGTTATCCAATCATTGATATTATTAGCTTATAAGTGCTGATATTGTTGTAGGATAGATATAATTTACTTATTATAAAATTAGTGGATACTGTCTATGGGATTTCCTGTTTGTATCCTAAATAAATAAATAAATAAATAAATAAATAAACATTTCTTTGTAATTTTTAACGATATCTTAATGCACAACGTATTAGGTATGTGGTTTTTACGAAACAATTATATCCAGGCGAAAGTTTAAGTGGGTGTTTAGTGGTACATAAATACATGTATCTTATCGGGTCTTTGAAGCAATAGGGCCTAAAATAGGTATTTTTCCTATTTATTCATGTTTTTTAGGTATTTCGCGGATATTTCGTAGCTGACAGGGTTATACAACGACTATTAGATGTGTATATCCTCGGTAATTCATTATATTTTTATTTAAGTCTATTTAATTGCACCTCTGCTTGTTGTGCTACTTTTTATGTATAAAAATGTTGCCTATAAGCCAAACATTTATTAATTTATTTACTTAACATAACCTCAATGTTTAAGGTGGTGAATGTTTGCAACGTTTATTTGTCGGATTAACACTACCTATAATAGGTGACAGTCTTACCTACCTTAAATATGTGTTAGCAGAATATTGTCATACAGACTGTTTTTGTATTACTTTTGGCTATTTTTTGGAGACACGTATACACACTGTTAAATAGGAGTTTTTTTAGAAAAACGGCCATACTTGGTGGATTATTAGGTGTTTTACCCTATTGGAGAGGTTTTTTTGTTGATTATTATGTGTAGATGCTGTTAAATATGCTTTTACGGCTTTAGAGGCTATACTTTAGTAATTTATTAAGTGTTTAAGCCCTGCCTACTATACATATGACTATATGGGCATTAACATTAACATTAATTATAGGCGATATTTAGGGTAATTTTTATCTATTTTTCTCTCGTTTTGTGACTGAAACGGCCTTTTGGCGTAGGAACCCTACCATAATTTAAACGAAACACCTATGATTTTTAAGTCATTTATAGTTTTACCGACCTGATATAAGCCTCAGGTGACGTATGATATTATAAGATAATCAATACGTCGGTGCTTGCCTTTGTGCATGAGTATCAGCTGTTTGGCATCGGTAATCTCACCTTAACACGGTGGTAGTTGCTTTAAGTTAGGTATATTAGTAATATTGAGAATTTGTTATCTAGACTATAAAGAACCCATACATCCTAGTGATAATATGATTAATGTTGTCCAACTCTTTTGTCAATGCTACCAATCTAGTATAACGCCTTGTTTACTATGCTAATTAGTGCGAAATCAGTCTTGGTCCTATATATATTATGCTATTATGGCTAGTGATACTCCGAGCTTACCCTGTATATGGGATTAGATATTTTGGTGAAAAACAAGGTTTTATGTACAATCGTACGTAATTGATGCCATATAACAGGCCTAATATGGTTACCTATCCTACAATATGCCCCAATTTTGTTGTTATTATGTATGTGAACATATATCCTTAGTGCACCTTGCCCTGCAGGGCTTGGAATTTTTCCTAATAACTTATTCATCCTAAATACGTTTCGCATGTTACATTATCCTTAAGAACTTTAGCGAGCCGCATGTCTTTAGTACACCTCGTCCCTGCGGGTCTCGGTATTTTCATATTAACTTGTTACGTCAACCTATACACATACCCTCGTTTTCAATTATTTGCTATCATTTTAACAAGTGACAGACTTAATTTGGTTAACAAGGCCCTATTTTGTTGTTATTTTCTATTTAGGATTGGTTCTTCACTCGTAATTCTTGGAACGTAACACCACCGACTATTTTTTCAGTGCGTCTTTTCAATTGTTTATTCTGCACGTATCACAAATTATTAGTATTACACCAACAAGGTCTTGTTTTTAATTCTCTATTTTTAAGACCTGTACATCTATACCCTGTATATCTGTCACTACCTCCTATATTATTAGCGGCGTTTAGTAATGTTCCAATTACATTAGGTGCACGGGTGTTTAATATATATTTTATTAAAATTAACACTGTAGTCTATTTTTACCTACCTTTAGATACGTGAATACCTGCAGCCAAGTTACAAGGTTCTAATACTATAACCTATGAAAGTTTCACAGCGTCTTCTAAGGTGTAATGAAGACACACTGAGTCATATTGCAGCATAACTTAACAGTAATATGATCATTTTTTAGGGTTAACCAACCTACATTAAGCCAATATTCGTTGCAATTATAGGGTTTTGAACTGTATAACATTTGTGTTAAAATTGCAAGATTTAAGAGACTAGCCTTCTATATTAGGGGCTAGCATAAACCATGCTTTATTTAAGGCATTTGGACCTTAAATTACTAGTTTTTCTTATATTAAACCAATTTTTCAGTAGTATTAGGCTCTAAACAGCATCTATTTTCTGTCTACCTTAATAATTCGTAAAGGTGCTACTAAGGCATAAATCATACTTTATTTAATGCATTTTGGGCCTTACATTACTGATTTTTCTTATATTATTCCAATTTTTCAATAATATTAGGGTCTAAACAGCATCTATTTTCTGTCTACTTTAATGATTCGTATCGGAAACGAATATTTACGTCAGGTATTGCATAATATCTTTGATTTTATTATTAATACATGCTAAATAAAGCGATTGACCTTTCGTTTTTTACCATTCTTGTACGTTTCCAGCAGTGTGTCGATTCAAAATAGTTGTTAGTACTATCCTTGTCTATCTTATATTGTTGTACTACTGTTCGTTATAGGATTAAATAATTTGTTGACAATGCGGGCTAGGGATATGGTAAAAAGGTGCTAAATGGGGCCATTTATACCAGTTTTTTTTAGTGTAAAACCATAAAATAGCTCAATTAAGGTGTCTTTATCGTACCACCCGATAGTTTTGAGCTCCTGTAGTAGTGTATTAGACATTTTTACCCGTTCATGGACTGCTAAATAGCCGTTTTCATATGTTTAAGGGACACTTCTAAGTGTAGCTTGCAAATGTATGCCTGCCTAATTTAATTCATTAATATTGCATTACCTATCTATGAGTAATAATTATTCTTTTGTTATAGCAAGTATGCTAATGCGATGATGTAAGAGTACAGTATAATAACAATGTCTCGTAAGAACCCGAATAGCTCCGTGGTATGAGATACTGCTTAGCAAACTAATGGTTGGTGGATCGAACCCCGCTGAATACAGGAACTTTTTTTCTAATGAAAATTAAATTAATAGAACATGATGACGTAACCCTATTACCAGGCTCCCTCTGACGTTTCAACAGCTAGACTAGTACTCTAGTAAGGGGGCATTGACCCTGAGGCCCCGCGAGTTCTACCGACGACCACTAGGTGTCTCCGCGTGATGGAGTTTAGAAATTATTGGGGTACCGGTTCTTGGGGATAGGGCTTGCGGAGTACCGACTTGTAGGCATGGCCCCCAAAATTGAATATCTAAGTAGTTGAGGTTATAGTAACATATTATGATAGATGGCGTATCACAGCTGGCCCCCGCAGAACGTAATACATTGGTAGGTGAGGTTAGGGTGACACGTGATAGATGACGTATCCCAGATGACGTCTGACCAATAGTGCCCTCGGTAACTAGCATTAATGATAGGCAAGCTGGCGCCAATGGCAACTAGTGCCAATGGAAGTTAGTGCCAACGGCAGCTAAGGTCCAAGCAGCTAATGCCAATAGTAGTTAGGGCCTGTGACAGATGACAGGTGACATTGACTTTGACAGATGACATCTGACAGGTGCCATGAAACCACGCCCTCCGGGAGTTCTTGGAAAAGTACGCCCAAGTGACGCAAAACCTGAGCGTGCCCAAGTAAGGCATACTCTACTATATTATATATGAAGGATGCTGACGCACTTGAAATACGATACACATACCTTATTGATGGGATTTCGTTCGACGAAACCCATTTAGATTACTTTGTTTATGTTACGTCATATATATACTCTTAAGTTAAATATAGGAAAACGTTATGAGTGCAGTGTTACGAAATACCAAGACGATACGATTGGTTTTTAAATATTATACTGTGTGTTTAAATATAACTTTATTTGGACATAATAAAAAGTAGATTATCTTTATTATTGTTCTATATTCTTACATTAAGGACATAAATAACACGGCGGATCTGTAATAAGCCAAACGTTGAACCGGCTAGAGTAATTCTTATTGATCGGGAGCTCTGATAAATTGTAGGAATTAAAAAATATAAACCAATCAATCAATTAAGAATAATTAGTCAAGATTGTATTATATATGTAAATCCTGAAATAAATAATTTATTATGATTAGCGGTAATGAAAGGTCACACTGACAGGTCAGTTAGACATATGGGTCACTTAGACCGGTGGTCAAAAGTGGATATCCCCGGATCTAAGAAAAATAGCACGGTGGTCTTGAAATGTTACAAAGGAAGTTGGGGGTAAAGAATTAAAAAAAGTGGAAAATAACTAAACCGTGACTGTCTCTGAAACAAAGCGATATATAGCGCGGCGGTGTTGGCATATTACACAGAAAGACACGGATGAAGATTTCAAAAAAGCAGAAAAAACTTAAAAGTGAACATCTCTGGAACTAAGAACATTAGCGCGGCGGTCTTGAAATATTACAAAGGAAGTTGGGGGTAAAGAAATAAAAAAGTCGAAAAAACTAATAAGTGAATATATCTCTGAAACAAAGCGAAATAGCGCGTAATTTCAATATGCCTATGATACTTGCGTAAGATGCAAGATCTGTGAATATTTTTGCTTTTTGTATTTAAGTACCTGTAAGTAAGTACACTCTAATTAGTCTAATTTATAGAAAAAACATATTATACTTTTATAAACGCTTTTAAAATATGTGTTAAATAAAGCTTATTTTTTATTATTGCTTCATATTTTTGCCTGATCATTTATTTAAAAAAATATATATTTTCCTACTTAATTGGCATTCAAAGTATCCCATTTTAGTGATTTTCATTGATTATTATGCTTTTAAGTGCCATATTCAAAGTAGCCCCACTTTCAGTACAATTTTGAACCCACAGATTTCCATCCGTCGGATTATTAAATTTAAATTTTACAAGAAATATGCTGAAGTAAAATAATAATGTCCCTAAGAATTATGCAGAAACTACCACTAAAACTATATTTATGGGCCAGAACTGTCATATCATTTTCTTTTATTACCATCGGTTTCTTTAGTACCACTTTAAAACCCGCTGAATTTGCAGACGTAACCAGTAAAAACCAACGAGTTCAAAAACCTAAAACTACCAAGAACAATACCATAAAACGGCCGTAGCCCTTCGCTCAGTGGTTCTCACCACATATTTTCATGTACCAGACTGCCCGTTTTTAAACGTATACATTTTGTAACAAAACCACCTATATGCTTCCAGCTACTCGAATCATAAATTGTATGTCTGTTTAAGGTAGCCCAGTTCCACGCGTATAATTTTTTCTTATAGTTGCAGAGAAACATCAATTTTGGCCTTCTATGTTTGTTGTCAAATGGGCTTTAATTAAAATGGAACTTTTGATGCTAAGATTGTATATAGGTAATGTAGATATTGGATAAAATTGTTGCCTCCTACCCTCTAATGGCAGCATTTTCAATTTCTGTCCCGGTTTTTTTGTTAGTTCGCTAGTTGGCCGATGGATGCTCTCGCTTCGCAGGTGGGCTGGTGTCGTCTTCTTCTTCTTCGTTTTTGACAATTGACATCTTATTTTTCGAAATAACAGATAATTAACGTTTGAAGACAAGACAAGACAAATAACGTTGTATTGTAATTGGTACAATAATGGTACAATTTATAAAAGTAGAGTTTGCTTTGTGTCGGGGTGTAAGACATGATCTTCTTCAGAGAGGAAACGCAGCCAAATAAGTCTCTTTCTAGCTCCAAAGGTAGGTTAAAATTGGTTAATAAACTATAATAATTAAGTAAAGTATAGCTTGTTGATATTCAAAGGTAAAGGCCCACAAACTCATGAAAATAGTATGATGTCGATTTTATAGATATTATTTTCCACTGGAATGAATGTTTAATACCCTGTATTTTAAAAACCAAGCATCGTTGGAACTTTATACAGGCCGAGTTTACTAATAAAAGTATAACAAAGTAAGTGTAAATTCATATAATAGTCCTTATTTGTTCCTTCAAGAACTAATTTAAATAAAAATAGTTATCGCGTCCATAAGAAACCATTTATTTGATAGCCCACCTCAAACACGAGCGCCATCTTACGGCCACTCGTAAAGCTGAATTACCGATGCTAATTTGGGACCGAATCCAATACATTGCGATCGGCCTCCTACCTCAAGTCCTCCATACATTTGACAAGTGAGATTTATTTTTACGTTAAGTAACAGGTGACCTTGACATATCTTAATCTTAAGTAACAGCCGTCATCTTTTTTTAGACGTAAAATCCGAAAACGATCGTATCCTAAATACGCGACCTTTGTTATTGACTAATATATTGCCATAGTAGCTAAGGCCTAAGTATGTGACCTTTGACAGATGACCCACGTCTGTGCACTGCTGACGCATGCGCAGATATATGCCACGATGGAATCTAGCGCAAATCCTCTCATATACTCCAAGGTCTCCAAGAACCTTGCTCTCTATCACTGATGTGTATGTTTGTCAAATTTGGTTAACGCAAACCGGAGTTATGGGTATTTCTTGCAAAACAAGTTTCCCCTCCTCCCTTTAGTCTATGCGAATTAGATTGAGCAAATTGTATTTAAAACGTTGTAGGTATAGGTACCGAATATATAATAACACAAACTTTTGATATAACCAGGCGCGTATTTGAGGGGGGGAGTTATGGGAGTAGTTACCCCCCCCCCCCATGAGCAATTTTATTTTGCTTACATTTTAAATTTCATAACCCCCCACCAGAATCATTCCCCCCCTCCCCAAGATCAACTCCAGATACGCGCCTGGATATAACTTGAATAAGAAACATAAGAATTGTATTTCTAGGTATATAAAGCAAGGTTTAATAAAACAAAACAGTTAAACTTGAAATATATTTTTCTTATACGGCACAATCACCAAAAATTATGATTTTGATAAAATATATCAATGGAAATATGTTCTTTTGTGTCTTTCTTAACCGTAGGCAGAAGTTGAATTGCTTTAACTAAACTAAAACATAATTATAACATTTTTACTTTTGTTTTAATTTTACAAAGTGTACCTATCCTGTAAAGTTATAAAGGGTTTTCCAATAGTAACGCTCGATATTTGGCAACAGCGCATGCCGAAGTTGATAGTCACACAGGTGCTATCTTTGGCAGCCGTATTCAGTAAGTCTGCATTTTATTATGGAGCGTTACACAACTGAGCAACGAGTCGAAATTGTTAAAAATTATTATCAAAACCTGATCCTGATTTTGGGCGAAAAATAACGTTTAGTGACGAGGCTCATTTCTGGCTAAGTGGCTTTGTTAACAAGCAAAATTGCCGTTTTTAGAGCGACGAAAACCCACGGGAGATTCATGAGGTCCCACTACATTTCGAAAAAGTTACTGCATGGTTGTGCACTGTGGTCCGGCGGAATAATCGGTCCATATTTTTTCGAAAACGAAGAAGAAATGGCACTTACTGTCAACGGTGAGCGATAGAGGGCTATGATAAGAGATTTTTTTGGCCTGCAGTGTATGAAATCGATCTTACAAACATGTGGTTTCAGCAAGACGGTGCTACGTGCCATACGGCACGTGATACACTCACACTATTGCCTGAGAAATTTGAAGGTTACGTTATATCGCGAAATGGTGACGTTAATTGGCCGCCCAGATCCTGCGACCTGACACCACTGGATTTTTTCTCTGGGGTTTTCTAAAATGCAAAGTCTATGCTGACAAACCGCGGACGGTTGCCGCCTTAAAGGCCAACATTAAACGCGTTATTGCTGAAATTGAGTCACTTTTATGCGATAACGTCATCACAAATTGGGAATCCAGGATTCAACAAACCATGCCTCGGCGGACATTTACCTGATATAATTTTTAAAACATAATGTTAACACATGTACTTCATAATAAAAATAAAAAAAGATCAATATCATTCTCACAATTTGTTTTATTGCGTTACAAAAATCGAGCGCTTCTAATGGAAAACCCTTTATATTTCAAAATATGCCAGTATCAAAGCAAAGCAGCGATAGTTACTTAAGTTTCTACTCTTAAATAGCAAATATACCCTAACTATTCCCCTACACTCGTAAATTGTCTCCGGGAAAATAAACAATTTGATATTGTTTTTCACATCGAAATTTAAACTTGAGAAAGTGACAGATAATGTTGATAAGATTTTTAACACAATTTATCTTATTAGGGTACGAAGGCGTAGAAGGGCCACAATTTATAAAAAAAAATTTACACCCAAATTCCGAGTTGCATCTCAGAATTCCGAGTTGCATCTCAGAATTCCGCAGTGCAGTGTTGCCATTTGGGTCGACAAGTCGCCAAAATGACAAATTTTTGTCACTATGAGAGTGTGGCGGCGATTTTCAATAAAAAGCTTATTTTTGGCGACTTTTTACAGGTGAAAAAATTGAATATAGGTACACGTTGTATACAATACGTAGAAAGAAACAACGTCACAATAATAATCATTATTGTACCGAAGGATTTCTTAAAGAAAATCTGAACGCGCCACGAATTGTACTTAAAATTTTGGGGATTCCCCGATAGCCTACTTGTCGGTCGGTCGATTGTCGAATGTCCATATCAAAGCCAGTGCCATTAGGAGGCGATAACTAGAGGAACAAATTCCTTCTAAAAGGTATATTGGCAACTGGTTTGTTCGTTGTTACCAAGAGCATTTTTTTAAATTTAATTTAAATTTTATTTTTATAAAATAATATTAGTTGAAAAAATTGAATTAAAAAAAAATGCTCTGGGTAACAACGAACAAACCGGTTGCCAATATACCTTTTAGACGGAATTTGTTCCTCTAATTATCGCCTCCTAATGGCACTGGCTTTGATATGGATATTCGACAATCGACCGACCGACAAGTAGGCTTTCGGGGATTCCCCAAAATTTGACGTACAATTCGTGGCGCGTTCAGATATTCTCTTTGAGAAATCCTTCGGTGCAATAATGATTATTATTGTGACGTTGTTTCTTTCTACGTATTGTATACAATGTGTACCTATATTCAATTTTTTCACCTGTAAAAAGTTGCCAAAAAAGGGGTTTTATTGAAAATCGCGCCACACTCTCATAGAGACAAAAAGTCGTCATTTTGGCGACTTGCCGCACCAAATGGCAACACTGCAAACATACCGACAACTTGGAATTTCGAGAGGCAACTCGGAATTTCGAGATACAACTCGGAAAATGACGAGTTTTCTTCAAAAAGAGGCCCAATACATTTTAATTTAAAATATATTCAGCACTCAAAAAAATTTTTACTAAGCCTTTATGCAGGCTGTATTTTTTACAATGCCTTTTAATACTATATTTCTAAATAAACATTTTAGGTACCTACTAAAACTGAATTGTCGTAGATGTCATAATCAGTCGTTATTTGGGTAATTTACCCTACATGAAACTGTTTCTGGTCCGTGGTGTCCTTTGTTTTTATAACTTAAAAAATTGTAATGAAATTGTTTTGTAGCACATTATTAATTCCTTATACGAAACTTTGCATCAATTAATTTTTAAAACTTTTTTCAGTTACTTAAGCTTATCTGAGGCGTCAACTTCCTCTATATTTTAATATCGCAAGATAATTTTGTTTTATTAAGAGTTTGACATTCGCATTGACCACATTTAACCTTCTTTAAAGCATCCACTTTCTATGATATCTTTATGTCGTCGCAAAATATGTCTCTTTAAATCGCTGCTAGTAAGTGTTTGGTATTCACAAACACAACACTTACACTTATCTGAAGCATCAATATCCTCGATGTTTGTATGCCGTCGCAAAATATGTCTCTTTAAGTCACTCTTCTGAAGCGTTTGGTATTCACAATTGCCACACTTAAACTTTTCTGAAGCATCAACTTCCTCCATGTTTTTATGTCGTCGCGTAATATGACTCTTTAAATGACCTCGAGTTAATGATTGATAATCACATTTACCACACTTAAACTTATTTGCAGCATTAATTTCCTTTATCTTTTTATGACATCCTAAAATATGTCTCTTTAAGCTACCTTTCGTAATAGTTTCATAATCACATTCACCACACTTTAACTTATCTAAAGCAGCGACTTCCTCTATATTTTTATGTCGTCGCAACATATGTCTCTTTAAATAACTTTTCGTAAGGCTTTGATATTCACATTGACCACATGTAAACTTATCTGAAGCATCAATTTCCTCTATATGTTTATGAAGTCGTAAAATATGCCTCATTAAATCAAGTCTCGTAATTGTTTGATATTCACATTGGTCACACCTCAACATATTTAAGACGACAGCTTCCTTTAGGTTTTTATGTCTTCGCCACATATGAGTTTTTAAATTATTTCTCGTAAGTGTTTGATATTCACATTGACCACACTTAAACTTATCTGAAGCATCAACTTCTTCTATATTTTTATGTCGCAAGATATGTTGCTTTAAGTTTCCTTTTCTAACAGTTTGATATTTACATTGACCACACTTAAACTTATTTGAAGCCTTAATTTTCTCTATATTTTTATGTCTCCAGATATGTTGGTTTAAGTTTCCTTTATCAACAGTTTCATGTTTATATTGACCACACTTATTTGAATAGCAATAACTACAGGTAAAGTTATAAACTTCTACGTGATTTTTATGTTGAAAGGCTTTCTTATTTAAATTAAATTCACATCTCGTTTGAATTTGACGGATACCACACCTGTAATTTTTATATTTGTCATGGTGTCCTTGATCGATGCCACCGAATGTAAGCCTAAAAAAATAAACAAGAACATTGAGATAACTCGAGAATTAGAGACTGGGTTTTGACTGTCCTACTTTTTAAGAAACAAAAGTTGCAAGAAGAATTTTTACAGTAGAGCACTCTATCAGATGGTGAATTTATAAATATTGAGGAGCTCCTTAGGTCCTATTGTCGTAATAAAATGTAAAAGCTAGGTTTCTTTTAAAATATTATAAAGATTAAAGTTCTGTTAACAATACCACAGTGTCTAAACTGAGTTGCCAAAAATTTTTTTTTCAAAATATAAATATAAATAATACCTCAGAATGAAAGTTACAAATGACATAGCGCCACAGGCGAATATTTTATAACGAAGTTAGTAAAACTTAAGGAAATCAGCTAACAAATTGTTAAATGTTTGTTAGGGTTGTAGTGGGGTGGCCTCTTTATACAGAGCTTATAACGACCACTAAATAAAGTCACTTTGAAAATACTCGGAAAATTTCATTAAAAAAACTTAAACAAAAACCGATTTTTATAAATATGCTGATTGTGGAACTGTCAGTTAGCGTAATTATGTTATGCTTTTTAAATTTCCAATACCTAATGTAAATATTAATAATAATACAACAAAAACTATAGGTAACATTTGAATAAATATATTATAACATTTAACATTTTTGTAGTTACATATCGCGCTACACCGCGATATGTTATACGGCGCTTCGGTGAAAATAATGTGCGTTTGTTGTCGTCGTCGCCGCCGCCGCCGCCGCCGCCGCCGCCGCCGCCGTCAGTTTCGACATTTTCACATTTGCGATTTTTTTTCTCGGAAACGGTTAATGTGGGACGATTGAAACTTTTTGGGTTTACAGGGGAATAGTGGGGGTACGTTGTGTAAAAATTTGGAATATACAGGGTGTGCCGGAAAAAAGTTATTAATTTTTAAAGTCGAGAAATATCGGGATCTCGTTGGCATTCGATACAGGCCACAAAAATTAGTTTTTTCGATTTAAACTTTTTCGACGCGTAGACGACCGTGGGCTACAGAACCCTATTGTTTGTGAGCGCGATCGAAAGTTTGGAAGTAATTTTTTTGATTTTTTCAAAGTCAAAATTTGGTCGAAAATGGTACCTCTTGGATCGCTAATAAGTCGAATTGGGTGCATCCAATCGACATTCGGTTTGGATAATCGGTTAGGCCATCTCAAAATCTACCTTTTTCCAATATATCGTTCTATACCTAACTGGAATGGAAATTGCCGAAAATTGTAAGAAAGTGGAAATCATAAAGTTAGGCCTGATTTTTTCACGGTTTTTATTTTTTTTCGTACTGAAAACGACTTTTGATCGAAACGTTGTAAACTTTAGCGGATAGAGCTTGTCAAATTGTATTTAAGAGATATTTTTTCGTTTATTTATCTTTAATACGGAAAAAACGGCAGCTTTTTTCTTACTATATCGACTGTAGCTTATTCAATTTTTAACAAAACCGTTTTTTTTTTTCTCAAAAAATGCGCTGATTACTTCTCAACACCTCTACATATCCAAAATTATTAAAATATATTCGCAAAATTGAAAAAAGTCGCTTTTTTGGGTGCGGAAACAGGCAATCTTTACAAATTCTAACACCATTCACTTTTGACTAAGAGTGCCTTGATATTGATGTATCTAAATTAATTATTAATTCTAAAAATCCGGCTGTCAAAAATGGCGAAAAATGGGTGTTTTTAGCGTGACTTGCTAGAATAATAAGAACATTTCCAGATTTTAAATCGGGTGGAATATCTACCTTGAACCTTCTTCTAATTTTATTGACCAAAATATTTGCCCAAAATGTTTCAGAAATAGTTGTAATCTCGATTTTAAAGATGGCGTTCCGACATTGATAATCCGTCGCCACGTGGTGGGAGGCTGTTCCACATTTAGATATTCGCGAATTTTTTTCTCGGAAACGGTTAGAGCAAAACGATTAAAATTTTCTGGATGTAGAGAGGAATAGTAGGGGTACGTCTTAGAAAAATTTCCAATATACAGGGTGTACCGGAAAAAAGTTATTAAAGTGAAAGTTGAAAAATATGTTTTTATTTCGTTGTGGCGCGATACAGGTGCCAAAAAGCATTTTAATGGAGTTAAACTTTATCGGCGTGTAGACGACGTTGGGCTACAAAACACTGTTGTTTGCGAACATGATCGGAAGTTGAGAAGTCAATTTTTTAATTTTTTTAAAATCAATGTAGGGTTATGTTGGATCGTTAATAAATCGAATTGGGTGCGTCTGACACACTTTTGGTTTGGAGATTCGTTTAGGTCATCTCAAATACTACTTTTTTCAAATATATTGTTCTATACCTACCTGTAATATAAAGGGTGCAAATTATAAAAAAGTAAGAATTACAATTTAATTCTTTTACGGTTTTCATTGTTTTTCGTACGGAAAACAACTTTTGATTGAAATGTAATGTACCTTAGCGGAAAGAGCTCGTCAAGCTTAAATAAATCGTATTTTTTTCATTTTTAATACGGCAATATAAATATTCTATATTATAATTTATTTTCAAAGTGGTCGGGCCTAGTGGTAAGTAGGTATATAATAGGTTACGACTTGTGGTCACGATGATACCGGGTTCAATTCCAGGCCCGTCTTTTTATTTTTTTATTATTTCGTTATTTAGGTACCTATTGAAAGTTTTTTAAATTTAGGATTTTTACAGTGACAATCCTCGGTACAAAATAAACGAACTGGGGTTGTGAAGAAACTAAATTTATTTTTTATCGCGAATTGAAATGCTTTACAATAACAATTAAAGGTTGCTAACAAATGGTTTTATCAAAAGTATGAAATTAAATGAACCAACTCGAACAGTGCCGTGCCCGAAGGGTTCGGCGCAATAACATTTTCACCAATTTATCAGCTATCAATGTAAGAGTAGTTTCTTTTCCTTATGTTTAAATTGATTGAATAAATATTTTTAAAGGACAAACTTGGAAAATATATCTTACATTACACCCTTTGCTGTGCGATTTTAAAGAATCGGTGCTGACAGGTTCAATGTCAATATCATAATATTAAATATCATATATTTCAGTCACGAAAAGTCGTAGCAAATCGAGCTAGACGGCATTGGAAACGGGACATCGAGCACTATACGATGCCGTCTTCAAAAACCACCTATCTATACGAGAAAACGGAAATTTTGCACCCGTTATTTTTATTTTTTAGTTTTTGTCAGTTGTTATAATGTCAATTTGGCGATATGTTTCCCCTTCACGTTCCGCAGGAAGGTGAGGCAAAAAAAGCAATAGAAAACATAGAAAAAAGAAGCTAAGAAAAATATTTTTTAAATACAAATTTTTAGTACTAATAATAGATGCACTCTCGGCTAACGATTAGCGATATGTACCCAGTCTAGTATTATATACGTCTCTTCCGCGCGGAATCTCGAAAACCCCGATCGGCTCTTGAACAATTTCGTCTATGTAAGACATTTTCACATTTGGGATTTCTTTTCTCGGAAACGGTAAGAGTGGGACGATTGAAACTTTTTCAGTTTAGAGAGGAATAGTGGGGGTACAATGTGTAAAAATTTTGAATATACAGGGTGTACGGGAAAAAAGTTATTAATTTTTAAAGTTGATAATTATCGGAGTCTCGTTGTCATTCGGTACAGGCCACAAAAATTAGTTTTTTCGATTCAAACTTTTTCGACGCGTAGACGACCGTAGGCTACAGACCCCTATTGTTTGTGAGCGCGATCGAAAGTTTGGAAATAATTTTTTAAATTTTTTCAAAGTTAAATATGGGACTAAACAGGTACCTATTGAATCGTTAATAAGACGAATTGGGTCAATCAGATCGATATTCGGTTTGGATAATCCTTTAGGCAATTATTAAAGGTTGCTAACAAATGGTTTTGTAAAAAGTATGAAATAAAATAAACGAATTGGAAGAGTGCCGTGCCGGAAGGGCTCGGCAAAATAAGCTTTTGAACTAATTTATCAGCTATCAATGTAAGAATAGTTTCTTTACTTATGTTTAAATTGATTGAATACATATTTTTATAGGACACACTTGGAAATTATATTCCACATTGATACGTTTGCTGTGCGATTTAAAAAAAAGCCGGTGCTGATGGGTTCAATGTTAATATCAATATCATAATATTAAATATCATATATTTCCGTAACGAAAAGTCGTAGCGAATCGAGCGAGACGGCATTGGAAACGGAACATCGAGCAGTATACGATGCCGTCTTCAAAGACTACCTATCTATACAAGAAAACGGAAATTTTGCACCCGTTATTTTTATTTTTTAGTTTTTGTCAGTTGTTATAATGACAATTTGGCGATATGTTTCCCCTTCACGTTCCGCAGGAAGGTGAGGCAAAAAAAGCAACAATGTATATAACTAATAAGTAGCATCTTTATGAGATCTTCACTTTAAGTTCTTAGAAATTTTTTGTAGGTCTTATAGTTTTTGAGATATGGAATTAAAAGTGGTTTTCATGTATTTGCCAATATCTCGAAACTGATAGAACTTAGATAGAAACTCTTTAAATAAAAAAGTTGCCTTTTTCTATTGTCCAGATAAAACTTTATATTAACTTTTGTTCCAAAGGCCGTAATAAGGGACGTATTGAGGAAACTGTGAAAACCGACCAAAAAATCAGAGTTTTCTGGATTTTTTTTTTAATTCATAGAATTGTTATTTATCACATTTTCTTCGCTATTTTCGGGTTTTACGTTATTTTTTATGAAAATGTACCGAAAAATTGACTTATTTGCAAATTTTAAATTTTGGCATTTTTTCCATGTATATGCTCAGGAAAATGCTATGAAATCCATGAAAGACCATTTTCCTCGGAAACTGAAAGAGATACGGCAACAATGTATATAACTAATAAGTAGCATCCTTAAGAGATCTTTACTTTAAGTTCTTAGAAATTTTTTGTAGGTATTATAGTTTTTGAGATATGGAATTAAAAGTGGTTTTCATATATTAGCCAATATCTCGAAACTGATAAAGCTTAGATAGAACCTCTTCAAATAAAAAAGTTGCCTTTTTCTATGGTCCAGATAAAAGGTTATATTGCTTTCTATTCTAAAAGCGATAATAAGGGACGTATTGGCTCGGCACAATAATATTTCTACAAATTTATTAGCTGATAATTGATAGCTTCCATGTAAAAATAATTTTTTGCTTATGTTTTAATCGATTGAATACTTACATATTTTTATAGAGCAAATATGGAAAGTATATCCCACATTGCACAAAGGTGTGCGAGTTTAAAGAGCACCTATACGGCGCCGTCTCAGAAAACTACCTATCTATACGAGAAAACGGAAATTTTGCACCATTGTGTAGTTTTGGTCAGTTGTTATAATGACAATTTGGCGATATGTTTTCCCTTCACGTTCCGCAGGAAGGTGAGGCAAAAAAAGCAATAGTAAATAGAAAAAAAGAAAAGAAAAGTATTTTTTTATTGTAAATTTTTGTAAATCTTTTTAGTACTAATATTAGATGCACTCTCGGCTGACGATTAGCGATATGTACCCAGTCTAGTATTATATACGTCTCTTCCGCGCGGAATCTCGAAAACCCCGATCGGCTCTTGAACAATTTCGTCTATGTAAGATATTTTCACATTTGCGATTTTTTTTCTCGGAAACGGTTAGAGTGGGACGCTTGAAACTTTTTGGGTTTAGAGAGGAATAGTGGGGGTACGTTGTGTAAAAATTTCGAATATACAGGGTTGTGCCGGAAAAAAATTATTAATTTTTAAAGTCGAGAAATATCGGGATCTCGTTGGCATTCGATACAGGCCACAAAAATTAGTTTTTTCGATTTAAACTTTTTCGACGAGTAGACGACCGTAGGCTACAGAAGCCTATTGTTTGTGAGCGCGATCGAAAATTTGGAAATAATTTTTTTATTTTTTAAAAGTCAAAATTTGGTCCAAAATGGTACCTCTTGGATCGCTAATAAGTCGAATTGGGTGCATCCGATCGACATTCGGTATGGATAATCGGTTATGCCATCTCAAAAACTACCTTTTTCCAATATATTGTTCTATACTTAACTGGAATGGAAATTATCAAAAATTGTAAGAAACTGGAAACCACAGAGTAAGGCGTGATTTTTTTGCCGTTTTTATTTTTCTTCCTTTCGTTTCCTACGGAAAACGTTTTTTAATCGAAACGTTGTATACTTTAGCGGATAGAGCCGTCAAATTGTATTTAAGAGATATTTTTTCGTTTCTTTATCTTTAATACGGAAAAAACGGCAGCTTATGAACTTTTTCCCGTAATTTCTGTTGGCGTTGCACTGGCTTGCTTAAATAATTCTGCAAGTGTCTATAATATATAACATTTTGAATTTTTTCTTGATCCACCATATCGGCGGATAAACAAGCTTTAGTTTGCATAGTAAGCGCACCCTGGAAAATCATATTTTGTGGCTCAAAAAAATTAATTTATAATGTTTTTATAGGTTTCTTCACCAGACGTTTTACTATATCTACTGTAACTAATTTAATTTTTAACAAAAACGTTTTATTTTTCTCCAAAAACACGCGTTGATTTCTTCTTAACTCTACATATCCAAACTTATCAAAATATATTCGCAAATTTGAGAAAAGTCGGTTTTTTGGGTGCGGAAACAGGCACAATTTACAAATTCTAACACCATTCTCTTTTAACGAGAGTGCCTTGATATTGATGTAAATTATAATTCTAAAAATCCGGCTGTCAAAAATGGCAAAAAATGGGTGTTTTGAGCTTGACTTGCTAGTCTTATAAGAACATTTCCTGATTTTAAATTGGATGGAATATCTACCTTGAACCTTCTTCTAATTTTATTGACCAAAATATTTGCCCAAAATGTTTTAGAAATAGTTATAATCTCGATTTTAAAGATGGCGTTCCGACATTGATAATCCGTCGCCACGTGGTAGGAGGTTGTTCGACATTTCGATATTCGCGAATTTTTTCTTCGGAAACGGTTAGAGCAAAACGATTCAAACTTTCTGGACGTAGAGAGGAATAGTTGGGGCACGTTCTGGGAACAATTTCCAATATACAGGGTGTACCGGAAAAAAGTTATTAAAGTAAAAGTTGAAAAATATGTTTTTTTTCGTTATAGCGCGATTCAGGTGGCAAAAATCATTTTAATCGATTTAAACTTTTTTGGCATGTAAACGACGTTCGGCTACAAAACACTATTGTTTTCGAACGCGATCGAAAGTTGGGAAGTCAATTTTTTGATTTTTTAAAAATCAATGTAGGGTCATGTTGGATCGTTAATAAATCGAATTGGGTGCATCTGACACACTTTTGGTTTGGAGATTCGTTTAGGTCATCTCAAATACTACTTTTTTCAAATATATTGTTTTATACCTACCGGTAATATAAAGGGTGCAAATTATAAAAAAGTAAGAATTACTATTTAAGGCACGATTCTTTTACGGTTTTCATTGTTTTTCGTACGAAAAACAACTTTTCATCGAAACGTTATATAAGTATAGCATTTGTAGAATTATACCGTTTTAATCCGAAATTAAAAATTACCTATCAAAATGACAGCTGTCGTATAGAACTTTATTATTTAGGAACTGAAAAATTTTTCAATTTAGGATTCTTACAGCTGTAACTCTCGCTACGAAAATGATAAAAAAAAATTGAAACTTATCTGTCAAAATCTGACAGCTATCGTAAAAAACTTTGTTATTTAGGTACTGAAAAATTTTTTAATTTAGGATTTTTACAGCTATAATCGTCGCTACGAAAAAGCTAAAAAAGAATTGACTCTTACCTGTCAAAATTTGACAGCTATCGTATAAAACATTCTTATTAAGGTACCTGAAAATTTTTTAATTTCGAATTCTTACAGCTATAACCCTCGCTACGAAAAAGCTCAAAAAATGACACTTACCTGTCAAAGTGACAGCTCTCGTATAATTAAACGAACGAACTAGAACAGTGCCGTACCCGAAGGGCTCGGCACAATAATATTTCTACAAATTTATTAGCTGATAATTGATAGCTTCCATGTAAGAATAATTTTTTGCTTATGTTTTAATCGATTGAATACTTACATATTTTTATAGAGCAAATATGGAAAATATATCCCACATTGCACAAAGGTGTGCGAGTTTAAAGAGCACCTATACGGCGCCGTCTCAGAAAACTACCTATCTATACGAGAAAACGGAAATTTTGCACCATTGTGTAGTTTTGGTCAGTTGTTATAATGACAATTTGGCGATATGTTTTCCCTTCACGTTCCGCAGGAAGGTGAGGCAAAAAAAGCAATAGTAAATAGAAAAAAAGAAAAGAAAAGTATTTTCTTATTGTAAATTTTTGTAAATCTTTTTAGTACTAATATTAGATGCACTCTCGGCTGACGATTAGCGATATGTACCCAGTCTAGTATTATATACGTCTCTTCCGCGCGGAATCTCGAAAACCCCGATCGGCTCTTGAACAATTTCGTCTATGTAAGATATTTTCACATTTGCGATTTTTTTTCTCGGAAACGGTTAGAGTGGGACGCTTGAAACTTTTTGGGTTTAGAGAGGAATAGTGGGGGTACGTTGTGTAAAAATTTCGAATATACAGGGTTGTGCCGGAAAAAAATTATTAATTTTTAAAGTCGAGAAATATCGGGATCTCGTTGGCATTCGATACAGGCCACAAAAATTAGTTTTTTCGATTTAAACTTTTTCGACGAGTAGACGACCGTAGGCTACAGAAGCCTATTGTTTGTGAGCGCGATCGAAAATTTGGAAATAATTTTTTTATTTTTTAAAAGTCAAAATTTGGTCCAAAATGGTACCTCTTGGATCGCTAATAAGTCGAATTGGGTGCATCCGATCGACATTCGGTATGGATAATCGGTTATGCCATCTCAAAAACTACCTTTTTCCAATATATTGTTCTATACTTAACTGGAATGGAAATTATCAAAAATTGTAAGAAACTGGAAACCACAGAGTAAGGCGTGATTTTTTTGCCGTTTTTATTTTTCTTCCTTTCGTTTCCTACGGAAAACGTTTTTTAATCGAAACGTTGTATACTTTAGCGGATAGAGCCGTCAAATTGTATTTAAGAGATATTTTTTCGTTTCTTTATCTTTAATACGGAAAAAACGGCAGCTTATGAACTTTTTCCCGTAATTTCTGTTGGCGTTGCACTGGCTTGCTTAAATAATTCTGCAAGTGTCTATAATATATAACATTTTGAATTTTTTCTTGATCCACCATATCGGCGGATAAACAAGCTTTAGTTTGCATAGTAAGCGCACCCTGGAAAATCATATTTTGTGGCTCAAAAAAATTAATTTATAATGTTTTTATAGGTTTCTTCACCAGACGTTTTACTATATCTACTGTAACTAATTTAATTTTTAACAAAAACGTTTTATTTTTCTCCAAAAACACGCGTTGATTTCTTCTTAACTCTACATATCCAAACTTATCAAAATATATTCGCAAATTTGAGAAAAGTCGGTTTTTTGGGTGCGGAAACAGGCACAATTTACAAATTCTAACACCATTCTCTTTTAACGAGAGTGCCTTGATATTGATGTAAATTATAATTCTAAAAATCCGGCTGTCAAAAATGGCAAAAAATGGGTGTTTTGAGCTTGACTTGCTAGTCTTATAAGAACATTTCCTGATTTTAAATTGGATGGAATATCTACCTTGAACCTTCTTCTAATTTTATTGACCAAAATATTTGCCCAAAATGTTTTAGAAATAGTTATAATCTCGATTTTAAAGATGGCGTTCCGACATTGATAATCCGTCGCCACGTGGTAGGAGGTTGTTCGACATTTCGATATTCGCGAATTTTTTCTTCGGAAACGGTTAGAGCAAAACGATTCAAACTTTCTGGACGTAGAGAGGAATAGTTGGGGCACGTTCTGGGAACAATTTCCAATATACAGGGTGTACCGGAAAAAAGTTATTAAAGTAAAAGTTGAAAAATATGTTTTTTTTCGTTATAGCGCGATTCAGGTGGCAAAAATCATTTTAATCGATTTAAACTTTTTTGGCATGTAAACGACGTTCGGCTACAAAACACTATTGTTTTCGAACGCGATCGAAAGTTGGGAAGTCAATTTTTTGATTTTTTAAAAATCAATGTAGGGTCATGTTGGATCGTTAATAAATCGAATTGGGTGCATCTGACACACTTTTGGTTTGGAGATTCGTTTAGGTCATCTCAAATACTACTTTTTTCAAATATATTGTTTTATACCTACCGGTAATATAAAGGGTGCAAATTATAAAAAAGTAAGAATTACTATTTAAGGCACGATTCTTTTACGGTTTTCATTGTTTTTCGTACGAAAAACAACTTTTCATCGAAACGTTATATAAGTATAGCATTTGTAGAATTATACCGTTTTAATCCGAAATTAAAAATTACCTATCAAAATGACAGCTGTCGTATAGAACTTTATTATTTAGGAACTGAAAAATTTTTCAATTTAGGATTCTTACAGCTGTAACTCTCGCTACGAAAATGATAAAAAAAAATTGAAACTTATCTGTCAAAATCTGACAGCTATCGTAAAAAACTTTGTTATTTAGGTACTGAAAAATTTTTTAATTTAGGATTTTTACAGCTATAATCGTCGCTACGAAAAAGCTAAAAAAGAATTGACTCTTACCTGTCAAAATTTGACAGCTATCGTATAAAACATTCTTATTAAGGTACCTGAAAATTTTTTAATTTCGAATTCTTACAGCTATAACCCTCGCTACGAAAAAGCTCAAAAAATGACACTTACCTGTCAAAGTGACAGCTCTCGTATAATTAAACGAACGAACTAGAACAGTGCCGTACCCGAAGGGCTCGGCACAATAATATTTCTACAAATTTATTAGCTGATAATTGATAGCTTCCATGTAAGAATAATTTTTTGCTTATGTTTTAATCGATTGAATACTTACATATTTTTATAGAGCAAATATGGAAAATATATCCCACATTGCACAAAGGTGTGCGAGTTTAAAGAGCACCTATACGGCGCCGTCTCAGAAAACTACCTATCTATACGAGAAAACGGAAATTTTGCACCATTGTGTAGTTTTGGTCAGTTGTTATAATGACAATTTGGCGATATGTTTTCCCTTCACGTTCCGCAGGAAGGTGAGGCAAAAAAAGCAATAGTAAATAGAAAAAAAGAAAAGAAAAGTATTTTCTTATTGTAAATTTTTGTAAATCTTTTTAGTACTAATATTAGATGCACTCTCGGCTGACGATTAGCGATATGTACCCAGTCTAGTTAACATATCGCTTTCCGCGATATGTTATTCGTCGCCTTCAAGCGGAATCACGGCAACCCCGATTGACTCCTTAAAATTTTGCACTATATCGTCTGCTTCATTTGAAATATGTGCGTATGTTGTCGGCGTCGCCGTCAGTTTCGACATTTTCACATTTGCGATTTTTTTTCTCGGAAACTGTTAGAGTGGGACGATTGAAACTTTTTGGGTTTAGAGAGGAATAGTGGGGGTACGTTGTGTGAAAATTTCTAATATACAGGGTGTGCCGGAAAAAAGTTATTAATTTTTAAAGTCGATAATTATCGGAATCTCGTTGAAATTCGATACAGTTCCTAAAAATGAGTTTTTTTGATTTAAACTTTTTCGACGCGTAGACGTCCGTGGGCTACAGAACCCTATTGTTTGTGAGCGCGATCAAAAGTTTGGAAGTAATTTTTTTGATTTTTTTAAAGTCAAAATTTGGTCGAAAATGGTACCTCTTGGATCGCTAATAAGTCGAATTGGGTGCATCCAATCGACATTCGGTTTGGATAATCGGTTAGGCCATCTCAAAATCTACCTTTTTCCAATATATCGTTCTATACCTAACTGGAATGGAAATTGCCGAAAATGGTAAGAAACTGGAAACCACAGTGTAAGGCGTGATTTTTTTCTCCGTTTTTATTCCGTTTATTTTTTTTCGTACGGAAAACGACTTTTGATTGAAACGTTGTATACTTTAGCGGATAGAGCCGTCAAATTGTATTTAAGAGATATTTTTTCGTTTTTTTATCTTTAATACGGAAAAAACGGCAGCTTATGAACTTTTTCCCGTAATTTCTGTTGGCGTTGCACTGGTTTGCTTAAATAATTCTGCAAGTGTCTATAATATATAACATTTTGAATTTTTTCTTGGTACACTATATCAACGGATAAAGAAGCTTTAATTTGTATTATAAGCGATCTTTGGGAAAACATATTTTGTGGCTCAAAAAAATTAATTTATGATTTTTTTATAGGTTCCTTCACCAGAGGTTTTACTATATCGACTGTAGCTTATTCAATTTTTAACAAAACCGTTTTATTTTTTTCTCAAAATATGCGCTGATTACTTCTCAATATTCCTGCATGTCCAAACTTATCAAAATATATTCGCAAATTTGAGCAAAGTTGCTTTTTTGGGTGCGGAAACAGGCACAATTTTCAAATTCTAACACCATTCGATTTAGAAAAAGTTGGCCATGGTTTTACCACGTGCGTGTTCCTGAACTTTAACTTTTATACCATCTGTCAAAAATAGGTGAAAAATGCGATTTCCAAATTGATTTTTTAGAGGAATAAGACCATTTAGATTACGTCTTTTGTGGGAAATACCTACCTTGAACCTTTATCTTTTTCGTTTGACCAAAAATAAGGGGGAAAATATCGCATTTATCCCGTACTTGTAATAATAAAAATGGCTTGCAGGAGGCATATTACCTTCAATTTTTATAGTTTTTATAATATTTGGAGAGAATTTAATGTATGAAACACCTGTCTTGGACCTTTTTCTTTGCGGTTGACCAAAAATAATTGAAAAAAGTGTATTATTTGTGTGTATCTTTAATACTCAACGTTCTATGTAATATCGAATACGTCATTAATATCCTATTTACCACAAATTACTCTCTAAGCTTCGGTAGCGTAGTAGTAGAGGCTGTTGATTTTGGAGACGAAGGTCGAGGGTTCAAACCCCAGTGTTTTTTTTTCTTTTTTTTTAAATTTTTTTTTTAAGGTCGTTATTTACGTACTGAAAATTTTTTAAATTTTGGATTCTTACAGCTATAATAATCTATACGAAAAAGCTAAAAAAAAATTACACTTACCTGTCAAAATCTGACAGCTGTAGTAAAGAACTTTGTTATTTAGGTACTGAAATTTTTTTAAATTTCGGATTCTTACAGCTATAATCCTAGATGCAAGAAAAGCTTAAAAAAAACTTGATATTTACCTGTCAAAATGACAGCTGTCGTATAGAACTTTGTTATTTAGGAACTGAGAAATTTTTTAATTTAGGATTCTTACAGCTATAACCCTCGTTACAAAAAATCTAAAAAAAAAATGACACTTACCTGTCAAAATTTGACAGCTATCATATAAAACTGTGTCATTTAGGTACTGACAAATTTTTAAATTTAGGATTCTTACAGCTATAACCCTCGTTACAAAAAATCTAAAAAAAAAATTGACACTTACCTGTCAAAATTTGACAGCTATCGTATAGAACTTTGTTATTTAGGGACCTGATAATTTTATAATTTCGGACTCTTACAGCTATAACTCTCGCTACGAAAAAGCTAAAAAAAAATTGACACTTAACTGTCAAAATTTGATAGCTATCGTATAGAACTTTGTTATTTAGGTACTGAAAATTTTTTCAATTTGGGATTCTTACAGCTATAATCCTCGTTACGAAAAAACTTTAAAAAAATTGACACTTACCTGTCAAAATTTGACAGCTGTCGTATGGAACTTTGTTATTTAATCACTGAAAATTTTTTAAATTTCGGATTTGTACAGCTATAATCCTCTATATGAAAAAAGATTAAAAAAATTTACACCCGCCTGTCATAATTTGACAGCTGTCGTATAGAACTTTGTTATTTGGGTACTGAATTTTTTTTTAATTTAGGATTATTACAGCTATAACCCTCGCTACAAAAAAGCTAAAAAATAATTGACAATTACCTTTCAAAATTTGACAGCTGTCGTATAAAACTTTGTTATTTAGGTACTGAATTTTTTTTTAATTTAAGATTTTTACAGCTATAACCCTTGCAACGAAAAAGCTAAAAAAAAATGACACTTACCTGTCAAAGTAACAGCTGTCGTATTATTAAACGAACGAACTAGAACAGTGCCGTGCCCGAAGGGCTCGGCACAATAATATTTCTACAAATTTATTAGCTGATAATTGATAGCTTTAATGTATATTTTTATAGAGCAAATATGGAAAGTATATCCCACATTGCGAGTTTAAAGAGCATCTATAAATATCAATATCATAATATTAAATATCATATATCTCCGTAACGAAAAGTCGTAGCGAATCGAGCGAGGCGGCATTGGAAATGGGACGTTGAGCACTATACGGCGCCGTCTCCGAAAACTACCTATCTATACGAGAAAACGGAAATTTTGCACCATTGTTTAGTTTTGGTCAGTTGTTATAATGACAAGTTGGCGCAGGAAGGTGAGGCAAAAAAAGCAACAATGTATATAACTAATAAATAGCATCTTTATGAGATCTTCACTTTAAGTTCTTAGAAATTTTTTGTAGGTCTTATAGTTTTTGAGATATGGAATTAAAAGTGGTTTTCATGTATTTGCCAATATTTCGAAACTGATAGAACTTAGATAGAAACTCTTTAAATAAAAAAGTTGCCTTTTTCTATTGTCCAGATAAAACGTTATATTAATTTTTGGTCCAAAGGCGGTAATAAGGGACGTATTGAGGAAACTGTGAAAACCGACCAAAAAATCCGAGTTTTCTGGATTTTTTTTTAAAATTCATAGAATTGTTATTTATCATATTTTCTTCGCTACTTTCGGGTTTTACGTTATTTTTGATGGAAATGTACCGAAAAATTGACTTATTTGCGAATTTTAAATTTTGGCATTTTTTCCATGTATGCTCAGGAAAATGCTATGAAATCCATAAAAGACCATTTTCCTCGGAAACTGAAAGAGATACGGCAACAATGTATATAACTAATAAGTAGCATCCTTAAGAGATCTTTACTATAAGTTCTTAGAAATTTTTTGTACGTCTTATAGTTTTTGAGATATGGAATTGAAAGTGGTTTTCATATATTAGCCAATATCTCGAAACTGATAAAGCTTAGATAGAAACTCTTCAAATAAAAAAGTTGCCTTTTTCTATGGTCCAGATAAAAGGTTATATTGATTTCTATTCTAAAAGCGATAATAAGGGACGTATTGGCTCGGCACAATAATATTTCTACAAATTTATTAGCTGATAATTGATAGCTTCCATGTAAGAATAATTTTTTGCTTATGTTTTAATAGATTGAATACTTACATATTTTTATAGAGCAAATATGGAAAGTATATCCCACATTGCACACAGGGGTGTGAGCTTAAAGAGCACCTATACGGTCTCAGAAAACTACCTATCTATACGAGAAAACGGAAATTTTGCACCATTGTGTAGTTTTGGTCAGTTGTTATAATGACAATTTGGCGATATGTTTTCCCTTCACGTTCCGCAGGAAGGTGAGGCAAAAAAAGCAATAGTAAATAGAAAAAAAGAAAAGAAAAGTATTTTTTTATTGTAAATTTTTGTAAATCTTTTTAGTACTAATATTAGATGCACTCTCGGCTGACGATTAGCGATATATTAGATTACGACTTTTGGTCACGATGATTCCGGGTTCAATTCCAGGCGCGTCTTTTTATTTTTTTTAATATTTCGTTATTTAGGTAGGTAGGTACTGAAAGTCTTTTAAATTTTGGATTCTTACAGCGACAATCCTCGGTACGAAAAAAATCAACTAGGTTTGTGAAGAAACTAAATTTATTTTTTATCACGAATTGAAATGTTTCAAAATTAGAGGTTGCTAACAAATGGTTTTGTCAAAAGTATAAAATGAAACGAATGAACTCCAACAGTGCCGTGCCCAAAGGGCTCGGCACAATAAAATTTTCACCAATTTATCAGCTATCTATGTAAGAATAGTTAATATTATATATTTCAGTAACGAAAAGTCGTAGCGAATCGAATGAGACGGCATTGGAAATAGGACGTCGACCACTATACGATGCCGTCTCCAAAAACTACCTATCTATACGAGAAACCGGAAATTTTGCACCCGTTTTTTTATTTTTTAGTTTTTGTCAGTTGTTATAATGACAATTTGGCGATATGTTTCTCCTTCACGTTCCGCAGGAAGGTGAGGTATAAAAAGCAATAGTAAATAGAGAAAAGGAAAAGAAAATGATTTTTTTAGTACTAATATTAGATGCACTCTCGGCTGACGATTAGCGATATGTACCCAGTCTAGTATTATATACGGCGGCTACATTTAAAATAAGTTGTCGTCGTCAGTTTCGACATTTTCACATTTGCGATTTCTTTTCTCGGAAACGGTAAGAGTGGGACGATTGAAACTTTTTCAGTTTAGAGAGGAATAGTGGAGGTACAATGTGTAAACATTTTGAATATACAGGGTGTACGGGAAAAAAGTTATTAATTTTTAAAGTTGATAATTATCGGAGTCTCGTTGTCATTCGGTACAGGCCACAAAAATTAGTTTTTTCGATTTAAACTTTTTCGACGCGTAGAGGACCGTAGGCTACAGACCCCTATTGTTTGTGAGCGCAATCGAAAGTTTGGAAATAATTTTTTAAATTTTTTCAAAGTTAAATATGGGACTAAACAGGTACCTATTGAATCGTTAATAAGTCGAATTGGGTCCATCCGATCGACATTCGGTTTGGATAATCCTTTAGGCAATTATTAAAGGTTGCTAACAAATGGTTTTGTAAAAAGTATGAAATAAAATAAACGAATTGGAACAGTGCCGTGCCGGAAGGGCTCGGCAAAATAAGCTTTTAAACTAATTTATCAGCTATCAATGTAAGAATAGTTTCTTTACTTATGTTTAAATCGATTGAATACATATTTTTATAGAACAAACTTGGAAAGTATATTCCACATTGATACGTTTGCTGTGCAATTTTAAAAAAAGCCGGTGCTGATGGGTTCAATGTTAATATCAATATCATAATATTAAATATCATATATTGTAACGAAAAGTCGTAGCGAATCGAGCGAGACGGAATTGGAAACGGGACATCGATCAATATACGATGCCGTCTTCAAAAACTACCTATCTATACAAGAAAACGGAAATTTTGCACCCGTTATTTTTATTTTTTAGTTTTTGTCAGTTGTTATAATGACAATTTGGCAGCGTTCCGCAGGAAGGTGAGGCAAAAAAAGCAACAATGTATATAACTAATAAGTATCATCTTTATGAGATCTTCACTTTAAGTTCTTAGAAATTTTTTGTAGGTCTTATAGTTTTTGAGATATGGAATTAAAAGTGGTTTTCATGTATTTGCCAATATCTCGAAACTGATAGAACTTAGATAGAAACTCTTTAAATAAAAAAGTTGCCTTTTTCTATTGTCCAGATAAAACGTTATATCAACTTTTGTTCCAAAGGCCGTAATAAGGGACGTATTGAGGAAACTGTGAAAACCGACCAAAAAATCCGAGTTTTCTGGATTTTTTTAAAAAATTCATAGAATTGTTATTTATCATATTTTCTTCGCTATTTTCGGGTTTTACGTTATTTTTGATGGAAATGTACCGAAAAATTGACTTATTTGCAAATTTTAAATTTTGGCATTTTTTCCATGTATATGCTCAGGAAAATGCTATGAAATCCATAAAAGACCATTTTCCTCGGAAACTGAAAGAGATACGGCAACAATGTATATAACTAATAAGTAGCATCCTTAAGAGATCTTTACTTTAAGTTCTCAGAAATTTTTTGTACGTCTTATAGTTTTTGAGATATGGAATTAAAAGTGGTTTTCATGTATTTGCCAATATCTCGAAACTGATAGAACTTAGATAGAAACTCTTCAAATAAAAAAGTTGCCTTTTTCTATTGTCCAGATAAAACGTTATATTAACTTTTGTTTTAAAGGCCGTAATAAGGGACGTATTGAGGAAACTTTGAAAACCGACAAAAAAATCCGAGTTTTCTGGATATTTTTTTTTTAATTCATAGAATTGTTAATTATCATATTTTCTTCGCTATTTTCGGGTTTTACGTTATTTTTGATGGAAATGTACCGAAAAATTGACATATTTGCGAATTTTAAATTTTGGCATTTTTTCCATCTCAGGAAAATGCTATGAAATCCATAAAAGACCATTTTCCTCGGAAACTGAAAGAGATACGGCAACAATGTATATAACTAATAAGTAGCATCCTTAAGAGATCTTTACTTTAAGTTCTTAGAAATTTTTTGTAGGTCTTATAGTTTTTGAAGTATGGAATTAAAAGTGGTTTTCATATATTAGCCAATATCTCGAAACTGATAAAGCTTAGATAGAACCTCTTCAAATAAAAAAGTTGCCTTTTTCTATGGTCCAGATAAAAGGTTATATTAACTTTTGTTCCAAAGGCCGTAATAAGGGACGTATTGAGGAAACTTTGAAAACCGACAAAAAAATCCGAGTTTTCTGGATATTTTTGTAAAAATTCATAGAATTGTTAATTATCATATTTTCTTCGCTATTTTCGGGTTTTACGTTATTTTTGATGGAAATGTACCGAAAAATTGACTTATTTGCGAATTTTAAATTTTGGCATTTTTTCCATGTATATGCTCAGGAAAATGCTATGAAATCCATAAAAGACCATTTTCCTCGGAAACTGAAAGAGATACGGCAACAATGTATATAACTAATAAGTAGCATCCTTAAGAGATCTTTACTTTAAGTTCTTAGAAATTTTTTGTAGGTCTTATAGTTTTTGAGATATGGAATTAAAAGTGGTATATATTAGCCAATATCTCGAAACTGATAAAGCTTAGATAGAACCTCTTCAAATAAAAAAGTTGCCTTTTTCTATGGTCCAGATAAAAGGTTATATTGATTTCTATTCTAAAAGCGATAATAAGGGACGTATTGGCTCGGCACAATAATATTTCTACAAATTTATTAGCTGATAATTGATAGCTTCCATGTAAGAATAATTTTTTGCTTATGTTTTAATCGATTGAATACTTACATATTTTTATAGATCAAATATGGAAAGTATATCCCACATTGCACAAAGGTGTGCGAGTTTAAAGAGTACCTAAACGGCGCCGTCTCAGAAAACTACCTATCTATACGAGAAAACGGAAATTTTGCACCATTGTGTAGTTTTGGTCAGTTGTTATAATGACAATTTGGCGATATGTTTTCCCTTCACGTTCCGCAGGAAGGTGAGGCAAAAAAAGCAATAGTAAATAGAAAAAAAGAAAAGAAAAGTATTTTTTTATTGTAAATTTTTGTAAATCTTTTTAGTACTAATATTAGATGCACTCTCGGCTGACGATTAGCGATATGTACCCAGTCTAGTTACATATCGCGCTACACCGCGATATGTTATACGGCGCTTCGGTGAAAATAATGTATGTATGTTGTCGCCGCCGCCGCCGCCGCCGTGGCTTTCGACATTTTCACATTTGCGATTTTTTTTCTCGGAAACGGTTAGAGTGGGACGATTGAAACTTTTTTAGTTTAGGGAGGAATAGTGGGGGTACGTTGTGTAAAAATTTCGAATATACAGGGTGTACTGAAAAAAAGTTATTAATTTTGAAAATCGAATAATATCCGATTCTCGTTGAAATTCGATACAGGTCGTAAAAATTAGTTTTTTCGATTTAAACTTTTTCGACGTGTAGACGACCGTCGGCTACAGAAGCCTATTGTTTGTGAGCGCGATCGAAAGTTTGGAAATCATTTTTTTTATTTTTTAAAAGTCAAAATTTGGTCCAAAATGGTACCTCTTGGATCGCTAATAAGTCGAATTGGGTGCATCCAATCGACATTCGGTTTGGATAATCGGTTAGGCCATCTCAAAATCTACCTTTTTCCAATATATCGTTCTATACCTAACTGGAATGGAAATTGCCGAAAATTGTAAGAAAGTGGAAATTATAAAGTTAGGCCTGATTTTTTCACGGTTTTTATTTTTTTTCGTACTGAAAACGACTTTTGATCGAAACGTTGTAAACTTTAGCGGATAGAGCTTGTCAAATTGTATTTAAGAGATATTTTTTGTTTATTTGTCTTTAATACGGAAAAAACAGCAGCTTTTTTTTTACTATATCGACTGTAGCTTATTCAATTTTTAACAAAACCGTTTTATTTTTTTTTCAAAAAATGCGCTGATTACTTCTCAACACCTCTACATATCCAAAATTATTAAAATATATTCGCAAAATTGAGAAAAGTCGCTTTTTTGGGTGCGGAAACAAGCAATCTTTACAAATTCTAACACCATTCACTTTTGACTAAGAGTGCCTTGATATTGATGTATCCAAATTTATTATTAATTCTAAAAATCCGGCTGTCAAAAATGGCGAAAAATTTGTGTTTTCAGCGTGACTTGCTAGACTAATAAGAACATTTCCAGATTTTAAATCGGGTGGAATATCTACCTTGAACCTTCTTCTAATTTTATTTACCAAAATATTTGTACAAAATGTTTCAGAAATAGTTGTAATCTCGATTTTAAAGATGGCGTTCCGACATTGATAAACCGTCGCCACGTGGTGGGAGGCTGTTCCACATTTTGATATTCGCGAATTTTTTTCTCGGAAACGGTTAGAGCAAAACGATTAAAATTTTCTGCATGTAGAGAGGAATAGTAGGGGTACGTCTCAAAAAAATTTCCAATATACAGGGTGTACCGGAAAAAAGTTATTAAAGTCAAAGTTAAAAAATATGTTTTTTTTCGTTGTAGGGCGATACAGGTGGCAAAAATCATTTTAACCGATTTAAACTTTTTCGACATGTAGACGACGTTGGGCTACAAAACACTGTTGTTTGCGAACGCGATCGAAAGTTGGGAAGTAATTTTTTTGATTTTTTTAAAATCAATGTAGGGTCATATTGGATCGTTAATAAATCGAATTGGGTGCGTCCGATATACTTTTGGTTTGGATATTCGTTTAGGTCATCTCAAATACTACTTTTTTCAAATATATTGTTCTATACCTAAACAGCATAGAAATGGTAGCAAATTATAAAAAATTAGAATTACTATTTAAGTATATATAATTTGACAGCTGTCGTATAGAACTTTGTTATTTTGGTACTGAAATTTTTTTTATTTAGTTTTATTACAGCTTTAACCCTCACTACGAAAAAAGTTGAAATAAATTGACACTTACCTGTCAAAATTTGACAGCTGTCGTATAGAACTTTGTTATTTAACTACTGAATTTTTTTTAAATTTTGGATTCTTACAGCTTTAATGCTAGATACAAGAAAAGCTTAAAAAAAATTGACATTTACCTGTTAAAATGACAGCTGTCGTATATAACTTTGTTATTTAGAAACTGAAAAATTTTTCATTTAGGATTCTTACAGCTATAAATCTCGCTACGAAAAATCTAAAAAAATGTTTTTAACTTATCTGTCAAAATTTGACAGCTGTCGTATAGAACTTTGTTATTTTGGTACTGAAATTTTTTTTATTTAGTTTTATTACAGCTTTAACCCTCACTACGAAAAAAGTTGAAATAAATTGACACTTACCTGTCAAAATTTGACAGCTGTCGTATAGAACTTTGTTATTTAGGTACTGAATTTTTTTTAAATTTCGAATTCTTACAGCTATAATCCTAGATACAAGAAAAGCTTAAAAAAACTTGCAATTTACCTGTCAAAATGACAGCTGTCGTATATAACTTTGTTATTTAGGAACTGAAAAATTTTTCACTTTAGGATTTTTACAGCGATAACCCTCGCTACGAAAAGGATAAAAAAAAAACTTACTCCTACCTGTCAAAATTTGACAGCTATCGTATAAAACATTCTTATTTAGGTACCTGAAAATTTTTTAATTTCGAATTCTTACAGCTATAACCCTCGCTACGAAAAAGCTAAAAAAATGACACTCACCTGTCAAAGTGACAGCTCTTGTATAATTAAACGAACGAACTAGAACAGTGCCGTGCCCGAAGGGCTCGGCACAATAATATTTCTACAAATTTATTAGCTGATAATTGATAGCTTCCATGTAAGAATAATTTTTTGCTTATGTTTTAATCGATTGAATACTTACATATTTTTATAGAGCAACTATGGAAAGTATATCCCACATTGCACAAAGGTGTGCGAGTTTAAAGAGCACCTATATGGCGCCGTCTCAGAAAACTACCTATCTATACGAGAAAACGGAAATTTTGCACCATTGTGTAGTTTTGGTCAGTTGTTATAATGACAATTTGGCGATATGTTTTCCCTTCACGTTCCGCAGGAAGGTGAGGCAAAAAAAGCAATAGTAAATAGAAAAAAAGAAAAGAAAATTATTTTTTTATTGTAAATTTTTGTAAATCTTTTTAGTACTAATATTAGATGCACTCTCGGCTGACGATTAGCGATATGTACCCAGTCTAGTATTATATACGTCTCTTCCGCGCGGAATCTCGAAAACCCCGATCAGCTCTTGAACAATTTCGTCTATGTAAGACATTTTCACAGTTGCGATTTTTTTTCTCGGAAACGGTTAGAGTGGGACGATTGAAACTTTTAGGGTTTAGATAGGAATAGTAAGGGTACGTTGTGTAAAAAATTCGAATATACAGGGTGTGCCGAAAAAAAGTTATTAAACCCCAAACTCGAAAAATATCGGATTCTCGTTGAAATTCGACACAGGTCGTAAAAATAAGTTTTCTCGATTTAAATTTTTTCGACGCGTAGACGACCGTCGGCTACAGAAGCCTATTGTTTACCAAGGTAATCGGATGTTGGGAAGTCAATTTTTTGATTTTTTTAAAATCAATGTAGGGACATGTTGGATCGTTAATAAATCGAATTGGGTTCGTCCCACATATTTTTGATTTGGATATTCGTTTAGGTCATCTCAAATACTACTTTGGATCATAAAAAAAAATAACAATAAAAAGTTTTTTTTTTGTTTCTTTATCTTTAATAAGGCAATAATATTCTATATTGTTTTCAAAGTGGTCGGTGGCCTAGTGGTATATATTAGATTACGACTTTTGGTCACGATGATCCCGGGTTCAATTCCAGGCGCGTCATTTTATTTTTTTAATATTTCGTTGTTTAGGTAGGTAGGTACTGAAAGTCTTTTAAATTTTGGATTCTTACAGCGACAATCCTCGGTACGAAAAAAATGAACTAGGTTTGTGAAGAAACTAAATTTATTTTTTAACACGAATTGAAATGTTTAGAAATTAGAGGTTGCTAACAAATGGTTTTGTCAAAAGTATAAAATGAAACGAATGAACTCCAACAGTGCCGTGCCCAAAGGGCTCGGCACAATAAAATTTTCACCGATTTATCAGCTATCTATGTAAGAATAGTTAATATCATATATTTCAGTAACGAAAAGTCGTAGCGAATCGAGCGAGACGGCATTGGAAATAGGACGTCGACTACTATACGATGCCGTCTTCAAAAACTACCTATCTATACGAGAAACCGGAAATTTTGCACCCGTTTTTTTATTTTTTAGTTTTTGTCAGTTGTTATAATGACAATTTGGCGATATGTTTATCCTTCACGTTCCGCAGGAAGGTGAGGTATAAAAAGCAATAGTAAATGGAGAAAAGGAAAAGAAAATAATTTTTTTAGTACTAATATTAGATGCACTCTCGGCTGACGATTAGCGATATGTACCCAGTCTAGTATTATATACGTCTCTTCCGCGCGGAATCTCGAAAACCCCGATCGGCTCTTGAACAATTTCGTCTATGTAAGACATTTTCACATTTGCGATTTTTTTTCTCGGAAACGGTTAGAGTGGGACGATTGAAACTTTTTGGGTTTAGAGAGGAGTAGTGGGGGTACGTTGTGTGAAAATTTCGAATATACAGGGTGTGTCGAAAAAAAGTTGTTAAACCCCAAAGTCAAAAAATATCGGTTTCTCGTTGAAATTCGATACAGGTCGTAAAAATAAGTTTTCTCGATTTAAATTTTTTTGACGCGTAGACGACCGTCGGCTACAGAAGCCTATTGTTTACCAACGTAATCGGATGTTGGGAAGTCAATTTTTTGATTTTTTTAAATCAATGTAGGGACATGTTGGATCGTTAATAAATCGAATTGGGTGCGTCCCACATATTTTTGATTTGGAGATTCGTTTAGGTCATCTCAAATACTACTTTGGATCATAAAAAAAACTACAATAAAAAGTATTTTTTTTTGTTTCTTTATCTTTAAGAAGGCAATAATATTCTATATTGTTTTTAAAGTGATCGGTGGCCTAGTGGTATATATTAGATTACGACTTTTGGTCACGATGATCCCGGGTTCAATTCCAGGCGCGTCCTTTTATTTTTTTAATTTTTCGTTATTTAGGTAGGTAGGTACTGAAAGTCTTTTAAATTTTGGATCCTTACAGCGACAATCCTCGGTACGAAAAAAATCAACTAGGTTTGTGAAGAAACTAAATTTATTTTTTATCACGAATTGAAATGTTTGAAAATTAGAGGTTGCTAACAAATGGTTTTGTCAAAAGTATAAAATGAAACGTACGAACTCCAACAGTGCCGTGCCCAAAGGGCTCGGCACAATAAAATGTTCACCAATTTATCAGCTATCTATGTAAGAATAGTTAATATCATATATTTCAGTAACGAAAAGTCGTAGCGAATCGAGCGAGACGGCATTGGAAATAGGACGTCGACCACTATACGATGCCGTCTCCAAAAACTACCTATCTATACGAGAAACCGGAAATTTTGCACCCGTTTTTTTATTTTTTAGTTTTTGTCAGTTGTTATAATGACAATTTGGCGATATGTTTCTCCTTCACGTTCCGCAGGAAGGTGAGGTATAAAAAGCAATAGTAAATAGAGAAAAGGAAAAGAAAATTATTTTTTTAGTACTAAAATTAGATGCACTCTCGGCTGACGATTAGCGATATGTACCCAGTCTAGTTTCTAAAATAGGAGTATGTAGGTAGGTACTTACATAATTTGGTTTTGTTCAAAGTTTTCCTCTGTAACGTCGATTTCCTCATTTCTAATTTTTAATTCATGATAGACAATTTCAGATGTTTCTTTATTGGTTTCAATTTTTACTGGTCCCTTTAAATATTCAGGACAAAGATCTTCTGATCTAAAAAACAAGTTATTTGCTTAAGGGAGTATTATAGGTATGAAATAGTGATATAAAATTAACGGTTTAGGGTATTTTGTTAAATAAACAAAGGCATAATATAATATTTGACCAACTTAAATTTTGCAAGCGATTTCTTATGTTGCGCCAGCCTATTGTAAAACTGAAGTTTTTAGGTATACAAATCAATAGGTACTTTTCATTTGTTTCTTTTAAACAGCAAAGCAAAGTAAATATCATTGCTTAGCTAAGTTGTTAAAGGAACGCTTCGCGAACAACTTCGCATAGTTCGTCTCGGAAATATACAGGGTCCTGCACCTCGCCTCCCGTCTTCTATAGCTCACTTTTTAGTAATTAAGTTAGAATTTTCATATTGTGCAGACCTTATCTGTATCTTGGGGCGCATTTCAGGAAAATATTTTTTTTCATACAGGGTGTTCCAAAAAAGTGTGACGTCATAAGGGTGTATTTTTTAAAATTACATGCCATATATTTTCTTACTTTTTTGGGTGCCTCCTATAGTTACCTACATACCCCTAAAATTGTATTAAAATCGATTCAGTATTATAGACGAAAAAAAATAAAAACTAAAAAATATCAGTTTTGCACCACTGGTATTAAAAATAAATAAAAAATAAAAATAATGCCTCGTTAATAAAATTATAAAAATGTACTTATTAAATAAGGTATAACAGTTTCGTTAACCAAGTTTGGTTAATACGAATTGTACAGGGTGTTCAAAGTTTAGTGTCAAACTTTGCAAACTTTAAAGCAATTTATTTTTCTTATTTCAAATAGGAACCCATGTATCTTTTTATGTCATTCGATGCGGAATTAAAAATCAAACATTTTTCCTAATTGCATCCCTATCGCAATTTCTAACGGATCAAGACTTATTTGCAGAGAACTAATTTTATCAACTATTCCAACAGTCATTATTATGAATAAATATCGAAGGTGGCTTTGAAAAACAATTTATTGGTATTAAAGTTTATTAAAGTGACCAGAGACCATTTTGACTTTAGTAATCCAAAAGTTTCAAATATTGTTAAATTGTTAGTAATTATTAACTGGAAATGATAATCGTGGATATGGTTATTATTAAAAATTCGTTGAACTTTGAATTGTTCTTTCGATTACATCTACGGCATCAGCGACTGCTTGTTGAGTAACTGAAGGATTTTCTAAAACAGATAATAGCACAGCCAATTGATTTTGTTCTGTTCGGACCGGTTTATTTCTCACTGGTTTTAGGTAGTTTACATTTCCCGATTGTACAAACCTCTCTAATATGTTTTGCAGGCTCCTTTTGTCTGGATGTCGTCGTTCCGGATAACGCTGTGCGTAAACTCGGCTTGCCAAAAAGAGTTCTTTTCGCATGCTCTCAATATAAAAATCATATCTACTATCTTGGTTGTAGTCCATCACAAAAAAACAATATAAAGTAATTATAACAGCTTAAATAATTACTAACAAGTTAACAATATTTAAAACTTTTAAATTACTAAAGTCAAAATGGTCTCTGGTCACTTTAATAAACTTTAATACCAATAAATTGTTTTTCAAAGCCACCTTCGATATTTATTTATAATAATGACTGTTGGAATAGTTGATAAAATTAGGTTTCTGCAAATAAGTCTTGATCCGTTAGAAATTCCGATAGGGTTGCAATTAGGAAAAATGTTTGATTTTTAATTCTGCATCGAATGACATAAAAAGATACAGGAGTTCCCATTTGAAATAAGAAAAATAAATTGCTTTAAAGTTTGTAAAGTTTGACACTAAACTTTGGACACCCTGTACAATTCGTATTAACCAAACTTGGTTAACGCAACTGTTATACCTTATTTAATAAGTACCTTAGTATAATTTTAATAACGAGGCATTATTTTTATTTTTTATTTATTTTTAATACCAGTGGTGCAAAACTGATATTTTTTAGTTTTTATTTTTTTTCGTCTATAATACTGAATCGATTTTAATACAATTTTAGGGTTATGTAGGTAACTATAGGAGGCACCCAAAAAGGTAAGAAAATATATGGCATGTAATCTAAAAAAATACATCCTTATGCCGTCACCCTTTTTGGGAACACCCTGTATAAAAAAATATTTTCCTGAAATGCGCTTCAAGATACAGATAAGGTCTGCAAAATATGAAAATTCAAACTTAATTACTAAGTGAGCTATAGAAGACGGGAGGTGAGGTACAGGACCCTGTATAGGGGCATACTTAACTGCGGCAAGGAGGGAGGAAAAATCGTTGCTGTGCTAAGTTAAGGAACGCTAAACTTAGCCTTTGGCTTTGTTTTGCTGTTTAAAAGAAGCTTAAAGGAACTCTGCTATTAACAAATAAATAACTAACTTTCGAAACCCCGCTAATGATTTTCTCAGAACCTGAAAAACCTGCATAATAAGTTTCAAGTCCCTATAGTTTCAGGCCAAAAACCACTGTATGTATTTTTGAACTTGTGTAGTGTTTGGAATCAACCATTCCATTTTACCTTTTGATACCTATGAAATAAAGCGAATTCAAAGCTATTAAATTCGCGCAACCAACGACGATCAACTAAGACAAATCATTACATTCATGAATGTACTTTTGCGCCGATCCGACAACTCAAGTTTTTATAGAGTGCATGCTTACGAAGGGGGTTGATGTACACGATCGTCCGACTCGTCATATGCATCTGTTTAATGTCTCAAAGCACCGCACTGCCCTCTTTCAACGTTCATTTACCTATAACGCGAGCAAACTATATAATTCGTTACCCGCTGAGGTCAGGGGAGCCCCCACCCTTGAGTCTTTTGGTAGACTACTTAAGCAATTTATTAAAAATAAGAGAGATCCTACAGCAATCTCATAACAGTTTAGAACTACTAGTTTTTAATTATAGGCTATCCATTATTTTGTAATTTTTATCTTTTTAATCGGGTGGTTGTATGAGCAACGTTGTTGAATACCGCCACCCTTTCTTTCACTCGTTGTAAGAATCTTTATTAAGTAATATAAAGGCATTTTTATTTATTTATGAAGTAGGCAGGTAATTATATAGTGAATCTACTAATTTGTATATTCTCTGACATTTTGAAACATATTTTTTCTGACTAATCATCGCTTTAGTTGTACCGTGCGAGCAAAAATTATTTGCATCAAAGAGGGCCTTCCATCAAGGACGTAATGCTTAGCCGTAGAGCTTGGTGTCAGTAACTACCTGAATTAACAATCAATCAGTTATTCCGTCATCTTTGACAGTCAAGTAATTTGATTCATCGCTAATTTTTCTAATTTCTAGAACAATTCACACAATGGGCTTTACGGAACAGCACAAAACATTCATGATTGAAGCGTATTTTCGAAACGGGGTTAGAGTAAACGGTGAGTGGCAATACAATCCGGGTTTGTGCATGGACGATTTTCACGAACATTTTCCTAACGTTGCTTTTATTGCTGGGGATTTTTATCATTGCCTGAAAAGAACCGTGGCTGTGTTTAGGGAAACAGGTTCTATACAACACAAAAAAGGAGCAGGAAGACCATCTGTAAGAACAGAAGAACTTTTTGCAAACGTTCGTGACATAATGCAAAATACGCCAACAAATTGTATAAGACGCCTGTCCCAAGAAGTGGGAAGATCTTATGGAACATGCAGGACTATTCTTAAGAAGCAGCTAAATTTATTTCCTTATAAAATGCAAGTATTCCAAGAAATACAAGCCGCAGATTTTGAAAGACGCAGGAATTACTCTCAATGGCTTACCCAACATTTATTGGAAAGAAATGATTTATTAGACCTGACATTTTTTTTGGATGAAGCCTGGTTCCACCTCTCCGGTTATGTGAATTCTCAGAATACACGCATGTGGAGTAGTGCAAATTCCCATTTTTTGTAGAGTTCACATTGCACCCTCAAAAAATTGGTGTCTGGTTACAGCACAGCGGCATAGAGACAATATTTTGAATCCATTTGTGGAGCAATTACTTGAGGACGAAATACGTTTTGGATATTTTCAACAGGACGGTGCAACCGCCCGTTACAGCCGCCGAAACTATTAACTACTTACGCAATTTTTTCGACGACAGATTGATCAGTTTTCGATCAGACATTGAATTCCCACCTAGATCACCTTGTTTAACGGTTATGGATTATTTCGTTTTTCCTCATTTAAAGAACACTATTTTTAAAACACCAGTTGCAAATTTAAAACAATTATAAAAAAGGACTATCCCAGAATGTGGTAACATTTCTCCAGAGATGCTGGTCAACACTTTCGGAAATATGAAGAGACGTGTGCATTTATGCTTGGAACATGGCGGTGGCCAATTTCAGCAATTTATGTAATTATTTTTCTTTTTCTTTCTGAAAATTCTCACTTTGTTAATTTTGTAAACAACAAAAGAAATTTGTATTTGTCTGCTTATTTTATTACTCATTAGTTTGGCATATCATGGAATAATATGAATTTGACAAAATTTTAACCTAGATTTGGTTAGATATATTGTCCCCATATCATTGTGATCTAAACCAAGCCCTACTACTCCAGTCATATTGGGCCGGAAAAAGCAGGATCTGCTAAAAAAATGCAAGTGAGCCTAAATTTAGTTTACACCTGTATTTTAACTTTGTAAGCAATGTCTAAGAAGTTCCCATCAATATCGCGCTTGCGTTTTTAGTTACTTAAGGTGAAAGACCATAAAACTATTATTTTCTTAAATATCTCGTTTTCTGCAAGTCGTAGGAATTTTTGGGGAATTACAAAAAATAAAGAACAGGGAATTCTCTACAAAAAAAGTTATATAATTTTTTTCCGTAAAACTAATAACCTTACGGCTTAATTATGCTGCAAGAAGCGCATCGCAGTTATGTCTACAAAAGATTACGTGATGCCACGTAAATGCTCTATAAATGCTTCGAGCCTCGGTGTGATGAAATACCAGCTGATAACGTTGCTTACGTCATTGATGGTGGATTCCTGCTGCACCGTGTAATATGGCAAAAAGATGATACTTTTGAGTGTATAATTAAAATATATATTATTGATTATCTACAAAAACATTTTGGCTCTGACATTACGGTTGTCTTTGGATGGATTATATTATAGCTTTTTAACATTAAACATACACAAAACAAATTTTATGTGTTTCTAAATGAATAAGATTGGTTTGCCAAATGTCAGTAAAATTAAGGTTCATTCTAACAACTATGACTTCTCTGATGATTGTAGTTGTACGGGTATGGTTGGGTCTGTTAAAAGTACCAAATATTTGGGTGTTTACTTTAATCAATTGTTGAAATGGTCGGTTCATGCAGATTATGTTAAGAATAAAGTAAAAAATTGGTTTACAAATTTTACGAGTTACGTAATATTTTAAATAGAGATGTCATAATTAATGTATATAAAGCAATAACATAGTCTTGCCCAAAGTATAGAAGAATATGTTGGGGATCAGCTCATAAAAATGTACTGACTAACATTAACATTGCACAGAAGTATAATTTAAAAATAATTTTGTTTAAATCAAGACGTTTTTCCTCTGACCAATTATTTCGGCAATCCGAGTCTTCACTATTACTCAATTGTATATTAAAAGTATACTTACATTTTCTCTTACTAGAAATTTTTTTCAAAATTACATAGGACATGACATCATGACTAGAGCAAATGTTAATCGTCATTTAACCATACCTAACCCCCACTTTGATGCCACTCAACGATCCATTTCTTATATAGCTCCAAAGATTCTAAACATATTGCCAGAGCATTTTAAAGGAAAAAAAATTCAATACATAAAAAAGGACCTAAATAAATGGATTATACTTAATACCCAGAATATTAGGTTTTTATAATGTCTTGTGATATGTATTGTCATACTTAGTATATTGTCTATTTTCTTAGGAAATAAAACTATAATTATTGTTATTTGTCTAAATAGTTTAGTTTAAGTGTGTTATAGTGTACACAACACAGACTTTTAGTCCATAGTGCTTAAACTATATTTGTATTTTTATTACTTTTGTGATTGAGTTAAATAAATAAATAAATAAAATAAATAAACTACAATCTATCAACATAACTGTGAAACAAGCTAGAGACGGCGCCGACGTTTTAATAGTAGAGACGGCACTTGGGAAATCACAACACAACATCACTATTATCGTTGGGGAAGATGTGGATCTCTTAGTTCTTCTAATAGGACGTGCTCCTTTAAACCAGGATGTTTTCTTGTTTAAACCAGGGAAAGGGAAAATAAAATCAAAAACATACTCTTCTTCCAGCCTAAATAAGTATCCAAATTGTAAAAAGCATCTGTTGTTACTACATGCAATTACTGGCTGCGACACAACCTCTGCGCTTTTTAATAAAGGAAAAATAAAAGTTTTTAAAATGTTCGAGAGTTGCATCAATTTGCGGAAGTTTTTAAACAGGAAAATTGCACAGTAAAGACGATTATGGAAAATGGATTACGCATTCTTCTAGCAATCTATGGAGCCCCTAAAACAGAATTATCCATTGAAAACTATCGATACATGACATTTGCGAAGTCAACAAGACTTAACACCGCAGTAAAATTGTCGTCACTCCCTCCTACTGCCGCAGCTGCATGCCAACATCTAAGTCGAGTGTATTACCAAGTACAGATTTGGCTTAGTAATGATTTAAATCCTGAACAATGGGGATGGACGATAAATAATAATATTTTGGAGCCCATTAGGACTTTATTGCCACCTGCACCAGATGTACTTTTAAATACTATATTTTGCAACTGTACTAAAGGATGTAACACAAATTGCGGGTGCAGAAAAGTTGGAATGTCCTGTTCAGTACTTTGCGGCCATTGTCACGGTCAGTCATGTCCGAATGCAAGTGTCGATAGCGTTACCGAAGAAAACATTCAGGATGAAGAAGATCATCAGTTTGATCCTGTTGATCTATTGAGACAAAATACATATACAGAAGTAAAAGAAAATGTTGGGGAAGACGACGAAAATCTGGAGGAAGGGACAAAGGACGACAACCTGGATGACGAAGACGTGGAAGAGGGGACAGATTACGAGATTGAGGATGAGCTGTAGAAGTTACAAAAACAAGTAAAATCATGGATTAGGCCTACTGGGGAAACCATGTAAAAAAAAACGCACCTTGCATCCTGCCTCTGGGGTGGTGTGGAAACAGATGTACCGCTACCCAGTGTTTTTCTGGTGTATAGTGTGAATACGGTTAATTTTACGTAAAATATATATATATAACACTTTTTGAAGAGAATTTTTTAATCTCTATTTTTTGTAATAGTCAAAAAGGTCATAGGGCATACAGGAAACGAAATATTTGCGAAAAACCAATTTCTGTGATATTTGACCTTGAATAACTTGAAACGCAAACAAGATATCGCTGGGGACTTTTGACACATTATTAGTATAATAAAAGTAAAGGTGTATGTAAAATTTCAGCTCACTTGGATTTTTTTCGTAGATGAATCCTTATATGACTGGAGTATACGTTTTTTAATCCAAGCCCTCTTTGATGCAAATAATTTTTGCTCGCACGGTAGTTAAGGTGATTCTATCCTCATTCTTAGACTTGTCTCAAACCCTTATACGTGCTTTTTGAAGTAAAATTAAAGGATATGCATTCTGTTGACTATCCAGCGTATTATATCGCAAAGTGTAGCGAAAACAACTCGTTAATAATTTAATTACTTAAAACATTCATTAACTCAGTAAAAAGCACTTAAAAGCAGAAACGAAATTGTTGTACACACGGCTTCCTAACCACTAACGTGTTACCAACTTAAGGTAAGAGAAGAAAAAGCATTAAAGTAAGTTTACGAAATCAGAATTGATATTACATCTGCATACATTATTAACACGTTCATGCATGGCTTGCTGAATGATTATATTTTTTAAATATAGTTTGTTGTGAATAAATTATACTTATAAGACGCCAAATTCAACAGAGTAATCACCGACCATTTTGCTTTCCATTGGACAAATCGCCGTTAAATGTCTCAAAATATGACTATAGACACACCATTGGCAAGAATAAAAAATTATGTTGTACAGCAGTAAACGCCTTTTGATTCATAGAAGATGCGTACCACGTTTCACAAAAATATACAGGGTTATACCAAAGTTATCATAAAAAAAATATTTTTTTCTTAAAACTTTAGCACCCTGTAGTTCAACAGTTAAGAATTTTAGAACATATGTTTATATGAAGTTTTTTTCTTAAAATGGGCCCTATAATAAGCTCCTTAAATATTTGCATCTTATTAAGAAACACCCTGTATATCAACAAAATAAACAAACCCAAAAATACAAACAGAGAAGAGTTGCTACAGAAACTAAAATCGCGTTTCATACGAGAGTATAACATCGAAACCTCGGCAGTATTCTCAGGAAATAGACTATATATTTTATTGTTCGATCTGGGTCACCAAGACAGTACTTCACCCATGGAACCCCTACACGGAGATATTAACAGCCAACATAATGTCTATTAAAATATTTTATAACAACATCAATGGGTACTCAAGACGAAAACACCACTTATATCATTTTGCCCATAACGAAAATATTGACTGCCTCCTACTGGTAGAAACTAAAAACAAAATAACGACCAACACTGACCACTATAATTGGAAAACCATAAAAGACCAAGGTTATCAAATAACAAACTATCCCAGAGGCGGAAGCTTAGTCCAGGCTACCCCACAGCTGCAAATAAAGAAAGAAAACCCTCCTAGGATTAATAATCCCCTAAACGAATGTATACACTTTTCACTACCATATAAAAGTGAAAAACTTCACATTTTTCTTATTTATATCCACCCCACTTCAAAAATTGAAGAAACTATATTAATTAAATCATCCCTCTACAAATATTCGGTAATCATCGGGGACTGGAACTTTAACAAAAGGAAAAACAAACAGCCGAAGGATTTCATGGCAAGCTCAAACTTCGTCAAAGAAGAAACAGGCCCAACATTTCTCATGCAAAACAATGATGACTCTACACCAGATGCCATAATATATTCTAGAAATATGCAAGAGTGTTTCAAAAAGATTGAAGTCGTCCCTGACTTGGGGTCAGATCACCTAGGCTTCAAAATCGAGCTAGATTTAAAAATCAAACCAACAGAAGAAAAAACAAATAAACGAAACTACGCAAAAAGTAATATAGGAAAAATAAATGATGGCCTAAATAACTTTATAAATCCACAAGACCAAAGGATGACCATAGAACAAATTGAAAATTTCAATAATAACATTTCTAAAGTAATCGAAGAAAATACCCCATTTATTACCCAACAACCCTTTTCCTACCCACTACCCCCATATATAATTAAACTAATTGAAGAAAAGAGAAAAATGCTTCGAGATTACTATTCCAGACCAGATCCTGAAGTTAAAACAAAAATCAATAAGTTTAGCAAGTAAATACAAGGACTAATCAATACATACAAAGAAAATTCGTGGCTAAATACGTGCAAAGAAATAAACGACGAACAAGGAAAGAATTTTTACAGTAAGATTAAAAAACTCACTAGGTACAAAGCAGCTCCCTCAACACCCGACCTGGAAGACAATGGAACGATACTTTCAACAGACCAAGAAAAAGTTAAAAAATTTTACGAATATTATAAAGAACACTTTAAAGAAAAAAATCACCCTAGTTTCAACAACACCAACAAGGAAAATATCAAGCGTTGGTATCGAACCTTCTTCAACAACCAAGCGGCTAACCATGAACTTTCAAAAATAGATGCCAACGAATATTTCAAATTAATCCATTCTTAAAAAATAGCACCCTGGGATCAGACAACGTCCCATGGAATATAATAAAACAGCTAGACGTAAACATACATGAATATATAATAAGAATCTTAGAATACTGCCTTAACAAAAACCGAGACAAAAACTGTTTCCCAGATCACTGGAAGAGAAGTACAATTATTAACATTCCAAAGGCCAAAGCTGATCACAAAAAACCAGAAAATTACAGACCTATTACCTTATTGCCAGTTATAGGAAAAATCTATGAGAAAATTATAAGAAATATTCTAACAAACATAGTAGGCGAACGGATACCAAAACACCAGTTTGGCTTTAAAGAAAAATGCTCTACAATCATCCCTTAACTATACTTACCTCAAATATCGAAACAGCCAAACACCAAAACCTGAAATCAGCAGCATTATTTTTAGACATCGAAAAGGCCTTTGACAGTGTTTGGCACAGGGGCCTTCTGTACAAACTGAATGTTCTAAATACACCCAGGTATCTTATCAACATCATCAAAGATTTTTTGGATAACAGGAAACTTTCGATTAAAATAAACAATCACAAATCAGAAGAATTTACCCCCGAACAAGGAGTTCCCCAGGGTTCACCACTGTCACCATTACTTTACAATATTTACTGCTACGATTTACCAGAAAGCATCAGCAACATGGACCAAAATCAATACACCCTTCTATTCGCTGATGATACGACCCTGATAACCCACGCAGAAACAACCAAAAAAGCCACAGTCAACCTACAAAACCTAATAACTGACACAGAAGCCTGATTCCGGGACTAGCGTCTGGTTCCATGTAATGGTAACCATATCACTAGTTGTTCTATTTACTATATATATATATGGCATTCTTGATTAGGATAATAAAATTATTCATTTTCGTGGAGCTCACTATAAATTTAAAAATATTGCAGAAAGTACAGGGTTTAGGCATGTGACATATCTAACAAAAAATAAAAGCCTTTAAAAAGTACACTTTATCTGTTTAAAAAATTACAGGGTGTTCCATTTAAAAAATTGAAATATTGCATATTTAAATTGGCGAGATTTGCCAAGTGAACACCCTGTATAATAAATTGAACAACTAGGGATTGGTTAAATACTAAGTAGGTACCTACTTAAGGGTACTTATGGAAAATGTTTATTTAATTCTATTGATTCCATCGAGGATTCCATAGACAACTATGATTTTTTTAATATCTTCAATAAAATATTTAAAATACGAGAAACTAAATTTATTTAAATGGAAACGTCGCGTTTAAAAATGCAAATAGGACTGTAGGAGTTTTCTCTAGCTAAATAAAAAAAATATATGTATTAGTATGGCGGTATATGGTGTTTTATTTAAAAATTTTTTTATGTAATAGTTCCAGTTTTTTGCGCCATCCTGTATCCGTATCCTATATAATTTTTTTTAACGTTATGCTACATTACAAACCCTATCATTTCTATATAACACATTTTTTTTATAAATATCTTATAGTTTAGGCGAACACCTTGTTGACACACTCTGTATTCTTGTCTTTGATTAAATACATTTATATTACAATAATATGTTGAATGTGCTGAATATTTATTTATAAGAGGTATAATAATAATTATTATTATTATATTTATTTTAACTTGGTTACAATGTACCGGGGTGTCCACTAAGAATGGCTCTCGGCCGTATCTCAGAAAGGGTTAGTCGTATGGCTTGCGGAAAAATTTGTTTTTAGTAAAAGTGGCCGTGAGAAAGTGCTGAAAATTATTTTCAAGTTTCTCAGTCGAGCGCTAGAGAGCGTAACCGTAAAGCAGGGTCCAGACAGAGGCAACAAGTGGCGACTATAATGTCAACTTTTGTCGAAGTATGTTTCTTGTCATAGGGAACATGTCGCAGAAACAGGAAACCGCGTGTACACATATACGAAACAATTTTTAGGTTTTTTTTAGGAAGTTTTCGTTACATGAAACGTGTCGCAACTATTGGAAACCAGGTGTCTACACACGACAATAAAATTCACAAAAATCAGCTATATTCAATGGCGACAAGCGACTGAGTAAACAAACCGACCGTCCACACACAAGAAACATTATAGCAACTTGCAACTTGTCGAAGCGTGTTTCTAAATTTCCTTTGAAGTTACCGCTCATCAAGCGAAACACGCGACACGGGGAAACATTGGGTGCGGCGACTCGAGCAACCAGAAACATGTAGCCAAAATCGGCAACTTTGTTTCTATAAACTAGTCATTGATGACAAAAGTTACTACTTGTTGCCTCTGTCTGGACGCCGCTTAACGGTAAATCAGTAAAACTCAGTATTTTCATACTAAATTGGTTTTATTCTCATTTAATTTTATTAGCTTGATATTCAAAAAAGAGGTATAAAGGCTGTGATGTTTGTCTGTTTATTAGCGACAAGGACGTAACTAAATAACACACTGATTAGCTTCAAACAAGAAAATACTTTATTACCGTAATTAAAGGTACACATTAATTAACACGGTGCCGTACGCGTGTGATTGCGATAGTCCGCATTTTAGTACTACCTTTACAGTGTTGCCAAATGTATCAGTCCATAAATAAGTATATTAGAAATACATACATGACATGCCCCTTGTAATAATAGAAAAGAAAGATACTTTAAAGAGTTACATAATTAACCTATCTGGGGCTCTAACCGCACGACCGCTTCGGGTGTGGAAAGTCTCTTTATCATTGGCTATAAACTTCCGAGTATTTATGTTACATTCTGATTCACTCATGGGCTCCCTTTTCACAATCGTCTCTGGTTGTAACATGGGTAATGGCTTCTGATGTATGTGTCTAATGTGATGCCTGTCTCTTCGGTATTGAGCGTCCCCATCAGTCTCAACAATAAAATCATTGGGTCCTGATTTGTTTAAAATAACTCCAGGTCTCCATTGTCGGCACTTCTCTTGAATCAAAACAGTTTGATTTGGCTGGAGTTCAGGAAGCTTTTTTGTACGTGTATCATGATATTCCTTTTGCTTTTCTTGAAGAAGAATCAATTTTTCCTTGATTCCGTGTATTGGAAACTTCGGTTCCAGGACTTTTTGACTCACTGGAATTGTGGATCTTAGCTTTCTGCCTATTAACAAGTCACAGGGTGCAGGAAAATTTTGTTTTGGAGTCGTGTTATAGTCCAATATGGCTAAAAATGGATCACCACCTTCTTGCATACATTTAGTCAACAAGCTTTTAACATTTTGTATCTCTCTTTCAACCATTCCGTTAGAGTTAGGATAATGGGGGCTGGAAGTGGAAAGGATAATGTCATACTTTTTTGCAAAATTTTGAAACTCGAACGACGTAAAAGGAGGGCCACAATCTGAAAATATTTCTTGTGGTAGGCCATTAATTGAAAAAATATTTTTCAACGTGGATATTACAGTTCCACCTGTCTTGTTTGGAAGTTTATTTATAACAATAAATTTACTAAAGTAATCGACCATAACTAGGAAATCCTGAGGGCCCAAGGACTTAAAGTCAATGCCGATCTTTTGCCAAGGTAAATCGGGCACTTCATGAGGCATTAAAGGTTCTCTTTGGTTCGCTTTGGAATAAGATTGACATATGGGGCATGACAAAACTAACTTTTCAAGGTCTGATGACCATCCAGGGTAATAAATTGCCTCTTGTGCAAGTTTTTTACAAGCGACTACCCCTTGGTGTGATCTATGTAGTAAGCTTAAAAATTCTTCTCTGAGTATGTAAGGTATTATGAGTCTTTTATTATAAAAAAGGATATTTTTGTGTAAGTAAATTTCGTTTTTTAAACTCCAAAACTTTTTTACTTCTTGTGGAACACTGTTTTTGTGTTTTGGCCAACCATTCATTACATAGAATTTTACTTTTTGAAGAACATCGTCAGTATTTATTGCTTCTTGTAATTTCTGATTATTTTCTGGCCTTGTTGCTATGATAGAGTATACCCTTAGGTTTGTTTCTAAATAATCTGTATTAATAGTTTCCTTTGTTGGATCACGACTAAGTGTGTCAGGTACTTGTAAATTTTTTCCCGGCACAAATTTTAGGGTAAAACAATACTTTAAAAGTCTAAAAACAAGTCTTTGTATACGCGGAGACATTTCGTCTAAAGGTTTTTTCAAAAGTCCGAGTAACGGCTTATGATCACTTTCGATTAAAAAGGATTTCTGTCCAAATAAGTAGTAATGAAAACGCTCGCAACCAAAAACAACTGCTAATAGTTCCTTTTCGATGTGATTATAGCGTTGTTGGGTAGGCGTCAATGAAACACTCGCGAACTCGATCGGGTGACCATCTTGAGAAATAAAAGCACCAAGTCCATATGGTCCGGCGTCCACAGACAAAGTTATTTCTTTGGACGCATTGTAATAGGATAACGTTGTAGCGTTAGTGACCAAGTCTTTTAACCGATTAAAACTTTTTTCTTCAATAGATGTCCATTGGAACTCACTTTTCGCGCTTAGTAATTTCCTAAGAACGTTTGTTTCACTAGAAAGGTTTGGAATAAATTTAGAAAGGTAAACGATCATTCCAAGAAAGCGCTGTAAGTCTTTTTAGGTTTTTGGCGAGTGTATTTCTTGAATAGCACGCGTTTTTTTATCGTCGGGTGAAATACCATGTTCACTGATTATGTGTCCTAAAAATCGTATTTTATTTTGGGCAAATAACGATTTAGAATGGTTAAGTGTTAGTCCACTGTCCCGAATTCGTTGAAGTACGGCATCTAGATTACGATTATGCTCTTCAATAGTTTTACCGTACACTAAAATGTCATCAATATAGGCTACTTGCCCTGAAACGCCCTCTAAAACTTCATAGATAAATTTTTGAAATAGCTCTGGAGCTGATGATATTCCATACGGAAGCCTTAAGTAGCGAAACCTACCAAAACAAGTTGTTATTGTGCATAATAATGAACTTTCATATGTTAGGGGTAATTGAAGGAAAGCGGATGAAGCATCCAACAAACTGAAATACTTAGCACCTGACAACTGTGAAAATAAAACATCCTGTGTGGGAATTTCAAAAACTTCTCGCCTTACATACTTGTTAAGGTTCCTGGGGTCTATGCAAATTCTTATGTCATTATTAGGCTTTGGTACGATTACAATAGGGTGAACCCAATCAGTTGGTTCGGTTACTGGCGCAATAATATTTTGAGCAACCATTTCATCCAGTTTTTGTTTTACTTTATCTTTTAAAGCCAATGGAATTTTCCGTGGCGCATTTATATGAGGCACAGCATTTTCCGCTAAAGTAATGGAGTATTGTTTGTGAACCTTCCCTATGCCAGAGAAAACGGCATGAAATTTGTTAAGTATGCTTTGAACTGAATCATTATTATTTATTTTACAATCAGTTACAGTAGAAATGTTACCCAAAGTATCGGGAAGTATTCCGAAAAGTTGACAAGCAGAAAGTCCCAAAATCGAACATGGCATATCTGAGTCCAATATGTGGAATAAAATTTTTCCAGTCCGATCACCGAATTTACAATCTAAGTAGACCTGTCCTAACAATCCGATTTTATGGCCCGAATATGACGATAACGTGGATGGTTTTGAAAGTTTTTTTAAAGAAATATTTAAAGAATTAAAATCTGAATTATTCAATGTATTAGCCATACTACCACTATCAACTTTTAGCTTAATTTTTATACCGGATATGTAAAGTTCATCGAACCATTCAACTGCATCGATTTCTGGGCTATTTATAGTCCACACGATATAGTCATTATTTTGATTTACAGTGTTCATTTTGCTATTATCAGCTGAGTCCTCAGAGTCCTCAAAGTCTTCAACGACTTCATGAATACGCGCATTTTTGTACCGCGGACAAAATCTACGATAGTGACCTTTTTGGTTACATAAGCTGCAGTAGCGATTGATGGCAGGACACTTACCTCGTTCATGTTGTTGGCCACAATATTTACAATTTATGAGGTTACCTCTATTTTGAGCACCCGAACTAGTACCAGCTCCCAAGTTCCAGTTATTTCCTGGATATGACGTTCCCAAGTAGTGTCCTTGACGTTTGTAGGTGGGTTTGTATCCTCCAGTATGCACTGCACTTGCACTATTATCGTAGTCACTAAACCGACGTCTTTGGATTTCACTCACAGTAACGTTATCTTTTGATATTTCCTTTTGAGTCACTATACTGGCTTCCATTGAGCGACAAATGGTGATTGCTTCGTTGAGTTCAAGATTTGGATATTGTAAAAGTTTTTCCTGAATCCGTGAATCTTTAATTCCCAGGACAATTCGATCTCGAATTAACGTGTCTTTTTCTTTAAATTCGCATGTTGAAGCCAACTGTCTTAGGGCGGTAATAAATTGGTCAATAGTTTCCCCTTGCAGTTGTTCGCGTTTAAAGAATTTAAAATGTTCATAGACCAGATTTTTCGTTGGGTTGCAATGCGATTCGAATTTTTGCAGAATGACAGTTAATTTTTCTTTATCTTCGCCTTCAGCATACTCGAAAGTATTGTATATTTTAATACCATCATCTGCTAGCAGATTTAAAAGTATTGCAATTTTTACGCTGTCCGTTTTTGAGTTTTTTCCACTCGCAATGAGGTAGAGGTCGAACTTTTGCTTCCATAGCTTCCAGTTATCGGTAATATCGCCGCTAAAATTAAGCGTTTCCGGAGCTCTAGCCTGATCACTCATAATAAAAAGTATTCTGCAAAGTCAAATTAATTTTACTTTTTCGATGAAACCGATTTTATAAATATCCGTGGGAAAAATGTCTTAATCCGGCAACGTTGCACACGTCTGGTACCGTACGCCGTTGATCTCTAGCTTGATTCCGCAGCCCGCACCGTTTCTAATCGTACCTTGATATCAAAATACCGGCAAAAAATGGCCCAACTATTTGAAGCATTTAAGCACTTTACCGCTGTCACCATGTGATGTTTGTCTGTTTATTAGCGACAAGGACGTAACTAAATAACACACTGATTAGCTTCAAACAAGAAAATACTTTATTACCGTAATTAAAGGTACACATTAATTAACACGGTGCCGTACGCGTGTGATTGCGATAGTCCGCATTTTAGTACTACCTTTACAGTGTTGCCAAATGTATCAGTCCATAAATAAGTATATTAGAAATACATACATGACAAAGGCATTTAAGCGATTAGTGATTAGGGTATGAATCTACACTTTAATGCCTGCTTTATACCTCCCATTTAACATTTAATTTAATTTAAGATTTAAACTAAACTAAGAATTTAAAAGTTGAAATTTAATTTTCTTATGCATACGTTTATACCTCTCATTTAAACTAATTTATCATTTAATTTAATTTAAGAGTTGACCAACTTTCAACTTAAGGTAAAAGATCGTGCCAGATCGTGCTAAATCGCGTTAGATCGTTCTCCACAACTGTCCGTGATTGGCCAGGAAGAAAGATGAATATTTTGATGGGTGACAATAACCTAAAATTATACTTGGAATTTTTATTTTTATCAACAAATAAAGTGCTTTTTCTCTATTTATTTTGACTGCTTGTGATTTGTAATGGAAGACTACGATTTGTTTTTTACTACTTGCTTTTTGTTATAACAACAGCTGGAAAAATCTTCTTTTTTTTGCACTTCATTTAATTTAATTTAGTGGCACGTTTTCGAGGTATAAATTAACAAAATTATTTCTTAGCTTAGTTTAAATGATAAATTAAATCTAAAATTAACTTACATCTTAAATGAGAGGTATAAAGCAAGCATTAGAGATAAACAAATTTATGTTCTCTTCTAAATTAAGTCAGAAACATTGAAACACAGGAACAGCTATAACTAATAACCACATAATATGTGTCTCTATAAACTCTCTTTTAATATACCTACTTAAACAAAACCTATAATTATGATAAATAATTGGATTTTCAGTAAGTAGGTACTTACTTCCTAGCTAGTCATTTCTTACAGTACAATAATGTACATTCAGTACCTGTTCGTTTGTTACACGTCTGTATTTTTTTAAATCATGATTGTGCCGTAATGTGTAATTCTTAATTTTAATAGTTATTTATTTGTGTGTTGACTGGGTGCGTCCCGCTATGTGACCCTGTATGTATGTGTATTTTCAATATCTACGCCCTGGAAATGGCTTACTTATATAAGCCGAAACGCGTAGACAATTTTACCTATTTATATACAGGGTGTTTCAATTAAAACTCCCAGGCCAATTATTTCGAAAACTAAGTGACATGTAAATGCTGTAAACGCCAGTTTTTAGCCTCTACGATTGGCTTAACAATTGTGCAAAAAATGTGTATGAATAATGAATAATACAAGATGTAGGTGGCGCCACGGTGCAAAGAATTTTTTCGATAACAGGAACTTTTAAATGTTGTGGTTCCTAAAGATAATTAATTTTTGATCAAATTATGTCGCATAAAATTTTTTAATAAATCCAACATGAACGGAGATATTTGGGGTTAAGTTTTTTTAAAATAATTTTAACGAGCATTTTAATTATAAATATTTTTAATATCCTTCAGCAGATTTTAATTTAATTTTGGTAAAATTTTAGTGGTAAAACGCTCGTGTAGCGCTAAATAATTACGTCCAGTGACGTCTCAGGTGGCGCCTTAAGAAACAATATTTGCAAAAAGTAAGACGCCACTGAGTTTTTGGTAATTTTTATATTTTTTTCGGATTAAGCAACTAAAAATATCCTTTTCTTGTCTGTTAAATTGTTTTCATATCTTGCTTCGTTTTAGAGAAATAGTTAGTTTTTGGCGAGGTTTTTGGTATTGTTCTAATTTCATTAATAATTTTGAATAATTTATTAGTTCTTTCGTATACTTAATTTAAAATCATTTAATTTAATTAATATTATTTGTTAAGGTGCCCCCTGAGACGTCACTGGACGTAATAATTTAGCGCTACACGAGCGTTTTATCACTAAAAGTATCATTACTAAAATTGAATTAAAATCTGCTAAAGGATATTAAAAATATTTATAATTAAAATACTCGTTAAAATTATTTAAAGAAAAAACTTTACCCCAAATAGGTAAGTATCAGTGGCGTAGCGTGCAGGGGGCCAGGGGGGCGACCGCCCCCCCGCCCTTTCCCAAACGGCGCCCCCTTCCCACTCTCCCAGTTCCCAGAGGCAAATGTGTACAGTTGGCCATTTGCCAATATGGTAATATTTTAAATTTCAATAGCAGATCTTTTATATTGGTATAAAAATTATTTTATTTATTACTATTATTATTATTATTATTTTTTAGTTCTTTGTTTCTGTTTATATTATAAGATGACCATTATCAGAAGAATATTGGCAAATATGATATTTGAGATTTTGTGAAGCTCTCTTTCCTTTTGTTTTTAAAGTATTTTTATGGGGTTTAGAGTAAAGAAACAGATAAAATAAACCTGTTACCTATTTTGGGATTCTATTTTATTTCTACTACTTGATTTAATTTATAATTTTGCCACGACGAATAATTTGTATTCTTTCAGTTATTTTGCTTTAACAATTAAAAATTGCTTGCCATCTCTAATTTACTAGAGACTAAATTTTATCTTTTTAAAAGTGTGTTATTGTCGCCAATGAGAATATATGCTCCTATTATTATGTAATATGCATAAAATATTTGATAGAGTTTTAACAAAATTCCCCTTGCCGTGTTCATATTCTGTTTTCATGTGACCATTATGACGAAACAAAAACTTTATTTCTCAGGCCAAAATTTACTAAAGAAACAAAATTATACATTAGCAGTGAGGCGCCCTTTGAAGGGCGTAGAGAAGGGGGTAAGAACCCCCCCCCCCCCCCAGGACCCATAATGAGCCATGAAAACGATGAACCTTTTTTTTTTACTTTATCAATTTTTTTGTGATTTCCTTGAAAATCTTGTGTATTTTATATTTTTCCTACTTGAAAATCAGGCATCATTGAAAAAAGGGCGTGGCACCCTAAAAATTTTCGCCTGCGGCGCTATTTTTTTCCCCTCTTTTAACCCATAAGGAAAATTTACGCCCTTACCTTTGAAGCTTTCGCCCCCTCCGCCCCTTCAACCACGCTACGCCACTGGTAAGTATCTCCGTTCATGTTGGATTTATGAAAAATTTTTAGGGGACATAATTTGATCAAAAATTAATTATCTTTAAAAACCACAACATTTAAAAGTTCCTGTCATCAGAAAAATTCTTTGCACCGTGGCGCCACCTACATTTTGTATTATTCAAACACATTTATACACAAGTGTGAAGCCAATCATAGAGGCTAAAAACTGGCGTTTCCAGAATTTACATGTCACTTTTAGTTTTCGAAATAATTGGCCAGGGAGTTTTTATTGAAACACCCTGTATATATATAAGAAGGTAAAAAGGACTTTTCTTTGCCAACCGAGTTGCCAACCAACTTTTTTAAAAACTTAACAATGACCCTTCTAGAGAGCAGCTATAACTTCGTTAACCAAATAATAGGTCGGGGAATACGTATTTTCTAGTCAAACATTGAAAAAACAAAATTTTAACGCTGCCCAGTACCTACATTATATCCGAGTTCGGTATTCTTTGTAGAAAACTCAGAAAATACCTTTTTTAGTTTCCTAATAGGTACCTATGTCCAGAATCCATGATCGTAACAAAAAGAAATCAAATAAAATTTACATTTCGGGTTATGAAACAATATCTTATTAAAAAAGCCCGTTTCTCTGTTGTATTTGTCTCTTCCAAGCAAGGATCACTAGAAACTTTTTCTAAGTTAAAACGTTTTAAAATAGGCTGAAATATTATCTTCCTGAACTTTATTCTATCAGAAAAAAACTCTTCCATGTTAGATTTAAAAATAGGCAATTCTTGTTTGATTGGTTATTATCTGCTAAAAGAACATTCCCCAAGGAGGGTGGCTGGAGGCGGGTGAGCCAGATCAAGAGTTACAATCATAAAGAATGGACTCGACTGCGTGGTGGAGAATAACATTATCGTAAAGGATATTTTTGATCCAAATTGGAACTCTGGAAAAGCACCTCTGGGAGTCATTTCACAAAGACAACTGCTCGGATAACAGATTTCACTGATGATTATTATAGGAAGTAGTTATAGGATTAGGAATTTCAATGTAGTAAAATATCCCAGAAAATATCTAATGTAAAAAAAAAATATCTGGGTTTTATAGTGGATAACACAATGTCTTTAAAAAAAAATTGAAAATATGTCGGAAGGTAAGTACCTAAGTATAGGTACAGAAGAAAATTGTTAAAAAACTGTTTTTCATTTGTTGCAAGAATGCACATAAAAAAATTTCTATTTTACTACATGGTTTTTGTTTTTTAAGCTTAGCAAATATCTTATGCTTATTTTGATCAGTTTGTTGCTTTCAGAGAGGAGATTCATTTATATTTTACAAGAAGCGTTACCTAATGATTTTCATGTCAAAGGGCCAGAAAAAAAGGCAACTAGGTATGTAGTAATTGTTTCATAAGAAATTGAATGAATTTTATAATAGGGACCTATACCAGCTAATATTTAGGTGGCGAAGTGTTAGAAAATTTAAAATAAAACTAAGTAGAATACTAAACTTATTAAAGCCTATGAAACAAAGTGGATACAGTATAGGAAGCAAAAATGAGTTGGGTTTGTTGGTCAAAGGAGATTAGGCCAAAAAATAAAATAGTATTTTGTTTTATTCTTAGAAAATATCTTTTGACTTAGATTTACCTACATTCTTGGCATTCTGCAATATCTATGTATACTTGATATCTACTTACGCTAAAGGGCATTCTTTTTTGAGGTTTGTAACTCTGGATTTGTGGGCTATTACAATTTCTTGCTTGATATTGTTTAAATCAATTAAATCGGGTACGTCCTTGATATTGTCTAAATCTAATAAATCGGGTACGTCCTGGTAAGACTGATCAAATTCCCACTTTACAGATTCTAGTAAACTTGATGGATCCATAATATACAGGTAATTATTCTTATGTTACTGGGTGGTTCTTCTTTGGTGTATGTTATAACTTTATGGACGAAACCAAGAATCTGATTTGAGTTAAAAACAAAAACCATAGGCATAGACACAAAACATTATAACCATCTGTGTTCTGCGATTTATGACATAAATAATAATAAAATAAATATATACAAGGTTAGGTTAGGTATGTATGTGAAGGTAGCTACATGTCTCAGCTTCCATGGGTTATTGATGGCTTCGTCTTGTATTGTCTTGTTCCTTTTGGCTCTGCTCTCTAGGGGCAACTTGCCAGCTCATTAGGCGTAATCGCGACCTTGTACGATGTCACGACCACTAATTTTTCTTCCTAGCGTACTGAGTCTCTGGATTTGTGTATTTGACCTTTTCTAAGCTGCTATTTTAAGGGTCGAGGGTTTAGAATTGACAATTACAACATTGGAGTGACATTTACTAAAAATAAGGGATTTAGGGGTTAGTAGACAGTACAACCATTTACTGAGTAGAACCTAGACTTCACTAACTTATTTCTTTAATTGTTTTATTTTATGATAATTAATGTACCGCATTATTAGTTTAATCATTTTTTCTTTTGGATTATACAAAATAGTATTCATTTAAGAGGGAGCTGCAAACCAATTTTTCTTAGTTCCTCATACAAATTAAAACCGGGGATATAATTTATCGTAAGGTGACCAACCGTCCCGTATTGGCCGGGACATGGTCCGTATTTCTATAACCGTCCTGTTTAAAAAATGCTTCCCGTATTTTTCAGTTGGGTCCGGTATTGTCCCGTTTCAAACATTAAACAAAATATTTAAAATGATATATCTTTTATCCACATTAGCAACAGTGCTTTCTGAAAGCGTAACACTATTTACAACGTACAACGTCCATTAATTAGTATATCGAAGTTTTTCGAAAATCCCACTGGTGTCAAACATTTTTAAACTTTTAAATTATAAAAATAATCTAATATCTACTACCCAGCAAACACAAGAGGGCGTGATTTTTTCAACGATTTTAACGACTTTTGGGTAAAAATTGGGCGTGGCACCCCGAAAATTTTCCGCCTTCGGCGGCACCTGCGGTGAGCTTCCTCTACCTGGGGGTTTAAGCCCCCCTAATTAAGAGGTCTAGAACCGCCTATGGTTGTCTCGTACTTCGGTTTTCAAAAGGTGATGGTCACCTTATTTATCGGACATTCTAGAAAAATGTGGTCCAAGTTGTCAATTTGTCGACAGGGCTGTCTTTGACTCCAATTCTAAATAGGCGGTAGTTGGTTTGAAAGTGTCCTGATCTCAATCTGATTATTGTTGTGATGTGACGCCTATCGGTGAATCCTATCTTCGTGAACCATCTGTTTTTTGGGAATTCCTCCTTTGAGCCAGCATAGGCTCTACCTTTGATTTTCCACGATTTCCTCCATGCTATGTTATGTTCCTTTAGGATTTTTTCCTTATCTCTAGTAGTATTTCCTCTTTATCTAGCTCTAGGTTTTTTGGTATGTTTAGGCTACTTCCTATTTTTGCAAGTTGGTCTGCTTGCTCGTTACCTGGGATTTTTACATGACCCGGTATCCATGCGAGCCTTATTTCTGTTCCACTGTCAAGCGCTTCAAGCAAAAGTATTTTTGTAAGGAGGGCTACAAAGTTATTTTTTGTGTAGGCTTGTTCCATTTATCTACCTAATAGCACTTTGTGAGTCAGATAGGATGATGGCCTTTTTAACATTTTTGCTGAGTATAACATTAGCTGCTTCGTGGATGGCCACTATCTCTGCCGTGCAAATTCGTAATTTATTTGGGAGTCTTGATGAGAAGTTATATTTTATCCCCGGGATGTGTATACCGTATCCCACTCTGGATGCGTTTTTAAAAGGATCTGTATATACCAGAGTGAATGTATTTTGGTATTTCGCTATGCGCTCACAGAACTGGTTCTTAGCCATAACTTCGTTTTTTTTGCTGAGGGTTAAATCAAGTATATTTACACTCCTTATCTGTATTTCATATTCAACGTCAAATATAGGGTAGTTATCAGATTTATATAGGTGGCTGTAAAAGGGGATGAAGTAGTTTAGTGCCTGTACCAGGTACGGGTCTCTGTTCTTCCAAAATCCCACATTCTTTGCCTGGAACTCACGTGTCTTTTCTAACACTGGGACCAGAGGGTGTTCTTTTATGCATAGAATTTTTGCTAGAAAATTGGAGGCTAGTATTTTTCTTCTGTGTTCCAAGTCAATTTCGGCTGCCTCTATCAGAAGTATGTTGGTTGGGGTGGAGTTCATACAACCTAGGGCTACCCTTAGGCCCTGGTACTGTATTGTGTCTAGTTTGTTTAGTATTGTCTTAGGTGAAGGTGTAAAAAACATTGACCTGTAGTCTAAGTGGGATTTCACTAGGCCATTGTATACCGTTAGTATTGTCTGTGGGTCTGCTCCCCAGCACACGCGCCAAAATGTTTTAATTAAATTAATACCCCTTCTTGCCTTAGAGATGATGGCTTCAACCTGTTTTCTCCAGTCAAGGTTTTTGTGTAGGATTAGTCCCAGGTACTTTGTTTCGTTTTTAAAATTTATGTGTGAATTTTTTAATGTAATAGGTGCGCCCGCTTCTTGCCGCTTGTTTTTTGTGAACAATACCGCCTCCCACTTTTCCACTGCCAGAAATAGGTTGTTTTCTTCTTGCCAGGTTGTAATTCTCTCCAACGCCTCTGTGATTTTTCGCTTCATTTCTGTGATATTCTTGCCTTTTATGAACAGTACCAAATCATCTGCATATCCAATGAGATAAAGCTCTGGGCAAAGGATATGGAAGATGTCCCTAAGATAAATATTAAATAGCAGAGTACTAAGGGGCGATCATTGAGGAATTTCACAATTAGCCATCGTTGGTCCTATAAGTTTGCCATCCTTATTTTTGGAGTATAATACTCTATCTTGGAGTATTTTCAGAATCAGGTTTGCCATTTGTGAAGGGACCTCCAGGTTAATCAATTTATTATATAATTTCTAGATATCTATGTGATCGTAGGCTGCCTTAATGTCCAGAAATACCGCCAATACAGATAAGTTTTCTCCAAACGCTAGTGAGATGTGTGATATTAATAGTAGTGTATGATTTGTGTGTGCCTTTGCCTTTTCTGAACCCTGTTTGGTACCATGGGAATATTTTTTTATTCTCGAGTTGCCACTCCAGCCTGTTCTTTATCATTATTTCCAATATTTTTAAATAGCAAGATGCGAGCACTATGGGTCTGTAACTGTCCGTTATTTTAGGGTCCTTGTTTGGTTTTAGTAGTGCGATGATGTTGTAGTTTTTCCAAGGTAGGGGAATCGGTTCACCGTATAAGATTTTGTTATAAGTGTTAATCAGGATTGTTTGTGCTTTGTGTGGAATGTTCTGGAGCATTTGGTACGATATATCGTCTAGCTCGGGCCGAATTTTTTTTGCTCTGTAGGCTCAGATTTAATTCGTCCAATGTGTAGGGAGTTGTTTCGCCTGTGAGTGGTTCCAAGGAAAATTCTTGTGTTATTGAAGTTATCGCCATTTTGTCTCGTCATGTATGTTTTTGTTACCAGGTGTACCAGCAAAGGCTTTGACTTTGTAAGGGTCCTGTCTGGTCCTCACAAATTGAGAGTAATGAAGAGTATTGTCTATAAGTTCTGGTTGGATAAACAAACACTGCCTGGGATTTTTAATTAACTACATTTATTAATTAATTTGGATAGCACTTTTACAAGCAGTTCACCCGTTTATTAATCTTAAATTAAACTCTAAAGGTGCTTTTAGTGCTACGGATATCTGGGTATTTTGGTAATCGGGTTTTGGGTTATTATGGGCGTGTCCGGCGATTCAGTTACTAAGAGCTTTTTCTGCGGCGGTTATTTCGAGAATTGGAGATTAGATTACCGTATAACCTGAAAATTATTTTGTATTGTATACTATTACATTCATCCATACATATTTCATGGGTTCTGTTGGAGATTATACTTTTATTTTTGTTATTCATTTTTTCCAAAGGCAGTAAACATTTTGCGCGGCACAAAAATTTCCGTTGGAGCCCTAACAAACATAACCTATACCTATGAATTAAAATCAAATTAACGTCAAAATGTCAAAAAAACCAAAGAACATCGGAGAAAAGTTGAACTTGAACCAACTTTTGGGAGATCGGGGATTTGGGGATTTTGACGTTTCTCCTTGGGGTCACATGATCATTTCAACCAATGGTGTCATTCCCGAAATACCCAAATCGCTAAATCTCCGTAGCACTAAAAGCACCTTTACACTAAACACTATATTTACATATGTACAAAAAATTATAACGAATTCCACTGAGGTGTCGGACGCGAAATATAACTCTGAACTAATCGTTCGAAACAGTAGAAATAAATTCAGTCCGGCTCTGATAAATAAGTAAGGAGCTCGGAAACAGAAATAAGATGATGATGAGATGAGCAAATAAGGCTCGAAATGCAGAATTGCCAAACTTCAAGAATTTATATAATTTTTAAGCAAAAGAATATATATACTAAATTAAAAAAAAAACCAAATAAAATTTATTAAGGGATTTCCAATTTGGAAACAGTATCATTCGCAGTTAGGTAAGGGACAAATTTTTGTAATATTTCGAGTAAAAATTCCATTTTTTGTTCGTAATTTAACAACTCTAACTTTATTATCATTACTTGGAAAAATTTCAATAACACGAGCCAGGGGCCATTCTAAGGGTTGAATATTTTCATCTTTGAATAATACAATATCATTAACCTTGAGATTTTTATAGGGTTTAATCCATTTGGGTCGATTTTGTAATAGATTTAAATATTCTTTAGTCCGTCTGTTCCAAAAATTTTGATGAATCTGAGAAACTCTTTGCCATCGAGTTAGTCGATTTTCTGAAATATCTGTAACATTTTTCTCTGGAAAGGCAGTGAGACTATCCCCTATTAGAAAATGACCAGGAGTTAAACAAGTTAAATAGGAGGAGTCAGTCGAAATTGGTTGAAGAGGTCGAGAATTAAGAATTGCTTCGATTTGGGATAAAACAGTACTCATTTCTTCAAAAGTCAAATTTGCATTTCCTACTATTCTGAGCAAATGATATTTAGTACTTTTTATCGCTGCCTCCCAGAGGCCTCCCCAATGTGGACTCTTTGGAGGAATGCATTTCCACAATATTCCTTTTGAAGCTAAGTTATCTTCAATGATATTTGAATTATTTTTAACTTGGAAAAAGTCGTACAACTCTTTGAGTTTATTATTCGCGCCAGAAAAATTGGTTGCATTGTCACTATAAATAATTGAAGGACAACCACGGCGAGCTATGAACCGTTTAAGAGTTAAAAGAAACGATTCGGAAGAGAGACTATAAACCAATTCAATATGAATGATACGAATGCATACAAAAACTGCAACGTAGCATTTTACTAATCGAGAATTACGTAATAATGACGACTGGGACCTCCAAAATCTACACCTACTTTAGAAAATGGCCGAGAAGGAGTAGTCCTGTCTTGAGGTAAATCAGCCATAAGCTGTTGAGAGGCGATAGCTTTAAATCTATAACAAGTTAAACAACTTCTGATAATGCGTTTGATTTCTTGCAATCCTCTTAAAGGCCAGAAACGAAGTCGAAAGTTTGAAAGAACACATTGAGCACCGGCATGTCCAAGACGAATATGCTCATGATTTAATAAAAGAGAAACGATATTATTTTTCGAGGGCAATAAAATTGGATGCTTTTGATCATAAGAAAGATCTGCGTTGGCAAGTCTACCACCTACCCTGAGAATATTATTTTCATTCAGAAATGGATTCAGTTGTTGAATTGCTTTATTGGATATAATCTTTTTAGCCTTAATTTCTGATATTTCTCGAGAAAAACAATGACTTTGTAAAATCTTAACAATAAAATAAGAAGCCCTTTGAAGTTCTTCTGGAGAAAGGATTCCAGTGAGTTTTTCAGAAGAGGAAATATTATTTATAAATCTTAAACAAAAGCATATTACTCTTAAAAGTTTAGGAAACGATGAATATTTAGACAAAACGGTAAACCAGAAATTTTGAAAAGTAGAAAGTAAAACTACCTTTTTTTGTTCGGGAATATCATCCAATTGAACGTTTGGTTCAAATTTTTTTTAATGTTAACATGGGATCTTCTAAAATTTGAGGTCCATGCCACCAAAGATTATAATTGGTTATTTCACTTGGATTTAAACCACGTGAAATACAGTCAGCTGGATGTTGGTCTGATTTAATGAAATGCCATTGATAATTTAATGTTTTATTTTGAATTCTTGAAACACGGTTGGACACGAAAACTGACCACCTAGAAGGATGAGATTTAATCCAACATAAGGTAATTTGTGAATCTGACCATAAATGCACGCTACTGAATGCAATTTTATTGTCAAAAATTGAAACAGTTTTTTCTATCAACTTTGATAGTAAATATGCAGCACACAATTCAAGCCTGGGCAAGGTTACAGTTTTAATAGGTGCTACTATACTTTTTGACACAACGAGGTTCGAAGAAACAGTCTTATCTTGATAAAAATTTCTAATATAGATACAAGCTCCATATGCCTTAAGACTGGCGTCAGCAAATCCATGAAGTTCAATTTTAGATATTTTTAAATTAAGAAAAAGATATCTGGGAATCTTTAAGCTCGATAAGTGAGAAATGTTTTTTATGAAATTATTCCATGCTGCAAGAAGCTCAGAAGTCAGAGCATCATCCCAATCTATTTTAGAAAGCCAAATTTTTTGCATGAATATTTTTGCTTTCGCTATAACTGGACCTATGAGTCCGAGAGGGTCAAATATTTGAGCAATAGTTGAAAGAACTTGTCGTTTGGTAACTGGAATTTGGAATTCATTTTTTGGTAAAGAAATTGAGAAATGGTCCGAACTAGGATTCCATGAGATTCCTAAGACCTTATAGATGTATTTTCGACTTTAATCTCATAAAAGTCTTGATTAGAAATTTTACCAATTTTTTGAAGAAATTGGGAAGAATTGGAAGACCATTTATGCAGTTGAAAATTAGCAGAACTAGGTAATCGATTTACCTGAAAGTAAGTTTCCTTTAAAGTTTGCAAATTATCACTGCCAAAAAGTAAATCATCAACATATGTTTGTGTCAAGAGAACATCAGAAGCTAAAGGATATTTATATTGATTAGATATTGCAAGGTAATTAAGGACTCTAGTCGCTATATATGGCGCGCTATTTGTTCCATATGTCAATGTCAATAATTCTATACACTTAAGAGATTCATCTGGATTGTCTCTCCAGATAATATTTTGAAGAAAAGTTTGAGAAGGATTAATTTGCACTTGTCTATACATTTTTTGTATATCAGAGGTAAGAACAAGGCACAGAATGTCAAATATTTCAGGTTGAACAGTAAAGCCCTTGTGAGTGATGTCATTGAGTGAATATCCAGATGATGACTTCATACTGGCATTAAAAACTATTCTTAACTTCGTGGTGGCACTAACTTCACGAATAATTGGGGGATGAGGCATGAGGCAAAAATATTTAATCTCGTCATTTTCATTTTTTAGAGTGAGAGGTATATATTTTCCATGATTTAACGAAACATATTTATCGATAAACATTTTATAATCGCCGAATAGTTTGGTATCTTTTTGAAAACGTTTTTCTAAGTTTAAGAATTGTTTTTTAGCAATAGAAAAGGAATCACCCAACTTATTGTACTCCGTTGGTGATTTTAATGGAAAATTAACTTGATAGGAACCATTTTGAATTAATTTTGTTGTTTCACAGAATATTTTTTCCGCAGCCGCGTCACTTGTTAACAGAATTTTTGTTTTTTGATCGGGTAGGTCTTCAATTGACCAAAATTTTTGAATTAGGTTATCTATTTTTAGTTCTTCGGAACTTTGTAAAAAGAAACAGTTATCTACCGAAGTTCTACCTCTATCGTTAGAAGAGACAACATTTGAAGGTATAGGTCCGCCTACTATGTAACCTAACTGAGTATTCACTAGTGTAAGAAAATTATCTTGTAATCTGATTAAACCATCAGTTATTAAGCTATAATAGATATCCGCTCCTAATAAGATATCTATACGAGCTGGAATGTGAAACTGTGGGTCTGCTAACTGAACAAATGGAGGAATACATATTTTATTTTTATCCATAGTAACCTGTGGTAACTTAGAAGTGATTTTTGGTAAAATAGTGCACTTTACATTAAAGCTACAGTTTTTCTTGACATTAGAATGAAATTTTATACCAACAATTTTATTGAATTTTGTCATGATTGTATTAATTCCGCTTATGCAAACTTCCCTGTTTTCAGGTAAGAAATTTAGCTTATTTGCAGGAGATTCCGTAATTAAAGAAGTTGTACTGCAAGGATCTAATACGGCTTTTACTTGTAAACATTTATTTTCTGCAGTATAGATTTTAATCATTACAGTTGCAAAGAGCGTTTCACCACTCGCGGAAAGAGTAGATAATGTATTTTCTTGTATACACTGTTGAGAATCTGAATTTTGTTGTCTTTGGGAGTTATCTAAATTTTGCTTTTGAAAATATTTAGAATGGAAATGCCGTGAGCTACTTGTTTCTTTATCTTCATTTATGTGTAATAGAGTATGGTGCTTTTTATTGCAAACCAAACACTTTAATTTCGATTCACACTTTTGAAAAGAATGCCTTCCTAGACAATTATAGCAGAGATGATTACCTTTTATAAATTCATTTTTATCTTTTTGCGAATGTTCAAGAAATTTAGCACAAGAATACATTTTATGTCCAGTGTTGTGACAAAAACCACATTTGTTTAATTTAGGCTTGATGTAATGTTTTATGAGGTTTTTTAAAGGAATTATTTAAATCAGGAACAACAGATCTTTCCATTACATCACATCTTTTTTCAAGAAATATTAAAAATTCATTTAAGGTTGGGCGCTTACTAGAATCCATTTCATAGTCAAAGGCTCTTTTTGTACTAAAATCTAATTTTTGTGAAAATACATAAATCAAAATTAAATCCCATTCGGAAACTGGGACTTGCATATTTTTAAGAGATTCTACATTTTGCTTTATTAATGTATAAAAATGTCTTAGATGAGATGAGTTTGCTTTAGGAAGGAGTCTGTAGTAAATTTTTAATATGCGCATTAATGATTGTAAGTTTTTTATTAAATCTATCTTTGAGTGTAGTGAGAGCTATTTGAAAGTTGGCATCTTCAAGTTTTAAACTTTGAATTAAATTAAGCGGTTCTCCCCTTAAATATGATTTTAGATAAACTAATTTTTCGACATCACATAAGTCTTTGTTATCGGTAATACATTTATTAAATAGCTGAAAGAAACTATTCCATAAAGTAACATCACCTGAGAAAGTAGGTATATTTAATTCAGGTAATTTTATTTTTGGAATAACAGGAGATGTGGGTCTAGGTTGCTGGACAATAATAGGCACGCTACTATGACCAACTGACGATGATGGCTTTGGAGATAAAATGTCAATATGATATCTAAATTTTGATAAAAGCGGGAAATATTTATCCTCAGTGGATTCACGATCTAAACTATCATAATCTAAGTCCTCAATTTGGTCTTGAATATCATTATACTGGATAAAAGCCTGAGTTAAAGCTTCTTCCCGAGTTTTAAAAACATAGACCGACTTTTCGGTATTTTTATTTTTATTAAACCAGTTTTCTATCCTGGTAATTGAACCTTTAATCAATTCGCGGGATTTAACTAAAGCTTCCATTACGAAAAACGATTAATTTAATCTATTGAAAGAAATTAACAATATGGGTATAGAGATAGAACATTTTTGCAAAATAAAAATTTTGGAAATAAGTACATCATTCTAAGAATCCAAAATTTAAATCTTAACTACTAAGCTAGGATCATGTACTAAGCATAGTAATATATACAAAGAAAAGAAACAATATTTTATATATAGAAAAAATATTGATTGCGAAAAGTTTTAAATACTAATATAACTTATTTATGGAAAACCTAAGGTTTATAATAAACAATACCTTAAACTGATTTAGGTATAAACAAACTTAATTTCTAATGCTAAAAAAGTTGTTTTGAAATTTTGAATAAAAAAAATAGTGATGCATTATTTTTAACAACTACTAAATTGCGAAAAAATAAATGTTTTTAAAGACGGCGTATTAAAAAAAAGAAAACAATAAAGGAAATCTGGATTTATGAATATTAATCAGTTTTTACGAAAAAGAAATAGGTAAAATACGTCTGACCTTATGTTGAGTCCACACTTTTACTTTCCGTCGGCAAATGATCCTATGGTTGAAAACTTCACGTAAAGAAAGTCTTTGGTAGTTTGATCCAGTCCAATTGGTAGGTTGTGCCAGTCCAATCACCCTGGAGTTGATATTTTCCACTGTATGGCATTTTTAGTATTATTGGAGTCGACGGGTGTGCTTATCCAGGAATTATCGGGCTCGAAGGACCAAATTTGTAAGGGTCCTGTCTGGTCCTCATAAATTGAGAGTAATGAAGAGTATTGTCTATAGGTTCTGGTTGGATAAACAAACACTGCCTGGGATTTTTAATTAACTACATTTATTAATTAATTTGGATAGCACTTTTACAAGCAGTTCACCCGTTTATTAATCTTAAATTAAACTCTAACACTAAACACTATATTTACTTATGTACAAAAAAGTATAACGAATTCCACTGAGGTGTCGGACGCGAAATATAACTCTGAACTAATCGTTCGAAACAGTAGAAATAAATTCAGTCCGGCTCTGATAAATAAGTAAGGAGCTCGGAAACAGAAATGGAAATCTCTTAGCGAGAGATGAGCAAATTAGGCTCGAAATGCAGAATCGCTCTATCTTCTGCGGAATAAGCACAAGGCTTGATGCACGAAAAGAAAAATCTCTTACGCGAGATGAAAGAAAACGTGAAGTCCGAAATACGAAATAAAGAAATCAGCGGAAACCGACAAGTTTGAAATCTTAACAGAAACTGTTCTTTAAAATGTACCTATTTGTCCCTCTTGTACAATGCAGTTTTGGTTCAACCAATCATTTCACAGAACTATGGGTTTTTAGGGCAAAAAAAGGGGGTAATGATAGGTACCATTATCGAGCGGCGAGATTACCGACAACAAAGGCTGTCTACATTATTGATTGCTTAAGGGATTAAAATTTGGAAATATTATTTACGTGACTCACTCTTGACTGGAATATTAAATGCGTATGTTATATGAATAGATATTTTGTTTTTTTATATATATATACAGGTACAGATATTTTACAAGTTTAGAGAGAAAAATTATTATTTTATTTTCATGTTTAGAACAACTGAACAGACTTTATTCCACTCGTATGTTATATTTGACGTTCTATTCAATGTTGAGCAAAATTTAATAAATTTGCTTCTTTTTGTCTCTTTAAAATGCCTTTTGGCCGCTGCGATCGTTCTTTTAGCGTTGATGTAGTTATCAATGCTTGGATTTGCTTTGAAAGTTTGTAAAGATAGTTTTCTTTCTTTCCTTTTTAGTGTACACTCTTTGTCCCACCAAGGGTTTGCTATTCTTACAGGTGTGTTTTTTATTTTTTTTTGGAATGGTTTCAGCGGTGGCTCTCTCGATTGTAAATTCGAAGATATCGAAGGGGGCGTCTCTGTCAATGTCTATAAGCTCTATTGTGCATTTATCGTGGAACGTCTCCCAGTCTGCTCTTGCGAAATCCCTTACCTGATATGATGAAAAGAAAGTTTCTCTGGGTATTATGTTGTTAATTTCTAAAACTGTGGGATGGTGGTCGCTTAGGCCGCAGTCAGTCAGTACTCTCCATGAGCATCTTGAGCTTAATTGGGGGTCGATAATCGCGATATCTATGGGGCTCTCGGCTGTCTTGCGAGAACCGTGTAGGGACTCCATTACTTATCAAAATTGTTTCGATCGATTCCAGAAATGTATTTATTTATTTATTGGTAATAGCTTAAAGCTAACAAAATAATACAATAGTAATTTTTGTTACATAATATAGTAAATATACATTAAATCCGACAAATATAAATTCATAAGTTTACATCAACCATTCATAAATAAACATTTACATTGGTTTTACAGTATTCTGAACATTTCTTTCTAAACAGGTTTGTTGTATTTGCATTCTTTATTACAGAAGGTAACATGTTGTATTGGATAAGTCCATTATGGAAAAGATCTTTTTGACTGTAGCGAGTGGGTACTGTGGATACATAAAAGTCTTCTCTGGTACGAGTCTGGTAGTTATTTATATCTGTTATATAACGAGTGTTTCTCAATAAATTTTCAGGACATAAACCGTGTTTTATTTTCTATATGAAAGTCATTGCGTTTAAGAATATCACCTGCCGTACACTTAATATACCAGTTGATTATAACATTAGGCTAACACTAGTGTATCGATTACAATTTAAGATATATCGCAATGCTTGATTTTGTTTTGTTTTCTCTCAACCAGTGTTCTCCCATTGATATTAGTTTTTGTCCCTCCCCAGGATTGGTGGTGTGCGTTAAGATCACCCATTAATACACGTTGACCCTGTAGGTTTCCAAATACCGTGTTTAATAAGTTAAGGTTTAGATGCTCTTGTGGAGCCGAGTAGGCGTTAATTATATTTATACTACCTTAACTCTACTTTAATTGTGATATATTGTGCTTCTGCGCACTTTTTACTATTTATCAGAGTGAACTTTGTGTTATTTCTAATGCAGGTAGCAATTCCCCCATAGCCATCTTCTCTGTCCTGTCTGATTATCCTATAAGCCTTTAAAATACATTTTTTTCTTTATTTAACCATGTTTCATTAAGTGCAATGACGTTTGGTTGTTCTTCTCTTATCAAAGAAATCAGGTCGCCTCTGTTTGCTGTGACGCTTCTAATGTTCCATTGGAGTATTTTTAATTTTTTGTTAATTATTTCCATGCTCTTTTTTGGTTTCTTTTTCCTTCTTTTTTACGTTTGTTTGTCCTTCCCTTCTCTTCTTTCCCCTTTTAAGATTTTATTAAAATGGGGAGTCCGAATCCATTTGAGGAGTTTGTGGTGTTTGTTGAGAAGAGTAGTTTAAATGTGTTAAAATTAGGTCAGCTAGTTTTTGTTGTTGTTCTTCTGAAATGATTGAAAAACCCACTGGGTCATTGTGATATTTTTGAATGTTTTGCTTGGCACTACTAGGCATGTTCATTGCTTGGTCCATTTCTTGCGGAGGTTTTGTTGTTTCGGTCGAGAAAATTAAAAAGCTTGGTTCCCCTGGGTTTGGTCTTTAATTAGAATAATATAGAGCCTCTTCATGTGCTCTACGATCATAACCCTTCTGAATCATTATTTTTTTGCAAATATTTTATTATATGTACCTATATATTGAATAAACTTTTTATTATTATTATTATTATTATTATTATTATTATTATTATTATTATTATTATTATTATTATTATTATTATTATTATTATTATTATTATTATTATTATTATTATTATTATTATTATCAACGTCCTCTATTTTTTTATGATATCTAAAAATATGTCTCTGTAAATTACGTTTCGCAATAGTTTGATAATCACATTGACCACACCTAAGTTTATCTGAAGCATCAACTTCCTATATATTTTTATGTCGTCGTAAAATATGCCTTCTTAAATCACGTTTTATAATTGTCTGATATTTACATAGTTCACACCTGAACAAAAAATTAACTTCCTCCATGTTTTTATGTCGACGCAAAATATGAGACTCTAAATCACTTCTATTAAGTGTTTGATATTCACATTTACCACACTTAAATTTATTAGAAGCATCGACTTCGTCTATATTTTTATGACGTCGCAAAATATGCCTCTTTAAACTACATTTCACGATGGTTTGATAATCACAATCATTACATTTAAATTTGTCTGAGGCATCAACGTCCTCTATTTTTTTATGATATCTCAAAATATGTCTCTGTAAATTACCTTTTGTAAAATTTTGATAATCACAATGACCACACATAAATTTATCTGAAGCATCAACTTCCTCTATACTTTTATGAATTCTCAAAATATGTCTCTTGAAATAACTCATCACATTGATCACACATAAACTTATCTGAATTATTAACTTCCTCTATATTTTTATGACGCAAGATATGTAGTTTTAAGTTTCCACTGTCAATAGTTTGATATTCACATTGATCGCACTTAAACTTATGTGATGCATCAACTTCCTCTATATTTTTATGACGTCTCAAAATATGTTTTTTAAAATCATATTGTGCAATAGTTCGATAATCGCATTGTTCACACTTAAACTTATCTGAATCCTCTATATTTTTATGTCGCAAGATATGTAGCTTTAAATTACTTTTTCTAAGTGTCTGATATTCACATTGATCACACTTGAACTTATTTGAAGCATAAACTTTCTCTGTATTTTTATGTCGTCCTACAATTTCCCTCTTTAAATTACTTCTCGTAAATGTTTCATGTCCATATTGATCACACCTAACCATATTTGAAGCATCTTTTTTCTTGGTAATGTTATGTTGTTGTATCTTTAAACCACTTTTCTCAATTGCTGGATATTCACCTTGACCACATTTGAACTTATCTGAAGAATCAACTTTCTCTATATTTTTATGTCGTAAGAGATGTATCGTCAAACCACATTTCTGAGCTGTTTGATGATAATTACAAAAATTGGAGGTAAAGTTATAAACTTCGTGATTTTTATGTTGAAGGGCATTCTTATTTAAACTACATTTCCATCTTGTTTGAAATTGACAAATACCACATATGTACTTTTTATATTCGTTACGGTATCCTTGATCACTGTCAGCGAATGTCATGCTAAAAAAAGAAACAAAAAAATATTAGATAACTTGACAATTAGGCATGTAACTAGCTATTCAGTTTTTGTAGTTTTTACCTTATTTATTAGTAAGATAGTGTATTTGGGTTTCGCCATATTGTGATAAAAACTGTGTAGCAAATTTACATCAAATACCGAAATTATTAAGAATTAAGAAAATTAGCACAAAAATGTTAAATATTCATAATATACAATATTTTTTCCAAAACAGAGCTGTAACATCCACTGATTCAAGTAACTAAAGATATGGAAAATTTATTGGAAAAGTCGGAAAATGACAACAAACTTCAAGAATTTATTCAATTAGATTTTTAGAAAAGAGTAACTCATTAGAAAATAGTTATAAATAATTTTAATTTTAGAAAAAAGCTTATGTTGGAACTGCAAGTTGGCGTAATTAAATCATGTTTTTTAAAAATTTTAATGGTATTATTGTTATATATAATTAATATTTATGTTTTTAAATTTTAAAATACTAACAGCCTTTTAAAATACAGGCGCAAAAACTTATATTTGTATCACAGATTACAGGAGTTTCCAAGAAAAAAGTAGCAATTAGATACTTACATTACTTGGTCTAGTTTACAGTCTTCGTCTTTAAGGTCGATTTCCTCATTTTTAATTTTCCATTCATCGTAGACAATTTCAGATAATTGTTCAACTTCTCTTGTGGTTTCATTGATTTCAATTTTTACTGGTCGTACTTCCGAATATTTAGGATAGAAATCTTCTGATCTGCAAAAATAAAATAGGTACTTGCCTTAGTAGGTAAGTCCAGGGTTTATATCCTTATGGATCTGCGATAGTGATGTCAAATTCTCTGTTCAGTTTTTTTAAAGAAAAATTTACAATTCTAGTTTTCACACCTTGATTTTTAAATTAATAAAAAACAAAATAAAAATTATTTTTAATTTCAAATAAATTACGATTTTGAACACAATAAATCTTAGGTAACGAGAGGATCATACTTAAATCCCTCATCCTCCATATGCCAAATTATTTTTTGCAACTATTAGTTATATTTGTTGAAACAAATAGGAATAAATACACACAGGGTTCGATGAAAATTACTTATTATACTCAAGTAAGTCCTGATATGAAAGCACATTGCAGTAAATAATTTTTAAATGTCGCATTACGATAATTAATAAACCCGAAAATTCACCAATTGCCTTTTTGTGTTATGCATAAGAAGCGGCATGGCATAAAATTACAAGTAAACACTCTTTAGAAATAAAAATTAAACCTGCCTCAACAAGCCAAGACTGGCATGTAGTAAACTAGACTGGGTACATATCGCTAATCATCAGCCGAGAGTGCATCTAATATTAGTACTAAAAAAAACCTTAGTTCTCAGGGGGACATATTTTTTTGCTATTTTCATCCCCCCTGCTGGAACCCCCACGACGGGATGGCTTCCACCCTTAAAATCTTAAATGGAAAGGGGGGTCGAGTGACACCTTATTTTAAAGGGAATTGAATTGCCTTTCAAACGCGACCTTGCTCGTTTAAATCGAGTGAATAGTTACTGAGAAATAGGGCTAAAAAGAAAAAAAAATTAAAAGTAATAAAATTTGTTATCGCTTGTATCAATCAAGTAAATGTTGAAAATGTCCACCTCCAACCTCCATGCAATTGTAAAGGCACTGCTCAAAATGTTCGCGAACATTATGGAGCATTGCGGGAGTTATTTGTCGGCACTCGTACACTATTCGTTGTCGCAAGTCTTCCAAAGAATTCGGTTGGGTTGCATAAATTTTAGACTTTAAATGTCCCCACAAAAAAAAGTCCAGTGGAGTCAAATCAGGCGATCTTGCAGGCCATTCAATAGGACCTCTTCTTCCAATCCATTTTCCAGGAAAATTTTCATCCAGAAACTGTCGAACATCGAACGCATAATGCGGGGGTGCTCCGTCTTGCTGAAAGTAAATATTTTCGGCCCGATAACAGTAATTTTCTTCTATGGCATTCGTTAAAGCAGGGTTAATAGTGGTTTCTAACAGGTTCAGGTAAATTTCACCTGTTAAATTTCCAGGTATAAAATACGGCCCAATAATACGGTCCCCAAAAATTCCAGCCTACACATTTAATTTTTCGGGATGTTGAGTATGCACTTCTCTAAAAATTCTAGGGTTGGAATCCGACCAATATCTGCAATTTTGTCGATTGACAGTACCGTGAAGAAAAAAAGTGCATTCATCGGAGAAACAAATGTTGAAAATAAATTGTGGATTGCGAATGATCATTTCACTAATTAATTCGCAAAATTGCAAATGGCGATCGTCATCATCTTCATTAAGTTCATGAACCAGTTTTATTTTATAGGATGAAATGCGTTTTTAAAGTACGCTGAACAGTTCTACGCGAAACACCCGATACATCTGACACTTTCCTCGTGCTAAGTGTGGGATCGATGGCAATATGACCCAAAACTGCAACTTCTACAGCTTCATTTCTTACAGGATTTTCAACAATCCTTTTTTTGTTCATCACTGATCTTGTTTCACGGAATTTTGCCACCAATTGTAGCACGTAAGTATGAGACAAGTGTGCATTTAGATGCAATGCATTATAAGACGAGCACAATCGTTACTTCTAAAGAAAAGTGAAATAATTTTAACCCTTTCTTGAAGAGTATACGTCATTTTAATCAATTATTGAACACACTGATATGTAAGGCAAAATAAATTTTTATTCTTACTATGAATTTGATCGATGCCAAAAACAAACTGAGTTTTTTCGATTGAACAAGTAAAATTCCAAATCCCTTTTGTTAAGGTTGTATCCTTTTTTTTCGTATTTTATACCATTTAATTTGTTTACACTTAAGCACAACATTTTTTACCATTTAATTTCTCGAAAGGTACTCAACCAAATTCAGGGCCGTAGCCAGTGGTTTTGAGCCAATTAAATTCCTTTTGAAATAAGCTATAGCTCGACCTTCCTTTTCATTTAAGATTTTAAGGGTGAAAGTCACCCCATATGCTCCATAATGTTCGCGAACATTTTGGACAGTGCCTTTACAATTGCATGGAGGTTGTAGGTGGACGTTTTCAACATTTACTTGATTGATACAAGCGGTAAGAAATTTTATTACTTTTAATTTTTTTTTCTTTTTAGCCCTATTTCTCAGTAACTATTCACTCGATTTAAACGAGCAAGGTCGCGTTTGAAAGGCAATTCAATTCCCTTTAAAATAAGGTGTCACTCGACCACCCTTCCCATTTAAGATTTTAAGGGTTGAAGCCACCCCGTCGTGGGGGTTCCAGCAGGGGGGATAAAAATAGCAAAAAAATATGTCCCCCTGAGAACTAAGGTTCCCGTGTTCGAGCGAATTTTGATTTATTTATTAACAAGAAAATAAACCTGGTTGGAAAGTTTTGGGTGCGCCACCCTGTATACTTTCCATATTTGCTCTATAAAAATATGTAAGTATTTAATCGATTAAAACATAAGCAAAAAATTATTCTTATATTGAAGCTATCAATTATCAGCAAATAAATTTGTAGAAATATTATTGTGCCGAGCCCTTCGGGCACTGCACTCTTCTAGTTCGATCGTTTAATTATACGACAGCTGGCACTTTGACAGGTAAGTGTAATTTTTTTTTAGCTTTTTCGTAGCGAGGGTTATAGCTGTAAGAATTCGAAATTAAAAAATTTTCAGGTACCTAAATAAGAATGTTTTATACGATAGCTGTCAAATTTTGACAGGAAAGTGTCAATTTTTGTATCCTTTTCGTAGCGAGGGTTATAGGTGTAAAAATCCTAAATTAAAAAGTTTTTCAGTACCTAAATAACAAAGTTCTATACGATAGCTGTCAACTTTTGGCAGGTAAGTGTCAATTTTTTTTAGCCTTTTCATAGCGAGGGTTATAGCTGTAAGAATGTCAGGTACCTAAATAAAAAAGTTTTATACGATAGCTGTAAACTTTTCGTTACGGAGATATATGATATTGATATTTATAGGTGCTCTTCAGTAGTAGTATTCAATCGGTTAAAACATAAGCAAAAAAATATTCTTACATGGAAGCTATTAATTATCAGCTAATAAATTTGTAGAAATATTATTGTGCCGAGCCCTTCGGGCACGGCACTGTTCTAGGTCGTTGTTTTAATTATACGACAGCTGTCACTTTGACAGGTAAGTGTCAATTTTTTTAGCTTTTTCGTAGCGAGGGTTATAGCTGTAAAAATCTTAAATTGAAAAATTTTTCAGTACGTAAATAACAAAGTTTTATACGACAGCTGTCAAATTTTGACAGGTAAGTGTCGATTCTTTTTTAGCTTTTTGTAGCGAGGGTTATAGCTGTAAGAATTCGAAATTTAAAAAAAAAATCAGTACCTAAACAACAAAGTTTTATACGATAGCTATCAAATTTTGACAGGTAAGTGTCAATTTTTTTTTAGCTTTTTTGTAGTGAGGGTTATTGCTATAAAAATCCTAAATTGAAAAATTTTTCAGTACGTAAATAACAGAGTTTTATACGACAGCGGTCAAATTTTGACAGGTAAGTGTCAATTATTTTTTAGCTTTTTTGTAGCGAGGGTTAAAGCTGTAATAATCCTAAATTTAAAAAAATTTCAGTACCAAAAAAACAAAGTTCTATACGACAACTGTCAAATTATGACAGGCGGGTGTAAATTTTTTTAAGCTTTTTTCATATAGAGGATTATAGCTGTAAGAATCCGAAATTTAAAAATTTTTCAGTACCTAAATAACAAAGTTCCATACGACAGCTGTCAAATTTTGACAGGTAAGTGTCAATTTTTTTTTTAGCTTTTTCGTAACGAAGATTATAGCTGTAAGAATACTAAATTAAAACATTTTTCAGTACCTGAATAACAAAGTTCTATACGACAGCTGTCAAATTCTGACAGGTAAGTGTCAATTTTTTAAAACTTTTTTCGTAGCGAAGGTTATAGCTTTAAGAATCCTAAATTTAAAAAATTTTCAGTACCTAAATAACAAAGTTCTATACGTCAGATGTCAAATTTTGACAGGTAGGTGTAAATATTTTTAAGCTTTTTTCATATACAGGTTTATAGCTGTAAGAATCCGAATTAAAAAATTTTTAGTACCTAAATAACGAAATATTAAAAAAAATAAAAAGACGCGCCTGGAATTGAACCCGGGATCATCGTGACCACAAGTCGTAACCATAGACAATTTACCTTTAGATAAACAAACAATAATCACGATTGTGGCAGTTTTATGGCCTCGCGCATGTAAACAAAACTGGGAACTATTAGACATGCGCACTGCAACATTATCGTTTGACGAATGGGAAAATAGACAGGTCCGGGCTTTAAAATTTAAATTCTTGCTCATATGCCACCATAGAGGGTTTATTTTACCCCTATTTGGGCATAATACAATTATACAACGGCTGCAACTAGTACTAGT